>CM038682.1:581333000-581924717 GCA_021605205.1 Aegilops longissima
AATAGATCAATTTGGCCAAAAAAACCAAATACCGGAGAAGAAATACGAGGCTATAAGAAATCATGCAAATAAGAGATCAAAGAAGCTCAAATAAATTTCATGGGTATAAAGAGATAGATCTGATCATAAACTCATAGTTCATCCTATCCCAACAAACACACCGCAAAAAGAATTACATCATATGGATCTCCAAGAGACCATTGTATTGAGAATCCAGCGAGAGAGAGGAAGACATCTAGCTACTAACTACGGACCCGAAGGTCTACAAAGAACTACTCATGCATCATTGCAGAGGCACCAATGGAAGTGGTGAACCCCTCCATGATGGTGCCTAGATTGGATCTGGTGGTTCTGTACTCTACGGCGGCTGGAATTAATTTTCGCGTACTCCCCTAGGGTTTCTGGAATATTGGGGCATTTATAGAGCAAAGAGGCGGAATGGGGACATCCGAGGTGGGCACAACCCACCAGGGCGCGCTTGGGCCTGCTGGCGCACCCTGGTGGGTTGTGCTCCCCTCGGAGCACCCCCAGGCGCTGCCTTGGCCCATTGGGGTGTCTTCTAGTCCATCAAAAATCCCTGAGAAATTTCGTTGCATTTGGACTCCGTTTGGTATTGATTTCCTGCGATGTAAAAAACATGCAGAAAATAGCAACTGGCACTTGGCACTATGTCAATAGGTTAGTACCAAAAAATTATATAAAATGATTATAAAACATCCAAGATTGATAATATAACATAATGGAACAATCAAAAATTATAGATACGTTGGAGACGTATCAGGCACCTCCACATTCTGCACATGTTCAGCTCAGTGACGTCCCTCGCCTTCTTGATCTAGCCAGGCATCGAGGTAGTAGATGAGTTCCATCAACACAACGGCATGATGACGGTGATGGTGAAGTGATCCTCGCAGGGCTTCACCTAAGCACTACGAAAAATGACTGAGGGTGAAAACGGTGGAGGGGGGCGCCGCACATGGCTAGGCAATTGTCTGGGGTGTGCTAGCCCCCCCCCCCCCACACACACACATGTATATAGGTGGGAGGGCGAGGGGAGAGGACAGGAGGCGCCCCAAGTAGGACCGAATCCTATGTGGGATGCTCTCAAGCCGCGCCCCCTGCCATATATATCGGAGGGGCAAGGAAAGAGGGGGAAGGGGGAATCCTATTCCCTTTCTTTCCTTTCCTCCTTCCCCTTTCCTTCTCCACATTGGTCAGCCCATATGGGGGGCTCACCAGCCCCTTGTGGTTGGTGTGTTTCCCCTCTTGACCCATATGGCCCATATCATTTGCTGGGGGTGCCCGGAACCCCTTCCGGTGATCCGATATGTACCCGGTACCCTCCGGAACACTTCTGGTGTCACCATCGTCCTATATATCAATCTTTACCTCTCGACCATTTAGAGACTCCTTGTCATGTCCGTGATCTCATCCAGGACTTCGAACAACATTCGGTCACCAAATCACATAACTCATATAATACTATATCATCAACAAACGTTAAGCGTGCGGACCCTACGGGTTCGAGAACTATGTAGACATGACCGAGACACGTCTTCGGTCAATAACCAATAGCGGAACCTGGATTCCCACGTTGGCTCCTACATAGATCTTTATCGTCTGAACCGTTATGACAACATACATAATTCCCTTTGTCCATCAGTATGTTACTTGCCCGAGATTCGATCGTCGGTATCTTCATACCTAGTTCAATCTTGTTACTGGAAAGTTTCTTTACTCGTTCCGTCATACATCACCTCGTGACTAACTCCTTAGTCGTTTGCTTGCAAGCTTATGATGTGTATTACCGAGAGGCCCTAGAGATACCTCTCCGATACTCGGAGTGACAAATCATAATCTCGATCTATGCCAACTCAACGAACACCTTCATAAATACCTGTAGAGCATCGTTATAATCACCCGATTACGTTGTGATGTTTGATAGACCACAAGGCATTCCTCCGGTATCCGGGAGTTGCATAATCTCATAGTCGAAGGAATATGTATTTGACATGAAGAAAGCAATAGCAATAAAACTGAATGATCATTATGCTAAGCTAACGGATGGGTCTTGTCCATCACATCATTCTCCTAATGATATGATCCCGTTATCAAATGACAACTCATGTTAATGGTTAGGAAACCTTAACCATCTTTGATCAACAAGCTAGTCTAGTAGAGGCTTACTAGGGACACGGTATTTGTTTATGTATTCACGCATGTATTAAGGTTTCCGGTCAATACAATTCTAGCATGAATAATAAACCTGTATCATGATTTAGGAAATATAATAATAACCATTTTATTATTACCTCTAGGGCATATTTCCATCACAAAATACCTAAAAAATCATGTAGGATTAAGATAAGCATGGCAATTTAATCTTATCTTTTTTCCATTCCCACATTTTTGAGAATCCTGTGAATCAACGAGACCCTAAGACATGATTTGCAATTCTTGCATTTTTCTATTCTTGGACTTTTTTTCTATCCTCCATTTCAAACGGGCCCTTAATCCACTTGAACTCGGGTCTAGATTGTCATTATTGTTTGTGAGATGATATAGAATTTTCTTACTGGAAACAAGACAAAGGTATGTAATGACATCACAACATCCAAACTATATGCTTTTAAATATTTCATTGATTGCAATTGTTTGTTGGCAACTTACCAAGCTAACCATTTTGTATGCTTTTAAATAGTTTGATTGTAATTATTTGAGGGATGTTTAATTTTAATTTGATTGTGTTTCTTATAGGAATTTCACGTTTTTGTTCATTCCACGAGTAAAATTGTAGATTTGTGTTTTCAACTTTCTCTTTAACATACTCATGGACAATGTGGACAAAGAGATATCTCTCCGATGGGGGCCGCTAAACTGGGACGAACAAACAATATCTCTGATTTGTTCAAAATATGTTTTTTGGTCAATTGGGAACATCTCTATATGAAAGCACACTTGCTCCCTTGGTGGTTTTGGTAATTTATGTCAACATATGTTGTTGGACTAACACTTTCAACTAGTATATTTCAAAAAAAAAATCAACATTGGCATGACAAGGACATGAGATTGTGGACCCCTCATAATTCTAAGGACATGGATTGGCAAAGCTTCAAGACTCTATATTTTTTGGTTAACTGATCCAAGATCACATTGATTCCATAGGAAAGCCAATAGTATTAAAAGGGGGTGAGGTTTTGATCATGACTCAATTGCTCAAGTGCTTGATGATATTGCTCCAAAAACCCTAGATCACTTTCCCCTAGTCATATCTGTCCAAACCCTAAAAAGCCAACTCGGTCCCATCGAAAACATCCCATCCGGACTCACCGAGTTGATCCTATACATGCCACGACCAAATCCTAGAGTTTTAGTCTCACCGAGATGACGACCAGTCGCACTAATTTGCATTGACCATGTTTCTGTAACCAAATCGCTTTACTTCATAATTACTGTGTTGAACCGATCGGAACTACCAAAACGCGGCCTCGCCTAGATCATCACATATTGGTCCCACCGAGATTCTCACTTCGGTCCCACTGAAAATCCCAATGTTCAAATCTTTTACACAGGTCGGTCTCACCGAGTTTTTGGATCGGTGTCACTGAGTTGAGTCAAAAGGCTTGTAATGGGTGGATTTTGGGTGAAAGTTATTTATACCCCTCCACCTCCACCTACTCTTTAAGAGAGACATCAGAACGAAACTACACGTCCACCATTCATTTTCTGAGAGAGAACCACCTACTCATGTGTAGAGATCAAGAGGTTCCAATCCAGCCATTTGAACCATGATTTCTAGCCTCCTCATATTGCTTTCCACTCCAATCCTTCTCCTAACAAAGCCAAATCTGTGAGAGAGTGATTAAGTGTTGAGGAGACTATCCTTTGAAGCACAAGATCAAGGAGTTCATTGTCAACAACAACATCGATTACCTTTTGGAGTGTGGTGTCTCCTAGATTGGTTACGTGTCAGTTGGGAGCCTCCAAGATATTGTGAAGTCGAACAAAGGAGTTTATAAGGGCAAGGAGATCGCCTACTTCGTGAAGATCTTCCCCGGGTGAGACTAGTCGTTCGTGGACGTAAGCCATGGTGGAATAGACAAGGTTGCTTCTTCATGGACCCTTCATGGGTGGAGCCCTCCGTGGACTTGCGCAACCGTCACCCTCCGTGGGTTGAAGTCTCCATAAACGTGAATGCACGATAGCACCACCTATTGGAACCACACCAAAAATCACCGTGTCTTCATTGTCTTTGATCTTCCCAACTCTGCCCATTTACTTTCGGCGCAAGTTGCATGTTATGCTATTTCCGCTGCTCAATCTCTAGATATGCATGTGTAGAAAGTATTGATTGTTCCTTAACTAGTGCCAAAATCTACCTAAACGTTAAGAAAACTAAAAACTGCACCTTTGGTTTGTTAAGAGTCTATTCACCCACCTCTAGATATGTCTTCTTGTTTGTACAATTGGTATGAGACCTTTGGTCTCCATTGCTTTGGTTTAATCCCCATTGGAGGAAGATGGATATGTCTACTTTGGGGAGTCTTAGACGTAGAGTGCCCATTCTTGATGGAGAGCACTATAACTCTTGGAAAAATGAAATGCTTGATATCTTTGGTGAATTTAACTTGAGCAAGTATATGCCCGACCCTTATGTGGCTCCTGTTGATCCCTTGCACCCTACTCATAAAGAGGAAATTGACATGCTTCGTAATCTTAGAACCGCCAATCTTACCATTCGAGGATTACCTAAAAACGTGCTTGTTTGTATGAAAAACTTTAAATGTGCCTATACTTTGTGAAAGAGCTTAGAAATGTGCTTTCTCGATTTCTCTTTAAAGAACTTTAATGAGATCCTTCATAAATTTATCGCCTTTCATAAGGTGAAGCCTAGTGATTCTTAGTTTTGATGATTGTTTATTTGAGCTTCGCGATCTTATGTGTGCTAAAGGTGATGTTGGAATCACTAGCAACATCGCAATGGAAGCTATTAGACTTCATAAACTTGCTCATTATCATGATCACGTAACTAGCAAGTCCATTGCCTTAGGTGATGATCACATATATATTGATGATGACGATGTTGACCATGGCTACTATGATGAGGAAGGAGAGTTCGAGATTGAATATGAGAAGACTATGATAAATCTTAGTATCATAGCAAATCTACAAGATTACATGGCCGGAGGAGAAGAATGGATTCTCGATAGTGGATGCACCGATCACATGACTGGAGATAGAGCCATGTTTCGTGAGCTTGCTAAAACTGATGATCCATGCTAGTATGTGACTTTTGGAGACAACTCCAAGGGTAAGGTACTTGGCCTTGGTAAGGTGGCCATATCCAATGATAGCTCCATTTAAAATGTTATGCTTGTTGAATCTCTTGGTTACAATCTTCTTCTCGTATCTAGATTAGCCGACTTTGGTTTCAATGTTCTATTTACCGAAGTAGCTAGATTGCGAAGTGTTACGTTGAGATAATCATAATATGGTGTTTTGTCGAGATAACCATAATATGGTCTTTATCGGTATCTGTAGAAGTGATTTATACATTGTTGATTTCACTAAAAGATCCCAACCTCGTACATGTCTTATTGCAAAATCTTCTAAAGGTTGGTTATGGCATAGAAGGCTAGGACATGTTGGCATGTGAAATCTTGATAAAGTTGTTAAACGAGATCATATCCTTGGTGTTAAATATGTAATTTTTGACAAGGATAGACCTTGTAGTGCTTACCAGCGGGAAAACAAGTTGGAGGAAGTCATCCCATGAAAAACATTATGACCACAAAAACACCACTTGAGCTACTTCATATGGATCTCTTCTATCCCAATTCTTACAAGAGACTTGGTGGTAACTCTTTCGGTTTGGTGAAAGTTGATGATTTTTCGAGGTTTACGTGGGTGTTCTTTCTCGATGACAAATCGCAGGTACAAAAGATCTTCAAGAACTTCGCTAGGAAGGCCCAAAAATCAGTTTGAAGTGAACATCAAGAAGGTTTGGAGCGACAACAGAACGGAGTTCAAGAATGCAAATGTGGATACCTTTCTGGACAAAGAAGGCATCTCACATGAGTTCTCGGCTACATACACACCTCAACAAAATGGAGTTGTTGAGAGGAAGAACCGTACCCTTATTGAGATGGCAAGAACAATGTGATGTCTACTACACAACCTTCTTCTTGTAGAGGTTGTTGGGCCTCCAAGTGCAGAGGTTTGTAGGACAGTAGCAAATTTCCCTCAAGTGGATGACCTAAGGTTTATCAATCCGTGGGAGGCGTAGGATGAAGATGGTCTCTCTCAAGCAACCCTTCAACCAAACAACAAAGAGTCTCTTGTGTCCCCAACACACCCAATACAATGGTAAATTGTATAGGTGCACTAGTTCGGGAAGAGATGGTGATCCAAGTGCAATATGGATGGTAGATATAGGTTTTTGTAATATGAAAATATAAAACAGCAAGGTAGCAAGTGATAAAAGTGAGCACAAAAGGTATTTCAATGTTAGGAAACAAGGCCTAGGGTTCATAATTTCACTAGTGCAAGTTCTCTCAACAATAATAACATAATTGGATCATATAAATATCCCTCAACATGCAACAAAGAGTCACTCCAACATCACTAATAGCGGAGAACAAATGAAGAGATTATGGTAGGGTATGAAACCACCTCAAAGTTATTCTTTCCAATCAATCCGTTGGGCTATTCCTATAAGTGTCACAAACAGCCATAGAGTTCGTACTAGAATAACACCTTAAGACACACATCAACCAAAACCCTAATGTCAACTAGATACTCCAATGTCACCTCAAGTATCCATGGGTATGATTATACGATATGCATCACACAATCTTAGATTCATCTATTCAACCAACACATAGAACCTCAAAGAGTGCCCCAAAGTTTCTACCGGAGAATCAAGACGAAAAAGTGTGCCAACCCATATGCATAGGTTCATGGGAGGAACCCGCAAGTTGATCACCAAAACATACATCAAGTGAATCAATAGAATAACCCACTGTCACCACGGTTATCCCACGCAAGACATACATCATGTGTTCTCAAATCATTAAAGACTCAATCCGATAAGATAACTTCAAAGGGAAAACTCAATCCATTACAAGAGAGTAGAGGGGGAGAAGCAACATAAGGTCCAACTATAATAGCAAAGCTCGCGATACATCAAGATCGAATCACCTCAAGAACACGAGAGAGAGAGAGAGATCAAACACATAGCTACTGGTACATACCCTCAGCCCGCAGTGAATTACTCCCTCCTCGTCATGGAGAGCGCCGGATGATGAAGATGGCCACGGTGAGGATCCCCCCCATAGGTGCCGAACAGGTTCGATTGGTTTTGGTGGCTATAGAGGCTTGCGGCGGTGGAACTCCGATCTATCCTGTTCCCGATGATTTTAGGGTATATTGGTATATATAGGAGGAAGAAATCGTCGGGGAGCCACGAGGGCCCACGAGGGTGGAGGGCGCACCTGGGGGTGGCGCGCCCCCTCCTCGTGCCTTCCTCGTTGCTTTCTTGACGTGGACTCCAAGTCCCCGGGTTGCTTTCCTTCCAAAAATAACTTCTCCAAGATTTCATTCCGTTTCGACTCGTTTGATATTCCTTTTCTTGAACATCAAACAAGGAAAAAACAGAACTCGCACTGGGCTCTGGGTCAATAGGTTAGTCCCCAAAATAATATAAAAGTGCATAATAAAGCCCATTAAACTTCCAAGATGGATAATATAATAGCATGAATACTTCATAAATTATAGATACGTTGGAGACGTATCAGCATCCCCAAGCTTAATTCCTACTCGTCCTCGAGTAGGTAAATGATAAAAGAAAGAATTTATGAAGTGTGAATGCGAGCAGGTGCATAAGTTTGATCAATGATAATTTCAATCACCTTTTCTAGCATCATTATATGTCATAACAGTAGCTAAACTCATAGAACTTTGCATGATCAAGTAACAAACTATTCACATGTTGAAGTATAGATCATAAACTTTCTTGAAAACTAATAAACCGTGTTATTAGTCATCAAACAATTACAATTCATCTTATTTTCAGGAAGAGTCTATGTCAGAGCTTTGATTTAGCGACCCACGTACTCAACTATCATTTAGTCTTCCATGATTGCTACCACTCAAAGCATATTTTTAGAGCAAATAGTATTCATCGAACACAGAGAAAGATAGGGGCTTAATGTTTCGCCTCCCAACCTTTTACCTCAAGGGTAATGTCAACAGTAATAAATCATGATCAAATATATTTGAATGGCCATATATGCTTAGATATTTCCATCATATGATGCTTGCCAACTAAGGAGTAGGTTGGAATGAGAAGGAATACTACTGACTCTTACATAAAAGTAGAAGATAGGCCCTTTGCAGAGGGAAGCAGGGATTTGCAGAGGTGCTAGAGCTCAAAGCAAAAACAGAGATGAAAATAATTTTGAGAGGTATGCTTTCATTGTCAACATAACGACCAAGAGTTCCCGATATCTTCCATACTACACACATTATAGGCGGTTCCCAAACAGAAAGGTAAAGATTTTTACTCCCCCTTCATCAACAATCATCAATCCATGGCTTGCCCGAAACAACGGGTGCCTCCAACTAACATCAATCCTGGGGGAGTTTTGTTTGCAATTATTTTTGATTTGATTTCGATCTTTTGATCATGGGACTGCGCATCCCAGTTACCAGCCATTTTCTCGTGAATGATGAGTGGAGTCCACTCATCGTGAGAATAACCCACCTAGCATGGAAGATACTGCTATCCCCTAGTCGCTACATGAGCGATTCGGGCATACAAAACAGATTAATATTTGAAGGTTTAGAGTTTGGCACTTGGAAATTTACTTGGAACGACAGGTAAATACCACATATAGGTAGATATAGTGGACAATCATGGAAGAAACTTGGTTCAAGGAATTTGGATGCACAAGCAATATTCCCGCTTAGTATAGAAATTTTGGCTAGCAAAGGATTCTAAATAGCAAGCACCACATGTTAGAGGATCCAAAACAATATAACTTATACAAATATACCCAAGCATAACTCATTATGTTGTCTTCCTTGTCCAACTTCAACTAATTTGTTCAGGTTTGAAAATAATTAATGGGGATCACAATCATAGCAGATGTCCAATATAGTATATTTATATGTGAAATCTCTCTTCCTTCAATATTGTTTCATGAATTGTTCAAGTGACCAATACAATGTTTGCTAACCTTCAATAAATTTAACACCTCTACTTCTTATATGTGAAGGCATTACTCCCCATGGGAAAGGCATATGAAACATATATAATTTATGACATTCAAATCATTTAACTATTTACTCATATGATATAAATGAAGCACACGAGTAAATGACAAACTACTCCAAAAGATATAAGTGAAGATTAATGAGTAGTTAAATAATTATGTAGCTATGTGAAGACTCTCTATCATTTAAGAATTTTATATCTTGGTATTTTATTCAAACAACAAGCAAAGCTAAAGAAAATAAAATGACGCTCCAGGCAAAACACATATCATGTGGTGAATAAAAATATAGCTCCAAGTAAAGTTACCGATGAACGAAGACGAAAGAGGGGATGCCTTCCGGGGCATCCCCAAGCTTAGGCTCTTGGTTATCCTTGAATATTACCTTGGCGTGCCTTGGGCATCCCCAAGCTTAGGCTCTTGCCACTCCTTATTCCATAGTCCATCGAATCTTTACCCAAAACTTGAAAACTTCACAACACAAAACTTAACAGAAAATCTCGTGAGCGCCGTTAGCGAAAGAAAAAAAAACACCACTTCATGGTACTGTAATGAACTAATTATTTATTTATATTGGTGTTAAACCTACTGTATTCCAACTTCTCTATTGTTTATAAACTATTTTACTAGCCATAGAGTCATCAAAATAAGCAAACAACACACGAAAAACAGAATCTGTCAAAAACAGAACAGTCTGTAGTAATCTGTAACTAACGATAACTTCTGGACCGCCAAGAATTCTAAAATAAATTGGCGGACCTGAGGTATTTGTCTAGTAATCATATGCAAAAATAATCAACTAAATAGCACTCTCCAGTAAAAAGTTTTAGCTAATCTCGTGAGCGTTAAAGTTTCCGTTTTTTACAGCGTGATCATAAATACTTCACCCAAGTCTTCCCAAAGGTTCTACTTGGCACAAACACTAATTAAAACACAAAACCACATCTAAAAATAATCTAGATGGATTATTTATTCCTAAACAGAACCAAAAAGCAAGAAACTAAAATAAAATTGGGTTGCCTCCCAACAAGCGCTATCGTTTAACGCCCCTAGCTAGGCATGATGATTTCAATGATGCTCACAAAAGAGATAAGAATTGAAACATAAAGAGAGCATCATAAAGCATATGACTAGAACATTTAAGTCTAACCCACTTCCTATGCATAGGGATTTTGTGAGCAAACAATTTATGTGAACAATAATCAACTAGCATAGTAAGGCAAAACAAGCATAACTTCAAAACTTTAAGACATAGAGAGGAAACTTGATATTATTGCAATTCCTACAAGCATATGTTCCTCCCTCATAATAATTTTCTTTAGCATCATGAATAAATTCAACAATATAACCAGCACCTAAAGCATTCTTTTCATGATCTACTAGCATAGAATTTTTATTACTCTCCACATAAGCAAATTTCTTCTCATTCAGAACAGTGGGAGTAAACTCAACAAAACAACTATCATGTGATTGAAAATTAAGATTAAGATGACAAGTTTCATGGTTATCATTATTCTTTATAGCATACGTGTCATCACAACAATCATCATAAGTAGAAACTTTGTTCTCATCATAATCAATTGAAACCTCTTCCAAAATAGTGGATACTTCACTAAATAAAGTCATGACCTCTCCAAATCCACTTTCATAAATATTATAAGATTCAACATCCTCCAAAATAGTGGGATCATTACTTCCTAAAGTTGACACTCTTCCAAACCCACTTTCATCAATATAATCATCATAAGTAGGAGGAATGCTATCATCATTATAAATTTGCATATCAAAACTTGGGAGACTAAAAATATCATCTTCATTAAACGTAGCATCCCCAAGCTTGGTACAAACATTAATTGCAACAAATATATTCTCAAAAACATCATCTTCATCAAACATAGCATCCCCAAGCTTGGGCCTTTTCATATCATAAGCATAATCACTCTCATCATTAATAGTATGGATAGCACCAATAGTATAGCAAATATCATATTCTTCCAAGCAAGTGCCAAAAAGATTTTCAAGATCATAAGAAGTATCATTATCTTGCCAATCATAATCATCACAACAAGCAATAGGCATAACGAGATCATCATCAAGTGCATCATCTTCCACAATTATTTTTGATTCATTTTCATGAGGCACAACAATAATAGGAGCAACATTATTTGGGAGATATATCTTTTTACCTCTCTTCCTTTTTCTTTTCTTCTTCTTCACCACATCATGTGTGGGTTCAATCCTCTTTTTGGAGCTCCTTATTAATGAGATTGGTTGAATAGAAGGCTCCTCCTCGTTACCTGATTCATCATAAGAAATAATAGGAGGATATTGGGAAGTCTCTTCCCTTTCATTAGTATTCTCTTCATCTTCTATTTGTTTTCTTTTCTTTATGTAATTGGCAATATAAGGAATTTCAATGCAATTCACCGCACAATACGTATAAATTTCCTCTAGATCAAAACCAAGAAGTTTGTCATGGGCAAATAGTGGAAGATAGTTAGTTATACGTTTCATTTCTTCGTAACCCATAAGCAAACTAAGTTCATTATAATGTGCAAGGGAAATCAAGTCATCACAATTTTTGGAAACGATTAGATCATGAAACAATTTGCATCGGATAGTTAAATGACCCCGTTCATTGCAAAGTTCACAAGTATGGCCAAGAAAATTTAAATTTTCAGCACAAACATCTAGCCTTTCTTGCAACAATTTAGTTTCTAAATGCTTATGCCTCTTGCAATATCTATCTTCTCTATTTGATGTGTACTTGCAAACCCAATGTACTCCACAAAAATTGACATGTTTATAGGAGACATTTTCATCATAACTAGTGCAATCATCATTAATTAGTACTATGGATATTCAAGGAGTTCATACTAACAACATTGCAATCATGCTCATCATTCACATATTTTATGCCAAGCATTCTATGTAATTCTTCTTCTAGTACTTGAGCACAATTTTCCTTCCCATCATTTTCACGAAAGATATTAAAAAGATGAAGCACATGAGGAAATTCAATTCCATTATTTTGTAGTTTTATTTTATAAACTAAACTAGTGATAAAACAAGAAACTAAAAGATTCGATTGCAAGATCTAAAGATATACCTTCAAGCACTCACCTCCCCGGCAACGGCGCCATAAAAGAGCTTGATGTCTACTACACAACCTTTTTCTTGTAGACGTTGTTGGGCCTCCAAGTGCAGAGGTTTGTAGGACAGTAGCAAATTTCCCTCAAGTGGATGACCTAAGGTTTATCAATCCATGGGAGGCGTAGGATGAAGATGGTCTCTCTCAAGCAACCCTGCAACCAAATAACAAAGAGTCTCTTGTGTCCCCAACACACCCAATACAATGATAAATTGTATAGGTGCACTAGTTCGGCGAAGAGATGGTGATACAAGTGCAATACGGATGGTAGATATAGGTTTTTGTAATCTGAAAATATAAAAACAGCAAGGTAGCAAGTGATAGAAGTGAGCACAAACGGTATTGCAATACTAGGAAACAAGGCCTAGGTTTCATACTTTCACTAGTGCAAGTTCTCTCAACAATAATAACATAATTGGATCATATAAATATCCCTCAACATGCAACAAAGAGTCACTCCAAAGTCACTAATAGAGGAGAACAAACGAAGAGATTATGGTAGGGTACGAAACCACCTCAAAGTTATTCTTTCCACTCAATCCGTTGGGCTATTCCTATAAGTGTCACAAACAACCCTAGAGTTCGTACTAGAATAACACCTTAAGACACAAATCAACCAAAAACCTAATGTCACCTAGATACTCCAATGTCACCTCAAGTATCCATGGGTATGATTATACGATATGCATCACACAATCTCAAATTCGTCTATTCAACCAACACATAGAACCTCAAAGAGTGCCCCAAAGTTTCTACCGGAGAATCAAGACGAAAACATGTGCCAACCCATATGCATAGGTTCATGGGCGGAACCCGCAAGTTGATCACATAAACATACATCAAGTGAATCAATAGAATAACCCATTTTCACCACGGTTATCCCACGCAAGACATACATCAAGTGTTCTCAAATCATTAAAGACTCAATCCGATAAGACAACTTCAAAGGGAAAACTCAATCCATTACAAGAGAGTAGAGGGGGAGAAGCAACATAAGATCCAACTATAATAGCAAAGCTCGCGATACATCAAGATGAATCTCCTCAAGAACACGAGAGAGAGAGAGAGAGAGAGAGAGAGAGAGAGATCAAACACATAGCTACTGGTACATACTCTCAGCCCCAAGGGTGAACTACTCCCTCCTCGTCATGGAGAGCGCCGGGATGATGAAGATGGCCACCGGTGAGGGATCCCCCCTCCGGCAGGGTGCCGGAACAGGGCCCCGATTGGTTTTTGGTGGCTACGGAGGCTTGCAGCGGCGGAACTCCTGATCTATCCTGTTCCCCGATGGTTTTAGGTTATATTGGTATATATAGGAGGAAGAAATACGTCAGGGGAGCCACGAGGGGCCAACGAGGGTGGAGGGCGCGCCCCCCTTTCTCGTGCCTTCCTCGTTGCTTTCTTGACGTGGACTCCAAGTCCCCCGGGTTGCTTTCCTTCCAAAAATAACTTCTCCAGAAGATTTCATTCCATTTTGACTCTGTTTGATATTCCTTTTCTTCGAAACACTGAAACAAGGGAAAAAACAGGAACTGGCACTGGGCTCTGGGTCAATATGTTAGTCCCTAAAATAATATAAAAGTGCATAATAAATCCCATTAAACATCCAAGATGGATAATATAATAGCATGAATACTTCATAAATTATAGATACGTTGGAGATGTATCACAATGGTAGATGAATACAAGAAGCCAAGACACTTCTGGGTAGAAGTGGTTGAGATGGCTTGTCATGCTACAAATCAACTTTATCTTCACAAGCTTCTTGGTAAAACTGCATATGAGCTACTTGATGTCTACTACACAACTTGTTCTCTTGTAGACTCACGTTGGGCCTCCAAGCGCAGAGTTTTGTAGGACAGTAGCAAATTTCCCTCAAGTGGATGACCTAAGGTTTATCAATCCATGGGAGGCGTAGGATGAAGATGGTCTCTCGCAAACAACCTTGCAACCAAATAACAAAGAGTCTCTTGTGTCCCCAACACACCAAATACAATGGTAATTTATATAGGTGCACTAGTTCGGTGAAGAGATGGTGACACAAGTTAATATGGATAGTAGATATTGGTTTTTGTAATAAGAACAATAGAAAACAGCAAGGTAACAACAGATAAAACATAGCACAAATGGTATTGCAGTGCTTGAAAATGAGGCCTAGGTTCCGTACTTTCGCTAGTGCAATATCTCAACAATGCTAATCTAAATGGATCATATAACCATCACTCAAAGTGCGATGAAGAATCACTCCAATGTTCCTATCTAGTGGAGAACATAAGAAGAAATTGTTTGTAGCTATTCTTTCCGATCGATCTATCCAAGAGTTCGTGCTAAAATAACACCAAGTTATTCTTTCCGATCGATCTATCAAGAGTTCGTACTAAAATAACACTAAGTTATTCTTTATGATCGATCTATCAAGAGTTCGTACTAAAATAACACCAAAGCAAATTCAGATTCATAATACTCAATCCAACACAAAGTACCTCAAAGAGTGCCCCAAAATTTCTACCGGAGAAACAAAAGACGAGAACGTGCATCAACCCCTATGCATAGATTACCCCAATGTCACCTCGGGAATCTGTGAGTTGAGTGCTAAAACATATCTCAAGTGAATCAATATAATACCCCATTGTCACCACGGGTATGCATATGCAAGACATATATCAAGTGCTCTCAAATCCATAAAAGTATTCAATCCAATAAAATGAAATATGAACGGGAAAACTCAATTCATCACAACAAGATAGAGAGGGGAAAACACCATATGATCCAACTATATTAACAAAGCCCCCGATACATCAAGATCGTGCCATCAAGTACACGAGAGAGAGAGAGAGAGAGATATTAAACACATTGCTACTGGTACAAACCCTCAGCCCCAAGGGTGGACTACTCCCTCCTCATCATGGTGGCCGCCGAGATGATGAAGATGGCCACCGGTGATGATTTGCCCCTCCGGCAGGGTGTCGGAACAGGGTCTAGATTGGTTTTTCATTGCTACAGAGGCTTGCAACAGTGGAACTTCTGATCTAGGGTTACCCCCAGGGTTTTTTGGAACATTTGGCAATTTATAGGGCGAAGAGGCGGTGCGGGAGGCCACCGAGGTGGGCACAACCCACCTGGGCGCGCCCTGGTGGGTTGTGCTCTTGATAACCCACAAGTATAGGGTATCGCAACAGTTTTCGAGGGTAGAGTATTCAATCCAAATTTATATATTCGACACAAGGGGAGCCAAAGAATATTTGCAAGTATTAGCAGCCGAGTTGTCAATTCAAGCACACCTGGAGATTAATTATCTGTAGCAACGTGATTAGTAGCAAAGTAATATGATAGTTTTGATAATAGTGGTAGCAGCAATGGCAATGGTACCAGTGATAGAAGAAGTAACTTAGAAAGAACAATATAAGATAAATTCGTAGGCATTGGATCGGTAATTTGTTGGATTATA
This sequence comes from Aegilops longissima, assembly GCA_021605205.1. Lineage (NCBI taxonomy): Eukaryota > Viridiplantae > Streptophyta > Magnoliopsida > Poales > Poaceae > Aegilops > Aegilops longissima. The sequence continues at coordinate 581,348,875 of CM038682.1, forward strand.
TTCATCATGTGACAGTTATAACCTAGGGCGATACGACACTAGCTCCAGTTCATAAATATAATGTAGGCATGTATTACGTAAATAGTCATACATGCTTATGGAAAGAACTTGCATGACATCTTTTGTCCTACCCTCCCGTGGCAGCGGGGTCCATATTGGAAACTCAGGGATATTAAGGCCTCCTTTTAATATAGAACCGGAACAAAGTATTAACACACGCTGAATACGTGAACTCCTCAAACTACGGTTATCACCGGGAGTGGTCCCGACTATTGTCATTCTGTGGTTGCCGGATCATAACACGTAGTAGGTGACTATAACTTGCAAGTTTGGATCTAGAACATAGATATAATGGTGATAACATAAACGGTTCAGATCTGAAATCATAGCACCCGGGCCCAAAAGTGACAAACATTAAGCATGGCAAAGTCATAGGAACATCAATCTCAGAACATAGTGGATACTAGGGATCAAGCCCTAACAAAACTAACTAGATTACATGATGAATCTCATCCAACTCCTCATCGACCAGCGAGACTACGCAGGAATTACTCAATCCCAGTGGGGAGCATCATGGAATTGGTGGTGGAGAAGGGTTGGTGATGACGAAGAACGAAGATCCCCTTCTCCGAAGCCCCAAACAGACTCCATATCTGGCCTCCCGATGAAGAACAGCAAGTGACGACAGCTCCATCTCGTGGATCGTGATAATTCTTTCTCCCTGATTTTTTTCTGGAAAAATAGGATTTTATAGCGTTGGTTTCAGGGTCTGCAGGGCCACCAGTTGGGGACAACCCACCTGGGCGCGCCTTTAATTAATAACTCTCACATCTTTCATGAATCTCTCAAACCAATCCACGTATACGAGCATAGAATAGCAGTATAAGCATAACAGAGTAACACCCAGGGTTTGAAATAAAAGAGAATAAGTTCCTACCTCATCAACTACTTCACAATACCCACATGTTATCAAATCCTACTCATGCAACGTTTGAGGGTTGAAACTAATGAATAAAAACTGGGTAAATAAGGGATATGATCAAAGTGTTACTTGCCTTGCTGACGATCAGAAAACCCTAGAGATTCGTAGTAGCCAGCCTCGCACTCTGGAAACTCTATCATGAAAAAACTATAGCATACATAAGCACTCAAGCAAAAGATGCAAAGGTAAAACTCAAGAGAAAAAATCTAAGCTGAAAGTTCAAGAAAAGAGCTTCGATTTGCAAAAAGAAACAATCGAATCGGAGTTATGAAATTCAGACTACAATCAAAAGAAGTTCGATTTCAAAACTGCTTGAAACCAAATTTTAAATTGTCAAAACCATGTTCAAGTTGATTATCTGGAAAGGGGGGAACAAGACGACGATTTTGGCATTGGTTTCACCGGATTTGGACAAACGAACAAAACGTAACGAGGGTTTGAAGCTCAGGGACTAATCTATGATAAAAGTATTCACAGATAGGTCCCTGGCCGAAAATAAAACAGAAAGAAAGAAAAAAACTATAGGACGAACGTCCGCTAACAGAGACTAGCGAACGAAAACCGTTCGTTAAAACGATCTAACCGGTGAACGTTCACTAATCAGTGAACCCAAAAAACCGATCTAATCTGAACCAAAAAAACCGAACGAGAACCGAAGTAACCCGAATGGTTTTTATCGGTCAACCGCGGCGGCGAGGTCAACGGCACGGCGGCGGGATCCGGCGGCGTCGGCGAGGCGAGGTGGGGTGGTAGTCTTGGGCGGCAGCAACAGCAAGTGCGATGGGTGCGGCGCGGGCGGCAGCGGCGCTCGGAGGCGGTGGCGGCTTGAAGCGGGCGGCGGCGACTGGGTCGGGGTCCCAAGGGGGGCCCCGGGGTCGCTATTTAAGGGGAGGGGAGGGAGGCGACGGCTTGCGGGAGGGGGCGTGCCCGTGTCCAGGTCGGACACGGTGGCGGCGGCGGGTGATACGTCTCCGTCGTATCTACTTTTTCAAACACTTTTGCCCTTGTTTTGGACTGTAACTTGCATGATCTGAATGGAACTAACCCGGACTGACGCTGTTTTCAGCAGACTTTCCATGGTGTTATTTATGTGCAGAAACAAAAGTTCTCAGAATGACCAGAAACTCCACGGAGCATATTTTTGGAAAATATTAAAAATACTGGAAGAAGAATCCACGTCAGGGGGGCTTCCACCTGTCCACGAGGGTGGAGGGTGCGCCTGCCCCCTGGGCGCGCCCCCTGCCTCGTGGGTCCCCTGACGCTCCACCGACCTCAACTCCAACTCCATATATTCAATTTCAGGGAGAAAAAAATCAGAGAGAAGGATTCGTTGCATTTTACGATACGGAGCCGCCGCCAAGCCCTAAAACCTCTTGGGAGGGCTGATCTGGAGTCCGTTCGGGGCTCCGGAGAGGGGAATCCGTCGCCATCGTCATCATCAACCATCCTCCATCACCAATTTCATGATGCTCACTGCCGTGCGTGACTAATTCCATCGTAGGCTTGCTGGACGGTGATGGGTTGGATTAGATTTATCATGTAATCGAGTTAGTTTTGTTAGGGTTTGATCCCTAGTATCCACTATGTTCTGAAATTGATGTTGCTATGACTTTGCTATGCTTAATGCTTGTCACTAGGGCTCGAGTGCCATGATTTCAGATCTGAACCTATTATGTTTTCATGAATATATGTGAGTTCTTGATCCTATCTTGCAAGTCTATAGTCACCTACTATGTGTTATGATCCGGCAACCCCGAAGTGACAATAATCGGGACCACTCCCGATGATGACCATAGTTTGAGGAGTTCATGTATTCACTATGTGTTAATGCTTTGGTCCAGTACTCTATTAAAAGGAGGCCTTAATATCCCTTAGTTTCCATTAGGACCCCGTTGCCACGGGAGGGTAGGACAAAAGATGTCATGCAAGTTCTTTTCCATAAGCACGTATGACTATATTCGGAATACATATGCCTACATTACATTGATGAATTGGAGCTAGTTCTGTGTCACCCTATGTTATGACTGTTACATGATGAACCGCATCCGGCATAATTCTCAATCACTGATCCATTGCCTACGAGCTTTTCCCATGTTGTTCTTAGCTTATTTACTTTTCCGTTCCTACTGTTACAATCACTACAAAACCCAACAATATTACTTTTGCTACCGTTACCGTTAATTCGATATTACTTTGCTACTAAATACTTTGCTGCAGATACTAAGTTATCCAGGTGTGGTTGAATTGATAACTCAACTGCTAATACTTGAGAATATTCTTTGGCTCCCCTTGTGTCGAATCAATAAATTTGGGTTGAATACTCTACCCTCAAAAACTGTTGCGATCCCCTATACTTGTGGGTTATCAAGACTATTTCTGGCGCCGTTGCCGGGGAACATAGCTCTATTCTTTGAGTCACTTGGTATTTATATCTGCTGCTCACTATGAAGAACATGAAAGACGCAAAAACAAAAATTTATCCCTCAACTGCGAGGGGAGGTAAGGAACTGTCATCTAGCTCTGCCCTTGATTCACCTTCTGTTTTGAGTAAGCTTGCGACACCTAAACCTGCTACTACTATTCATTCTGATATGTCGCATGTTATTGATGATGCCACTTCTGCTATGCATGATACTTACGATGAGACTACTTCTATGCTTGATTGTGCCACTTGGTGAATTTCTTGTTGAACAACTTGCTAGGGCTAGAGGGAATGAAATTATTGATAATATTGAAGATAGTGATGATGAAGGCTCTCTCCCTAATAAATATGAATTACCTATTGTTCCTGAGGGTTATGTTTTGGAGGAAGAAGCCGCTAGAGCTATTTTAGCTTGCAATGATAGAGACGATGTTAAAAGATTATTAGCTAAATAGAAGCAGCAATCTCTTAATGCTAGAATGAAACCTGGCCCTGCTTTTGCTACTTCACCTATCTGTGTTACTGATAAGGATTATGAATTCTCTATTGATCCTGATATAATTACTTTGGTTGAATCTGATCCTTTTTATGGCTATGAATCTGAAACTGTTGTGGCACATCTTACTAAATTAAATGATATAGCCACCCTGTTCACTAATGATGAGAAATCTCGCTATCTTTATATCCTTAAAATATTTCCGTTCTCATTAAAGGGCGATGCTAAGATATGGTTTAATTCTCTTGATCCTGGTTGTGTGTGTAGTCCCCAGGATATGATTTATTACTTCTCTGCTAAATATTTCCCATCTCATAAGAAACAAGCTGCTTTAAGGGATATATATATATAATTTTGTGCAAATTGATGAAGAGAGTCTCCCACAAGCTTGGGGGAGGCTTCTCCAATTGCTTAATGCTTTGCCTGATCATCCTCTCAAGAAAAATGAAATACTTGATATATTTTATAATGGACTAACCGATGCTTCCAGAGACCACCTGGATAGTTGTGCTGGTTCTGTTTTCAGGGAAAGAACACTGGATGAAGCTGAGATTCTATTGAATAATATGTTGACAAATGAAAATAATTGGACACCTCCTGAGCCAACTCCTGAGCCTATTCCTAAACCAACTCCGAAGAAGAGAGGTGTTCCATTTCTCAGTCCTGAAGATATGCAAGAGGCAAAGAAATCTATGAAAGAAAAAGGTATTAAAGATGAATATGTTAATAATTTACCTCCTATTGAAGAAATACATGGTATTAATTTACCGCTTGTTGAAGAAACATATGATCTTAATTCATCACCTATTGAAGAAACTCATGGTCTTGATAACCCGACACAGGTAGTAAAGGTAAATTCTCTCTATAGATATGATAAAGCTGAAATCCCTCCTACTAAGTTTGTTAGCCAATGTCTGGATGAGTTTGATAACTTTATGGTTAAGCAAGAAGATTTTAATGCTTATTTTGGTAGACAACTAAAACAAAATGCTTATATGATTGAACACTTGGGTGATTATATGTCTATAGTTAAAGGTGAACTTAAACTCATTAGTAAACATGCTTCTATGGTTACCACTCAAGTAGAACAAGTACTTAAAGCTCAAAATGATTTGCTCAATGAATTAAATAGTAAGAATAATGATTATGCTGTTAGAGTGGCTACTAGAACTGGTAAAATGACTCAGGAACCTTTGTATCCTGAAGGCCACCCTAAGATAATTGAGAAAGATTCTCAGAGAAATAATATAGATGCACCCAGTCCTTCTAAAAAGAAGAAAAAGAAAAATTATAGGACTTTGCATGCTTCTAGTGAACCTATTGCTGAAACACCTGAGACTCCAAATGATATTTCTATTTCTGATGCTGAAACACAATCTGGTAATGAACATGAACCTAGTGATAATGTTAATGATGATGTTCATGTTGATGCTCAACCTAGCAATGATAATGATGTAGAAATTGAACCTGCTGTTGATCTTGATAACCCACAATCAAAGAATCAACATTATGATAAGAGAGACTTTATTGCTAGGGAACACGATAAAGAAAGGGAGCCATGGGTTCAGAAACCCATGCCTTTTCCTCAGAAACCATCCAAGAAAAAGGATGATGAGGATTCTGAGCGTTTTGCTGAAATGATTAGACCCATCTTAATGTGTATGCGATTAACTGATATGCTCAAAATGAATCCTTATGCTAAGTATATGAAAGATATTGTCACTAATAAAAGAAAGATACCGGAAGCTGAAATTTCCACCATGCTTGCTAATTATACTTTTAAGGGTGGAATACCTAAGAAACTTGGAGATCCAGGAGTACCAACTATACCATGCTCCATTAAAAGAAATTATGTTAAAACTGCTTTATGTGATCTTGGAGCCGGTGTTAGTGTTATGCCTCTCTCTTTATATCGTAGACTTGCTTTAAATAAGTTGACACCTACTGAAATATCTTTGCAAATGGCTAATAAACCAACCGCTATACCTATCGGTATTTGTGAGGATGTGCCTGTTGTGGTTGCAAACGTTACTATTTTAACGGACTTTGTTATTCTTGATATTCCCGAGGACGATAGTATGTCTATTATTCTTGGAAGACCCTTTTTGAATACTGCAGGGGCTGTTATTGATTGCAACAAAGACAATGTCACTTTTCCTGTTAATGGTAATGAGCATACGGTACACTTCCAAGGAAACAACCTCAAGTTCATAGTATCAAATCTATTGGAAAAATTTCATCGATTATTTTTGGAGGTTTTGAATTTCCTCTTCCTTCTGTCAAAAAGAGATATGATATTGTTATTATTGGGGATGTGCATATCCCCGTTGAGGTAACATAGTGTTATTCAAAATTTCTCCGGTTCCATGTTATTCGGAATGAGTTTGTTAACAAGACTTGATCAACCTTTTGATGAGCATGAGACGGATGAAACTAGAAAGCACAACCTTCTGTACCCTCTCTCTACATTCTGTTATCTAGTTGAAATAAGTAAAAGTAGTATTTTATGTCTGTTTTCTGATTTATCCGTGCAATATAAAATACCCCAAAAATAAAAGTTCTCCAAATGCCCTGAAATTGAAATATTATTTTTTTCTGGAATATTTGAGAATATTTGGCACTGAGAACACAACAAGGGGAGCAAGCACGTGGCCACGAGGGTCCAGGGCGCTCCCCCTGCCTCGTGGGCCCATGGTGGTCCACTCAACTTATTTCTGCACCCACACACTTCTTCTTCCTCCCAAAAAATCACTATCCAGCTCAAGCACGAGTTCTAGCTCATTTTGCTGCGATTTTCGATCTCCTTGCTCAAAGCACCTCTCACAAAACTGCTTGGGGGGATTGTTCCTTGGTATGTGACTCCTCCATTGGTCCAATTAGTTTTTGCTCTAGTGTTTTATTCATTGCAAATTTGTGCTGCCTAGGTGACCATGTTCTTGAGCTTGCATGTCAAATTTATATGGTTCCAAGTAGTTCTAATGCATGATATAGGCTCTAGGCACTTGTAGGAGTAGTTGCTATCAATTTTGTTGAGTTTGGTTCACTTTTATTTGAAGTTAATCAAATTTCATAATTTTTCAGAAAATGATGAAGAGAATTTTTGAGGGGCTCATCGAGCTGAAGCTCGAAGGAAAAGCAAAGTGAAGAAGCAGAGAGGCCCAAATATAATCTGCCTCGCACCGCGGAGGTTCGGCCGTGTGATTGGACTTCCAATGATTTCTCGAGAGCAGATGGGATTTATGATGATTTTTATGAATTGGCTGAGAATGCAGGCCTCACCGACTTCCTCCGCGACCAACGCGAACAGTATCTCTTACTCACTAATTCTTTTGTGCAGAACTTCTACTATTATCCTAAGGAATCACCTCCTTCAGTAGAGTTTCATTTATATGATGTGGTTAAGAAGATATCACTAGATGAATTTTGCAAGGTTTGCAAAATACCTTTCGAGGGTAGTTTAGGGGAACCACATCGTAAAGATGTGGATGGGTTTATTGACACTATTACTGTAGGGGAAACTAGGAAGGTTTCCGATGCAAGAATCACTAGCATACATTTTCCTGTTTTACACTACTTTGCATATTTGCTAGTCGTTGCTTAATTCACTACAAAAAAAAAGACACATCCGTGACATTTTGGGTCGAACGAAAAAAACTTATGTCATACATATGACACATCTATGACGATAATTGTGACAAAACCCGGTATCATCATAGATGTGGTGGGCTCCTACTTGTATGACAAAAAATCATGATAGAAAATGGGCTTTTCGTCCTGGGCGGGCCGGAGACGTAGCTGCATGACATTCTTTGGGCCGTCCATGACGGAAAAAACCGTGGTATAAGTGAGGGGGAGGAAAATTTCGGGGAGTTACCGGTTACGGTGGGAGGTCGGGGGCCGAGCGATGCGCGTTTCTCTCGTACACGTACACGCGTGTCTGCGAGGCGTTGGCTCTAACTGAACCCGAGCGAGGCGTTGGGCTCTAACTTAACCCGAGCGATTGTACTGCAGGCTACGCGTTACTAAACCCGAGCGATCGATTGATGGTTGTTAACTGAACCCGATCAAGTGATTCCTTCGCTACTGCTGCTAACTAAAGCCGATCGATTGGATGAACAGTGAGCGTTGCGGGGAGGGGGGGGGGGGGGTTGGGTGAACAGTGAGCGGTGGCATTGCCTCTGGATGAACAGGACCCTATGGTGTGGTGGAGGGCTGGATGAACAGTAGACGGTGGAGGGGTCCCCGTGGAGGGGTGGTTGAACAGGACCCCGTGGTGTGGAGGGCTGGATGAACAGTAGACGGTGGAGGGGTGGTTGAACAGTAGCCGGTGGAGTAGCGCGCGGTGGTGGCTGGATGAACAAGAGCCCGTGGAGGCTGTAGGAGGTCGACGGTAGCCCGTGGAGGCTGGAGGAGGTCGACGGTGGAGATGAACAGTATCCCGTGGAGTCCCGTTTTGCGGTACGCCACACCCCTCCCGATGAACAGGACCCCTGTTTCGACCGTAGGAGGTCCGTTTAAATCCGTTTTGGCACGCCACACCTCCCGATCAACAGGACCCCGTTTACGACCGTAGGGAGGTCCGTTTAAATCCGTTTTGCGGTACGCCACACCCCTCCCGATCAACAGGACCCCCGTTTCGACTGTAGGAGGTCCGTTTCCTCCGTTTTGCGGTACGCCAGACCCCTCCCCATCAACAGGACCCCGTTCTGAACGTAGGAGGTCCGTTTCCTCCGTTGTGCGATACGCTATGCCTCGTTTCCATCGCCTGTTCCGTCCAAGCCCTCCCGATGAACACGACCACGCATTCCGTTCCGACCCAGCCGGTTAGCTCCCACGCGTTCCGTTGCCTCCCGATGAACACGACGCATTCCGTTGCCTCCCCATGAACACGACGCATTCCGTTGCCTCCCCATGAACACGACGACGACACTCTTTCTCCGTTCCGACCCAGCCATGTACACGAGCCCTGGCCGTACGTATGCGCGAGTAGGCGTTCGAGACCCTGCCCGTATGTACACATACGTGGCCGTATTTTCTTTCTTGCACCCTGGCCGCTGTACATATGTGTACATGCTACGTGCGCGCCTCTACTACGACACGTACGCGCCTCTACTACGACACGTGCGTGCCTCTACATCCACCAGTATATATGTACGTACACGTTCGCGACCAGAATGACAACGCTACGTACGCTTCGAACATGTGGGTCCCGACTGTCAGGCACTTCCTCGCCTGCGAAGATGTAGCTGGTGGGTCCCAGCAGTCAGGGGGGCGAATCATTTTTTTTGCCCGGACGCACTTCCTTGCATGCGAATATGTAGCTGGTGGGTCCCAGCAGTCAGGGGGAAACGTTTTTTTTTTTGCAAAATACAGTGGCCCGTCCGGTGGGTCCCAACTGTCAGGTGGAGGAATCATTATTTTCCGCGTAATAAGGAAGAACTTCCTTGCTGCGGCCGTGGACCCAGCTGTCAGCCTCTCCACGTACAGTCCACGTCCGATGGAAGTCGTTCCTTGACCACGTTGACCACGCCGCGCCGAGAGCACCGGGGCGGTGGATGACGGCGAGGCCTAGGAAGGGGACGACGGGGAGCCGGAGAAGACGCGACAGTGGAAGCCCGTGCGGAGAGGAGTACGAGGGTTCACTGGTTCGGCTGCGGTGTGAGGCTGCCGTCGCTGCAGGGCCTGGCCAGCGGTGGGAATAGTAGAAGCGGTTAGGCCTCCAGCGGTAGCACAGCCGACCACGGGAGGCGAGGAGCATGCGACACGACCGGCGCTGCTTTGGGCGGCCGGAGCAAGAAGACCAGAGGTTGAAGAAGCACTCGGCCGTTGGATGGACATCGACGGTCCTTTGGAGCTAGAATTGTTCATATTGACTAAAGTTGACAAAGGCCCCGTCCCAGTCAACTTAGTAGGCCCACACGTTAGCCTCCCACCATGGTGGGTCCCAGCTAGCAGGGGGAGTATTCTTTTTTTGTGCGTAATAAGGAGGCACTTCTGGTGGGTCCGAGCTGACAGCAGGGGGAACTTTTTTCACGAAATACGCTGTCCCGTCCGGTGGGTCCCAGCAGTCAGGGGGAAAGGTTTTTTTTTCGCGAAATAAGGTGGCCCGTCCAATGGGTCCCTGCTGTCAGGTGGAGGAATAATTATTTTGCGCGTAATAAGGAGGCACTTCCTTGCGGCCGCTGGACCCAGTATCGACCTCTCCACGTCTGATACTCTTCCGATGGAAGTCGGTCGTTGACCATGTTGACCACGCCAGCCGAGAGCACCAAGGCGGTGGTGCGGATGACGGCGAGGCCTAGGAAGGGACGACGTGGAGCTGGGAAAACGCAGCAAGGAAGCCAGCGGAGAGGAGTACGAGGTTCATCGGTTGGTGCGGTCGCCGCAGAATAACAGGGGTGTGGGTGAGTAGAGGATGGCACGGCGGCGGTGGGAGTAGTACGGGCGGTGAGGCCTCCAGCGGCATCACAAATGCCCACAGGAGGCGTGGAGCATGCGACCTGACAGCGCTGCTTTGGGCGGCCGGAGCGAGAAGACCAGAGGTTGAAGAAGCACTACGGCCGTTGGATGGACATCGTACAATCACTACAGCTAGAATCGTTTATATTGACTAAGTTGACAAAGCCCTTGGTACAGCGTCAACTTAGTAGGCCCACAGCTCGGTTTGGCGGACAACATATAGCCCATTTGCGATTTGTAAGAATGTACAACCCATTTTTTAATTCTAATGGAATTTACTACAGCCCATTTACAGTTTGTTAAAAGTACAGCCCAACTTCTAGCTAGGACAATGATTAATAATTTCAAACAACTGCTCAAAACAGAATTAAAAAAAATCCCACATTTTGATGGGATCCGAAATATTTTTATCCAAAATTTCTAGTCAGGTTAAATATAATTTCAAAATAAAGTTGTATTACGTTAAAATCCAATGAAATATAGTGCGCGCAACAAGTAATGAAAATAAAATTTTCAAATTCCAAAAATAATATATTTTTCAAACTAATTACGTGTTTGGTGCATAGTAACTGTCCAGTTATTATAATTACATCCCATTTATTATTTCTTAAAGTCCATTTTCTTGTTAAGCCTAATGCATACCTCCTAGGAAAGTTTGCAGCCAGTGAGCGGAGAATAACAAGTTGACCGGATATTATGTACAACTGTCGGCCCAGTTGCATTGCCGATGTTGAAAAAAAAGGCCTATGTAGTACAGTACAACCTAACGTGGTTAGTCAGCCCACATTCAGCGACGCCGGAAAGGCCCAAACAAGGCTTCTGTACAACTTTTTGAAGTCACTGAGCTCAATTAATAACTTAAGAAAAAAGTTAGATTACAGTGGAACCTAATTAAAAGTTGTCACGAGCAAATAAACAATTCAACGGGTCCCACTTGTGCGCGGGCGCGTGTTTGTGCATGTGTGTGTGAGAGAGAGAGAGAGAGAGAGAGAGAGAGACCCATCGGTCAATGCTCGTCAATACATCTTTCAGCCATATGCATTGCTGATGCTCAGTAAAAACTTATATAGTTGACACAATCATATAGAACATCATAGCACACTGAACTTGCATACAAAAATTTCACGCAGGCGGTACAATCAGGATGGAAGCAGTGGATCTCTATGGGAAGGGCTATGTTGAAACCAACGAAGTCGAACATAACGGTTCATCGTCTTTATCAATGACGGGGAAATATCTTGAATGTTGTGCAAAGAAAATGACATGACAACACAATAAGTTACGCTAGCACATTAAGTTGACGTGCAACCCTTTCTAAAAAAAGTTCAGGTACAAAATTAGAACAGGTCACAATCAAATGTACTGGCATATCAGTGATTCAGACCCATAGCTCGGATTTAACTAGTATCTGACAAGATTCAGTTGTTACCTCAAATTAGAGCACATCCAGGCAGCCAGCCCTGCCTCTTCTCCCAAAGAAGCAGTGGCCTCCGCTGCGCGATGGAGTAGGCCCTGTGCCATCCATCGTTCCGAGCAACACGGGGAAAGTCTGACGTTGACTCCTGTAATGGACGTCATCGATGGACCCTGGCACCAGCGGCGGCGGCAGGACTTTGATTGATGGATTGACCACTTCTTCGACATGCACGAACACTCGATACAGGTACATCCCTAACGTGGTCCGCGGCGGACTTGGTGGCGACGAATAGTACAACCCCGGTTCCTGCACTGGTATCTCAACACCAATCACCTTCGGTATGGTGGACGGCTTCTTCACCCATGCCATAACCGTCAGAGCCCAGCTGTCTGGAGGAACAAACATACTTACGAGCTCACCTCCAAGGTCGTTGATAAGCTCGTTCATGGACTCACTGTTCCAAGCACGTCGAGGCATTCCGTGGAAGGTAAGCTTTGTTAAAAACTCAAGCTCAGAGTTACATCATATGGATCTCCAAGAGACCATTGTATTGAGAATCCAGCGAAAGAGAGGAAGCCATCTAGGTACTAACAACGGACCTGAAGGTCTACAAAGAACTACTCACGCATCATCGGAGAGGCACCATTGGAAGTGGGGAACCCCTTCGTGATGGTGTCTAGATTGGATCTTGTTGGGGATGTTACTACTGGGCGTAAACCGGCCTATCCGGGCCGGGTTAACTTCATCAGTAGTTCAACGGTGTAAAAGCCCAAGCATGAAAGTAAGGGCCCAAGGCCCGTGGTCGGTTTATAACCTGTAGTCGTAAACCGGCCTGATATGTAAACTTGTACTGTAAGTTAGGAATAGAGAGAGACCAACCTGGATACGAGTATGAACCGGAGATTGGGACTCTCTGAACCGACGGGCGCCACCTGTGTATATAAGGGGACGACCCGGGGCGGTTCAAGGGGGACAGACAACAACAACTCGAGGTCTAGGCGAAGCTTATTTGCTCCCTAGTCATCGGGACCACATCAATCCCATCACAAACTAGACGTAGGCTTTTACCTTCATCGAAGGGGCCGAACTAGTATAACTCTTGTGTCTTCGCGTCCGCTTTAACCCCTTTCAAGTTAACCTGTAGCGATGGCCCCACGACTAAGTCCTTTCATGAGGACATCTGCCGTGACAAAACCACAATAGTTGGCGCCCACCGTGGGGCTATCGCTCGATGGTTTGATGATCTTGGAGGGCAAGCTCGAAGGACTCGAAGGCTACGCCAGTGGGCCGGATGACCAAGAGTCGTCGCGGCAAGCTCTACATCGACGATGCAGGCTGGGGCCCCGAGGCCGACTCGATTGAGTACGGATACCGGATCCCCTTTGGTGGCATACACGTTTTCATCGGCAAGATCGGTGAGCCAGGGCCTGAGCCGGACATCTGCACCGACCTCGTCGAGACGGCTCAGCGTGCGAGACCTGCCCAGGCTAAACCGGCCGTAAAGCGTGCCTTCGTGGGAGTCATCCACGGACGAAGTTATGAGGACGGATCATAATCTGGTGGTGAAACCATCGTCTACTCTGATGACGAGTCGTCGACCGGAGAACTGAGTCTCTATATCAGCTACAAGATGGCCGGATTGGGGGCTATTCCGACGGTGACAGTATTCCGGACCCCTCTGATCTGCCCAACCGGGTTGGAATATTCATGGCCGGTACACAAGCAATACTTCACTCTTCGTCCGCTGCGACAATGGTTGCCGGTTCAACAGCGGCGACGGCAGCCGGGGCAGGAGGCCCTGTGCGCCCGCCGACTCAAGTTTTATCAGAACTATTCGATGCGTTGGCTGTGCTCATGGGAGAGGTTAACCCGGCGGACCAGGACGTCCATAACGCGGAGATTGCAAAGGTGAAGGAACAAATCACTTAGGCTAAAGCGGATCTGGCAGCTGCAGACACCAGGATGGCGGCAGAGCAGGCCGCTTTGGATGCACAGGCTTATAGGCTCATGCTAGATCAGAGCGCGTCGCATGAAGTCATGAAGAGGAAATACAGATCCCGTTTGCCTTCACTTTTCGAGGGAAGAGATCTCTTGAACACCCCATGAGCAGGGACCAGTAATCCGCCGGTGGTAAACCGGGCGGAAGCACCTGGGACGGGCGCGCCGGTTCAGCCCCGCATAATAGATCTACCTCGCCATAATGCCAGCATGCCTCAGGCTGTGCAAACGCCTCCAAGACACCAGCCCGATGGATAACCTTGTCGCAGCTGCGGCACGACTGGAGGCAATTCCAATTGAAGGCGATTCACCACAGGCAGTAGAGACGCGCCGGGTCAAGGAGCTCCTTAGGACAGCTTTGGTCCAACAGGAAGCGTATTCATACAGCCGCGACCGGATCCACTCTACCCCCCGCCCAAGCCGAAGCTATAGCAGGCACGTGGATGAACCGGCCGTATCAAGTGATGCACGGCGTGGTGCGCAGCGTGGCAACAACCGGGTAGGTGGTTTCGACAACGCTCAGGAGGTGGTGGACCGGGCCCGGGCACGCAGGGAGGCCGGGTTAGTAGCGCAGCATCCGGATTATCAGCTTACACTGGTTCATCCGACCATCTTTGAGCCTGGGGTTACCTCTAGCTCTTTGGGGGTGCCTTGTCTCGTACCCGCTTTACGCAATGTATGCTTGCCCAAGGATTTCAAGGGTCCGCGCAAGGTGCCAAATTACACCACCGATTTGGCTCCAGGAGCATGGATAGAAAGTTATGAGATTGTCATGGAGATGCTGGATGTGGATGAGGCTGCGTGTGCAAAGTACTTCACCATGATGCTCGAAGGCACGGCCCGTACCTTGTTGAAGAGCTTACCACCGAATTCTATCAGTTCATGGGCCCAGTTGCGGACCCGGTTTATCCAGAATTTCAAAGATACCTGTAAGCAGCCCATGTCCGTAGTGGACTTGGCGGCTTGTGTCCAAGGTGAAGGGGAGTCAACAACCCATTGGGTGCGCCGCGTTTCGGAAATCTTGCACTCGTCAGACCGGATCAACGCTGACTCTGCAATCTTGACCCTGGAGGGTAATTGCCGGTTTAAGCCTTTGAAGTTGAAGTTGGGGCGTATGAAGCGGTTTTGTAATGACATGGGCACTCTCATGGGCGCTTTAGTGAAATATGCTGATTCTGATAGTACCAAGGATCCCGAGTCTGATGATGACGAGACAGGGAAGGGAAAGAAGAACAGCAACTCCAAGGGCCAGCAACATCACCCGGCAGGTAATGGTGGAGGCAAGCGTAAAGCGAATGGCAACATGGATTTCGTAGCCAACACCAATGCGCATGACAAGGGTCAGCGGCGCAGAGGTAAACAACCGAATCGAGGTGGTGCGCCTAATCCTAATCCGGACCGCTTGAACTATCTGTTGAATCAACCCTGTCCGAAGCATGGGACGAAGGAGGCGCCAACAAATCACCTCTGGAAGGATTTTTACATTATGCAGGAGTTCAAAAGTTCTAATGCTTTCCGGTATGATCAAGGCTCCGGTGGCGGTTCAAGATCCGTGCCGGGTTACGGTGGAGGAAATTCCGGTTCAGGATTTAATGCTAATCCGAACAATCAGACTAATCAGAATAACCAAGGTGGTTACAATCAGCAGCAGCAGCACTCGGGGTATCACAGCAACCCAAAGCAGTTGAATAATGGGCAGTACCATGTCTTCACCACTAGCTTAGACAAGCGAGACCGGAAGCTTCAGAAGCGGGCAGTCAACGCTGTTGAACCGGCCGTGCCTCATTACCTACGCTGGTCAGAGCAGCCCATTATATGGAGTAGAGAGGATCATCCTCCCCGGGTTGACAATCCGGGTCAGCTAGCCCTGGTGGTGGCACCTCAGGTGGGAGGTTATAAGTTCACCAAGGTGCTTATGGATGGAGGGAGCAACATCAACATCCTGTACTATGAGACCTTCCGTCGTATGGGGTTAACAGATAAACATCTCAAACCATCCAATACAATGTTCCATGGTGTGGTACCTGGCAAGTCAGCATATCCGGTTGGTAAGATAGCTCTGGAGGTGGCCTTCGGAGATGAATATGATTCCAGATCGGAAACATTGACGTTTGAAGTGGTGAAAGTCCAAAGTCCATATCACGCCCTGTTTGGGCGGCCGGCTTATGCCAAATTCATGGCACGACCTTGTTATATCTATTTGCAGCTCAAGATGCCGGGTCACAAGGGGACAATAACGGTTCACGGGAGCCGCAAGATCGCTTTGGAGTGTGAAGAAGGTGATGCGGCTTACGCAGAGTCGGTTTGTGCCACCGAGGAGCTGAAGTATTATAAGGACAATGTCGATCCAGCGGATATGACTCCATTGAAGAAGCCAACTACAGAGCATGATCTGGCCCTGAAATTCAAATCGGTAGCTGAGACTAAGCTTGTTGACTTTGTGCCTGGCGATTCGTCCAAGCAGTTCAGCATCAGTGCCAACTTGGATCCGAAATAGGAAAGCGCCATCGAGTTCATCCGTGAGAACCGGGACATTTTTGCATGGAAGCCTTCTGACATGCCAGGTGTACCGAGGGAACTCGCTGAGCACACTCTTAATGTTGATCCCAAGTACAAACCGGTGAAACAGTTCCTCCGCCGGTTTAACGAAGAAAGGCGTAAGGCCATTGGAGAGGAGGTGGCCAGGCTCTTAGCGGCTGGCTTTATCGTTGAAGTTTTCCATCCAGAGTGGCTTGCTAATCCGGTGCTGGTTCTTAAGGAAAACGGCACTTGGCGCATGTGTGTGGATTACACAGATCTTAACAAAGCCTGCCCGGCAGATCCTTTTGCCCTCCCCCGCATTGGCCAGATTATTGATGCCACTGCGGGTTGTGAGCGTTTGAGCTTTTTGGATGCGTATTCTGGATATCATCAGATCAAGATGGCAGTTAAGGACCAGGAGAAGACAGCGTTTATCACTCCCTTTGGAGCCTTCTGCTATGTGTCTATGCCTTTTGGGCTCAAGAGCGCCCAAGCAACTTATCAGCGTTGTGTACAGAATTGCTTGCATAAACAGATCGGCCGTAATGTGCATGCCTATGTGGATGATATTGTGGTTAAGTCAAGGAAGAATGAAACACTGATTGATGATTTGAAAGAAACCTTTGACAACCTGCGGGTTTACAAGATGATGCTCAACCCGGCCAAATGTGTTTTTGGTGTTCCGGCAGGCAAGTTATTGGGTTTTTTCGTGTCCAACAGGGGGATTGAATCTAATCCGGAGAAAATTACGACTATCACCTCCCTGGCTAAACCAAAGTGTATTAATGATGTCCAGCGTTTGGCGGGCCGGATTGCCGCGCTGAGCCGGTTTATCAGCCACCTCGGAGAGAAGGCCATCCCTTTGTACCAGATGCTGAAGAAGACAGATCAGTTTGTCTGAAGTCCAGCCGTTGATGAAGCGTTGGAGGACTTAAAGCGGCAATTGGCCAACCCGCCTGTACTCTCCGCTCCCATCGACAAGGAGCCGCTTCTGCTATATGTTGCTGCTAACGCCAGGGCGGTCAGCGTGGCAATTGTGGTAGAGCGGAAGGAGGCAGGAAAGGAGCATCCGGTTCAACGTCTGGTTTATTATATCAGCGAGGTACTTATTGAATATAAGCAAAGGTATCCACATTGGCAGAAGCTGGTGTATGGAGTTTTTATGGCAAGCCGGAAACTGAAGCAGTATTTCCAAGGGCACCCCATCACAGTGGTCAGTTCCGCTCCCTTAGGTGATATCATAGAGAACCGGGAAGAGACTGGCCGGATTGCAAAGAGGGCTATAGAGCTTGGGCCGCACGGTTTGAAGTACGTGCCTCGGACGGCGGTGAAGTCTCAAGCACTTGTGGATTTCATTAATGATTGGATGGAGTTGCAAGCGCCTGAAGAAAGGTCGGATCATACATATTGGACCATCCATTTTGACGGATCCAGGCAGTTGGAGGGTTCGAGGGCTGGAGTCGTATTAACTTCCCCACGAGGTGACAAGTTTTGTTACGTTCTTCGCTTAATGTTCCCTTGTACTAACAATGCAGCTGAGTATGAAGCCTTGCTCCATGGTCTTCGGATGGCTAAGGAGATGAATCTAAGCCGGGTTAAGTGCTTCAGTGACTCAGACTTAGTGGATCAACAGGTGTCTAGCACTTGGGATTCAAAGGACCCACTCATGGCTGCATATCGTCATGAGATGGATGTTGTCGCAGGTCATTTCAAGGGCTACCAGGTGGACCACGTGGACCGTCGGAAGAATGAAGCGGCGGACGCTTTAAGCTGGTTGGGCTCTCAACGCAAACCGGTCCCGCCCAATGTTTTTCTTGACGTACTACACAACCCGTCAGTCAAACTCCCTGGTGAAGCGGATTTGTCTATTCCTGATCCGGAGGCTCAATTGGTGGCAGCTCTGCAAGTCATTCCGGATTGGATGCTTCCTTATCTGGCGTACATGAACCGGGGCGAGTTACCAGAAGATGAGACGTTGGCCCGGCAGATAATTCGACGATCTAAGTCTATGACCATTGTTAATGGAGAGTTGCATCATTGCAGTGTGTCAGGGGTGTTTCAACGCTGTGTGTCCCCTGAGGAAGGCTGTGAAATATTGCGTGAGATCCACGAAGGAGATTGTGGTCACCACGCCGGTTCAAAATCCTTGGTGGCTAAAGCGTCCGCCACGGTTTCTATTGGTTAACTGCCCATGCTGATGCGGAAGATCTGGTCAGACGATGTGATGGTTGCCAAAAGTTTTCCAGACGTGCTCATGTACCGGCCCAAGAATTGAGGATGATTCCAATTACTTGGCCATTTGTGACTTGGGGGCTGGATATGGTTGGGCCTTTCAAAAGGTCCAAGGACAAGAAGACCCACCTGCTGGTGGCGGTCGACAAATTTACAAAGTGGGTAGAGGCAGAATCTGTTAGCAAGTGTGATGCAGCCACGACGGTTCAGTTCATCAAAAAGGTGATTTTCCGGTTTGGCTTTCCACACAGTATCATCACAGGTAATGGTACCAATTTGTCCAAAGGTGCCATGAAGGAGTTCTGTGAACGTGAGCACATCCTGCTTGATGTTTCTTCAGTAGCTCACCCACAGTCCAATGGTCAAGCGGAAAGAGCCAATCAAGAGATCTTGAGAGGCATCAAGCCCCGGCTTATGGTCCTTTGCAGAGGACACCTGGTTGTTGGGTAGAAGAGCTACCGTCTGTGTTATGGAGTATAAATACTACACCTAACAGATCCACGGGATACACGCCGTTCTTTATGGTTTATGGAGAGGAGGCGGTTCTCCCCAATGACATCTATCATGACTCACCTCGTGTGGCAGCTTATGTTGAAGTGGATAATGAGACAGCACGACAGGACGCTTTGGATCGGCTGGATGAAGAGCGTGACATAGCAGCTGCCCGCTCGGCGATTTACCAACAGGATCTTCGTCGTTATCATAGTCGCCGGTCGAACCGAACTTTTCAAGAGGGAGATTTGGTGCTTGACCGATCCAAGACCGGTCGATATGCACAAGCTATCCCCGCCTTTGGGAGGGCCTTCGTGGTCGCAAGCACAACGGGTCGTATTATCGATCGATGTTCGAGAGCATAAAGACTCACGACGCCGAGGAGGAGACCAACAGGCCTTGGAATATAGCTCATCTTCGCCTTATTATACCCGAGCCATCGGCTCTACTTATGTACATATTATGACTGTATATATTATGAATAAAGTAATAAACCGGAGCCTCGGCTAAAGCGGGGTATCTGTTCATTACATCATGCGTGGTTACATGGAGTTGTTCTGTTTTAAAGCAGCCTCCGGTTTACCCCCTGAGTTTGCTTTTCAAAAGCTTTATGATATCACTTGGGGGCTTGGTCGTGTCCGAACCAATGCAACACCTTTTGATAGGCGAGAGCCACCAGATCACTTGGGGACATGGTCAAGTCTGAACCACCACCGCCTCTTGATCGGCCTAAGGCCATAGAGTCACTTGGGGGCTTGGTCGACCCCGAACCATTGCCACGCCACTTGATCGGCATAATGCCACGGTTTCAGTTGGGGACCTGGCTGACTTGAACCATGACTATACCCTATTGGGAGCTTGGTCGTGTCCGACCATGGTAACACCATCTGATCGGCTCAGTAAAGCCTCTTTTTGCAAACGGTTTTATCATTACCTTTGCTTCCATGTTTTTCATAACTATTATTTGACTTTGTTGCGTTTCTTAAACCGTAACGCTTTTTAAACCGGTTCAAGCTGTCAATTGACGGAATTCGGTCCATTTTAATCCGGGATAATTCTTCCATTTGACTTTTTACGTTAACATCCCATCATGGAGTAACAGGGGCTTGTCATGACCCGCACGGTTTACATGGTAAACCGGCATTATGAACACAGAGCTGTTCTCCTTGACGGTAATGGTTTATACAATCTCCGCTTCAAGATTGGCTAAGCCAACTTCATGCCCAGTGATGGCAGGTATTTTGTATCACAAATTTTGATTATATACCTCAGTATTTCATTTCATATATATATGAATATCACAAACCGGATGGCGGCACAGACCGTTGTGGCAGTTTAAGATTTGGTGACTGCAGGCAGTCTAAATTAAAGGTTTCGATCATTCAATCAAAGGAATCAGCACCATTGCACGAAGGCATATTAAAAACAAAAGTGATGGCTATCTTATTACAAGGCAGAGGCCCAAAATTTGGAATGGTGTCATGACAGGCAGCTTCTGATGCATCAACCGGCTTGACGGATTAAGCTTCATTGCCGGGTTGACGTGAAGAAGATGGGTCGTCTGGCGTCGGTTCAACTTCTTCCTCCTCACCATCCAATGGCCGGAAGTCATTGGTGGTCCAGTCAATCCGGGTTAAAGCCTGAAAGACAGCCTCTTCACTTATAAGCTCAGCCGGATCAACGTCAGGGGCATAAGTGTGCTTACGGGTTGGTGGAACAAGGTTCTGCACTTCCGGAATAACAGCTTCAACCCGTCTGTTGTTCGCGTCATAGAAGGATCGGTGAACCGTCAGGTTGGCCTCTTCTGCCAGTTGACTCGCCAGAGGACGCATCTCCCTTGTTACCCGTTTGAGAGCATCATTATCAAATGCTTCGCCATTTTCTTGAGCACTGGGGAAGCCTTTGGCTATGTCAGCCGGATCAAGGTCAGCTATCCATGCTTTGGCGCGAGTTAGTGCCAATAAGGTGCCAGCCCGGGCAGCGGATCGTTTCAATTCTTCTATATGTGCTGGTATCATAGATAGACGGTCCAGTGTGTCCTTGATCAATGTCGGAGCTGCATTATCGTAAGAAGTGGCGCAAATAACTCGCTGGGTGCCGGTATACAGCTGTTCAATTAGTGTATACGCGGCCTTGAGTTTCTTCCGCGTGTCAGAGCCCAGATGAGCAATGCGTTTACCTATACCGGTTTAAGAAAGTTCAGGTTAAACCGGAGGAAATTTCAAAACGAAATATTCATCACAACATTGGTGAAGCATTGCTTACCGAATATGGCAGAGGTCATGGCATTGATTTGGTGCTTTAATCCAGTGAGCTCTTCCATCACCGGTTTAATAGCTGCTTTAGCATCCTCCGCCCGCTTTAGCAAGCCCGCCTTTTCAGTATCCCAGTTGGCCCGCTCGGACTTAAACCACTCCTTGAGCTGCTCCATAGTAGTCAAGGCGGTTTTCAGCTCATCCTTGGCCTTGGAGGTTTCTGCTTGTTGAGATTTCAGATTTTCTTGAAGATCATTGATTTGTGAGGTTTGTTGGCGTATATCACTCTGCAACAAAAAGGGAGCATGTTAGTATTTTCATTGCAAGTCCCAAGCGCATAACCAGTCATACACTTGGCACTTGGGGGCTAATGCATATTTGATCTTCATCTGCCAATAAAATCACAAAGTCCCAAGCTTGATACAGGTATTCAACTTGGCACTTGGGGGCTAATGGCTATTTGCTCGAACATGTTCTGCTGCGGCGATATAAATTACAGTCCCGGTTTAATTATACTAAGTTGAACCGGCCCTTGGGGGCTACATCAGTGAATTCTGAAGCATTGAGTTTTATGTTAAGTCCCGGTTTAACTATACTAAGTTGAACCGGCCCTTGGGGGCTACAACAGTGGACTCTGAAAGTATTGAGTTCTATATCAAGTACCGGCTTGAAAGAAGATTACAAACACGCCCTTGGGGGCTACTATGCAATGAAGGTACAAGAGAAAGGCATAAATGTTTACCTCATAGCGCTCCTTCATAAGATTTACCAGACCGGCTTCAAAATCACGGCTTGTGTAGAGCCAGTTCAGGAAGCCAGAGCGAAGATCTTCGGCAGAGAGATTGTCATAAGCTGACAGATCAGTTTTTTCCTTCCCTTTGCTCATGGCAGTAAATTCTTCCTTGGCGCTGTGCTTTGATAGAGCAACCAGATTGGCAGGGGCGGTATATGCGGTGCCCGTAACTACGACATCATCATCTTTGGTCGGGCTGGCCGGATTGGCATTTTCACCTGGGCTTGGCGCTTTCATACTCGGGCTTGGCGGATCAGCAGTTGAGTCCCGTTGCTCTGCTGCAGGACTCGGTGGAGCAGGAGGATGTGACGTCTCAACTTGGACCTCCGGTTCAACCTCTGGCGGATTAGCATTGGGATCTTGATTAACCCCAGCAGAGTTGTCTTTAGCAACTTCGGGATTTTCACCATGATGCTCTGGAGTCTTCTCCGGATCAACATTCACAGTAGGGTCGAGGGTCTTGGCCTTTTTACTAAGACGAGCCTTGGTGCTACAACATCAAGGGTTAGAATATGATAAACCGACAAATACAAGGAACAAATTAAGGAGTAATATGCTTACCCAGCAGCAACTTTGAGAGGAGGCAGCTGAGTGGTTGATGAACCGCCAGACGAGTTGGAAGAAGCCTGATAATTCGGGTCAGACGGATTGAGAGGGCATCGGAAGAAACCTTTCAAAGGATAACGCCAGAGAACAAGTCACCTCTGGGCGACGCTTCCGGGTTGGTGTGTTAGCTAAACCGACGACGCAATTTGTTGACCGCTATGCCGGGTCGTCTGGCGTTCTTCGCTTTGTTGTGTCTTCAAAGGAAGTTTTGATTCAAATGAGCACAAGAGTGAGATTGTTTCACTTTCCGGATCAGGGCGTAATTCTTTTAACCGTACAAGATCGTAATCGGAAGAAAGAAGGGTTACCTCAACAGTTCTCGCATGGCTGGCCTCGGCGTCATCCCGGAATTGTAATCACAAGAAATGAATGAAAAAGAACAAAGTAAGTCAAGCTCTACCTCAGATCGATTCTTCATCCTCCGTGATTCGTAAGACTCGGCGGTTTTCCTTTTGCCAGCTTTCTTGGTGGTCTTGGTCTTTACACGAGGAACCCGGGCCAGTTTCATTCGTTTCCAAAAGGAGCTGTTAGCCTGAGAATTAATAAGATATTAATACAATCAATATGGAATCAAAATCAGTAAGAGCAATGAGATGAACCTTACCGCGGGCGGTTTGTTGGAGATGCAGAACGGGGCCAACCCGGTTTGGCTGCACGCGGAGATCGGTTCATCGAGCATTTTCTTCACTGTCTCGGCAACTTCAAGCTCAGTTATTGATAGCTCGTGATGTTGTTGAGGATCTTTGACGTCACCAATGTATTCGTGCATCAATCCGGGCGGCGGCTTAATGGCAAGATGCCCCAAGAAACCCAACAGCGGACAAGGTCAATACCGGTTAAGCCGTTGGCCATCGAGCCGGAGCTTGATAATTTGGGGTGCAAAGTTCTTCCGTTCTGCGACGAGTCAAGCCCAAGGCAATGGGTGGTTGTTGCTAAGCCGGTGAGGGTGATAACCCGGCAAGGGATTTTCTCCGTTAGGAGCAGTGTTCCGGCAATAGAACCAGGTTTGATTCCAATCTTTCGGATGGCTATGATGCTTGGCGTGAGGAAAGTCCACTTCCTTCCTTTTTTTGGATTGAAACGCCACCAAGTTCTGTGTTAGGACCGTCCGAGAACTCTGTACGGCGGTTCAAATGAAAGAAATCTCGGAATAACTCCACGGTTGGTTCTTCTTGAAGATAGACTTCGCAGAAGACTTGAAAGTTGCATATATTGGACACAGAGTTCGGACCAATATCTTGTGGATGGAGTTGGAAGCTTGCGAGGACATCCCGGAAAATTTTTGATCCAGGCGGGCTGAATTCCCGGTCTAGGTGTTGCATAAAAACAATCACCTCTCCTTCTTGAGGTTCCGCGGACATTCGATTCCGAACACGCCTGGAGAACATTTTTGAGGCTAAAGCGCCAAGGTGACGTAGCCGTTGAGCTGTGTTTCCGTGATCCGGGATGGAACCCAATTGCAAGAAGAAAATTGTTTCGCCATTCCGGAAGGGGGGAGATGAAAGAAAATCAAACATGTGCCGGTTCACTGTCTACGGTTTGTAAGTGAAAAATTCAGTGTTAAACCGATGAAATTACAATTCAAGGTACAGTTGGCAGTTTAAGAGAGGGCTAATGACATATGACGGATTGGCTATCAAGGATTAAACCGCCCATAGGTAGAAAGGCCCAGATTCAAGTTTTCTGCTAAGTGTTGATAGAAACAGGTTTCACACAATGGTAAAATCTATTTGGATCTACCACGCATATATAAGACAGTTTTTACTTCGTTCTTTAAAAAGGCGTTCAAGAAAAATAGAGAAGGATGTATACTCTACCAGAAGAAAAGGAAGGGCTGCTAGTATTAAAAACAGATGCAGAATGACTACCGCAAGAGATATATACTGTATTTGGATTAAAACTACCACGGAAGAAGGTAGGAAGAAGAGGAAAAATGGAGGAATGCGGATGAACTTGCAAAAAATTAATGCAGATCTAAAGGCAAAGAGCAGAAGAAATTTACCGCTGCAGATTGTGGCGGAGGGGGGCGATGAGTCTCTGATCTAACTCAGGTTGATGCAGCGGCCTTGGTTGGTGCGGTTCTCGAAGGTCACGGACGGCGGCGGAGCTTCAGAGCTGAGGTCGTCGCGAGGAAGAAGAAGATGCAGAAGAGGAAGAGAAAAGGGGGCCCTCGGGCTTTATTTATAAGGGAAGGAGTGAAAGGCAGGCATGAGAATCAAGGCGTCCGAAGCGGCCGAGTGGGCGCGCCTGTCGCCTCGATTTTCAGGATAATCATTAATGAGAAGGGAATCTTTTTGATCCTTTTTATGCAGAGGTGATG
Source organism: Aegilops longissima (assembly GCA_021605205.1). Lineage (NCBI taxonomy): Eukaryota > Viridiplantae > Streptophyta > Magnoliopsida > Poales > Poaceae > Aegilops > Aegilops longissima. The sequence goes on from CM038682.1 coordinate 581,373,867, forward strand.
TCATGATGGACCGTTACGGTGCTTCAAGATGACGTCACGGCGGTTTACAAAGAACCGAGAAGGGATATCACGGCGGTTCAACAATTACAAGAAGATATTGAAGTTAAAGATATTTTATCAAGGATTGACATGAACCTGTTCAAATCAATCTGGGGCCTAATGTTGGGGATGTTACTACTGGGCGTAAACCGGCCTATCCGGGCCGGGTTAACTTCATCAGTAGTTCAATGGTGTAAAAGCCCAAGCATGAAAGTAAGGGCCCAAGGCCCGTAGTCGGTTTAGAACCTGTAGCCGTAAACCGGCCTGATATGTAAACTTGTACTGTAAGTTAGGAATAGAGAGAGACCAACCCGGATACGAGTATGAACCGGAGATTGGGACTCTCTGAACCGACGGGCGCCACCCGTGTATATAAGGGGACGACCCGGGGCGGTTCAAGGGGGACAGACAACAACAACTCGAGGTCTAGGCGAAGCTTATTTGCTCCCTAGTGATCGGGACCACATCAATCCCATCACAAACTAGACATAGGCTTTTACCTTCATCGAAGGGGCCGAACTAGTATAACTCTTGTGTCTTCGCGTCCGCTTTAACCCCTTTCAAGTTAACCCGTAGCGATGGCCCCACGACTAAGTCCTTTCATGAGGACATCTGCCGTGACAAAACCACGACAGATCTGGTGTTTCTGGACTCTGCGGCTGCTGGAATTGATTTTCGTCGACTCCCCTAGGGTTTCTGGAATATTGGGGCATTTATAGAGCAAAGAGGCGGTCCGGGGACACCCGAGGTGGGCACAACCCACCAGGGCGCGCCTGGACCTCCTGGCGCGCCCTGCTGGGTTGTGCTCCCCTCGGAGCACCCCCCAGGCACTGCCTTGGCCCATTGGGTGTCTTCTGGTCCATAAAAAATCTTTGTGAAGTTTCGTTGCATTTGGACTCCGTTTGGTTTTGATTTCCTGCGATATAAAAAACATGCAGAAAACAACAACTGGCACTTGGCACTTTGTCAATAGGTTATTACCAAAAAATGATATAAAATGATTATAAAACATCCAAGATTGATAATATAATAGCATGGAATAATCAGAAATTATAGATATGTTGGAGACGTATCAGCATCCCCAAGCTTGACTCCTGCTCGTCCTCGAGTAGGTAAGTGATAAAAACTGAATTTTTGATGTGGAATGCTGCCTAACATGTCATCTCATATTCTTTTCTTTATAGCATGGACAATTGTACTTTTATATTGTTCAAAGGAATAGTCTAGTTTTGACATGATAACTTAAATACTCAAGCATACCAACAAGCAACCATGTCTTTCAAAATATCAATGCTAAAATAAAGCTATCCCTAGCCCATCGTGCTAAATCATTGATCCATTCATGAAACACACTCGCATATTAACTACACCCAATGCTCAAGTATGATCATAGTGCCTCCTAGTTGGTGCTTTATAAGAGAAGATGTAGACCCAAATTCAAAATAAAAATTGCATAAAGTAAAAGAAAGGCCCTTCGTGGAGGGAAGTAGGGATTTGTAGAGGTGACAGGGCTCAAAGAGAAAATCTTAGAGGTAAAAAAACATTTTGGGAGGTGTGCCTTTCCCACCAACAAAAATGACTTAGAGTTCCCAACACTTTCCATGCTAGATATATCATAGACGGTTCCCAAACATAAATTAAAGTTTATTCCTTTTTCCACCATACTTTCACTTTCCATGGCTAACCGTATCCACAGGGGCCTTCCACGCCAACACTTTCCAAGGAATTTATTATTTGACAACATAAAATAAATTCATTTTTCATTTTGGGATTGGGCATCCCTAATAACGTTGCCTTACTCTCGTGCAATGACAAGTGAATAAACACTCATCGTGAGAATAACACATCTAGCATGGAAAATATTAGCCACCCATCACCGCTCCATGAGCAGTACGAACACACAAAAGAGATGTTTATTTTGAATATTAGAGATGGCACATGCAAATTTGCTTAGAACGACAAAAGAATACCGCATATAGGTAGGTACAGTGGACTCATGTGGACAAACTAGTTTAAACGTTTTTGGATGCACAAGGAGTGATCATACTTAGTGCAAAATGAAGGCTAGCAAAAGATTGAGAAGCGACCAACCAAGAAACGAATAATCTCATAAGCGAGCATTAAGCATAATTATAGATACGTTGGAGACGTATCAGGCACCTCCATGTTCAGCACATGTTCAGCTCGGTGACGTCCCTCGCCTTCTTGATCTAGCCAGGCGTCGAGGTAGTAGATGAGTTCCGTCAACACAACAGCGTGATGATAGTGATGGTAAAGTGATCCTCGCCGGGCTTCACCTAAGCACTACAAAAATATGACTGAGGGTGTAAACGCTGGAGGGGGGCGCCGCACATGGCTAGGCAATTGTCTAGGGTGTGCTAGCCCCCCCCCCCCACATGTATATAGGTGGGAGGGCGAGGGGAGAGGACAGGAGGCGCCCCAAGTAGGACCGAATCCTATGTGGGATGCTCTCAAGCCGCGCCCCCTGCCATATATATCAGAGGGGTAAGGATAGAGGGGGAAGGGGGAATCCTATTCCCTTTCTTTCCTTTCCTCATTCCCCTTTCCTTATCCATCTTGGTCAGCCCATATGGGGGGCTCACCAGCCCCTTGTGGCTGGTGCGTTTCCCCTCTTGACCTATATGGCCCATATCATTGCCGGGGGTGCCCGGAACCCCTTCCGGTGATCCGATATGTACCCGGTACCCTCAGGAACACTTCTGGTGTCACCATCGTCCTATATATCAATCTTTACCTCTCGACCATTTAGAGACTCCTTGTCATGTCCGTGATCTCATCCAGGACTTCGAACAACATTCGGTCACCAAATCACATAACTCATATAATACTATATCGTCAACGAACGTTAAGCGTGCGGACCCTACGGGTTCGAGAACTATGTAGACATGACCGAGACACGTCTCCGTTCAATAACCAATAGCGGAACCTGGATTCCCATACTAGCTCCTACATAGATCTTTATCGTTCGAACCGTTATGACAACATACATAATTCCCTTTGTCCATCGGTATGTTACTTGCCCGAGATTCGATCGTCGGTATCTTCATACCTAGTTCAATCTCGTTACTAGAAAGTTTCTTTACTCGTTCCGTAATACATCACCTCGTGACTAACTCCTTAGTCGTTTGCTTGCAAGCTTATGATGTTGTGACGCCCCCGATTTAATCGTACACTAATCATGCACGCAAATGTGTACAATCAAGATCAGGGACTCACGGGAAGATATCACAACACAACTCTAAAACATAAATAAGTCATACAAGCATCATAATACAAGCCAGGGGCCTCGAGGGCTCGAATACAAGTGCTCGATCATAGACGAGTCAGCGAAAGCAACAATATCTGAGTACAGACATAAGTTAAACAAGTTTGCCTTAAGAAGGCTAGCACAAACGGGATACAGATCGAAGAGGCGCAGCCTCCCGCTCGGGATCCTCCTAACTACTCCTGGTCGCCGCCGGGCTGCACGTAGTAGTAGGCACCTCCAGTAGTAGTAGTCGCCATCGACGGTGGCGTCTAGCTCCGGGCTCCATCGTGCAGTTGCAGCAATCGAGTATAGATAGGGGAAAAAGGGGAAACAATGCAACCGTGAGTACTCATCCAAAGTACTGCAAGCAAGGAGCTACACTACATATGCATGGATATATGTGTAAAGGGCCATATCGAGGATTGAACTGCAGAATGCCGAATAAGAGGGGATAGCTAGTCTTATCGAAGACTACGCTTCGGTCACATGTCTTGCAACAGTAGAGGAGGGTAGGTTGAAGTCCTCCAAGTAACATCACATAGCAATAATCCTACCCGCGATCCCTCCTCGTATCCCCGAGAGAGAGCGACCACCGGTTGTATCCGCACTTGGAAGGGTGTGTTTTATTAAGTATCCGGTTCTAGTTGTCATAAGGTCAAGGTACATCTCCAAGTCGCCCTGTTATCAAGATCACGGCTATTCAATAGATTAACTTCCTGCAGGGTGCACCAACTTACCCAACACGCTTTGATCCCATTTGGCCGGACACACTTTCTGGGTCATGCCCGCCGCGGAAGATCAACACGCCGCAGCCCCACCTAGGCACAACAGAGAGGCCAAGACGCCGGTCTAAACCTAAGTGCGCAGGGTCCGGGCCCATCGCCTGAGCACACCTGACGCTGCGCGGGCGGCCGAAGCAGACCTAGCCTAGTGGCGTTCCAGTCCAATCCGCGCGCCGCCGTCACCGACGTCTCAAGTGCTTCGGTGATACCACGACGCCGAGTGCCCATATCTTTCCCACGTAGTTGGTTAGTGCGTATAAGCTCGTAGCCAACTCGGATCAAATACCAAGATCTCGTTAAGCGTGTTAAGTATCCACGAACGCCGAACAGGCCAGGCCCACCTCTCTCCTAGGCGGTCTCAACCTGCCTCAGTAGCTCCGCCTCAAAGATCCACTCATGGTGCTCCACTAGCCGATTCGACTTTAGTCTCCACGTATCATGTATAAATTATATAGTATATACCGTGATCACCTCCCGAGTGATCATGGCCCGATAGTATAGCACGCGACGGACAAGAATGTAGGGCCACAGATGAAAATACTAGCATCCTATACTAAGCATATAGGATTGCGATTAAAGGTAACAACAAGAGTAACAAGGACAGGCTATGCATCGGGATAGGTATAACGTAAAGTAGTAACATGCTACACTACTCTAATGCAAGCAGATAGAGTAGAATAGGTGATATCTGGTGATCAAAGGGGGCTTGCCTGTTGCTCGGCAAGAGAGAGGGTCGTCAACTCCTAGTCGAATCGGGCAGCAGCAGGTCGGTCTCGTAGTCTACCGGAGAGAAGAGGGTAAGAAACAATGAATACCATGTAAACAGATGCATATCGATGCATGACATGACAAGTAACGATGCTAGGCGTGCCCTAACGTGGTATGAGGTGGTACCGTTATAGGGGCAAACATCCGGAAAGTATTCCTTGTTTCGTGTTTTCAGCGGAGGAGCCAAGGGGAAAGTTGCGGTTTCGATAGGTTAGGGGGGTGTGGCGGACGAACGGACTGCATATCCGGATTCGCCTCGCCGCTTACGAGCAACTTTCATGTTGAAAATATTTTAATCCGAGCTACGGATTAAAAGATATGATTTTCTAAAGATTTTATTAATTTCGGAATTTAATTCATTAATTAATTAATTCAAAATGGATTTATGACGCCGATGATGTCATGCCGACGTCAAGCAGTCAACAGGGTTGACTTGGTCAACTGACAGTGGGTCCCGTTAGTCGCTGATCGTTAACTAATTACCCTAGTTAGTTTAATTAACATTAATTAGGTTAATTAAACATGATTAATTAAGTTAATTAACTTAGTTAATTAATTAATTAATTAGCAGTTTTATTTTTATTTATTAATTTTATTTATTAACGCTCGGGTGGGACCACGTGGTCGGGGCACCGAGTGCCAGTCGGCATTGTCGACCACGGTCAACGTGGTCAATCGAGTCGAGGGGCCACGGCAATGACCCGTAGGCGGGGCCATCGCGCCACGTCGGCGTCGGCGCGGAGACAACTCCGCGACCAAAAACGTGGCGGAGCGGCTCGGTACTTCGCCGGAAACGGGCTACGGGGCACCAAATCGGGCGCGACCAGCTCTGAACGCCGGCGGGCGACGGAGCTGCTCGTGACGGCGGTTGCGGGCTGCGAGGGCGGAGCTGAGCGCATCGAGCTCATCGGCGGCGAGGCTCTTCGGGCGAGGTACGGAACGGGGCTACGGGGCGCAGGGGGGGTGTGGCCATGGACGCAGCCGGCCGGAGCAAGGGGCGGCGGGCGGCGCGCCGCCGCAAGGCAAGGGGGCGGTCACGAGTGGAGGGGAGAGCGGGTCGCGGCCGAGCCGGGCGAGGGTAGCCGCCGGCGTGTGAAGGTGGGAAGGACGGGCATTGCCTGTGGCGCAGGCGGGGGTCACGGCGACGGGCGCGACCGACGCGGGCGGGCGCGAGCCCGTCCGAGCTCTCGCGCGGGCGAAGGGAGAGGGGGCTGGGTCGAGGGCGCGGACAGCGGTGGCGCCGGGCGCGTCGACCGCCGGCCGGGAGGGCGACGCGTGGCGTCCTAGGGGAGAGGGGAGGAAGGGGGAGAGCTCACGGGGGGGGGGCGAGGGTCTAGGCAGAGGGCTCGGGGACGGTTGGGGAGGACCGGCGGGGAGGAGGTCGAGGCGGCGGCCATCCGCGATGTGGTCCCGGCGAGGTGGGAGACGGGACGGATCCGAGGCGACTAGGGCGCCGGGCGTCTGCGGCGAGGGGGCGCCGGCCCTGGTGGCCGGTCGGGAGGAGGGAGGACGGGCGGCATCGGGGGGGTGGGCGCCGGCGTCGGGTCGACGGGATCGGGCCGATCCCGATCCGGATCGGTGGGGAGGAGAAGGGATCGAGGGGAGGGGGGTCGGCTAGGGTTTCGTCGCCCGGGGGGGTTATGGGAGTGAGGGGGCGGATGGGCCATGGGCCGGTCGGCTGGGCCGTTTGGCCCAGTTGGCCAAGGGGTTTTTCCCCCCTGTAGTTATTAGGTTTATTTTTCTTTTCTTATTTTTCCTTTTCTGTTTTAATTCATTTTAAAATATTCAGACACTTTATAAAAATGTGTGCACTCCACCATAATTAACTTTGTAATATTTGACAACCCCCGAACATTTTAGTTTTGATTTTTTTGAAAACTTTTATTGGCATCATAATTTCGAATTGAATTTCGAAACCGTTTTGATTTAACCCGTGATTAACTACAGTGACAAAGGTGACGTGGCACCATCAACGTGAGATTACTGTAGCATGATTATCCGGGCGTTACAGATGTGTATTACCGAGAGGCCCTAGAGATACCTCTCCGATACTCGGAGTGACAAATCCTAATCTCGATCTATGCCAACTCAACGAACACCTTCATAGATACCTGTAGAGCATCGTTATAATCACCCGATTACGTTGTGACGTTTGATAGCCCACAAGGCATTCCTCCTGTATCCGGGAGTTGCATAATCTCATAGTCGAAGGAATATGTATTTGACATGAAGAAAGCAATAGCAAAAAAAACTGAACGATCATTATGCTAAGCTAATGGATGGGTCTTGTCCATCACATCATTCTCCTAATGATATGATCCCGTTATCAAATGACAACTCATGTTAATGGTTAGGAAACCTTAACCATCTTTGATCAACAAGCTAGTCTAGTAGAGGCTTACAAGGGACACGGTATTTGTTTATGTATTCACACATGTATTAAGGTTTCCGGTCAATACAATTCTAGCATGAATAATAAACCTGTATCATGATTTAGGAAATATAATAATAACCATTTTATTATTACCTCTAGGGCATATTTCCATCACAAAATACCTAGAAAATCTTGTAGGATTAAGATAAGCATGGCATTTTAATCTTATGTTTTTTCCATTCCCACATTTTTGAGAATCCTGTGAATCAACGAGACCCTAAGACATGATTTGCAATTCTTGCATTTTTCTATTCTTGGACTTTTTTTCTATCCTCCATTTCAAACGGGCCCTTAATCCACTTGAACTCGGGTCTAGATTATCATTATTGTTTGTGAGATGATATAGAATTTTCTTACTGGGAACAAGACAAAGGTATGTAATGACATCACAACATCCAAACTATATGCTATTAAATATTTCATTGATTGTAATTGTTTGTTGGCACCTTACCAAGCTAACCATTTTGTATGCTTTTAAATAGTTTGATTGTAATTATTTGAGAGATGTTTAATTTTAGTTTGATTGTGTTTCTTATAGGAATTTCACGTTTTTGTTCATTTCCACGAGTAAAATTGTAGGTTTGTGTTTTCAACTTTCTGTTTAACATACTCATGGACAATATGGACCAAGAGATATCTCTCCGATGGGGGCCGCTAAACTGGGACGAACAAACAATATCTCTGATTTGTTCAAAATATGTTTTTTGGTCAATTGGGAACATCTCTATATGAAAGCACACTTGCTCCCTTGGTGGTTTTGGTAATTTATGTCAACATACATGTTGTTGGACTAACACTTTCAGCTAGTATATTTCAGAAAAAATCAACATTGGCATGGCAAGGACGTGAGATTGTGGACCCCTCATAATTCTAAGGACATGGATTGGCAAAGCTTCAAGACTCTGCATTTTTTGGTTAAGTAAACCAAGATCACATTGATTCCATAGGAAAGCCAATAGTATTAAAAGGGGGTGAGGTTTTGATCATGACTCAATTTCTCAAGTGCTTGATGATATTGCTCTAGAAACCCTAGATCACTTTCCCCTAGTCATATCTGTCCAAACCCTAAAAAGCCAACTCGGTCCCATCGAAAACATCCCATCCGGACTCACCGAGTTGATCCTATACATGCCACGGCCAAATCCTAGAGTTTCAGTCTCACCGAGATGATGATCGGTCGCACTAATTTTCATTGACCAAGTTTCTGTAACCAAATCGCTTCACTTCATAATTACTTTGTTGAACCGATCGGAACTACCAAAACGCGGCCTCGCCTAGATCATCACATATCGGTCCCACTGAAAATCCCAACGTTCAAATCTTTTACACAGGTCGGTCTCACCGAGTTTTTGGATCGGTGTCACTGAGTTGAGTCAAAAGGCTTGTAATGGGTGGATTTCGGGTGAAGGCTATTTATACCCCTCCACCTCCACCTACTCTTTAAGAGAGACATCAGAATGAAACTACACTTCCACCATTCATTTTCTGAGTAGTTAATAATTATGTAGCTATGTGAAGACTCTCTATCATTTAAGAATTTCAGATCTTGGTATTTTATTCAAACAGCAAGCAAATCTAAAGAAAATAAAATGACGCCCTAAGCAAAACACATATCATGTGGTGAATAAAAATATAGCTCCAAGTAAAGTTACCGATGAACGAAGACGAAAGAGGGGATGCCTTCCGGGGCATCCCCAAGCTTAGGCTCTTGGTTATCCTTGAATATTACCTTGGGGTACCTTGGGCATCCCCAAGCTTAGGCTCTTGCCACTCCTTATTCCATAGTCCATCGAATCTTTACCCAAAACTTGAAAACTTCACAACACAAAACTTAACAGAAAATCTCGTGAGCTCCGTTAGCGAAAGAAAACAAAACACCACTTAATGGTACTGTAATGAACTAATTATTTATTTATATTGGTGTTAAACCTACTGTATTCCAACTTCTCTATGGTTTATAAACTATTTTACAAGGCATTGAGTCATCAAAATAAGCAAACAACACACGAAAAACAGAATCTGTCAAAAACAGAACAGTCTGTAGTAATCTGTAACTAACACAAACTTATGGACCTCCAAAAATTCTAAAATAAATTGGTGGACCTGAGGTATTTGTCTAGTAATCATATGCAAAAAGAATCAACTAAATGGCACTCTCCAGTAAAAAGTTTTAGCTAATCTCGTGAGCGTTAAAGTTTCTGTTTTTTACAGCGTGATCATAAAGACTTCACCCAAGTGTTCCCAAAGGTTCTACTTGGAACAAACACTAATTAAAACACAAAACCACATCTAAACAGAATCTAGATGGATTATTTATTCCCAAACAGAACCAAAAAGCAAGAAACTAAAATAAAATTGGGTTGCCTCCCAACAAGCGCTATCGTTTAACGCCCCTAGCTAGGCATGATGATTTCAATGATGCTCACAAAAGAGATAAGAATTGAGACATAAAGAGAGCATAATGAAGCATATGACTAGCACATTTAAGTCTAACCCACTTCCTATGCATAGGGATTTTGTGAGCAAACAATTTATGGGAAGAATAATCAACTAGCATAGGAAGGCAAAACAAGCATAACTTCAAAACTTTAAGACATAGAGAGGAAACTTGATATTGTTGCAATTCCTACAAGCATATGTTACTCCCTCATAATAATTTTCATTAGCATCATGAATAAATTCTACAATATAACCAGCACCTAAAGCATTCTTTTCATGATCTACTAGCATAGAATTTTTATTAATCTCCACATAAGCAAATTTCTTCTCATTGAGAACAGTGGGAGTAAACTCAACAAAACAACTATCATGTGATTGAAAATTAAGATCAAGATGACAAGTTTCATGGTTATCATTATTCTTTATAGCATACATGTCATCACAGTAATCATCATAAGTAGCAACTTTGTTCTCATCATAATCAATTGAAACCTCTTCCAAAATAGTGGATACATCACTAAATAAAGTCATGACCTCTCCAAATCCACTTTCATAAATATTATAAGATTCAACATCCTCCAAAATAGTGGGATCATTATTTCCTAAAGTTGACACTCTTCCAAACCCACTTTAATCAATATAATCATCATAAGTAGGAGGAATGCTATCATCATTATAAATTTGCATATCAAAACTTGGGAGACTAAAAATATCATCTTCATTAAACGTAGCATCCCCAAGCTTGGTACAAACATTAATTGCAGCAAATATATTCTAAAAAACATCATATTCATCAAATATAGCATCCCCAAGCTTGGGCCTTTTCATATCATAAGCATAATCACTCTCATCATTAATAGTATGGATAGCACCAATAGTATAGCAAATATCATATTCTTCCAAGCAAGTGCAAAAAATATTTTCAAGATCATAAGAAGTATCATTATCTTCCCAATCATAATCATCACAACAAGCAATAGGCATAACGAGATCATCATCAAGTGCATCATCTTCCACAATTATTTTTGATTCATTTTCACGAGGCACAACAATAATAGGAGCAACATTATTTGGGAGATATATCTTTTTACCTCTCTTCCTTTTTCTTTTCTTCTTCTTCACCACATCATGTATGGGTTCAATCCTCTTTTTGGAGCTCCTTATTAATGAGATTTGTTGAATAGAAGGCTTCTCCTCGTTACCTGATTCATCATAAGAAATAATAGGAGGATATTGGGAAGTCTCTTCCCTTTCATTATTATTCTCTTCATCTTCTATTTGTTTTCTTTTCTTTATGTAATTGGCAATATAAGGATTTTCAATGCAATTCACCGCACAATACATATAAATTTCCTCTAGATCAAAACCAAGAAGTTTGTCACAGGCAAATAGTGGAAGATAGTTAGTTATACGTTTCATTTCTTCGTAACCCATAAGTAAACTAAGTTCATTATAATGTGCAAGGGAAATCAAGTCATCACAATTTTTGGACAAGATTAGATCATGAAACAATTTGCATCGGATAGTTAAATGACCCCGTACAATGCAAAGTTCACAAGTATGGCCAAGAAAATTAAAATTTTCAGCACAAACATCTAGCCTTTCTTGCAACAATTTAGTTTCTAAATGATTATGCCTTTTGAAATATCTATCTTCTCTATTTGATGTGAACTTCCAAACCCAATGTACTCCACAAAAATTGACATGTTTATAGGAGACATTTTCATCATAACTAGTGCAATCATCATTAATTAGTACTATGGATATTCAAGGAGTTCATACTAACAACATTGCAATCATGCTCATCATTCACATATTTTATGCCAAGCATTCTATGTAATTCTTCTTCTAGTACTTGAGCACAATTTTCCTTCCCATCATTTTCACGAAAGATATTAAAAAGATGAAGCATATGAGGCAAACTCAATTCCATTTTTTTGTAGTTTTCTTTTATAAACTAAACTAGTGATAAAACCAGAAACTAAAAGATTCGATTGCAAAATCTAAAGATATACCTTCAAGCACTCACCTCCCCGGCAACGGCGCCAGAAAAGAGCTTGATGTCTACTACACAACCTTCTTCTTATAGACGTTGTTGGGCCTCCAAGTGCAGAGGTTTGTAGGACAGTAGAAAATTTCCCTCAAGTGGATGACCTAAGGTTTATCAATCCGTGGGAGGCGTAGGATGAAGATGGTCTCTCTCAAGCAACCCTGCAATCAAATAACAAAGAGTCTCTTGTGTCCCCAACACACCCAATACAATGGTAAATTGTATAGGTGCACTAGTTCGGCGAAGAGATGGTGATACAAGTGCAATACGGATGGTAGATATAGGTTTTTGTAATCTGAAAACATAAAAACAGCAAGGTAGCAAGTGATAAAAGTGAGCACAAACGGTATTGCAATACTACGAAACAAGGCCTAGGGTTCATACTTTCACTAGTGCAAGTTCTCTCAACAATAATAACATAATTGGATCATATAAATATCCCTCAACAAGCAACAAAGAGTCACTCCAAAGTCACTAATAGAGGAGAACAAACGAAGAGATTATGGTAGGGTACGAAACCACCTCAAAGTTATTCTTTCCACTCAATCTGTTGGGCTATTCCTATAAGTGTCACAAACAGACCTAGAGTTCATACTAGAATAACACCTTAAGACACAAATCAACCAAAAACCTAATTTCACCTAGATACTCCAATGTCACCTCAAGTATCCATGGGTATGATTATACGATATGCATCACACAATCTCAAATTCATCTATTCAACCAACACATAGAACCTCAAAGAGTGCCCCAAAGTTTCTACCAGAGAATCAAGACGAAAATGTGTGCCAACCCCTATGCATAGGTTCATGGGCGGAACCCGCAAGTTGATCACCAAAACATACATCAAGTGAATCAATAGAATAACCCATTTTCACCACGGTTATCCCATGCAAGACATACATCAAGTGTTCTCAAATCATTAAAGACTCAATCCGATAAGATAACTTCAAAGGGAAAACTCAATCCATTACAAGAGAGTAGAGGGGGAGAAGCAACATAAGATCCAACTATAATAGCAAAGCTCGCGATACATCAAGATCGAATCACCTCAAGAACACGAGAGAGAGAGAGAGAGAGAGAGAGAGAGAGAGAGATATCATACACATAGCTACTGGTACATACCCTCAGCCCCGAGGGTGAACTACTCCCTCCTCGTCATGGAGAGCGCCGGGATGATGAAGATGGCCACCGGTGAGGGATCCCCCCTTCGGCAGGGTGCCAGAATAGAGTCCCGATTGGTTTTTGGTGGCTACAGAGGCTTGCGGCGGCGAAACTCCCGATCTATCCTGTTCCCCGATGGTTTTAGGGTATATTGGTATATATAGGAGGAAGAAATACGTCAGGGGAGCCACGAGGGGCCAACGAGGGTGGAGGGCTCCCCAGGGGGGTGGGCGCGCCCCCCTTTCTCGTATCTTCCTTGTTGCTTTCTTGACGTGGACTCCAAGTCCCCCGGGTTGCTTTCCTTCCAAAAATAACTTCTCCAGAAGATTTCATTCCGTTTTGACTCTGTTTGATATTCCTTTTCTTCGAAACACTGAAACAAGGGAAAAAACAGGAACTGGCACTGGGCTCTGGTTCAATAGGTTAGCCCCAAAAATAATATAAAAGTGCATAATAAAGCCCATTAAACATCCAAGATGGATAATATAATAGCTTGAATACGTCATAAATTATAGATACGTTGGAGACGTATCACAATGCTAGATGAATACAACACGCCACGACACTTCTGGGTAGAAGTGGTTGAGATGGCTTGTCATGCTACAAATCAACTTTATCTCCACAAGCTTCTTGGTAAAACTGCGTATGAGCTACTTGATGTCTACTACACAACTTGTTCTCTTGTAGACTCACGTTGGGCCTCCAAGCACAGAGTTTTGTAGGACAGTAGAAAATTTCCCTCAAGTGGATGACCTAAGGTTTATCAATCCGTGGGAGGCATAGGATGAAGATGGTCTCTCGCAAACAACCTTGCAACCAAATAACAAAGAGTCTCTTGTGTCCCAACACACCAAATACAATGGTAATTTATATAGGTGCACTAGTTCGGCGAAGAGATGACGATACAAGTGTAATATGGATAGTAGATAATTCGTTTTTGTAATAATAACAATAGAAAACAGCAAGGTAACAATAGATAAAACAGAGCACAAATGGTATTGCAATGCTTGAAAATGAGGCCTAGGGTCCGTACTTTCGCTAGTGCAATCTCTCAACAATGCTAATCTAAATGGATCATATAACCATCACTCAAAGTGCGATGAAGAATCACTCCAATGTTCCTATCTAGTGGAGAACATAAGAAGAAGTTGTTTGTAGCTATTCTTTCCGATCGATCTATCCAAGAGTTCGTGCTAAAATAACACCTAGTTATTCTTTCCGATCGATCTATCAAGAGTTCGTACTAAAATAACACTAAGTTATTCTTTCTGATCGATCTGTCAAGAGTTCGTACTAAAATAACACCAAAGCAAATTCAGATTCATAATACTCAATCCAACACAAAGTACCTCAAAGAGTGCCCCAAGATTTCTACCGGAGAAACAAAAGACGAGAACGTGCATCAACCCCTATGCATAGATTACCCCAATGTCACCTCGGGAATCCGTGAGTTGAGTGCCAAAACATATATCAAGTGAATCAATATAATACCCCATTGTCACCACGGGTATGCATATGCAAGACATATATCAAGTGCTCTCAAATCCATAAAAGTATTCAATCTAATAAAATGAAATCTCAAAGGGAAAACTAAATTCATCACAACAAGATATAGAGGGGAAAACACCATATGATCCAACTATATTAACAAATCCTTCGATACATCAAGATCGTGCCATCAAGAACACGAGAGAGAGAGAGAGAGATTAAACACATAGCTACGGGTACAAACCCTCAGCCCCGAGGGTGGACTACTCCCTCCTCATCATGGTGGCCGCCGGGATGATGAAGATGGCCACCGGTGATGATTTTCCCCTCCGGCAGGGTGTCGGAACAGGGTCTAGATTGGTTTTTCGTGGATACAGAGGCTTGCAGTGGCGGAACTTCTGATCTAGGGTTACCCCCAGGGTTTTTGGAATATTTGGCAATTTATAGGGCGAAGAGGCGGTGCGGGAGGCCACTGAGGTGGGCACAACCCACCTGGGCGCGCCTAGGCCCCTAGGCTCGCCCTGGTGGGTTGTGCTCTTGATAACCCACAAGTATAGGGGATCGCAACAGTTTTCGAGGGTAGAGTATTCAATCCAAATTTATATATTCGACACAAGGGGAGCCAAAGCATATTTGCAACTATTAGCAGCCGCGTTGTCAATTCAACCACACTTGGAGATTAATTATCTGCAGCAACGTGATCAGTAGCAAAGTAATATGATAGTTTTCATAATAGTGGCAGCAGCAATGGCAACGGTAACAGTGATAGAAGTAGTAACTTAGCAAGAACAATATAAGATAAATTCGTAGGCATTGGATCGGTAATTTGTTGGATTATATTCATCATGTGACAGTTATAACCTAGGGCGATACGACACTAGCTCCAGTTCATAAATATAATGTAGGCATGTATTCCGTAAATAGTCATACGTGCTTATGGAAAGTACTTGCATGACATCTTTTATCCTACCCTCCCGTGGCAGCGGGGTCCATATTGGAAACTAAGGGATATTAACGCCTCCTTTTAATATAGAACCGGAACAAAGCATTAACACACGGTGAATACGTGAACTCCTGAAACTACGGTCATCACTGGGAGTGGTCCCGACTATTGTCACTCCGGGGTTGCCAGATCATAACACGTAGTAGGTGACTATAACTTGCAAGTTTGGATCTAGAACATAGATATAATGGTGATAACATAAACGGTTCAGATCTGAAATCATAGCACCCGGGCCCAAAAGTGACAAGCATTAAGCATGGGAAATCTCAGAACATAGTGGATACTAGGGATCAAGCCATAACAAAAGTAAATAGATTACATGATGAATCTCATCCAACTCCTCACCGACCAGTGAGCCTACGCAGGAATTACTCACTCCCAGTGGGGAGCACCATGGAATTGGCGGTGGAGAAGGGTTGGTGATGACGAAGAATGACGATCCCCTTCTCCGGAGCCCCAAACGGACTCCAGATCTGGCCTCCCGATGAAGAACAACAGGTGACGGCAGCTCCGTCTCGTGGATAGTGATAATTCTTTCTCCCTGATTTTTTTCTGGAAAAATAGGATTTTATAGTGTTGGTTTCACGGTCTACAGGGCCACCAGATGGGGACAACCCACCTGGGCGCGCCTGGAGGGGTAGGCGCACCATGGTGGGTTGTGCCCACCCAGGTGCCCCCCTCAGGTGACTCTTGGCTCCAGAAATTCTCTTTTATTGTATAAAAAATCCTCGCAAAGTTTCGTTCCATTCCGATAACTTTTATTTCTGCAGAAAAACAACACCATGGTAGTTCTACTGAAAACAACATTAGTCCGGGGTTAGTTTCATTGAAATCATGCAAATTAGAGTCCAAAACAAGAGGAAAAGTGTTGGGAAAAGTAGATATGTTGGAGACGTATCAACTTCCCCAAGCTTAAACCTTTGCTTGTCCTCAAGCAATTCAGTTGATAAACTGAAAGTGAAAAAGAAAAACTTTTACGAACTCTTTTGCTCTTTTTTGCATAAATAAGCTTAAACAGCACCCAGGTTATCAGCCAACATTACAACTAACCATGCCGACAATAAATCTTCAAAATTATCCTAACTCATATCAATGGCAAAATCAGCTAACGAGCAATAATAAGATATCTCAAATTGCAACCCATTATCAAAACATCCATGATATAATATGACAATAGTGGTATCTTGCTAGCCCTTTCTGAGACCGCAAAACATAGATGCAGAGCACCTCCAAAGTTCAAGCAGCGACTAAACATTGTAATTCATGGTAGAAAAGGTCCAGTCATGATGCACCCAATATTAGCTACACACAATGCATCAGCATGACAGTAGTGCTCTCAGGTTCTGGCGCTTATTTTAGAGGGTGATGACACAACATAGGGAAGCGGTGATTTGCAGAGGTGCCAGAGCTCAAGTTTTTAAAAGAGAGGTAAATGATATTTTGAGACATGCACCCTTCTTGATTACTTCACGACCATCAGCTATCAATATCTTCCATGCTAAGCACGCTAGTGGCGGTTCCCAAGCGAAAAAAGTAAAGGTTTTGACTCCATTGGGAGTTTTTTTTTTGATTATTTCTAAGATTTTTCTGTTTGCAGTTTGGGACTAGGCATCCCTATTGCCGCCCATTTCTCGTGCGATGGCGAGTGAATAAACACTCGACCTGAGAATAACCCACTTGGCATGGAAGATATCGACCATGTCTTGTCGTTCCATGAACGATCCAGGCACACAAAAATTATATTTATTTTAAGTTTTTAGAGATGGCACATGCAAATTTACTTAGGACGGCAAGGTAATACCGCATATAGGTAGATATGGTGGACTCATCTGGAATAACTTGGGCTCAAGGTTTTTCATGTACAAGCAGAATTCCCACTTAGTACAGGCGAAGGCTAGCAAGTAGGTTGAGAAGTGGCCAACTAGAGAGCAACAACGGTCATGAACATGCATTATGCATAAGTAACATTGGACACTAGCATGAGTAGGATATGAACACCATGAAAATAAATATCACAGAGGCTATGTTGGTTTTGATTCAACTACATGCATGAACATGTGCCAAGTCAAGCCACTCAAACATTCAGAGGAGGATACCATATAATCATACTACATCATAATCATTTTAACGTGATGTTGATATCAAAGATAAATCATTATCCACTTCTAGCTACTTATGTATGGCATGAGAAACTATGATCTCTAATTGTCTTTGCAAACATGTCTAGTCATAATGGGCTGAATCATGGATACTAGGTTAAACTTATTAATAAAAACAGAACAAGTAGAGTTCATACTCGTTTCTCTCTGCCACGGCCAGTTCATCGAAAATCATCATTATTGCCTTTCACTTGCACGACCGAACAATATAAAAATAATAATAGTGCAAGAGTGCCATGGACTAAGCTGGAATTTGCAAACTTTTATTCAACAGGAGAAGACAAGGCAATATGGGCTCTTTGTTAGATAAAAAAATATGCATATGGGAGCCACTCAACATTTTCATCATGGTCTTCTCCTTGGTACAACTTGTATAAAAAGAAAAGAAATTCAGAGAAACACACTGAAATATTTTTGGAGTTTTTGGTTTTCTTGAACAAGCAAATAAGACGGAAAAGCAAAAACGAGAAAAACTATTTACACGGGAAAGCTCCCAACAAGCAAAAGAAGAACAAGGAAATCTTTTTGGGTTTTCTTTTTAATGCTACTGCTAAGCATGCATAGAAAGTATACTAACAACAACTATTTTTCTTTGGTTTTTCTAAGGTTTTTCAAACACATAAGAAGAAAGCGAGAAAATAAATTTAACATGGATAATACAACGAAAAAATGTGGACAACGACAACTCTTGATACGTCTCCATCGTATCTATTACAAACTCTTTTGCCCTTGTTTTGGACTCTAACTTGGATGATTTGAATGGACTAACCCGGACTGACGCTGTTTTCAGCAGAATTGCCATGGTGTTATTTTTGTGCAGAATAGAAAGTTCTCGGAATGACCTGAAAATCAATGGAGATTATTTTTGGAATTAATAAAAAATATTGGCGAAAGAATGAGCAGTAGGGGGCCCACACCCTAACCACAATGGTGGGGGCGCCCCCCCCCCCTGGGGCGCACCACCCGACCTTGTGGACCGCTTGGACCTCCATCGACCTCAACTTCAACTCCATATATTCACGTTCGGGGAGAAAAAAATCAGATAGAAGGATTCATCGCGTTTTACGATACGGAGCCGCCGCCAAGCCATGTTCTTCCTCGGGAGGGCATATCTGGAGTCCGTTCGGGGCTCTGGAGAGGGGAATTCGTCGCCATTGTCATCATCAACCATCCTCCATCACCAATTTCATGATGCTCAGCGCCGTGCGTGAGTAATTCCATCGTAGGCTTGCTAGACCGTGATGGGTTGGATGAGATTTACCATGTAATCGACTTAGTTTTGTTAGGGTTTGATCCCTAGTATCTACTATGTTCTAAGATCTATGTTGCTATGACTTTGCTATGCTTAATGCTTGTAACTAGGGCCCGAGTGCCATGAATTCAGATCTGAGCCTATTACGTTTTCATGAATATATTTGTGTTCTTTGATCTGATATTGCAAGTAATAGTGACCTACTATGTGTTATGGTCCGGCAACCCCGGAGTGACAATAGTCGGGACCACTCCCGGTGATGACCGTAGTTTGAGGAGTTCATGTATTCACTAAGTGCTAATGCTTTGGTCCGTTTCTCTATTAAAAGGAGGCCTTAATATCCCTTAGTTTCCAATTGGACCCCGCTGCCATGGGAGGGTAGGACAAAAGATGTCATGCACGTTATTTTCGATAAGAACGTATCACTATATTCGGAATACATGCCTACATTATTTTTTTGAATTGGAGCTAGTTCTGTGTCACCCTATGTTATAATCGTTGCATGACGAATGCCATCCGACATAGTTATCCATCATTGATCCATTGCCTATGAGCTTTTCACATATTGATCTTTGCTTCGTTACTTTTCTGTTGCCACTGTTATGATTGCTACAATACTGCTACTATCACTTTTGCCACCGTTACCGTTACTTCCATACTACTTTGCTACTAAATAATTTGCTGCAGATATTAATTCTTTCAGGTGTGGTTGAATTGACAACTTAGCTGCTAATACTCGAGAATATTCTTTGGCTCCCCTTGTGTCGAATCAATAAATTTGGGTTGAATACTCTACCCTCGAAAACTGTTGCGATCCCCTATACTTGTGGGTTATCAAGACCTTTTTTTGGCGCCGTTGCCTGGGAGCATAGCTCAATTCTCTGAGTCACTTGGGATTTATATCTGTTGATCACTACGAGGAATTTGAAAGATCAAAGAACTATGGTTTTTCCCTCAACTACGAGGGGAGGTAAGGAACTACCATCTAGCTCTGCACTTGATTCTCCTTCTGTTTGGAGTAAACTTGCGACACCTACACCTGCTATTGATTCCGATATGTCGCATGTTATTGATGATGTCACTTCTAGTATGAATGATGCTTATGATGATACTAGTTCTATGCTTGATAATATTGTGCCACTAGGTGAATTTCTTGATGAACAACTAGCTAGGGTTAGAGAGAATGAAATTACTGAAAGTCATGATATTATTGAAACTGATTATTATGATTATCCCCCTAGATATGAATTGCATGTTGTACCTGAGGGTTATGTTTTGGATGAAGAAACTGCTAGAAACTTCTTTGCTTGCAATGATAGAGGGGATCTTAAGTAATTATTAGCTAAGCTGAAAGAAAAATCTTTGAATGCTAGAATGAAATATGATCCCTCTTTTGCTACTTCACCTATCTTTGTTATTGATAAGGATTATGAATTCTCTGTCGATCCTGAGTTAATTATTTTGGTTGAATCTGATCCTTTTCATGGTTATGAATCTGAAACTGTTGTGGCACATCTTACTAAATTGAATGATATAGCAACCCTATTTGCTCATGAGGAAAAAAACCGTTATTACTATATCTTTAAATTATTTCCTTTCTCATTAATGGGTGATGCTAAGTTATGGTTAATTCTCTTGCTCCTGGTTGTGTGCGTAGTCCCCAGGATATGATTTATCACTTCTCTGCAAAATATTTCCCCGCTCATGAGAAACAAGCTGCTTTAAGGGGAATATTTAATTTTGTGCAAATTGAAGAAGAGAGTCTCCCACAAGCTTGGGGAGGCTTCTCCAATTAATTAATGCTTTGCCTGATCATCTTCTCTAGAAAAATGAAATACTTGATATATTTGATAATTGACTAACCGATGCTTGCAGAGACCACCTAGATAGTTGTGTTGGTTGTGTTTTTAGGAAAAGAACTGTTGAACAAGCTGAATTGCTATTGAATAATATATTGAGTAATGAAAATGATTGGACACTTCCTGAACCAACTCCGAAGCCAAGCCCGAAGAAAAGGGGTATTCTATTTCTCAGTCCTAGAGGCAAAAAAATCTATGAAAGAAAAAGGTATTGAAGCTGAAGATGTTAAGAATCTACCACCTATTGAAGAAATACATGGTCTTGATAACCCGACACAGGTAGTAGAGGTAAACTCTCTCTGTAGATTTGATAAGGTGATTTCCTCATAATAATTCTGCTAGTAAATGTTTGGATGAGTTTGATAATTTTATTGTTAAACAAGAAAACTTCAATGCTTATGTTAGTAGACAATTGAAACGTGATGTTTACATGATCGATCACTTGAGTAATTATATGAATAGTACTGTTAATGATCTTAAGCTTATTAGTAAACACGCTTCCATGGTTACAACTGAAGTAGAACAAGTACTTAAAGCTCAAGCTGATTTGCTTAATGAGTTGAATAGTAAGAATAATGATAATGCTGTTAGGGTTATAACTAGAGGTGGTAAGATGACCTAGGAACCTTTGTATCCTGAGGGACACCCTAAGAGAGTCGAGCAGGATTCTCAGAGAACTAATATTGATGCACCTAGTCCTCATAATAAAAAGAAAAAGAAAATTGATATGACTTTGCATGCTAGTGAACCTGCTATAGCCACACCTGAGAATCCTAATGATATTTCTATTTTTGATGCTGAGACACAATTTGGTGATGAACATGAAGCTGGTGATAATGTTAATAATGATGTTCATGTTGATGCTCAACCTAGTAATGATAATCATGTAGATATTGAACCAGGTGTTGTTCTTGATAACCCACAATCAAATAATCAATGTTATGATAAGAGAGACCTCTTTGCTAGGAAACATGGTAAAGAAAGAGAACCATGGGTTCAAAAACCCATGCCCTTTCCGCCTAAACCATCCAAGAAAAAGGATGAAGAGGATTTTGAGTGCTTTGCTGAAATGATTAGACCTATCTTTTTGCGTATGCTTTTGACTGATATGCTTAAAATGCCTCCTTATGCTAAGTATATGAAAGCTATTGTTACAAATAAAAGAAAAATACCGGAAGCTGAAATTTCCACCATGCTTGCTAATTATACTTAAGGGTGGAATACCAAAGAAACTTGGAGATCCAGGAGTACTAACTATACCATGCTCCATTAAAAAAAACTATGTTAAAACTGCTTTATGTGATCTTGGAGCCGGTGTTAGTGTTATGCATTTCTCTTTATTTTGTAGACTTGAATTGAATAAGTTGACACCTACTGAAATCTCTTTGCAAATGGCTGATAAATCAACTGCTATACACATCCGTATTTGTGAGGATGTGCATGTTGTGCTTGCAAACGTTACTATCTTAACAGACTTTGTTATTCTTGATATTCCCGATGACGACAGTGATGGTTGCTGAAACTACGTCGGTATTTCCCCCAAGAGGAGGGGATGATGTAGCACAGCGATGGTAGATTTTTCCCTCAGTTATGAAACCAAGGTATCGAACCAGTAGGAGAACCAAGCAACACAACGTAAACATCACCTGCACACAAATAACAACACCTCGTAACCCGATGTTTTAAAGGGGTTGTCAATCCCTTTCGGGGTATGACGCCTCAAGATAGGCAAACAGACTTGAGGTAAATTGATAGATCGAATGCCAAATAAAATAAATAAAGATAAAACGTAGCAAGGTATTTTTTTATTTTTTGGTTTAATAGATCTAAAAAAACGCAAAAGGAAAAGTAGATCGCAAGGTAAATATATGAGAAAGAAGACCCGGGGGCCGTAGGTTTCACTAGTGGCTTCTCTCGAGAAAAATAGCAAATGGTAGGTAAACAAATTACTGTTGGGCAACTGATAGAACTTCAAATAATTATGACAATATCCAGGAAATGATCAATACATAGGCATCACGTCCAAGATTTGTAGACCGACTCCTGCCTGCATCTACAACTATTACTCCACACATCAACCGCTATCCAGCATGCATCTAGTGTATTAAGTTCATGGAAAAATGGAGTAATGCAATAAGAATGATGGCATGATGTAGAAAAGATCTATTTATCTATATAGCGGGTAGATATAGGTCTTGTCTTTTTATCCTTAGTAGCAACGATACATACGTGTCGGTTCCCTTTCTGTCACTGGGATGAAGCACCGTAAGATCGAACCCACTACCGGGCACCTCCTCCCATTGCAAGATAAATAGATCAAGTTGGCCAAACAAAACATAAATATCGGAGAAGAATTACGAGGCTATAAGAGATCTTGCATATAAGAGATCAAATAAACTCAAATAACTTTCTTGGATATAAAAATATATAACTGATCATAAACTCGAAGTTCATCAGATCCCAACAAACATAATGCAAAAGACCTACATCATATGCATCTCCAAGAGACCATTGTATTGAGAATCAAAAGAGAGAGAGGAAACCATCTAGCTAATAACTACGGACCCGAAGGTCTACAAAAAACTACTCACGCATCATCGGAGAGGCACCAATGGAAGTGGTGTAGCGACCAGACCTCAAACAGTCTGATCTCTGTTCTCAGTGTCATCCCTGGATCAGTAATGCTGACACCAAACAGTACTCAGAGGATTTATAACAGAGTAGCAATCACACACTTATTACAATCGAATGTCTCAAGAGAGAACTTAATAAAATAAATATGGCTTAAGGCCATATTAATATGATAACAGCGGAAGTCTTGGAAGAATAAGCGAGTCCATCAACTCCAACGGCATCACTGAGTATAGAACCACGACCTAAACACCTTACTCATCGTCTGAAAAGTCTGCAACATGAAACGTTGCAGCCCAAAAACGGATCAGCACATGGAATATGCTGGCAATGTAACACATAGAGGATAATGGAAGAATAAGCCTATACTACATGCATATATGGCTGGTGGAAAGCTCTATGGTTACAGTTTTGTGTAAAGCCAATTTTTCCCTACTGCAAAGGAATAAATTTATTTAACTATCATGGTGGTTAGGAAACATTGAGAATGGTTGACAGATTCTCAATCCCAATTAAAAGTACTCATTAAAAACCCAACAATATTAATTAGAAGTAACATGATGAGATTCACATGATATCCAAGTACTAGATACTCAAGATGTCCATAACCGGGGACACGGCTAACCGTGATTAGTTTATACACTCTGCAGAGGTTTGTGCACTTTTCCCCACAAGACTCGATCTCCTCCGTTTGATTTCTCGCACTACATGGTGTTTGAGAAACAGATGACCGAGACATAGTCTTTCAGAAGCGCTAGCACCTTACATTTGGGTAGACCGTACCAACCTACAACCCCTACATCAGCTAGTCCACCCGTAAGAGTTCGCACAACTTAGTCAACTATGCTAGAGCCCATAGTAGCATGTGGCTGCACACGGAAGTTTCTAGTGTTAATAATCTCATGATCCCTTTGAGCCTGGGTGGCGGCCCGAAGAAATACAGGGAGGTCCTGATAGAAATCAGGTGCCTCAATCCACCCAGATGTGTGTTTAAGTTGCCACCTTAAATAAACCATTAATTTAACAATCTCACATCTGTCATGGATACACTCACCCAATCCACGTCTACTAGCATAGCATGGCACAATAAGCAAACGTAGAAGTAACTCCCAAGGGTTTGATAATAAAACTGGTAATAGGTACTACCTCAATCTACTTCCCATCCCACAATTTAATTAGATCCTAATCATGCAATATTTGAGGATAGATCTAATGCATAAAAACTGGGTATGAAAAGTATGTGATCAAAGTGTTACTTGCCTTGCCGATGATCCATGAAACCTAGAGACTCAAGTAACAAAGCGGCGACTCGTATTCTATCGCAGACAAACAAACAAGCATACAATAAGTACTCATATAATGCACAGGTAAAACTCAAATAGAAGATCTAACCAGATAGTTCCACTTAAGAACTCTGGTTTGCAAAAGAATCAAATCGAACGAAGCAACGAAAGTCAAACGACGAAAGAAAACAGCTCCGTTTTACTAATCTGGATCTAAGTCAAATTTTACAGAAACAAAAACTTGTTTAAGTTGGTTATTCGGAAAGAGGGTTTCCAGACGAAACTCCAGGCGCTTGAATCACCTGATTCCGATAAACGAGCGAAAAGTTATACTAAAACGAAAATCGGATCAGGAATCGCGAACAGAAAAATCACGAATTAAATCCGAGAAAAAGAAAAACGACGAACGGGTTAACGAACGGGCGTTCGTTAACTAAACTAATCTGACGAACGCGTTCGTTAAAAACGAACGAACGAATGAACGTTCGCTATATAACCTAAACCGGAAAAAAAATGAAACTAATAAAAAAACGAAACTAAAAAAACCGAAGAAAAACCGCCCGGTTTTTAGAAAAAAACCGGCGGCACGGTTTACGAGGCGGCGACGAACCTCGGCGAGGTCGGCGGCGGGGTCGGGCGGGTCGGCGGCGGGTCCGCGGTCGGGTGGCGGCGCGGGATCCGCGGTCGGGCGGCGGCGGCGGGTCCGGCGGGTCGGCACATGCATGGATCCGGCGGTTCTGGCGCGGCGGCAATGCAAGCAAGGGCAAACGGCGGCGGCTTGCGGGGGTCGGGCGCTGGGTTAGGGTTTGGCCCCGGTGGGCTTTATAAAGCCACCTCGGCCGAGTCCCAAGGACACGGCCAGAGGTCGGTTGCTGCTTTTTTAAATAATTCCGCGTAAAAGAAAAATAAAAAGAAATACTAAACGGACTCCAAAAATCCCGAAATAAATTTTCCCCGGCATCTAAAATCAAGCGGACAAGATGAACATTTATTTGGGGCCTAAATGCAATTTTGAAAACGCGATTTTTCCTAAATTCAAATAAAAGGCTAAAAACTCCAAAATAAAATCTTATTTGATTTTATTATTGAATCTTCATTATTTCTTTATTTTGGGAAAGTCATTTTATTCCCTTTCTCAAATTTTGATAGTAGAAATAATTGAAGATAAAATAATTAAAATTAAATGATCCTATTTTCAAAATTTGAGAAAACTCAAATATGAAAATAACGAAATCCCCAACTCTCTCCGTGGGTCCTTGAGTTGAGTAAAATTTCTAGGATCGAGCAAAAATGCAACAAAAAATATGATATGCAATGATGCTCTATGTATAAATTTCCAAATTGAAAATTTGGGATGTTACAAACCTACCCCCTTAAGATGAATCTCGCCCTCGTGATTCGGGTTGGCTAGAAAATAGGTGAGGGTGGTCCTTAAGCAGATCTTCCTCTCGCTCCCAGGTGGCTTCATCCTCAGTATGGTGGCTCCAGTGAACTTTGCAAAACTTAATGACCTTGCTGCGGGTGACTCGGCTGGCATACTCCAGAATCTTAACTAGTTTCTCCTCGTAGGTCAAATCGTCATTCAACTGAATCGCCTCTTGTGGCATAGTATCTCTCAGTGGTATATCCGCCATCTCTGCGTGACACTTCTTCAACTGAGAAACATGAAACACATCATGAACTCCTGACAATCCTTCGGGTAATTCCAACTTGTACGCAACTTCTCCCATGCGCTCCAAAACTTTGTATGGTCCCACAAAACATGGCGCTAATTTTCCTTTAACACCAAAACGCTTAACTCCTCGGCGGAGATACTCAAGATAAACTCGCTCTCCGGCTTCAGATTCGCCTCCTTGCGTTTTGAGTCTGCATAGCTCTTCTGTCTAGACTGGCTACCTTGAGCCTATCGCGAATTAACTTTACTTTCGCTCGCACTCCTTAATCAAATCCGTCCAAACAATCGGCGGTCTCCAACTTCATCCCACAACAACGGGTCCTCGCACCTCCTTTCGTACAAGGCTTCGAAGGGCCATCTTCAAACTAGTTTGGTAGCTGTTGTTATAAGAAAACTCCGATATGGCAAGTTATCATCCCAACTTGATCCATAATCCAAAGCACAAGCTCTAAGCATATCCTCCAAAATCTGGTTGACTCTCTCTGTTTGTCCATCTGCTCTATGGATGAAAAGTTGTGTCAACTCCACCTGGTTCCCAAAGTTTCATGCAATCGCTTCTGTAACTTTGAGGTGAATTGGGTTCCTCTATCGACACGATACTCCTCGTAACTCCATGCAAGCATACAATCCTTGTCATGTATATCTTAGCCAATTTGGCAATCGCTATAGGTAGTCTTTATCGAATGAAATGAGCTACCTTCACAACCGATCGACTACAACCCAAATCGAGTCATAGCCGAACGAGTCCTGGGCAATCCCGTGATGAAATCCATGCCTAGTTTATCCCACTTCCATTCGGTATAGGCAATGGCTGTAATAACTCGCTGCTTCGATGTTCTCGCTTTTACCCTCGACATACGCCACACAATCGCTACATACTCGCAATATCCTTCTTCATTCCGGTCCACCAGAATGTATCCTTCAAATCCAAATACATCTTGGTATTTCCGGGGTGGATCGAATATGGCGAATCATGTGCCTCTTGCAAAATCAACTTCCGAATCTCTGGGTCATTGGGCACATAAACACGGTCTTCAAACCATAAGGTATCGTGCTCATCCTCACGAAATCCCTTTTCTTTTCCCTTTCTCATCTTCTCCTTAATAGAAGCAACTTCCTTATCTGTCCCTTGAGCTTCTCTGATTTTGTCCATCAAAGTAGATTGGATCTCCAATGCTGCTACATAGCCTCGCGGAACTATTTCCAAGCATAGCTCCCGAAATTCCTCGGCTAATTCCTTTGGTAAACCTCCGGTCATTAGTGTGTTGACATGACTCTTACGGCTCAACGCGTCTGCTACCACGTTAGCCTTTCCGGGGTGGTAATGCAATCTCATGTCATAATCCTTGATGAGTTCCAACCATCTTCTCTGCCTGAGATTTAACTCCTTCTGCGTGAAGTTGTACTTCAAACTCTTGTGATCCGTATACACCTCACAATGATTTCCAATGAGGAAATGTCTCCATGTTTTCAACGCATGCACTACGGCTGCTAACTCCAAATCATGCGTGGCATAGTTTAATTCGTGAGGTTTCAAATTGTCGTGAAGCATACGAAACAACTCTTCCTCTTGCATAAGCGCTGCTCCAAGTCCTCGACGTGAAGCGTCCGAATAAACCTCATAATCCTTGGTCCGATCCGCAGGATTAACACCGTGAGGTAACCAAACGCTTTCTTCAACTCTTGGAAACTAGCTTCACACTCCTCGGTCCATATGAACTTGGTATCCTTCTTCAACAATTCTGTCATAGGCTTCACAATCCTCGAGAAATTCTCAATAAATCTCCGGTAGTATCCTGCGAGTCCAAGGAAACTCCGGATCTCTCCAACTGTTGTTGGCGCTTCCCAGTTTGTCACAGTGACAACTTTAGTGGGGTCCACTACTATACCTTCTCCGGATATAACATGTCCGAGAAATCCAACCTCCTTCAACCAAAACTCACACTTGCTGAACTTGGCATATAACTGGTGTTCTCTGAGCTTCTCGAGTACCAAACGCAAGTGTTCCTTATGTTCCTCTTCATTCTTCGAGTAAACCAAAATATCATCAATGAACACCACGACGAACTTATCCAAAAACTCCATAAACACTTTGTTCATCATGTTCATAAAATAGGCAGGTGCGTTAGTCAGACCAAATGACATAACGGTATACTCATATAGCCCGTACCTGGTGGTAAAAGCCATCTTAGGTATATCCTGCTCTCGAATCTTCAACTGATGGCACCCTGATCGCAAATTGATCTTGGAAAACACCTTAGCTCCTTGCAATTGGTCAAACAAGTCATTGATCATCGGCAGTGGGTACTTGTTCTTAATGGTCACTTCATTCAGTCCGCGATAATCAACAACCATTCTTAATGATCCATCCTTCTTCTCCACTAGAAGTACTGGTGATCCCCAAGGCCAAGAACTTGGGTGAATAAAACCTTTATCCAGTAACTCCTTAATCTGCTTCTTAATTTCCTCCAAATCTTGGGCTGGCATCCTATACGGTCTCTTAGATATCGGCTCGATTGCTCGGCAAGAGTTCAATCAGAAATTCAATGTCTCGTCCGCGGCATGCTCGCAACTCTTCCTAAACACGTCCGGTAATCCCTTACCACTGGTACTTCCTCCTGCACAACTCCTATTAAGGAATTTACATGTTCTCTCCTCGGCTCATGCCGTGATACAAACTTGATTCTCCTCCCTTCTGGGGTGGTAAGTAAAATCGACTTACTGGCGCAATCTATGTTCCTCCATACTGATAACCAATCCATGCCTAATATCACATCCAATCCTTGCGATTCCGTAACTATTAGGTCCGAGGAAATACATAGTGTCCAATACTTAATGGCAATCGATCACACCATATACTAGCCATGTATTCTCGCTCCCGTGAGGTTACTAGCATGGGTGACCTAAGGGCTTGGGTTGGTAGGTTATACTTATCCACAAATCCCCTTGATATGTATGAATGCGATGCACCAGTATCAAAAAGAACAACTGAAGTAAAAGTCTTAACCAAAAACTTACCTATTACTGCGTCTGGCTGAGCTTCAACCTCCTCCACGGTAACGTGGTTCACTTGTCCCCTGTTGAAAGGGTTCGGATTCTTTCCTGAGCTTGCATTGCCATTGCCATTTTGGCCTTCTGGACAATCATTTGCATAATGCCCAGTCTTACGGCACCTAAAGCAAGTGATATGGCTCAGGTCTACCTTGGATGGCGTTGACGGGTTGGTGCGGTTTTGTCCATTGTTTCCTCCATTCCCGTTCCCATTCTTGGTGCCATTATGGTTGTGCGAGCTACCTCCTCCGTGGGTATGCTGAAATTGTCCTCCTAGCTTTGGGGTAAAGCGAAGTTTGTGCTGAGCTCCAGAGTTATTCTTCTCCTATCCATACTTTCTCTTGCGATTGTCAATCTGCTGCTGCTTCCCTTCAATCATAAGAGCACGATCTACTAACTCCTGGTAGTTATTGAAGGAGGCTACCATCAACTGCATGCTCAGCTCATCATTCAGTCCTTCTAGAAACTTCTCTTGTTCAGCTGCGTCCGTAGCAACGTCATCTGGGGCATAACGTGCTAACTTACTGAAATCATCCACATACTGGCCAACTGTTGGGGGTTGGGTGCGACATATGCCAAAGGATGGCTTATCATGGAGGGGGCGAGTAGAACGTCGCCGGTGCCTGGAAACGGGATGAGGCGAAGGCATGCACGCCGCGAATCTTACCCAGCTTCGTGGCTCTCCGGGAGATAACACCCCATCGCTGCTCAAGGGTCTCCGCATGATCACTATGGCAAAGTGGGTACAAGGTTGCTCCTTGAGCTGTTCGGGTGAGGAAGGAGAAGGGCACGCTAGCTCTTCTCTTCCTCTATGTGTATCTAAAGCTATTAGGGTCCAACCTCTTGCATGGGTGCCCCGGGTTTATATAGGCCTACCCCGGGTACAATGAGAATCCGCCGGGCGCAGTCCCACCGTCAGCCTCTAAAGTCGCCGCCTTTCCACCGACTGGGCCCGCCGACTAGTGGGCCCCGCCGACGGTCCAGCATGGGGCCGACAGCCCTTGTCCGCCACGGGCGGGTCTTGCCGGCTGCGGATTACTGTAGCCGTGCCTCTAATGACACGAGCTTGGTCATGGGGTCATGGCAACAAGGCTGCCGCCGACGGGCGATCACCGCTGCCACTCCCTGCCTTGTCCGGCACGGCGACGGAGCCCGTGGGAGGGGCGGCCGACTCGGAGGCCGACTCCCAGCTGGTCCGTCTTGGGTGCTCTCGCCTTCTCGACTCCTGCCGATGGGCGGGTCCCGCCGCCTTCGGGTCGTCTGAGACAAGGGTACAGGGATCTGCCCACGGGGCTGATGTCAGGGCCGGCGTGGCAACAATGCCGCGCCGGATGGAGATCTCTGTCAGTACGGCGCTCTGTGGCCATGCCTGTCCTTGGTGAATGGGGCAGGGATGGGCTGCGAGGTGGCCTCATCCTATCCCGTCCGTAGTCGCATAGGCAGGAGGTGGTTGGAGTCGCGGGCCGACTCCCCATAGCCGGCTTCTCCGGAAGTTGCTGGCTGGGAGTCGGCCCATTTCGAGGCCGTCTCTGGGGCTCGGCTGGGGGGCAACGGCGGCTCTGCTGCCGACTCTCGGCGGCCTCCGCCTTGGGGTCTTGAGGGCGCAGTCTGCCCGATGTTTTGAAAGGACCAGGGGCTCGGGTTTGCCTACCCGGGCCCATTACTCGACAAGAGCCCCCCCGGCTGGTGAGGCGCCGAGGCAACATGTCGAGGAGCCTCAACAGTTTTATCCTCTAATGGAAGAATTGGCTTGGCTCGCTGCTCTCTCTTGAGCCGACTAGTCGGAGTCGACCTTGCAGGAGGCCGCCTTGCTCCTCAAAGGTTTCAAGGTCGTGGCGGGATCCGGCAGCGTGTCGGATAAGCTTCCGTGCAGCTGCCCATTGCGGGCTCGCCACGTGACGCCACGCCGCAGGCTAGTCCGCCCACCCACACGCTGCGACTAGATGGGCCTGTCAGCGGGCCCGCCACTACAGCGCCGGCGCACGGGCGGATCCGCTGCGGCCGCGCGGCGGTTTATTTCACGCCGTTATCGCGCGCAGAACGCCGTGGGTTAAATCATGGGGCGTGGGGTGCTGGGCGCGCTTAATCCCACGCCGCCCCATCGCTTCTCACCTAGGCGCCTATAAGTAGGCGGGAGGAGGGGGGCGGCGACGCACGCGCACCCATTCTCCTCGCTTCCTCTCGTTCCCTCTCCTCCTTGCTTCGTCTTCCTCCTGCCTCCGCCGTGCCGAACCACGCCACGCCGCGGAGATGAGCTCCTCCTCCGCCGCTGCGCCTCCCGCCGCGCGCTCCAGCGTGTGGGACGGCTCCGTAGTGGACGACGACATCATCGAGTTCCTCCGCCAGATGCGCCGCATCCCCGACACCAACCTAGTGCGGACCCGCGCCACGCCGGTGGGCGAAATAACGCCGGCGCCGGAGGAGGGCGAGCGGGTCATATTCCGCTCGCACCTCATGCACGGGCTAGGGCTGCCGGCGACCGGCTTCTTCCGCACCTTCCTGGAGTTCCACGGGCTTCAGCGCACCACCTCACTCCAAACACGGTGGTGCTGCTGGCCGCCTTCACCTCCTTGCGTGAAGGCTTTCTTGGCGTTCTCCCCACCATGGAGGTGTGGGGGGAATTCTTCCAGGCCAAGCTTGGCACACACGTCGCTCGCGTGCCGGCTCTGTGCGGCACTTTTATCGCAATGAGGAGGTCGGTGCCGACAACCCCTTCCCTGCCATCCCACTGATCAAGTCGGTGAAGATGTGGCAGCCAGATTTCACGTGAAGAACATCGCCTGTATATGCATCGGGTCAACCAGCCGCCTTACGAGGCCGGCGAGTTGGCGGGGCGACTCCCCAGCTGGTCCCATCGGGCCAGGACGCTGACTCCTCCAGGCGCCGCCGCCGTCGCGCTGCTTCGAGTGCTGACGCAGTCGGAGGGCCTGACTGGGGCTGACTTGCTGGCCGCCTTCATGGTGCGCCGAGTTCTTCCTCTCCAAGGCCGACCTCATCTGATCTGTTAGATGAGCGGCCGCCGGGACCCCAGTCGGCTGTGCTCCAAAGACATGCCCCACACGGAGGTGGCGGACACGGTGAATTTCCTGGCAAACTGCGGCCTCACGGAGGAATGGCA
The DNA here is from genome assembly GCA_021605205.1 of Aegilops longissima. Classification (NCBI taxonomy): domain Eukaryota; kingdom Viridiplantae; phylum Streptophyta; class Magnoliopsida; order Poales; family Poaceae; genus Aegilops; species Aegilops longissima. The sequence continues at coordinate 581,406,330 of CM038682.1, forward strand.
GTTCGGCAAGGAGCCGTACTCGCGTGCCAACCCCCCGCCTGTGGTAAGTCATCTCTCTTGCTTTTCTGTTTCCTTCTTCAGCCGAATCTGACTCTGATTTTCTTTGGTTTTTTCTTTCGATTCAGAACCCCCTCATGCAACCCTCAGCTGGCACCACGGGGCCGGCCCATGAGTTCGTCCTCGACTGGGCGGAGAGCGATGTCGACGACCCCGACTTGGGGGTGGCAGCGATGGAGGCCGACGCCGAGGGAGGAGGAGGGGCCGACGACTTCAGGCCTTCGGCAACCTTCGCCGACTGGCCAGAAGACGACGGCAAAAGGGAAGTCGTCCCCGCCGCCAACCGGTCGGCCATCCAGCGCGAGTTCCTCCGCCGGGCTTGGTGGTCGAGGCGGCGCGAAGAAGCGCCTGGCCGGGCCGAGCTTGCCAGCGGCCGGCGAAGAAGTTCAGGGGACGGCCGCGCGACCCAGCGAGAAGAGGCGGCGAAGGCTAACCGCTCCGCAAGGAAGTGAAGAAGCCGCTGGTCTCTCGCGTAAGTGCTTCTTACTTTGTCTTGTTTTCTTTTGGTCTGCCTTGTCCAAGTCTTTTATATGTCTTCTTCTCATCAGGGCTCCTCTCACTTTGGAGAGGGTCGCCGCCGCCTCCGTCATGGGGTCGGCAGAGACGTCTGCCAATACTCGGCGGATTGACCCTGTGGCCGACCTCCAAGAGGCGACAGAGCGAAACACGCAGGAGGAGGCCGCCCGTCTGGAGAAGGCGAAGGCCGAGAAGGTGGCAACTTCCGCCTAGAAGAAGCTGGAGGAGGCCAAAGCCGCCATTGCAGCCAAGAGGCGAGCTGAGGAGGCCGCACGCCTCCAGTCGGTGCTGCTCGTCACCCCGCTGAGCTCTGCGCCGCCGCCGCCGGAGTTCACGGGGCAGACGGAGGGAGTAGGCAGCGAGTTCCCCGTCGCGGAGAGGGAAGGCGGCGAGGCCTCCCTGTCGGGCACGGCTGTGCCGCCCCCGCCGCCTTCACCGCAGTCTGAGAGCGCGCGAGGCAAGCAGCCGGCGGACCCGCCTATGCTGCCGACCGACGATGAGGCTGTGGCGAGGCTGCTCCTTCAAGTCGCCTCGCCAGCACGCCGCCGTCTTGAGAAGGCGGCTACGGCGCCGCGCCCTTTGGAGACCGGTGCCGCCAGCTCGGCTATTCCAGACGCCGAGGCGACAAGCGCCGCCCATTGGTGGTGCGAGGAGGCGCACAGCCCGCTAAACACGGCGCCCCGGACGCCCAGCGGTTGCGGGCTGAAGGCGACGCCATCCAAGATCGCACCAATGCGCACAAGGCCGCGAGCCGCCGTGGGTATGTTTCTTCTTTGAGTTTTTTCGTTTTCTCTCGTAGCGCCAAAGACACCCACTAGGTGTAGTCCCCGAGTTTCGGGCCGGCTCTGTTGACTTCCAAATTTTTACCTTTGTCTGAAATTCTTGTCGCAGGAGTATCACAACCTCCGCGCCACTGCCTTCAACCGCAACGTTGAGGAGCTGGGCAAGCGGACTGCCGACTTGTCGAGGAGCCGAGGTGAGTCTTCTTTCTTCTTTGCGGGGGCGCGCTGGCGCACCCGTGGGCTGTAGTCCCCGAGATTCGGGCCGACTACTGAGTAGTCGGGCCGGATCTTTCTGGCGACCTTCTTAGCTGACGGCTTCACGTCCTTCTTCTTTTTATTCTTCAGAGGCCAACGCCACTCTTCAACGGCAGCTAGGTACAGCCAACACCGCCTTGCGTGCCAAGGGGGAGGAATGCAGCAAGCTCGCCGCAGAGCGCGACCTGCTGGCTATGCAGCTGGCGGAGCAGAGGGAGCTGCTTAAGGCGGCGCAGGACAAGGCGGAGAAGAGAGAGGCTGCTCTCCTGGCCGAGTTCGAGAGCGAGCGCTCCTCCTGGACCAACAAGGAAGCACTGCGGACCTCCGGCTTCCACGAAATCGAGGACATCGTCGACGGTGAGTTTGTTTTTACTTTTTCCTTTGGGCCGCCGACTATAGGTCAGGCCGACTCCTGGTTTTTGACTTGCTTCATTTTCGTCTTGGCAGACTTCTTCCCCAGCCACACGCATGCGGCCAATCGCCATCGAGGCTGACCACGAGGCGCTGGCGGGCGAGTGGTGCTGCGATCGCTGCTAACGCCCGCCGCACCCTTGACGAGCAGCTCCTTAGCATTGAGGCTCGCCCGCGCCGCCCATCGGATGTTGCGCCGCTTCAGCCGCTGCCGGTGCCCAGCGATCGCTGCCTCAGGCCGACATGCCGGTTCTGCGACTCCCACCCGACCGCCGACCGGCCGGAGGTCACGGCTGGCCGCCTTGAGGCTCGAAGGGTTCCGCGCCCGGCCGGAGCACGCCGGGCCCCGGAATTGCCAAGGCATGGTATCTGTGGCTGGATTTGGACCGCTGGCCCTGCTCCGGCCGAGGCCCAGCGGAGTTGTTGGCTGCGGAGGACGCCTTGTCGAGCATGCGCGGCGATTGCCGACTACACGGACACCAGCGCCTTCGCCCCGAAAGCGGGTTGAGGACGGTGGGAGGCGCCGCCGGAGTGGTTCGGGATGAAGGCGGACTACGACAAGGACTCGGCGGAGGTGATCGGCTCCAGCGCCGAGGAGGAAGACGAGGCGGAGGACCGAGATGAGATGGAGGCGCCAGAAGACGGAGCGGCGACCAGCCTCAGCCGACCAAGGCCTCCAAGAACGAGCCGCGCCCGTCTGGGCCGGCTGCCGCCGGAGACGATCAAGCCGAGACCGCCCAGCCGGCCGCCCCGGCGCCTGACGCCGCCGTCTCCTCCGGCCTTCCGACCCCATCTGCCGCTTCCTAGGCCGATGTCTCGCCTTTATTTTATCTTCTTTGATAGTCTTTGAAAAGAATTTGTTAATTCGCACAATTCCACCCGTGGGGTGTATTTTGAACCTCTGCCCGAAGATCCGGTCAAGGGCCTATCCTGTGTAAATATTATTTTAATTCTATCTTTCCTTGCTCATTGCACTTTATGGCTTTTTCCTTTGCCGCCTTCCTTAGTCGCCACCTTGCCTGGCTTGGACAACCGCTTCTTCGGATCGCTGCTTGGGTCAAGTGCTTGGCTACCTTTGAGAAGGCAAGTACTTGGCCATTTTTAGAGTCTTTAAACAAGTTGGGTAGAAGCGGCAAGACTACTTAAGAGTCGGTTTTGTAAAAAGGGTTGGAAGCCGCTTAAGCTATGTTTATGCTTTGGGTCCTTAGCCATTTTTCGTGTGGGCGCCTCGCTCTTCCTTACTTTGCACACCAAACAAAGGCTCATGAAGCCGGTTTCTCGACAGAGACGGCTTAGGCACCGCACATTACTTGTCTCTCTGCAGGAAGCATTTCATAGCGTAGGACGGCGAGTCCCCGGGCCGACTAGTCGAGCCCGATGCCAAGCAGCATAACAAAGAGTAATATACTTGAAGGCATGATTCTTATCATACAGATAACAAAAGAGGGCAGTCCCCGAGCTCGTCTCGGGGGGCCCGAAGTCTTGGTACTTTAAACACAAAAGGTAGCGTGGTACATACTGCATCAATCAGAAAATCTTCGAGGAGATTCGCATTCCATGGCTGCTCCGCCTCTTTGCCGGAGTCGCCCTCTTGCGTGCTCGGGCTTCGAAAGGCCGATCAGTAGTAGGAGTCGCTGCTCAAAGACTTTGTCGACAATGAATGGGCCTTCCCAAGGCGCCGACAACAGGTGCTGGCCAGCTGTTCACTGGATCACCGGAGTACAAGGTCACCTCTAGGAATGATCTTGGCTTGACCTTCTTGTTGTAGTAGCGCCGCAGCTCTGCTGGTAGATGCCGGACCGGCCGAGTGCCAACAGCCGCCCTCTTCCAGCAGATCGACAGGTGTCTTGACGTGCTTCTTCCGCTTCCTCTTCGTGTACATGGTGACTCGCGGGTGTCGAACTCTATATATGTTGGGATGACGGCTTCGCAATCAGAGATGAGGAAGAAGGGTGAAGCCGCTGACTTATTTGGAGTCATGTGCAGACTCGGAGGATGGTCGGCAACTCTCAAGCGCAGCAGCCGCCGAACGCCCAAAGGTTCGACCAATGAGGCTTGATGCCGACAGATGAGGCCGTTCGTCGCTTCCACCGGCCGCTTGATCATGGATGGGCAACGGACGCTAAGTCCAAATGGATGCCTTGTGTTGCGCAGAACGGGCTGGGCGCCTTTGGCAAAATTTGTGCGATTGTCGGTGATGATGTTGTGTCGTGATGTCGGCGATGAAAGTCACTGCAGTAGGACCATTCAACTTCTTGATGGGTTTTGCTTCTATCCACTTGGTGAACTTGTCCACCGCGACAAGTAAGTGAGTTACGCCACTGCGTGCCGCTTTGAATGGTCCCACCATGTCCAGCCCCAAACAGCAAAGGGCCAAAGCGATGGGGATAGTCTTGAGTGCGTGTTTAATCAAACGGCTTGGAGCGGAACACCTGGTACCCCTTGCATTTCTGAACTAATTCCTTGGCCTCTTCTAAGGCAGTTGGCCAGAAGAAACCATGTCGGAAGGCTTTGGCGACGAGTGCTCTTGAGGCCGCATGATGGCCGTGACTCGCTTTGATGAATGTCCTCGAGAATCGCTTGGCCTTGCTCGCTCGACGCAACGCCGGTAGACACCAAAGGACGCCATACCGACCAGCTCTTCGTTGATCGCCGCTCGGCGTTGTACTTGCCGAGCTAAGGTCTCATCGGTTGGTAGCTCTCCGCTTACTAGGAACTTCAGGATGGGCTGGGCCCATGAGGGTGCTGCTATTTCTTCGACTGCCAGTACTGCTACTTGGACGAGGGTGGCTGGGCTGGGAGGCGGCGGGTTGGAGTCCGCAGCAGCTTGCTGGGTTGAAGAAGTCCCCGGGCCGACTGGCGCAGTCCCCGGGCCGAGTTCTGAAGTCTTCGAAGTGGTGGCCGCAATCCCCGGGCCGAGTTCTGAAGTCCCCGGGCCAGCTTTGACTGCAACATTCTTGGGGCCGTCTGCAAGAATTCTTGTGTCGTCTGCTAAGGCTTTGGAGTCGAATCCAACTTGTTCAGGGGGAGCCGGCACAAAAATGGAGTCTGATTCTGGTGACGGCTTGACAGATGGCTTGAGGAGGCGCTCAAGGGCTTACACCGATGGTATTGCTCGCGGGTGGAGCTGATTCTGCTGTGGTATCTGCTGGTCGTTGTCGCTTCTTGGCACGTGGAGGAACTCGCACCCTCAAAATATCCACTCAGCTGCTGTACCAGAAATGGTAGCTCGCCATGTTTGCATCTTTGGCGCCCCAATCGCGGATGATCTGTGGACCACCAAGTCGAGTCGCCATAACACAGATCCGCGAATGCCAAGCTCTTTGGCAAGCCGGAGCCGTGAATGAGCGCCAGATTCGGGCGACATTGTTGGAGGCGGCGAAATGGATCTGCAGCGCTGCATTTGAGCTTTTCACCTTGGGGGAAGTGAGGACAACGCCGCTCCCAAGCCGGTGTGCATCTTGGAGCCATCAGTGCATCCACCAATGGGTGGAGTCGGTCATTTGGCAGTATCGGGTCTCGCCCAATGACGAGGAAGTCGGCCAGTGCTTGCGACTTGATGGCGGTGCGGGGCTGGTAATAGATGGTGTAGGGGCCAGCTCTATGGCCCATTTGGCCACTCAGCCAGAAGCATCTCGGCTTTTGATGATCTCGTCTAGTGGGGCTGTGCAAACCACGGTGATTGGATGCTCTTGAAAGTAAGGCTTCAACTTCTTGGCGGAAAAGTGCACGCCGTAACACATCTTCTGGTAGTGGGGGTAGTTCTGCTTGGAGGTCGACAGTACTTCGCTCAGGTAATATACCGGTCTCTCGACAGGTAGCGCCTTGCCTTCCTTCTTGTGTTCAACTAGAATGATCAGGTCGACTACCCCGCCGGTGGCGGCAATATATGAGCATGGGCCCTTGGGAGTCGGGGCCGCCAAAGACGGGGATTAGTCAGATTTTCTTCAACCGAGAAAAGCTTCATTCCACCTTGGGGTTCCATTCAAAGAAGGTGGTCTTCTTCATGAGCTGGTACAAAGGAAGAGCTTTCGCCAAATGGTGATGAATCGGCCGATGGACACCAAACAGCCGTGAACTTTTGCACATCTAGCGCCGGCGGGTACTTCCATCCTCTCGATTGCCTTGATCTTCACGGGGTTGCACTCTATGCCACGTTCGGAGACCAGGAAACCAAGGAGCTGGCCGGCTGGTACTCTGAAGACGCACTTCTCTGTGTTGAGCTTGATCTGGAATCGGCGCAGATTCTCAAAGGTCTCCTTGAGGTCTTCCAATAGTGTTCCTCGCTTTTCTGTCTTCACCACCACATCGTCCACGTAAACGTGGGCGTTTCTGCCAAGCTTCTTGAGGAGGCACTTCTGCATGCAATGCTGAAAGGTGGCGCCGGCATTCCTTAAGCCGAATGTCATGGTCAGGTAGCAAAAGGCTCCGAACGGCATGATGAAGGCGGTCTTCAATCTGTCGGCCGGGTTCAGCTTGATCTGGTGATATCCTGAGTATGCATATAAGAAGCTCAAAAGCTCGCATCCGGCTGTGGCGTCTATCACCTGATCAATTCTCGGCAAAGTGAAGGGGTCCTTGGGGCAAGCTTTGTTGAGGCTTGGGTAGTCAATACACATCTGCCACTGCTTGTTCTTCTTTAGTACCAAGACCGGGTTTGCTAGCCACTCTGGAAAGAACACTTCCATGATGAAACCGGCTGCGAGGAGCCGGGCTATCTCTTCTCCAACAACTCTTCTCTTCTCTTCTGACAGGCGGCGCAAGGGCTGCCTGACGAGCTTCACATCAGATCGACATGTAACTTGTGCTCGACGAATTCCGCTTGGTACACCGGCATGTCTTTAGGGACCATGCGAAATGTCCCGATTCTCACGGAGGAAATCGACGAGCTCGCCTTCCTATTTATTGTCAAGGTTTGCACCTACGACAGCAGCACTCTCCGGTGCTCCGGTCCAAGGGTATCTTCTTTGTCTCTTTGGCCGGCTTGAACGAGCCCTCGCCCCGACTCCTTGGGGTTGGGCGACATCTCGGCTGCTTGCCGCCATTGCCACAACCCGATCAAGAAGCCGCTTCACCTGCGACACGTGGACTCGCCAGCCGATCGCTTTCACCAGACAGCGGATGACTTTCAGAGTCGCCGGCTACGGTCAGAAACCCCTTGGTACTCGGCATCTTCATCTTGAGGTAGGCGTAGTGGGGGACCGCCATGAACTTGGCCAAAGCAGGTCGGCCAAGCAGAGCATGGTACGGGCTTTCGAGGTCCACCACTTTGAAACAGACCGCTCTCGCGAAATGATATTTGTCCCCAAAGAGGACGCCTATCGTGATCTTGCCGATCGGTGAGCAGTGAAAGGCCAGTACAATGCCGTGGAACACGATCCGCTGCTCAAGCTGTCTTTGCTTGATTCCTAACTTCTCCATTGTGTCCTTGTACAGGATGTTGATGCTGCTGCCTCCGTCTATCAGCATTCGCGAGAAGCGAGCGGCCCGCCTATCCGCGGCAAGGTTGGCTCCTAAGACCAGGGCGTAGGATCCCGGATTCGGCATCACTTCTGGGTGATCAGCTCGACTCCAACTGATAGGTTTCTCGGACCAGTGCATGAACTCTGGGGTATCTGATGCTACTGCATTCACCTCTTGCTGCTGCTGCCGCCTGCTACGTCGGTCGTCGGCCACACTGGTGAACACTACATAAGCTCCATGCTCTTCCGGTACTCGTTTTGTATCACGCCGACCGGCTCGACAGCCGGCTGTCGGGCGGTGGAGGCGGCGCCCAAAGCGGGGAGGCGTAAGGCCGCCTCCTTGGCGATCCCGGTGAGCCAGTGGCATTTCCGGTTGTGTGGTTTGACGGCTTCAAGCCGCTATGGAACTTGGTGGACCATCTAGAGTCTGCCAGATGAGAAGGCCGGCAACCAGCTTGGACTTGCCGCCTTTCTCGCCGCTATCAAGGCTGCCCTCCGACCGCTGGTCTTCGACCGCTGCTACTCGCCGGCTGTTGGAAGCCAGCTGCGGGCCTTGCGCCAGGATCATTCATTGTTGTCGCCGACCGGTGTCGCCGCCGTAGTTCTGGGAGCCCGAGGAGCCACTTTGCCAACAGACCGACTTCAATCTCCGCCTTCATGGAGGAGTCGGCTGTGGCGTGCTTTGTTCGCTATGATCAGCAGCTCGCCGAGGGTTTCCACTGCCGCAAAGGAGCTTCGCTTGAGGAGGGTGCCTTCTCTCGCCCCCGTGAAGTACTCAATAGCTCGCACTCGTGCACTCCTCGCAGGAGTTCCATAGCTCGCCCAGCAGCGTGAGGTAGTCGCGAGTGGACTCGGGGGGCCTTGCACGCACAAGGAAAGCTGGCAAGGCTTGGGAGGTCGCTTGTATGTGCTCGTGAAGTTGCGGATGAGGGCCTCGTGAAGTCGACCTGGTGTTGATGCTGCGAGGCTTCGTTGTTCAACCATGTCCGGTTGTGCCTCGAGCATGAGGGGAACATACTTTACGGCAACGCTTTGTTGCCGTCACGAGCCGACGGCCGTGGAGTAGTCAACTAGCGCCTTCCGCTTCACGGAGCCGTGTATTTGGGTGTATCTCGGGAGTGTGAACCCTCCGGGAAGGGCTCGTCTCGGATGCGAGGTCCAAACAGGGCGGACCCAACTCGCCTTCCTCTTCCAGCGCCGAGGATCGGTGGAGTCGGTCGATCCGTGGCAGGCGTCGCTTTTCCGACTCCTCTCGGCGCCAAGGCGGTCGCCGAGAGTCGGATGCTCGACGGGTGGCGGGGAGACTCGCCTTTCTCTGTGGGGAGGAGGGGGCAGATAGTCGTCCCGCCGCTCCGCCGCTCTTGGGAGGCCGTCTTCATCGCGCTCGATGGAGATGTGAGTCCGGCTATGGCTGACAGCCGGATCCTTGTTTTTTCTTCCACGGACACCGCCAGTCGGTGTCCGGGACGTCGCGTCTTGATCTCGGCGGGAAGGCAAGTCGCCGTGTTCTCGTCGCGGCGCCTCCGTGCGGCAGCCGGCTTCGTCTTGCGCGGCAGCCGCGTCGAGGAGCTGCTGGACTCACTCCGTCATCAGGCGGCGCTCCTCGCCCTCGAAGTTATCCAGCTCGTCCGCCGCCGCCTGGGTGGCGCTGATGTTCTCCGCGGGCGTGGCGTACACAGGGCGATTTGCCCCGAACAGGTTGGCGATGGATATGCCGCGCTGCTGGACCGCGCCTAGGTGGCTAGGCCCAGTCGGAGCCGGCGAGCCGCCTACGGCGCGATCGATCTCACGCTGGTAGGCTTCTGACAAGCGTGTCATGCTCGCCAGCTTGTTTGCGCCTACGAGGAGCTGAAGGCGGCGTGCCTCCAGCGTCCCAGCGTCAGCGTCTTCCGGAATAGGCGCGGTCAGGTCTTGTAGAACCGCGTCGAGAGGGTCATGAGCTCCTTCACCGGAAGGCTCGCTATGTCCGATGACGAGCACTTCCGTGACGGTGCTTCCGCCGCTCTCCGCGCGAGGGAGCGGCTCATCGTAGACCACCACATTGGTGGGGAACGCGTCGAGCGACGCGGTGTCGGAGTCGACCAGCATTGGTTCGGTGGAGCCTACAGACTCCAGGTCGGTGGCAGGCTCGCCGGCGACGTGGAGTTGCTCGAGGAGGCCCGCGAGGAGGCTCTCGGGGCCGCACGTGCCTGCGTCGGATGCAGGCTCGTCGGAAAGGCGAACCTCGCCGACAAGTTCGGCGAGGCAGCTCGCCGCGCAGGCGATCTCAGTGCCATGCAGCGCGTCGGCGCAGACTCCGTCTGGCGTGCCGGGCTGGCTGCGCTCGCTAGGGAGGAAAAGGGTTCACGTCCAGAGCAGGTCTCCAGACGACGGTGCACCTAGCCCCATGGTGGGCGCCAAATGTCGGGGGTTGGGTGCGACATATACCAACGGATGGCTTATCATGGAGGGGGCGAGTAGAACGTCGTCGGTGCCTGGAAACGGGATGAGGCGAAGGCATGCACGCCGGCGAATCTTACCCAGCTTCAGGGCTCTCCAGGGAGATAACACCCCTATCGCTGCTCATGGGGTCTCCGCATGATCACTATGGAAAAGTGGGTACAAGGTTGCTCCTTGAGCTGTTCGGGGTGAGGAAGGAGAAGGGCACGGCTAGCTCTTCTCTTCCCTCTATGTTTATCTAAAGCTATTAGGGGTCCAACCTCTTGCATGGGTGCCCCGGGGGGTTTATATAGGCCTACCCCCGGGGGTACAATGGTAATCCGGCTGGGCGCAGGTCCCAGCCGTCAGTCTCTTAAGTCGCCGTCTTCTCCGCCGACTTCTGGGGCCCGCCGACTAGTGGGCCCTGCCGACGGTCCAGCATGGGGCCGACAGCCCTTGTCCACCGCGAGCGGGTCTTGCCGGCTGCGGATTACTATAGCCGTGCCTCTAATGACGCGAGCTTGGTCATGGGGTCATAGCAACAGTGCCGCCACCTGACGGGCGATCACTGTTGCCATTCCCTGTCTTGTCCGGTTAATGGCGCACGGAGCCCGTGGGAGGGGCCGGCCGACTCTCGGAGGCCGACTCCCAGCGGGTCCATATTGGGGTGCTCTCGCCGTGTTCTGCACTCCCGCCGACGGGCGGGTCCTGCCGTCTTCGGGTCGTACAGACAGCCGTCGTGGGTACTGGGATCTGCCCACGGGGCTGATGTCAAGGCCGGCGTGGCAACAGTGCCGCGCCGGACGGAGATCTCTGTCTGTACGGCGCTCTGTAGCCATGCCTGTCCTTGGTGAACGGGGCAGGGATGGGTTGCGAGGCGGCCTCATCCTATCCCGTCCGTATTCGCATAGGCAGGAGGTGGTTGGAGTCGCGGGCCGACTCCCCATAGCCGGCTTCTCCGGAAGTCGCTGGCTGGGAGTCGGCCCATCTCGAGGCCGTCTCTGGGGCTCGGCTGGGAGGGGCAGTCGGCGGCTCTTCCACCGACTACCATAAGGCGGCTCTCCGTCTTGGGGTCTTGAGGGGCGCAGTCTGCCCCGATGTTTTGAAAGGTCCAGGGGCTCGGGTTTGCCTACCCGTGGCCCATTACTCCGACACCAACTGTCCGTCCTCCTTGGCGCAAGTTGCGAAACTCACGCTTCTTCATGGCCATAGCTCCTGCTGAAACATGGGCAGTACAGAAAGCTTGCTGAAACTGATCCCATGTGACAGTGTCTATAGGGTAAGTGGCTGTAAAATTCTCCCACCATGCTGCTGCGGGTCCTTCAGGCTGATGTGCGGCAAATTTCACCTTTTCTCCATCTGTACATCCTGCAGTGGTCAACTCCCTCCCTATCTTGCGGAGCCAATCATCTGCTACTATCGGCTCGGTGCTACTGGAAAACACCGGCGGATTCAGCCTTAAGAAACGGGTCAAATGGTCAACAGGTGGTGGTGGCGGTGGGTTGTTGTTGTTGTTGTTGTTGTTGTTGTTGTTGCCTCGGTTCTGTACCAATGTTTGAATCAAGGCATTCTGCTGCTGAATCAACTGAGTGATCTCCGGCGGGAAAACAAATCCGGGGTCGCGTCTCGGAGGCATCTGAGGGGTTTAAAGAAAAGACGAGAGTTAAGAATAGAATGAGGTCTAGAGAGAAACACTACCCATATGCACATGAGACAAATCACACAATATCACTCCAATCAATTCAAACAAGGGCATACAACGGTCTATCTATCGTTACAAAGTGCTGGAACTAAAACTAATATTTAAATGGGGGAAATCTACTACTACTATGGTGGTCAACTAGAAAAACTGCTCCGATGAAGACTCCATGATGTCTGCTCCAGCTTCATCTTCGAAATCATCATCACTAGGATCAGAATCGGTGTCGTCGATGATGATGTAGTTCTCTGGACAGGTGCAATCTTCATCTTCTCCTCCGGGTGCTGAATTTCCCATGAGTTCTTCAATCTTCTCCTTAAGATCGCCGTTTTGTCCCACTAGAGCTACAATCTCCTCCATGTAGTCCTTGCAAGTGGCCTTCAGTTCTCCTTCTAATTCGATAATCTTGGCTTTTGTTGTCTTCAACTCCATCATGTCTGTGCACATCTGGTTCTCCTGGCGCCGGATGTGCTGATTTAACTCCTGGATGAAAGCTGCAATGGATCGATCCTTCTTAGTGCCAACTATCTCCCATTGTTCATCTCGGCGCCCGCAAATCTGGTAGATAGTATCCTTGAGGTCTTCTTTGTAAACTTCTCCAATGCGTCCCATGGTTATGTGAGCTGCCATGCTCTTTCCCAGACTAGGTTGGTGCATCGAAAACAATCTCAATGGGCTCCGTGATTGGCGCAAATGTCCTTCCGGGAACTTGAGCTTGAATCTTCCAGCGCTCTTCTTCGGGTAAAGTGGAATTGTAGGTCCCGGTGAAGCTTGGTAATCCGATGTTCAGATACTTAGTGACTTCCTTCAGGTGTCGTCCGAAGGGTGTATCTTCATCCGGCTGGGTGAACTTGATCCTCGCTTCCGTCATCCTAAAAGAGTAGAAAAGATGAGGAGTTAGAAATGAAAAGAGAGAGTAGTGATCTAGGGCTTTAGCTTAATGGTCGTGTCCTACAGTCAGCGTGTGCTCTGGTACCATCTTTGTAGCGACCAGACCTCAAATAGCCTCGATCTCGTGCTCGGTGTCATCCTCGGATCAAGAATGCCGACACCACACAAGACTCGGAGGATTTATAACAGAGTAGCAATCACACACTTATTACAATTGAATGTCTCAAGAGAGAACTAAATAAAATAAATATGGCTTAAGGCCATATTAATACGATAACAGCGGAAGGCTTGGAAGAATAAGAGAGTCCATCAACTCCAACGGCATCACTGAGTATAGAACCACGACCTAAACACCTTACTCATCGTCTGAAAAGTCTGCAACATGAAACGTTGCAGCCCAAAAACGGGTCAGCACATGGAATATGCTGGCAATGTAACACATAGAGGATAATGGAAGAATAAGCCTATACTACATGCATATATGGCTGGTGGAAAGCTCTATGGTTACAGTTTTGCGTAAAGCCAATTTTTCCCTACTGCAAAGGAATAAATTTATTTAACTATCATGGTGGTTGTGAAACATTGAGAATGGTTGACAGCATTCTCAATCCCAATTAAAAGTACTCATTAAAAACCCAACAATATTAATTAGAAGTAACATGATGAGATTCACATGATATCCAAGTACTAGATACTCAAGATGTCCATAACCGGGGACACGGCTAACCATGATTAGTTTATACACTCTGCAGAGGTTTGTGCACTTTTCCCCACAAGACTCGATCTCCTCCGTTTGATTTCTCGCACTACATGGTGTTTGAGAAGCGGATGACCGAGACATAGTCTTTCAGAAGCGCTAGCACCTTACATTTGGGTAGACCGTACCAACCTGCAACCCCTACATCAGCTAGTCCACCCGTAAGAGTTCGCACAACTTAGTCAACTATGCTAGAGCCCATAGTAGCATGTGGCTGCACACGGAAGTTTCTAGTGTGAATAATCTCATGATCCATTTGAGCCTGGGTGGCGGTCCGAAGAAATACAGGTAGGTCCTGATAGAAACCAGGTGCCTCAATCCACCCAGATGTGTGTTTAAGTTGCCACCTTAAATAAACCATTAATTTAACAATCTCACATCTGTCATGGATACACTCACCCAATCCACGTCTACTAGCATAGCATGGCACAATAAGCAAACGTAGAAGTATCTCCCAAGGGTTTGATAATAAAACAGGTAAAAGGTACTACCTCAATCTACTTCCCATCCCACAATTTAATTAGATCCTAATCATGCAATATTTGAGGATAGATCTAATGCATAAAAACTGGGTATGAAAAGTATATGATCAAAGTGTTACTTGCCTTGCTGATGATCCGCGAAACCTAGAGACTCGAAGTAACAGGCGGCGCACTCCGGGTATTCTATCGCAGACAAACAAACAAGCATACAATAAGTACTCATCTAATGCACAGGTAAAACTCAAATAGAAGATCTAACCAGATAGTTCAACTTAAGAACTCTGGTTTGCAAAAGAATCAAATCGAACGAAGCAACGAAAGTCAAACGATGAAAGAAAACAGCTCCGTTTTACTAATCTGGATCTAAGTCAAATTTTACAGAAACAAAAACTTTTTTAAGTTGGTTATTCGGAAAGAGGGTTTCGAGACGAAACTCCACGCGCTTGAATCGCCTGATTCCGATAAACGAGCGAAAAGTTATACTAAAACGAAAATCGGATCAGGAATCGCGATCAGTAAAATCACGAATTAAATCCGAGAAAAAGAAAAATGACGAACGGGTTAACGAATGGGCGTTCGTTAACTAAACTAATCTGACGAACGCGTTCGTTAAAAATGAATGAACGAACCGGAAAAAAGACGAAACTAATAAAAAAACGAAACTAAAAAAACCGAAAATAAACCGAAGAAAAACCGCCCGGTTTTTAGAAAAAAATCGGCGGCACGGTTTACGAGGCGGCGGCGAACCTCGGCGAGGTCGGAGGCCGGGTTCGGCGGGTCGGCGGGGGTCCGCGGGTCGGGCGGCGGCGGCGGGTTCAAGCGGGTCGGCGGCGGGTCCGGCTGGTCGGGCGGCGGCGGCGGGTCCGTGGGTCCGGCGTGGCGGTCGGGCGGGCGGGTCAAGGGGCTAGGGTTTGGCCTCGGTGGGCGGCTTATAAAGCCACCTCGGGCCGGAGTCCCAAGGACACGGCCAGAGGTCGGCGGTTCTGCTTTTTTAAATAGTTCATGTGAAGAAAAAAATAAAAAGAAATCCTAAACTGACTCTAAAAATCCCGAAATAAATTTAGAAGCCGGACAAGATGAACATTTATTTGGGGCCCAAATGCAATTTTGAAAAGCACGCATTTTTCCTAAATTCAAATAAAAAGGCGAAAAACTCCAAAATAAAATATTATTTGCTTTTATTATTAAATCTTCATTATTTCTTTATTTTGGGAAAGTCATTTTATTCACTCTCTCAAGTTTTGATAGTAGAAATAATTGAAGATAAAATAATTAAAATCAAATGATCCTATTTTCAAAATTTGAGAAAACTCAAATATGAAAATAACGAAATCCCCAACTCTCTCCGTGGGTCCTTGAGTTGAGTAAAATTTCTAGGATCGAGAAAAAAGGCAACAAAAAATATGATATGCAATGATGCTCTATGTATAACATTCCAAATTGAAATTTGGGATGTTACAAGTGGTGAACCCCTCCATGACGGTGTCTAGATTGGATCTGGTGGTTCTGGACTCTGCGGCGGCTGGATGAATATTTCGTCGATGCTTCTAGGGTTCTAGTATTTTTGGGGTATTTATAGAGCAAAGAGGCGGTCCGGGGGGCACCCGAGGTGGGCACAACCCACAAGGGCACGCCTGGGCCTCCTGGCGCGCCCTAGTGGGTTGTGCCCCCCTCGAGGCACCCCAAGGTGCAACCAGGGCCCATTGCCTTCCTTCTGGCCCATAAAAAATCATCATGGAGTTTCGTGGCATTTGGACTTCATCTGATATTGATTTCCTGTGATGTAAAAAACATGGGAAAAAGAGCAACTGACACTTGACACTATGTCAATAGGTTAGTACCAAAAAATGATATAAAATGACTATAAAATGATTATAAAACATCCAAGATTGATAATAAAACAACATGGAACAATCAAAAATATAGATACGTTGGAGACGTATCAGCATACCTAAGCTTAACTCCTACTCGTCCTCGAGTAGGTAAGTGATAAAAACAGAATTTTTGATGTGGAGTGTTGTTCATCAAGACATATCATATTCTTTTTTGTATAGCATGGACATTTGGACTTTTATGTGATTCAAAGCAATAGTCTAGTTTTGACATAATAAATTAGATACTCAAGCATATCAACAAGCAACCATGTCTTTCAAGATATCAATGCTAAAACAAGTTATCCCTGGCCCATCATGCTCAAACATTAATCCATTCATGAAACACACTCGAATATTAACTACACCCAATACTTGAGCACGATCATATTGCCTCATAGTTGGTGCTTTATAAGATAAGATGGAGACACAAAAATAAAAATTCCATAAAGTAAAAGAAAGGCCCTTCGCAGAGGGAAGTAGGGATTTGTAGAGGTGCCAGAGCTCAAAGCAAAAAAATAGAGATAAAAACATTTTGGGAGGTGTATCCATCCCACCAACGAAAACGATGTAGAGCTACGAACATTTTCCCTGCTAGATATGCCATAGGCGGTTCCCAAACAAAAAATAAAGTTTATTCCTTTTTCCACCATACTTTCACTTTCCAAGGCTAACCGTATCCACGGGTGCCCTCCATACCAACACTTTGCAAGGAATTTATTATTTGACAAAATAAAGTAAATTTATTTTTGCATTTCGGGACTGGGAATCCCTAAAACCTTTACCTTACTCTCATGCAATGACAAGTGAATAAACACTCATCGTGAAAATAACACATCTAGCATGGAAAATATTAGCCACTCGTTACCGTTCTGCGAGCGAAACAAACACACAAAAGTGAAGTTTATTTTCAAAATTAGAGGTGGCACATGCAAATTTGCTTAGAACGGCAAAAGAATACCACATATAGGTAGATATAGTGGACTCATGTGGCAAAACTGGTTTAAAGGATTTTGGATGCACAAGTAGAGGTCATACTTAGTGCAAAATTAAGGCTAGCAAAAAGATTGAGAAGCGACCAACCGCGAAACGAATAATTTCGTAAAGCAAG
Source organism: Aegilops longissima (assembly GCA_021605205.1). Classification (NCBI taxonomy): domain Eukaryota; kingdom Viridiplantae; phylum Streptophyta; class Magnoliopsida; order Poales; family Poaceae; genus Aegilops; species Aegilops longissima. Next base: position 581,423,042 of record CM038682.1, read on the forward strand.
CATAAAGCATAATTAACACCGAATAATGCACCACAAGTAGGATATAATTTTCAGTGCATGATTATTGACTTTCGTGCGTCTATAGGGAATCACAAACCTTGACACCAATATTCTTACTAGAGCAAAATTACTCATCAACATAACTCACATATCACATCATCATATCTCAAAACTATTACTAAGAATCAAGTTTATTTTGTCCAATGATCTTCATGAAATTTTTTACTTTATCCTTTGTGGATATCTATCACTTTGGGACTAACTTTTATGTGTTGTTTTTCATAAGCTCAAACAAATATAAGTGAAGATCCCGAGCATAATAAATTTTATTTCTCTCAAAATAATTTAAATGAAGCAAGAGAAAATTTTTCAAAAGTACTAAAGCACACCGTGCTAAAAAAGATATAAGTGAAGCACTAGAGAAAGTCCTAGCTCATAAAAGATTTAAGTGAAGCACAAAGAGCAATTCTAACAAGTCATGATATAATTTTGGCTCTCTCAAATAGATGTGTCCCGCAAGGATTGATGACTTAAAACAAAAACTAAAACAAACAAAGACACATATCATACAAGACGCTCCAAGCAAAAAACATATCATGTGACGAAAAATATAGTCTCGAGTAAAATACCGATGGTTGTTAGAAGAAAGAGGGGATGCCAATCGGGGGCATCCCCAAGCTTAGTTGGTTGCTCATTCTTGGATAATATCTTGGGATGCCAGGGCATCCCCAAGCTTAGGCTCTTCTATGCTTCTTTCATCCATCATAAGATAACCCAAAACTTGAAAACTTCAATCACACAAAACTCAACAAAACTTTCGTGAGATCCATTAGTATAAGAAAGCAAACCACTACTATAAGTGCTGTATCAAACCAATTCATATTTTTTTTTGTATTATATCTACTATATTCCAACTTTTCTATGGCAAAAACTCATCAAAGAAAACCATAGAGCCATCAAAATAAGCACACAACACAAAGAAAACAGAATCTATCAAAAAAGAACAGTTTGTAGTAATATGACTTTGGCGAATACTTCTATAACTCCAAAAATTCTACCGAAATAGGACGTCCTGGGTAATTTGTATATTAATCTTATGAAAAACGAATCAGGGAAAATATCTTTTCTGTGATTTATGAAAATTATTTTCTTGAGCGCAAAGTTTCTGTATTTTTTAGCAAGATCAAACAACTATCATCCAAGAAGATCCTATAGGCTTTACTTGACACAAAACACTAATTCAAACATAGAAAGCACAATCATACATGTATCATAATTGTGTCAACACACAAGCACAGAAAGCGAAAAGCAAAAATAAATTTTATTCATTGGGTTGCCTCCCAACAAGCATTATAGTTTTAGCCTTTAGCTAGGCATAAGGCAAGGATCTAAGTTTTGTCATCTTTGTCCTTCTTAGTTTTCTTAGAGGTGTTTTCATCATGGGGTTTTGTAAACACAACATAAAACATATTATCCATAGAAACTTTAGCATTTCTTAATTGGTTTTCATCATAACCCCTTTGATTTCCCGCAACAATCCAAAAGTAGTGTAGATTGACATTATTAAAAACTTGTTGGATTATTTCTAGAACGGGAACCTCCTTTTTAAGATTCTCATTAAAGATCCTATTATCCCCAAGCAAATGCCTTAGTGCATAGTCACTATTGTAAATAATTTCATCTATCACGGGTTTTTCACAATTCATACCATAAAATCAAAGATTTCCCTAGCTTCCCGAATTATATAGTCAAACTTGTTCATAAAAACGAGAGTGGACAACTTTTTGGCTCTAGGAATTTTGATTTCGGGAAGCTCAAAAAACAATCTGTGCAAAGTAGGATGAGTGCGGATAAATTTACTTTCAAGTTTCAGAACTAGTGCTGAAATAGCATCCGCATAAGATCTAGTAGTTTTAAGTATAGGAGCATCATCAAGACTCAGATTTCCAACACAATTGAAAAATTCTTGGATACGCTCTTTTCCCATAACGCTCCATTGCCCCAAGATAAAAGTTTTAGCATCCAGATTGCCTGTTCGTCCAATCTTAGGAGTCAGGCCATCATCTGTTGGTGCCATACCGAAATCACTTATGATTGCAAGCGTGGAATAGATATGACGAGAAAACGGTGAACGAAAAAAGAGAGGCGAATAAAACGGCAAATTTTTGTGAAGTGGGGGAGAGGAAAACGAGAGGAAAATAATGTAAATTGCGAGGAGATGAGATTTGTGATTAGGAACCTGGTATATGTTGAAGATCCTCCCCAGCAACGGCGCCAGAAACTCTCCTTGATGGTTGATGCAACTACGTTGGTATTTCCCCAAGAGGAGAGGATGATGTAGCACAACGACGGTAGGTATTTCCCTCAGTTATGAAACCAAGGTATCGAACCAGTAGGAGAACCAAGCAACACAATGTAAACATCACCTGTACAAAAACAACAACGCCTTGCAACCTGACATTTTAAAGTGGTTGTCAATCCCTTTCGGGGTACGACGCCTCAAGATAGGCAAACGGACGTGAGGTAAACTGTAGTAGATTGATAGATCAGACGACAAATAAAATAAATAAAGATAAAACACAGCAAGGTATTTTTGTATTTTTTGGTTTACTAGATCTGAATAAACAGTGCAAATAAAATAGATCGCAAAGCAAATATATGAGAAAGAAGACCAAATGAGATTTCACTAGTGGCTTCTCTCGAGAAAGATAGCAAACGGTGGGTAAACAAATTACTGTTGGGCAATTGATAGAACTTCAATTATGACATTATCCAGTAATGATCAATACAGCATCACGCCCAAGATTAGTAGATCGACTCACCGCATCTACTACTATTACTCCACACATCGACCGCTATCCAAAGATGCATCTAGTGTATTAAGTTCATGGAAAAACAGAGTAATGCAATAAGAATGATGACATGATGTAGAAAAGATCCATTTATCAATATGGCGGTAGATATAGATCTCGTCTTTTTATCCTTAGTAGCAACGATACATACGTGTCGGTTCCCTTTCTGTCACTGGGATCAAGCACCGTAAGATCGAACCCACTACCGGGCACCTCTTCCCATTGCAAGATAAATAGATCAAGTTGGCCAAACAAAACCCAAATATCGGAGAAGAAATACGAGGCTATAAGATATCAAAGAAACTAAAATATCATGGATATAAAAATATATAACTGATCATAAACTCGAAGTTCATCAGATCCCAACAAACACACCACAAAATACTTACATCATATGGATCTCCAAGAGACCATTGTATTGAGAATCAAAAGAGAGAGAGAGGAATCCATCTAACTACTAACTATGGACCCGAAGGTCTACAAAGAACTACTCACGCATCATCGGAGAGGCACCAATGGAAGTGGTGAACCCCTCCCTGACGGTGTCTATATTGGATCTCGTGGTTCTGGACACTGCCGCGGCTGGATGAATATTTCGTCGACGCTTCTAGGGTTCTGGTATTTTTGGGGCATTTATAGAGCAAAGAGGTGGTCCGGGGGGCACCCGAGGTGGGCACAACCCACTAGGGCGCGCCTGAGCCTCCTGGCGCACCCTGGTGGGTTGTGCCCCCTCGGGGCACCCCCTAGGTGCAACCAGGGCCCATTGCCTTCCTTCTGGCCCATGAAAAATCATCGTGTAGTTTCGTGGCATTTGGACTTCATCTGATATTTATTTCCTGCGATGTCAAAAACATGGAAAACAACAACTGGCACTTGGCACTATGTCAATAGGTTAGTACCAAAAAATGATATAAAATGACTATAAAATGATTATAAAACATCCAAGATTGATAATAAAACAGCATGGAACAATAAAAGATTATCGATACGTTGGAGATGTATCAGACAGTATGTCGATTATCCTTGGTAGACCCTTTTTGAATACTGCAGGGGCTATTAGTGATTGCAACAAAGGCAATGTCACTTTTCACGTTAATGGTAATGAGCATACGGTACACTTTCCGAAGAAACAACCTCAAGTTCATAGTATCAATTCTATAGGAAAAAGTCCAACTATTACTGTTGGAGGTTTTGAATTCCCTCTTCCTACTATCAAAAAGAAATATGATATTCTTATTATTGTGGAGTGCATATCCCCGTTGAGGTAACCTGGTGTTATTCGAAAATTCTCCGGTTTCATGTCATTCGGAAGAAGTTTGTTAATAAGACTTGATCAACCTTGTTAATGGATTCCTTTTGATGAGCATGAGATGGATGAATTTAGAAAGCACAACTCTCTCTACCCATCTTTTACTTTTCGTTATTTAGATTAAATAAAGCAAAATTAGTATTTTCTGTCTGTTTTCTGAATTATCCATGCAAAAAATGTCCCGAAAATAAAAGTTCTCCAAATGCCCTGAAAATTGGATATGATTTTTTATGCAATATTTTAGATTTTCTGGTGCGAAGAACACATTAGGGTGCCTCACCAGCTGGCCACAAGAGTGGAGGGCGCGCCCACCCCCGGGGGCGCGCCCCTGACCTTGTCGGCTCCACGTGGCCCCCCTTCACTTTTTCCAGCACTATGGCGACCCGACCTCAGACGGTCAAGTCTCTGTGCTTAAGTGTCATCCCTGGATCGGTATTGCTGACACATACAGTACTCGAGGATTTATAACAGAGTTCAATCACACACACTTATTACATCGAATATCGCAAAAGAGAACTTATTACAATAATATGGCTGGAGGCCATCTAAATAAGATAATAGCGGAAGCTTCGAAGGTAGTAGAGTCCATCCAACTCCACGGCAAAAATGAGTGCATGACAACGACCTAGGGCACCTTACTCTTCGACTGAAAACTCTGCAACATAATACGTTGCAGCCTGTGTAGGTCAGCACATGGAATATGCTGGCAAGATAACACTATAGAGCAATGAACAGATAACAGCTATCACTACATGCATATATGGCTGGTGGAGGCTCTATGGTTATCATTTGCATAAAGCTAATTTTTTCCCTACAACAAAGGAATATATTTTATTTAACTACAAAGTTGGTTGAAAACATTGAGAAGGTTCCACCAACTCAATCCCAAAATAGTATTAATAACCCAACAAATTAATTAAGTCGATTGATGAGATCAAATCAATAATTCAAGTACCAGATACTCAAGATGTCCATAACCGGGGACACGGCTAACCATGATTAGTTTGTACACTCTGCAGAGGTTTGCACACTTTTCCCCACAAGATTCAATCTCTTCCGTTGGATTTCTCGCACTACATGATGTTTGAGAAACGGATGACCGAGACACAGTCTTTCCGAAGAGGTTCCTTAACCGATATATAGGCCGGTACACCTACAATCCTCTACATCTGCTAGCCCATCATGGAAAGGTTTCCCACAACTTACTCAACTATGCCAGAGCCCATAATGGCTTGTAGCTGCACACGGAAGTTTCTAGCATGAATAATCTTATGATCCCTTTGAGCCTGGGTGGCAAACCATAGGATGATCACACGGGTACTCCGGGATATCCTAGGACAACACTGGATTGCTCCAGGTGCCCGGACAACCACTGGGTGCTCCAGGGTGCCCCAACCAATCCACCCAGATGTGTATTAAAGTAGCCACCTTAAGTTAACCATTAATTAATAACTCTCACATCTTTCATGAATCTCTCAAACCAATCCACGTATACGAGCATAGAATAGCAGTATAAGCATAACAGAGTAACACCCAGGGTGTGGAAAAAAAGACAATAGGTTCCTACCTCATCAACTACTTCCCCATACCCACATGTTATCAAATCCTACTCATGCAATGTTTGAGGGTTGAAACTAATGCATAAAAACTGGGTAAATAAGGGATATGATCAAAGTGTTACTTGCCTTGCTGACGTTCAGAAAACCCTAGAGATTCGTAGTAGCAATCCTCGCACTCTGGAAACTCTATCGTGAACAAACTATAGCATACATAAGCACTCAAGCAAAAGATGCAAAGGTAAAACTCAAGAGAAAAAATCTAAGCTGAAAGTTCAAGAAAAGAGCTTCGATTTGCAAAAAGAAACAATCGAATCGGAGTTATGAAACTCAAACTACAATCAAAAGAAGTTCGAATTCAAAACAGCTTGAAACAAAATTTTAAATTGTCAAAACCATGTTCAAGTTAATTATCTGGAAAGGGGGGAACAAGACAAAGATTTTGGCGTTGGTTTCACTGGATTTGGACAAACGAACAAAAAGTAACGAGGGCTTGAAGCTAAGGGACTAATCTATGATAAAAGTATTCACAAATAGGTCCCTGGGCGAAAATAAAACAAAAAGAAAGAAAAAAAGTATTGGACGAACGTCCGCTAACAGAGACTAGCGAACGAAAACCATTCATTAAAACGATCTAGCCGGTGAACGTTCACTAATTAGTGAACCAAAAAAAACCGATCTAATCTAAACCAAAAAAAACCGAACGAGAACCTAAGAAACACGAACGGTTTTTAACAGTCAACCACGGCGGAGAGGTCAACGGCAGGGCGGGAGGATCCGACGGCATCGGCGAGGCGAGGCGGGTGGCAGTGCGGGGCGGCGGCACGGTTGACGGGGTGCGATGGGTGCGGCACGGGCTGCAGCGGCGCTCGGAGGGGGTGGCGGCTTGAAGCGGGCGGTGGCGACTAGGTCAGGGTCCCAACGGGGGCCCCGGGGTCGCTATTTAAGGGGATGGGAGGGAGGCGGAGGCTTGCGGGAGGGGGCGGCGTGCCCGTGTCCTGGTCGGACACGGCGGCGGTGGGTGATACTTCTCCGTCGTATCTACTTTTCCAAAAACGTTTGCCCTTGTTTTGGACTCTAACTTGCATGATTTAAATGGAGCTAACCCGGAGTGACGCTGTTTTCAGCAGACTTTCCATGGTGTTATTTATGTGCAGAAACAAAAGTTCTCGGAATGACCTGAAACTCCACGGAACATATTTTTGGAATATATTAAAAATACTGGAAAAAGAATCCACGTCAGGGGGGCTTCCACCTGTCCACGAGGGTGGAGGGCGCGCCTGACCCCCTGGGCGCGCCCCCTGCCTCGTGGGCCCCCTGACGCTCCACCGACATCAACTCCAACTCCATATATTCAATTTCAGGGATAAAAAAATCAGAGAGAAGGATTTACGATACGGAGCCGCCGCCAAGCCCTAAAACCTCTCGGGAGGGCTGATCTGCAGTCCGTTCGGGGCTCCGGAGAGGGGAATCCGTTGCCATCGTCATCATCAACCATCCTCCATCACCAAATTCATGATGCTCACCGCCGTGCGTGAGTAATTACATCGTAGGCTTGCTGGACAGTGATGGGTTGGATGAGATTTATCATGTAATCGAGTTAGTTTTGTTATGGTTTGATCCCTAGTATCCACTATGTTCTGAGATTGATGTTGCTATGACTTTGCTATGCTTAATGCTTGTCACTAGGGCCCGAGTGCCATGATTGCAGATCTGAACCTATTATGTTTTCATGAATACATGTGAGTTCTTGATCCTATCTTGCAAGTCTATAGTCACCTACTATGTGTTATGATCCGGCAACCCCGAAGTGACAATAATCAGGACCACTCCCGGTGATGACCAAAGTTTGAGGAGTTCATGTATTCACTATGTGTTAACGCTTTGGTCCGGTACTCTATTAAAAGGAGGCCTTAATATCCCTTAGTTTCCATTAGGACCCCGTTGCCACAGGAGGGTAGGACAAAAGATGTCATGCAAGTTCTTTTCCATAAGCACGTATGACTATATTCAGAATACATGCCTACATTACATTGATGAATTGGAGCTAGTTCTGTGTCACCCTATGTTATGACTGTTACATGATGAACCGCATCCGGCATAATTCTCAATCACTGATCCATTGCCTACGAGCTTTTCACATATTGTTCTTAGCTTATTTACTTTTCCGTTCCTACTGTTACAATCACTACAAAACCCAAAAATATTACTTTTACTACCGTTACCGTTACTTCAATATTACTTTGCTACTAAATACTTTGCTGCAGATACTAAGTTATCCAGGTGTGGTTGAATTGATAACTCAACTTCTAATACTTGAGAATATTCTTTGGCTCCCCTTGTGTCAAATCAATAAATTTGGGTTGAATACTCTACCCTCGAAAACTGTTGCAATCCCCTATACTTGTGGGTTATCAAGACTATTTTCTGGCGCCGTTGCCGGGGAACATAGCTCTATTCTTTGAGTCACTTGGGATTTATATCTGCTGGTCACTATGAAGAACTTGAAAGACGCGAAAACAAAAATTTATCCCTCAACTGCGAGGGAAGGTAAGGAACTGCCATCTAGCTCTGCACTTGATTCACCTTCTGTTTTGAGTAAGCTTGCGACACCCGAACCTGCTACTGCTATTCATTTTGATATGTCGCATGTTATTGATGATGCCACTTCTGCTATGCATGATAGTTACGATGAAACTACTTCTATGCTTGATACTACTGTGCCACTTGGTGAATTTCTTGATGAACAACTTGCTAGGGCTAGAGAGAATGAAATTATTGATACTATTGAAGATAGTGATGATGAAGTCTCTCTCCCTAATAAATATGAATTACATATTGTTCTTTAGGGTTATGTTTTGGAGGAAGAAGCTGCTAGAGCTATTTTAGCTTGCAATGATAAATACGATGTTAAAAGATTATTAGCTAAATGGAAGCAGCAATCTCTTAATGCTAGAATGAAACCTGACCCTGCTTTTGCTACTTCACCTATCTGTGTTACTGATAAGGATTATGAATTCGATGTTGATCCTGATATAATTACTTTGGTTGAATCTGATCCTTTTATGGCTATGAATCTGAAACTGTTGTGGCACATCTTACTAAATTAAGTGTATAGCCACCCTGTTCACTAATGATGAGAAATCTCGCTATATTTATATCCTTAAAATATTTCCGTTCTCATTAAAGGGTGATGCTAAGATATGGTTTAATTCTCTTGATCCTGGTTGTGTGCGGAGTCCCCAGGATATGATTTATTACTTCTCTGCTAAATATTTCCCTGCTCATAAGAAACAAGCTGCTTTAAGGGATATATATAATTTTGTGCAAATTGAAGAAGAGAGTCTCCCACAAGCTTGGGGGAGGCTTCTCCAATTGCTTAATGCTTTGCCTGATCATCCTCTCAAGAAAAATGAAATACTTGATATCTTTTATAATGGACTAACCGATGGTTCCAGAGACCACCTGGATAGTTGTGCTGGTTCTTTTTTCAGGGAAAGAACACTGGATGAAGCAGAGATTCTATTGAATAATATGTTGACAAATGAAAATAATTGGACACCTCCTGAGCCAACTCCTGAGCCTATTCCTAAACCAACTCCGAAGAAGAGAGGTGTTCTATTTCTCAGTCCTGAAGATATGCAAGAGGCAAAGAAATCTATGAAAGAAAAAGGTATTAAAGATGAAGATGTTAAGAATTTACCTCCTACTGAACAAATACATGGTCTTAATTTACCGCCTGTTGAAGAAACATATGATCTTAATTCATCACCTATTGAAGAAACTCATGGTCTTGATAACCCGACACAGGTAGTAAAGGTAAATTCTCTCTATAGATATGATAAAGCTGAAATCCCTCCTACTATGTTTGTTAGCCAATGTCTGGATGAGTTTGATAACTTTATGGTTAAGCAAGAAGATTTTAATGCTTATTTTGGTAGACAACTAAAACAAAATGCTTATATGATCTAACACTTGGGTGATTATATGTCTAGAGTTAAAGGTGAACTTAAACTCATTAGTAAACATGCTTCTATGGTTACCACTCAAGTAGAACAAGTACTTACAGCTCAAAATGATTTGCTTAATGAATTAAATAGTAAGAATAATGATTATGTTGTTAGAGTGGCTACTAGAACTGGTAAAATGACTCAGGAACCTTTGTATCCTGAAGGCCACCCTAAGATAATTGAGCAAGATTCTCAGAGAAATAATATAGATGCACCCAGTCCTTCTGAAAAGAAGAAAAAGAAAATGATAGGACTTTGCATGCTTCTAGTGAACCTATTGCTGAAACACCTGAGAATCCAAATGATATTTCTATTTCTGATGCTGAAACACAATCTGGTAATGAACATGAACCTAGTGATAATGTTAATGATGATGTTCATGTTGATGCTCAACCTAGCAATGATAATGATGTAGAAATTGAACCCGCTGTTGATCTTGATAACCCACAATCAAAGAATCAACGTTATGATAAGAGGGACTTTCTTGCTAGGAAATACGGTAAAGAAAGGGAGCCATGGGTTCAGAAACCCATGCCTTTTCCTCCGAAACCATCCAAGAAAAAGGATGATGAGGATTTTGAGCGCTTTGCTGAAATGATTAGACCCATCTTTTTGCGTATGCGATTGAATGATATGCTCAAAATGAATCCTTATGCTTATATGAAAGATATTGTCACTAATAAAAGAAAGATACCGGAAGCTGAAATTTCCACCATGCTTGCTAATTATACTTTTAAGGGTGGAATACCTAAGAAACTTGGAGATCCAGGAGTATCAACTATAGCATGCTCCATTAAAACAAATTATGTTAAAACTGCTTTATGTGATCTTGGAGCCGGTGTTAGTGTTATGCCTCTCTCTTTATATCGTAGACTTGATTTAAATAAGTTGACACCTACTGAAATATCTTTGCAAATGGCTAATAAATCAACCGCTATACCTGTCGATATTTGTGAAGATGTGCCTGTTGTGGTTGCAAACGTTACTGTTTTAACGGACTTTGTTATTCTTGATATTCCCGAGGACGATAGTATGTCTATTATTCTTGGAAGACCCTTTTTGAATACTGCAGGGGCTGTTATTGATTGGAACAAAGACAATGTCACTTTTCATGTTAATGGTAATGAGCATACAGTACACTTCCAAGGAAACAACCTCAAGTTCATAGTATCAATTCTATTGGAAAAATTCCATCGATTATTTTTGGAGGTTTTGAATTTCCTCTTCCTACTGTCAAAAAGAGATATGATATTCTTATTATTGGGGGTGTGCATATCCCGTTGAGGTAACATAGTGTTATTCGAAATTTCTCCGGTTCCATGTTATTCGGAATGAGTTTGTTAACAAGACTTGATCAACCTTGTTAGTGGACTCCTTTTGATGAGCATGAGATGGATGAAACTAGAAAGCACAACCTTCTGTACCCTCTCTCTACATTCTGTTATTTAGTTGAAATAAGTAAAAATAGTATTTTATGTTTGTTTTCTGATTTATCCGTGCAATAAAATACCTCGAAAATAAAAGTTCTCCAAATGCCCTGAAATTGAAATATGATTTTTCTGGAATATTTGAGAATATCTGGCACTGAGAACACAGCAGGGGGAGCAAGCACCAGGCCACGAGGTTCCAGGGCACCCACCCCTACAGGGCACGCCCCCCTGCCTCGTGGGCCCACGGTGGCTCCCCTCCACTTATTTCTGCACCCACACACTTCTTCTTCCTCCCAAAAAAATCACTATCCAGCTCAAGCACGAGTTCTAGCTTATTTTGCTGCGATTTTCGATCTCCTTGCTCAAAGCACCTCTCACAAAACTGCTTGGGGGGATTGTTCCTTGGTATGTGACTCCTCCATTGGTCCAATTAGTTTTTGCTCTAGTGTTTTATTCATTGAAAATTTGTGCTGCCTAGGTGACCATGTTCTTGAGCTTGCATGTCAAATTTATATGGTTCCAAGAAGTTCTAATGCATGATATAGGCTCTAGGCACTTGTAAGATAGTTGCTATCAATTTTGTTGAGTTTGGTTCACTTTTATTTGAAGTTACTAAAAATTTCAGATTTTTTCAGAAAATGATGAAGAGATTTTTGAGGGGCTCATCGAGCAGAAGCTTGAAGGAAAAGAAAAGTGAAGAAGCAGAGAGGCCCAAATATAATCTGCCTCGCACCGCGGAGGTTCGGCCGTGTGAATGGACTTCCAATGATTTCTTGAGAGCAGCCGGGATTTATGATGATTTTCATGAATTGGCTGAGATTGCAGGCCTCACCGACTTCCTCCGCGACCAATGCGAACAATATCTCTTACTCAGTAATTCTTTTGTGCAAAACTTCTACTATTATCCATTTATCCTAAGGAATCACCTCCTTCAGTAGAGTTTCATTTATATGATGTGGTTAAGAAGATATCACTAGATGAATTTTGCAAGGTTTGCAAAATACCTTTCGAGGGTAGTTTAGAGGAACCACATCGTAAAGATGAGGATGGGTTTATTGACACTATTACTGTAGGGGAAACTAGGAAGGTTTCCGATGCAAGAATCACTAGCATACATTTTCCTGTTTTACACTACTTTGCAATATTTGCTAGTCGTTGCTTAATTCACTACAAAAAATACACATTGGGCCGAAAGTAAAAAAATTCTGTCATACATATGACACTTCTATGATGATAATTGTGACAAAACCCGGTATCATCATAGATGTGGTGGGCTCCTACTTCTATGACAAAAAATAATGACAGAAAATGGGCTTTTCATCCTGGGCGGGCCGGAGACGCAGCTGCATCTTTGGGCCGTCCATGACGGAAAAAACCATGGTAGAAGCAAGGGGGAGGAAAATTTCGGGGAGTTCCGGGTTATGGTGGGAGGTCGGGGGCCGAGCGATGCGTGTTTCTCTCGTACACGTCGCTGCGTGTCGTGAGGCGTTGGCTCTAATCAACTCCGAAGCGAGGCGTTGGGCTCTAATCAACCCAAGCGATTGCCTTCGTAGGCTACGCTTCATCGAACCCGAGCGATCGATCGATGGTGTTAATCGAACCCGATCGAGCGATTCTTCGCTCTCGCTGCTAATCAAGCCGATCGATTGATGAACAGTGAGCGCTATGGGGGGGTTGATGAATGAAGTGAGCGGCGGCGTTGCCTCGGATGAACAGGACCCGTGGTGTGGTGGAGGGCTGGATGAACAGAGACGGTGGAGGGGTGCCCATGGAGGGTGGTTGAACAGACCCCATGGTGTGGAGGGCTGGATGAACAGAGACGATGGAGGGGTGCCCGTGGAGGGTGGTTGAACAGAGTCCGTGGAGTAGCGCAGGTGGAGGCTGGATGAACAAGAGCCCGTGGAGGCCGGAGGAGGTCGACGAGAGCCCGTGGAGGCCGGAGGAGGTCGACGGTGGAGATGAATAGTATCCCGTGGAGTACCGTTTTGCGGTATGCCACACCCTCCCGATGAACAGACCCTGTTTCGACCGTAGGAGGTCCGTTTCATCCGCTTTGCGGTACGCCACACCCTCCACGATCAACAGGACCCCGCTTGACCGTAGGAGGTCCGTTTAAATCCGCTTTTGCGGTACGCCACACCCTCCCGATCAACAGACCCCATTCCGACCGTAGGAGGTCCGTTTCCTCTGTTTTGCGGTGCGCCAGACCCCTCCCGATCAACAGGACCCCGTTCCGAACGTAGGAGGTCTGTTTCCTCTGTTGTACGGTACGACAGGCCTCGTTTCCATCGCCTGTTTCGTCCAAGCCCTCCCGATGAACACGACCACGCATTCCGTTCCGACCCAGCCGGTTGGCTCCCACGCGTTCCGTTGCCTCCCGATGAACACGACGCATTCCGTTGCCTCCCCATGAACACGATGCATTCCATTGCCTCCCCATGAACACGATGATGATGTTGTTTCTCCGTTCCGTTGCCGCCCGTATGTACACATACGTGGCCGTATTTTCTTTCTTGCACCATGGCCGCTGTACATACGTGTACATGCTACGTGCGCACCTCTGCTACGACACGTACGCGCCTCTACTACGACACGTGCGCGCCTCTACATCCACCAGTATATATGTACATACACGTTCGCGACCAGAATGACAACGCTACATATGCTTCGACCAGGTGGGTCCCGACTGTCAAGCACTTCCTTGCCTGCGAGGATGTAGCTGGTGGGTCCCAACAGTTAGGGGGTGAATCATTTTTTTTCCGGACGCACTTCCTTGCATGCGAAGATGTAGCTGGTGGGTCCCAGCAGTCAGGGGGAAATGTTTTTTTCGCGAAATACGGTGGCCCGTCCGGTGGGTCCCAGCTGTCAGGTGGAGGAATCATTATTTTCCGTGTAACAAGGAGGCACTTCCTTGCTGCGTGGACCCAGCTTGTCGACCTCTCCACGTCATACCCAAATCCGATGGAAGTCGCTTGACCATGTTAACCACGCCGCCGAGAGCACCGTGGCGAGGGACAACGGCGAGGCCTAGGAAGGGATGACGGGAGCCGGGAAGACGCGGCGATGGAAGCCCGCGGAGAGGAGTACGAGGGTTCACTGGTTTGGCTGCGGTGTGAGGTTGCCGCCGCCGCAGGCCCCTGCCAGCGGGGAATAGTAGGGGCGGTGAGGCCTCCGCGTAGCACAGCCGCCACGGGAGGCAAGAGCATGCGGCACGACCGGCGCTGCTTTGGGCAGCTGGAGCAAGAAGACCAGAGGTTGAAGAAGCACTACGGCCGTAGGATGGACATCGTACGGTCACTCGAGCTAGAATTGTTCATATTGACTAAAGTTGACAAAGGCCCCCGTCCCAGTCAACTTAGTAGGCGCACAGGTCAGCCTCCCACCATGGTGGGTCCCAGCTAGCAGGGGGAGTATTCATTTTTTGTGCGTAATAAGGAGGCACTTCCGGTGGGTCCGAGCTGACAGCAGGGGGAATGTTTTTTCGCTAAATACGCTGGCCCGTACTGTGGGTCCCAGCTCTCAGGGGGAAACGTTCTTTTCGTGAAATAAGGTGGCACGTCTGATGGGTCCCTGCTGTCAGGTGGAGGAATAATTATTTTGCGCGTAATAAGGAGGCACTTCCTTGCGGCTGCCTGGACCCACCTGTCAGCCTCTCCACATACAGTACTCTTCTGATGGAAGTCGGTCGTTGACCACATTGACCACGCCGCGCTGAGAGCACCAGGGCGGTGGTCTGGACGACGGCGAGGCCTAGGAAGGGGACGGCACGGTGCCGGGGAAGTCGCAGAAGTGGAAGCCCGCGCGGAGAGGAGTGCGAGGGTTCACTGGTTCGGCTGCGGTCGCCGTAGAATAACAGGGGGTGTGGGTGAGTAGAGGGATGGCCTGGCCAGCGTTGGGAGTAGTACGGGGCGGTGAGGCCTCCGCGGCATCACAACCGGCCACGGGAGGCAGGAGCACGCGACACGATAGGCGCTGCTTTGGGCGGCTGGAGCAAGAAGACCAGAGGTTGAAGAAGCACTACGGCCGTTGGATGGACATCGTACGATCACTGCAGCTAGAATCGTTCATATTGACTAAGTTGACAAAGCCCTTGGTACGCGTCAACTTAGTAGGCCCATAGCTCGGATTTGGCAGAGAACATATAGCCCATTTGCGATTTGTAAGAATGTACAACCCATTTTTTAATTCTAATGGAATTCACTACAACCCATTTACAGTTTGTTAAAAGTACAACCCAACTTCTAGCTAGGACAACGATTAATAATTTCAAACAACCGCTCAAAACAGAATTAAAAAAAATCCCACATTTTGATGGGATCCGAAATATTTTTATCCGAAATTTCTAGTCAGGTTAAATATAATTTCAAAATAAAGTTGTATTACGTTAAAATCCAATTACCTACCAACCTGAAGGCTTGAACCACATCACTGCCTGTCATAATTGAGACATCCAAGGATCAAAGTTAATCCGGATGCCTTTGTCATTCTCACCTTCTTTTGGCTGCTGGCTGTATCGTTGACAATCAGGGGAGTTTGCTCCCGAACTCCTAGGGCTCGCCGTGTAGACACAGTTTTCCATAGCAAACAGAGCCTCTCTGCCATCAAGGTCTTTGCCAACGGTGATCTCCTGGTTAATCGGATAATTGAGTCCGAGAAACAGAGAGTGTGACCCAAGGCTGTTTACCCACCTCCAACTAAAAAATCCTAAAGGCCCCAACAAGCTGGTATCCTGCTCATAGACGTAACAGCCACTGTCCGGATACTCACGTATTACAAGGTGCTTGTATACAGGGGGGTTTTGCAATATAACTTTTCCGGCTCATGTGTACGAATCATCATCAGTCTTTTGTCGTCGTCTGATCGAGCGAGGAACCAGTTGTGCTTCCCTGTTTTTGGCAAAGGTGGTGTGATTACAAAGGTCAGTAACTGTAGGGACACTGCATCATATCAAAAAGGACAGGCATTGTTAATGTAAGATCAGCATTGTTTAGAGTATGAGTAGGATAATGCAAGAAACAACATTGATATGTCCCTGTTGGAACTGGGAGGAAAATACAGGGAAATGTATATTGGGTTCAAAAATATATTAGTGCCATGCATGGTTATACTCATGTTATCTCGCAATCGATTCTTCACAGGAAACTACCATGTCATGCATGTTATGTACTCCCTCTGTTCCCAAATATTTGTCTTTCTAGTCATTTCAAACAGACACAACATACAGATATATGTAGACATATTTTAGAGTGTAGATTCACTCATTTTGCTCCGTATGTAGTCACTTGTTAAAATCTCTAGAAAGACAAATATTTGAGGACGGAGGGAGTAATCATGTTCTGTCCTCACAAACAAATTCTTCAAGGTAACTAACAGACCATGCATTGTTATATACTCGTGTTCTGTGGGCAAAATTTTTGTGAGGATATTATTCTAGCCATTGATTGCTGAAGGGCTAATATAGGTATGTACACATGGTAAGCATTGCAGGATTTCACTACTTCCAAATATAGAGTTCTCCATATGCACATTTACTTCCCTAATGTATGGTTAGATGAAACCAACAGTGTGGTGCATGTTTCTACATCATGAAAATGAGGAAACTAACATGACTATTGATACACACTCATATTTAGCAGTAGTATATAGATTACTGTAAAATAAGGATAATATCCATATATTCCTAACCGTTTAATTATTCAGGGTACAAATTGGCTGTAATGACATGGTCACAATCGCATGACTTAACTCATTCCAAATATAGCTGATTTACGGCGTCTCTAATACATTGCCATAGTTCTACTCAAATTCTGCTCAAACAGGGATATGCCAATCATCACAAAAAGTTCAAACAGTGTCATGGTGTCATCATTAACATGAGATGGAAACAACTTACACGCGCTGTCCCAGTAATACGTGGTGCCATCTGCTTTATCGATCGCATAGATGATGCCATTGCGTTCAATAGCATCACAGAAGTGTGTATCAGCTTTGACGATGATCCACTGCGAGCCGAGTTGTCTCCAGCTAAAGAAGGCACGGGCGTAAAGATAGGCGAGTCCGCGGTCGAACAAGGCAATTAGCTTGAAGTCTGCGTAATTCGCATGTCGTGTCGGCACTTGGCAGATTACAATCTTCTGCAAAACAAGGTCCGTCCAACTGACGTAGTAATCTAGATGACTTGGACCGCGATGGTAATACTCTATATAATCCAACGGAGGAAGGATAATCTCATGGGAGGTCTGGAAGTTCACGAGCACCAACTTTTTACCGTCTTCTCTGAAGGCAGCCATCCAGTGGGAGTTCATGCCGACCCACTACATACCTGCCAAGAAGTTTCGGGGGATGGTGATCGGATCGATGTTGAGGGAAATGATGTACGGCGACCCACTACATACCTGCAAAGAAGTTTCGGCTAATGGAGATCGGATTGAAGTCGAGGGGCATCATGCATGCCTCCGTATCATGATGAGCCAATCTCGCAGGACCAGATAGCAGCAAGCAGGGTGTCTTGAAAAGCTTAGGCCTCGCTTCGATGATGGCCATGTGCATGTCCCTCGAGCATGCAGCGAGCCGCAGGGCGCTCAACATATCCATACACGAACAATAGAGGTCGAGGATGTCACTGGGGAGATTGCTCCAATCGCAGCTCATATGGATGCTGCGCGGTTCGCGTTCGGCCATGGTGGAGTTTGGAAGGGGGCTTGATTTACGAGGGAGAAGGATGTCGTTGCTGGAGCGGCTAGCGATGGAATAGTGTTACTGGGGGAGGCGAGTGAGGTGACGGTACACAGGGGCACAGTGAGATGGAGATGGAGTGGTGCTATGGGAGCGGAGAGGGAGACGAGGCGAGGCGCCAATGTCTTTGTCAACGGTGACAGAGTGCACAAGGCATGTGGTGAGGCTGACTTTGGTAACTGAACACGCCGCTGGACTAGTGTCAGCGCAAGGTGTTGTCACTTCACTGTGAGGACCGGATGAATAGTATTTTGACCATCAAGTGTACCACAGTTGTACTACTACTACTACTACTAGTAGGAACATGAGTACTCCAGTATTGTATTGCGGAAATAGGTCTCCCGTGCTAGCATGCATGTTCACTCCATCGTTCAGGTATCATCCATATTGTGAGCAGAACCAAATTCTCGTGCATGCCCAATCAACGCCCTGCCGCGATGCATGTAGTGGTCGTTCTGGTGCATCAAGGACGGCATGTAGATCGTTCCACACTTGAGAAGAGGAAAAATGGAAAGGTAGAACGCGGCAGCAGAGGAAGAGAACGCTGGCTAACGAGGCTGGGAGGGGATCGAGCAGGAAGTTAATGCTCCACGCCTAAAGATTTTGGGAAAACCTGATTTTCAAAAGGTGACTTATACTCACCTAAACGGAGGGAGTATTCCTTAACCAGAGAATGTTGTGTCTCCCACTCACGCGCTCAAAAAAAAAAACTACGACACTTTTTTATCTGTTTGCATAGGTCCCACCTATCAGGAAGGATGGGCACGTACACGAACAAGTACGACTCATCAGTCTACCCGCATAGCCTTTTCGTTTAGTCTACCTAGCCGTCTAATCAACTGCCTGCATGCCACTTCTCTCCCATTTACTTCTCCATCGGGAACCGATTCTCCTCGGCTTCTTCACCTCCCCTTCGTCTTCATTTGCATCCAAACCCCACTGCGTTCACATTGTTTTAACCTCTTTAAATAATCATCTACTACTTCAGTTAGACTAGCCATCTAATCCTAATTCTCCAAACCATAGCCCTCCGTTCCAGCGGTTCCAAATGGCGAAAGAGATCGAGATGCAGGTTTTTAGCGTCCAACATGTCCTCGTCGAAGGCTCGATGCGCATAGTTGCCACCGTCACCGTCCACGCAAGGGTTGTTCGGTAGTGGATCAACAATGTATCCAACTCCCTCGAAAACGTAGAGACGAGGGTCATCGGTCTCGACACAGAGTACACGCAGCGTTCCCCTAGGAAGATCCAGCGCACCGCCGTCCTTCAGCTGTGCCTTGAAGATGATGTTTTGGTGTACCACATCATACACTCGCCCTCCATAGAAGGTGAGCTTCACGATTTCTTGTCTCGGGAGGACGTATACTTCTGTGGGGCAGGCATCGAAGGGGACAAACAGAAGCTGGAGCCGTACAACCTTGATTTGAAAAGCATCGCTGACCTACAAACAAGAATCAAAATTCCTGTAGAAGAATGTGATAAACAAACACCATCCCTATTCGACGTAGCAAATTTTGTGCTCGGTACAAATCTTCAGAAGGGTGACGAGACGGTGGCATTAAGGTCGTCTGGATGGGAGAATTATCCCTTGACGTACAAGCGGATAAAATATGCTGCCCTTGATGCCCGTGTGAGTTTCGAGATAGCTGCAAGGTCCAAAGAGCTTGTTGCAAGCCGCTCTCCACAGAGAAAGAAGAAGAAGAAGAAGAAGAAGAAGAAGAAGAAGAAGAAGAAGAAGAAGAAGAAGAAGAAGAAGAAGAAGAAGAAGAAGAAGAAGAAGAAGAAGAAGAAGAAGAAGAAGAAGAAGAAGAAGAAGAAGAAGAAGAAGAAGAAGAAGAAGAAGAAGAAGAAGAAGAAGAAAAGGCTGCACCAGCAGGAGGGCATTATGGATGGATGAACTATTTCCTCTCTTGTAAAAAAAATTATTCCCTCTCGGTGTATATTGATATAGATGGACTATTTCGATGGTGTGCATGTCTTTGGAACAGAGTAGTAGCATGGGTCCGCTTGACTATAAGGAACTATTTATCCGCATATATAGCTTTCTCTGCTACTCCTTCCAGTGATCGGTATGCAGTGCATGTGTCCGTAGACATGATAGCTTGTCCATGGAAGTTCAACTACGGCGACCATGACGTTTCATCTCGTGATTCCCACGACGCCTCTCCAACCCACGGCACCACGCCCCCCGACGTGCGCCTCACCCCTCTCGGCCGCACCGCCCCTCTGCCTTTGTGTGCATGACATGTGGGCCACCTAAAATGCGGCGAGCATCAAGTTTCTACCACAGCCACCTGCGATTCCCACGACGCCGCTCGAACCCATGAAACCACACGTCCCCCGACCTACGGCTCACCCCTCTTGGCCCCACTGCCCCTCTGCCTATGAGAGCATTACATGTGGACAAGTCACCTATCGGGTCCACATGTTATTGACTCAAAGGTAGGTGTAGTAAGGCGCTGAAGCTCAGTCCCGACGGCCCTGAGAGGGAAATGTAATCCTACGCCAGGGCTTGTGGTGCTCCCGCAGCACGAACTCGTGCCAAACTCAAGATTTGTTTCTTTACTATACATGCAAGCAACGATTTAATGGACATTGTAATCTCAACATGTGATGGGGAGCTCTAAATTTGAATTTGAAACTTATAAACCAAAAAGATTCAAAACAAATAAACTGGGAGAGAGGGAGTATATCGTAGGATGTGTCCCATACAAAATAAGTCCCCTGGTTTGTCACCGGGAAGATGCGGTTAGAAAGGAGCACAGCGTCTTCCTACTCGTACGGCAACAAATCGGCCACAGACAGCATGGTCCGCCTTTGACCACCATGTGCGAGGTTCGTGCTATCTTATTCAATCTCATCGTGGTTCCATCGTACCAATTCATGCGGTGGCCCGTTGCATGGCTGATCCCAATGTTGGACAAAGGTTCTACGGGAATAGTGTCACCGTTGTAAATGTTGTGCAAATTGATGTTGATACCCTCCCGTACATATGCAAGCCAATCTCCACTCGCACCGAGCCTAGCCCTTGAAACAGTGGGCAGGGGGAGAATTAGGAAATGGACACGGAAGTAGTCTTTAGAATGCATTTACTACGTGATCAAACTCATCTTACCTGCTCATCGGAGGAAATCCAAGTGCCCCTCAACGTCGGCATCTCAAGGGTCGTCAACTTGCAACTACGGCCATGCCGCGCTAGAGAGACCCCCAAGGAAACATCCTCATGCGTTCCACGGAACATCAAGATGCATTTGTATGAGTAGTTTATCTTGTGAGAGAAAAGGATGAACGAGGGAAGGCCTCTAAAGATAGAGATGGACACTACTACTACCAATGTGCTGGCCCGTGCGTTGCAGTGGATCCAAAGTAGTAGAATAATACTTGTTCACGTTCTTGAAATATAAACACTCTAGTTTTGATATACATGTGTCAGCAGACATTACAGCTTGTCCATGGAAGTTGTACCACGGCGACCATCACATTTCTTGTTTCTACCACTGCCACACCCACACGCGATTCCCACGACGCCGCTCCAACCCACGGCATGACGTCCCCCGACGTGGACATGGATCCTCTGACGTGGCTATCACTGCCTTGCCCTGCCTTTCCTTCGCTGACAGGTGGGACCCACGCTTATGGGTCCCACATGTTAGTGACATAATGGTAGGATTGTTCGCGTCAGGGGATCCTCATCCCCCCGACGTGACCCTCATCCCTCTCGGCCCCACCACTCCTCTGCCTTTGTGTGCATAACATGCGGGCCAGCTGAACTACGGCGACCATCAACTTTCTACCACAGACACACCCGATTGGACACGGTTTGCCTGCTCCGCTGCTGTGCTCCGATCCGTACTCCCGCACCATCAAATTTTCATCCAGCGGCTATGACACATTTCGTCCCGGGCATCAATCCTCAGCTAGAGTACTTATGTACTACTTGTAGTACCCGCCGGTGTGGCCATCTACGCCTCGCAACGCCCTGACGCCCAGCTGTGGCACCCTCGCCACAGCCACACCACCACCGACCGGTTCATCTTGAACGAGTGAGTCGCGAACAACGCCACCACCATGAGAATGACATGTGGGCCAGCCGCATTTAAGGTCCGCATGTCATTGACTCATAGGCCGGGCAATAAGCCACTGAAGTTCGGTCCCGTGGGCCCCGAGAGGGAAATGTAACTCCTGCGGCACGCCTTGTGGTGCTCCCGCAGTACGAGCTCGTGCCAAAATTGGAATTTGTTTCTTACTACTACAAACTAGTACTAGTAAGGTACACGTGCATTGCACGCATGAGATTTTGGTGGTTTGTGCATTATGCTTCTACATGTGGAGCCTTCTGGATTCTAACATGTGGCAAAATCTGGTGGAATGTAAGGTTAGGCAAGTTTGATTAACTTAGGTGAGTGTTTGGTTCAAGCCACACCTTAGGCAAGCCACACTAAGGCCCCACATGACATACACACAAAAATGTGGCAAGATTCCCTTAGGCTTGCCAACTTGTGGCTCTCATTTTGAAGAACTAATAACTTTGCCTAAGCTTAGTTGTGGAAAAGTTAGTCATGAATTAAGTTCAACCATGGAGTCTTCTAGATTATACATGTGGCGAAATCGGTGGATGATATCCAACGGCCATGAGTGCTCGGATTTTCCATCTTTGTACCGTCGGATTGGCTTCATCCAATGACCAACTTTCAAAGTTTTTCACACACTATATAGGGGGTATAGATATAGATGTGCCAGTCCGTTGCAATGGATCCAAAGTATATCTATTTAGTGGAGTGCACTCTAAACACATTATCTATTTATTTTTCTCTAACCTTCCGTAGCCATGCAACCAAGCCACATAAGCTTCATGGGTGCCCCCCACATCATATTATTCATACTATGTTGATTGAAAAAAAGATAAATCACCCAAAACAAGATCTTCCCCCTTTTTGTTCCTACGATTTTGTGCCATGCACGTACCTACTAGTTGTATAGTGGTAGTACTAGTAATATAGTATTAGGAGTACAAACTTGGTACTAGTAGGAGTAGTACTAGTACGGAATGCTCCTACTCTATCAACGAGCCCCGTCTGACACCAAATTTCTTGGCTTCCGTGCTACAGCTAGATCTTCCCCTCGTTTCTGTTTTCTAACCCGACGGCGGGCGGGGTGTCGGTTTGCTCAACGACGGTCCCACATGAAAGTGAAAATGCTAGGCAACACGCCTTCCCTAAGCTATGTGTCGTGTCGGACGGGCCGTGTTGTACTCCCGATTCCCGGGCGTGTGGGGGTGCGACGCGAATGCGGCAGGCCTTTTCCTTTTACCAACAATGTGCCCGTGCGTTGCAACGGATCCAAAGTAGTAGAATAGTAGTATTTGTTCACAAACTTGAAAGAAATCACTATTGTTTTGATATACTCCTAATATATTACTCCCTCTGTACCTAAGTATTTGTCTTTTTTGAGATTTCAAATGGACTATCACATACGGGTTATATAGACATATTCTAGTGTTTCTAGCAAGATGCCCGCGCGTTGCACGAAGTTGATGGAAAAGGTAAGTACAACTTATAAATTGACGGATGGAGTACTAGTTACAGTGATGCATATAATTAAGCAAATGGATCGCACATGTCGGTATTGACTGGAACGAGAATGCAACAACACAATAAGAATTAAGGCCACCATGATGCGATCGCACTGGTGGTTACAGAAGGTACGAAGAAAGATGGATCCACGAACGTACGACCTCCTCCTCCTCAACTTAGTGTGCCGGTCCACCGACCGGCGGCTAAGGAGCGGCGGCTTTTGTGGCAAAGTCGAGGTGCTTCTCAGCAAAGGCATCCAAGGCTTCCAGCCGGTTGAGGAAGGCTAACGTCGTAGCGTCCTCACTGGCCTTGTAGATACCTATGTACACGATTTGCTCGTACACGTGGTGTGTAGGTCGACGAATTCTTGCAGGCGAGGCGCCTCGCGGCGAGCGTGACTGAGGGAGTCTGGATTAGGGGGTATCCGGACAGCCGGACTGTGTACAACATCCGGACTATTGAAGCGTGAAGATACAAGACTCAAGACTTCGGCCCGTGTCCGGATGGGACTTTCCTTGGCGTGGAAGGCAAGCTTGTTGATCCGGATATTATATTTCCTTCCTTGTAACCGACTCCATGTAAACCCTAGCCCTCTCCGGTGCCTATATAAACCGGAGAGGTTGGTCCTTAGAAGGCCGATAACAATTATAATCATACCATCATAGGCTAGCTCTTAGGGTTTAGCCTCTACGATCTCGTGGTAGATCTACTCTTGTACTACCCATATCATCAATATTAATCAAGCAGGAAGTAGGGTTTTACCTCCATCGAGAGGGCCCGAACCTGGGTAAACATCTGTGTCCCTTGCTTCCTGTTACCATCAGCCTTGACGCACAGATCGGGACCCCCTATCCGAGATACGCCGGTTTTTACACCGACATTGGTGCTTTCATTGAGAGTTCCTCTGTGTCGTCACCGTCAGGCTCAATGGCTCCTTCGATGATCATCAACAACACTGTCCAGGGCGAGACTTTCCTCCCCAGACAGATCCTCGTATTCGGCGGCTTCGTGCTGCGGGCCAACTCGCTTGGCCATCTGGAGCAGATCGACAGCTACGCCCCTGGCCACCAGGTCAGGTTCGGAAACCTGAACTACACGGCGGACATCCGCGAAGACTCACCGCGACGAGCACGGCTTAGACCTGCCATCGGACGAAGCTCGGGGTATCGCCCCCGTAGTATCTCCGGACCTAGATCTGGAGCAGGCCGCGTCGTCTAAGGACGGAGAGATGGACCCCACCCCGCCGGTCGCGCACTCATCGGAGGTAGAGCTGGACACGGGCCTTACCCCTGTAGTGGCCTGTGAATCCGGACCCCCGGATTCGTATTCGGACGTTGGTTCCGGTCCGCACACTCCCGATCTAGTCGAGCGAGGTTGGGCTTCGGTAATGGAGTTCACCGCCGCGGATATCTTCCAGCACTCGCCCTTTGGCGACATGCTGGACTTATTAAAGTCTCTCTCTTTGTCAGGAGGCTCTTCGTCGAACCATGTCCGGCTCGAGTGGGAGGCAGACAACGAAGGAATTCGTTGCCCACCCACCACCCACTTCATCGCCACGGTCGATAACTTAACCGAGGTACTGAACTTCGACTCCGAAGACATCGACGGCATGGACGATGATGCAGGAGAAGAACATGAACCACCGCACACTGGGCGGTGGACAACCACCTCTTCTTATGATAAATATATGGTGGACACTCCAAAGGAAACAAATGGCGATGAGGCAGCGGAGGATAACCCCCCAGGGGGAAAAGCAAAGTATGGGCGTCATCGGCGCCGCTCCGAGCCCTGCCATAGGAATACCGGCCCAGAAGTCGAAAACAATCCGGATGGCGCCGAAGATGAATATAACCCTAGTTGGCGTGCCTTCCATAAGGCCGGCCTGTGAAAGCACAAGTGCTCCCTAGGTGGTTTTGGTAATTAATGACAACATATCTCTTGTTGGACTAACACTTTTATCTAGTATGTTTCAGATAAGTTCAACAATGGAGTGGCATGGACTAAAGGATGTGGGAACTCCTTCAAGATGCTAAGGACAAAGGATTGGCTCAAGCTTCAAGATCAAGACTCTTCATTTTACATTTTAGTGATCCAAGATCACATTGAGTCTATAGGAAAAGCCAATACTATCAAGGAGGGATGAGGTGTTGCTTAATGAGCCTCTTGCTTCATGTGCTTAGTGATATGCTCCAAAAACCCTCAACTACTTCCCCACTTCCACACATATGTCCAAAACCTAAAGTCAAACTCGGCCCCACTGATTCTTTCTATCTGGCGCCACCGAGTTTGGATGTCTTAGCCGCTGCCACAAATCCTAGGCAAATCGGTCTCACCGATAGGGATCTCGGTCTCACCGAGATGGGATTGTAATCTCTCTGTGTATGTCCATTATCAAAATCGGTCTCACCGAGTTTGAGCAATCGGTACTACCGAGATTACAATGCAAACTCTCTGGTTAACATATTATCAAAATCGGTCCCACCGAGTTTGATAATCGGTCAAACCGAGTTTTGCCTCACCAACTCTCTGGAAAGCTTATTACCAAAATCGGTCCCACCGAGTTTGTGTAATCGGTCTTACCGAGATTACGTTATGCCCTAACCCTAACCGAATCGGTCCCACTGAAAACCCTAACGGTCACATTATTTGCCAAATAGGTCTGACCGAGTTTAACGATTCGGTCCCACCGAGTTTGGTAGATTGTGTGTAACGGTTAGATTTTGTGTGGAGGCTATATATACCCCTCCACCTCCTCTTCATTCGTGGAGAGAGCCATCAGACTGAACCTACACTTCCAGCATCCTATTTCTGAGAGAGAACTACCTACTCATGTGTTGAGGCCAAGATATTCCATTCCTACCATATGAATCTTGATCTCTAGCCTTCCCCAAGTTCCTTTCCACTCAAACCCTCTTCCCACCAGATCCAAATCCTATGAGAGAGAGTTGAGTGTTGGGGAGACTATCATTTGAAGCACAAGAGCAAGGAGTTCATCATCAACGCACCATTTGTTACTTCTTGGAGAGTGGTGTCTCCTAGATTGGCTAGGTGTTACTTGGGAGCCTCCGACAAGATTGTGGAGTTGAACCAAGGAGTTTGTAAGGGCAAGGAGATCGCCTACTTCGTGAAGATTTACCTCTAGTTAGGCAAGTCCTTCGTGGGCGACGGCCATGGTGGGATAGACAAGGTTGCTTCTTCGTGGACCCTTCATGAGTGGAGCCCTCCGTGGACTCGCGCAACCGTTACCCTTCGTGGGTTGAAGTCTCCATCAACGTGGATGTACGATACACCACCTATCGGAACCACGCCGAAAACATCCGTGTCTCCAATTGCGTTTGAATCCTCCAATCCCTTCCCTTTACATTCTTGCAAGTTGCATGATTTATTTCCCGCTGCTCATATACTCTTTGCATGCTTGCTTGCTATATGTTGTGAATGTTAAATTTGTGCCTAAACTCCACTCAAACTTTAAAGAAACTTAAAAACTGCAACTTTGGTACTTAGTGTCTAATCACCCCCCCCCCTCTAGACACCTCTTCTCAAGGTCCTACAAGTGGTATCAGAGCATTGGTCTCCATTGCCTTGGTTTAATCACCATTGGAGGAAGATGGATGAGTCTACTTTGGGGAGTCTTAGACATAGAGTGCCTATTCTTGATGGAGAGTATTTTCGTGAGTGAAAAAATGAGATGCTTGTTATTTTCAATCAATATCATTTTAACAAGTACATTGCTAGCCCTTGTGCTCCTCATGTTGATCCTATGCATCCTACCCTTGATGAAGCTATTGACATGACTAGAAATCTTAGAACTGTTAATCTTATCACTAGAGGCTTGCCTAGAAACTTGATTAGAATCTTGCCTACTTTTGAGTGTGCCTACACTATATGGAAATTTCTTGAGGAACGCTTTCCAAATTATTCCTTGAAAAATCTAGATGAAATTCTCCATAAGTCTATTGCTTTGAGTAAGATGAATACTAGTGATCCTACGTTTGGTGATCGTCTATTTGAACTCACCGACCTTATGCGTGCCAAAGGAAATGTTGGAATTATTAGTGATATTATTTCCGAAGCTATAAGAATTCATAAGCAAGATCTGGTCAAACTCACTCTAATGAATCACCCTCTCTAGGATTTGATCCACCACATGACAATGTTGAACATGGATACTATGATGAGGATGATGATAGTGACTTCGATCTTGATGATGCAATGAGACATTTTGGTCTTATGGCAAATCTTCAGGGATATATGTCAGGAGGAAAGGAATGGGTTATTGATAGTGGATGTACCGATCACATGACCGGAGATAAAGACATGTTTCGTGAGCTTGCTGAAAATGATGGTCCTCGAAAGTTTGTCACTTTCGGTGACAACTCAAAGGGTAAGGTGGTTGGCCTCGGTAAGGTGGCCATCTCACATGATAGCTCCATTCAGAATGTTATGCTCGTTGAATCTCTTGGTTACAACTTACTTTCAGTATCTAGACTTGCTGATTTCGGTTTCAATGTTCTATTTACTGAAGTAGATTGCCAAGTGTTTCGTCGAGATAATCATAAAATGGTCTTTACTGGTGTGCGTAGAGGTGATCTATACATTGTTGATTTCACTAAAAAGGCTCAACCTAAAACTTGCTTCATTGCTAAATCCTCAAAAGGTTGGTTATGGCATAGACGATTAGGTCATGTTGGTATGTGAAACCTTGACAAGCTTATTAAGGGGAATCATATCCTTGGAGTTAATGATGTCATATTTGATAAGGATAGACTTTGCAGTGCTTGTCAAGCAGGTAAACAGGTTGGAGGAAGGCATCCCGTGAAGAACATGATGACCACGAAGAGGCCACTAGAGCTACTTCACATGGATCTCTTTGGTCCCAACTCGTACAAGAGTCTCGGTGGAAATTCTTTTGGTCTAGTTATAGTTAATGATTTTTCCAGATTTACGTTGGTGTTCTTTCTCGATGATAAATCGCAGGTCCAAAAGATCTTCGAAAACTTCGCTAGGAAGGCCCAAAACCAATTTGAAGTGAAGATCAAGAAGGTTCGCGGCGACAACAGAACGGAGTTCAAGAACGCAAATGTGGACACCTTTCTTGATGAAGAAGGGATTTCACACGAGTTCTCGGCTACGTACACACCTCAACAAAATGGAGTTGTTGAGAGGAAGAACCGGACGCTCATCGAAATGGTGAGAACGATGCTTGATGAGTACAAGACGCTGAAGTACTTTTGGGCAAAAGCGGTTGAGACAGCTTGTCATGCAACAAATCACTTGTATCTTCACAAGCTACTCGGCAAGACGGCATACGAGCTACTCACCGGTAACAAACCCCAAGTTGGATACTTTCGAGTATTCGGCTCAAAGTGCTACATTCTTGATAAGCATCATCGTTCTAAATTTGCTCCTAAATCTGATGAAGGTTTCCTACTAGGTTATGGCTCAAACTCTCACACTTACCGTGTCTACAACAATTTCACCCAAAAGGTTGAAGAGACGGTAGATGTGAAGTTTGATGAATCTAACGGCTCGCAAGTAGAGCAATTGCCAATTGATGTAGGAGACAAAGATCCTTCGGAAGCAATCCAAGACTTGTCTATTGGCAAGGTCCGTCCAACGGAGGTGAAGGAGAGTACCTCGTCCGTCCAAATGGAAGCTTCTACTTCACGACAAGGTGAACCAAGAGTTGATACGGAAGCAGCCACAAGTGGGACACACCAAGATGAAGAAAACGAGGAAGTGCATCAAGATGAACGTCAACAACCCCCTTCTCCACCACGACAAGACAACGACAACGCCAACACTAAAGAAGGCCAAGAAGAAGAACAAGATGAAGGAGATGTTCAACAAAGACCCAAGCAAAAGCTTTCACGAGTTCGAGCAAGAATTGCTAAAGACCATCCCGTCGAGCAAATCTACAATGATATTCAAACCGGGAGAATCACTCGCTCTAAAACTCGTTTAGCTAACTTTTGTGAAAACTATTCTTTCATCTCTAGCATTGAAACTATGAAGGTCGAAGAAGCATTGGAAGATCCGGATTGGATAAATGCTATGCATGAAGAGCTACACAACTTTGAGAGGAACCAAGTTTGGACATTGGTTGAGAAGCCCGACAACAACCACAACATCATCGGTACCAAATGGGTGTTTCACAACAAGCAAGATGAAGATGGACAAGTAGTTGACAACAAAGCACGTCTCGTCGCCCAAGGCTACACACAAGTCGAAGGAATGGACTATGGTGAGACTTACGCCCCGTTGCTAGACTTGAGTCCATTCGCATCTTACTTGCCTATGCTAATCACCATAATATCACCTTGTACCAAATGGACATTGAAAGTGCTTTTCTAGATGGTGAAATAGAGGAGGAAGTTTATGTTAAACAACCTCCCGGCTTTGTCAATCCTAAGAAACCCAATCATGTTTACAAACTTCACAAAGCTCTTTATGAACTTAAACAAGCTCCTAGAGCATGGTATAAATGCTTGACCAAGTTACTTATTGAAAAAGGCTTTGAAATTGGGAACATTGATTCTACTCTGTTTACTAAAAGGGTTAATGCAGAACTCTTTGCGTGCTAAATTTATGTTGATGATATTATATTTGGTTCAACTAACCCTCATTTTAGTGAAAAGTTTGGGAAGCTAATGTCGGAGAAGTTTGAGATGTCTATGATGAGTGAACTCAAATTCTTTCTTGGTTTGCAAATCAAGCAAACTAAGGAAGGTACTTTTGTCTCACAAACAAAGTACACCAAGGACTTATTCAAGAAGTTCAATATGCAAGAATGCAAAGGTATGACTACACCCATGCCTACTAATTGACATCTTGACTTAACCAAAGATGGTGAACCGGTTGATCAAAAGGTTTATCGCTCTATGATTGGTTCATTGTTATATCTATGTGCTTCACGTCCCGATATTATGCTAAGTGTGTGCATGTGTGCACGATATCAAGCTGCCCCTAAAGAATGTCATCTTAAGGCCGCGAAAAGGATAGTGAGATACTTAATCCATACACCAAATTTTGGCATTTGGTATCCTAAGAGGGCCTCTTTCGATCTTGTTGGCTATTCCGACTCGGACTATGCCGGAGACAAGGTTGATAGAAAGTCCACTTCGGGTACTTGTCAATTTCTTGGTAGATCTCTTGTGTCTTGGTCCTCCAAGAAACAAAACTCGGTATCCTTGTCCACCGCCGAAGTTGAATATATTGCCGCTGGTTCATATTGTGCTCAATTACTTTGGATGACCCATACTCCTAAAGATTATGGGATATATGTGAGACATGTTCCATTGCTTTGTGATAATGAAAGTGCTATCAAAATTGGTCATAATCCTGTGCAACATTCTCGAACTAAGCATATTGAAGTTTATCATCATTTCATTCGAGATCATGTTGCTAAGGGTGACATTGATCTGAAGCATGTTCGCACCGAAAAGAAATTGGCGGATATATTCACTAAACCTCTTGATGAGAAAGTGTTTTGCAGGTTAAGAGGAGAATTGAACATCATTGATGCTTCAAACTTGGAGTAGAAACTCCATCGGATACATGCAAGACATGAGCTTATGACTAATCCTTGAAATTTCTCTTATGATGAAAAACTTATTTCTTGGATATATTTGTATCTTGCATGTTATCTAACCCATGTAGGTACTTGGTTGAATCAAACTCCATGAGGTTGAAACCTACTCATATTTTAAGCAATCTCTACATCACCAAGTCTCTACACAAGGTGGTTGAAGACAGGGAAGCACGAAACCATTCAAACATATCCTTTGACAAATTCTATGTTGAGTTTCATGATTGTCATTTTTGGATATACAAGTGCTCTTCCTTGCAAGAACTAACCCATGTAGGTAGATGGACTCAAATTCCAAGTGGTGCTCCAAATTCTTGATGAGCTACATCAACCTTGAGCAACCCACGCAAGTTCAACTACATGGACAACACCACCAACCAAGGTATGTTATTCCATCTTAGAGAAGCTTTACTCCGATTCATGAGTTAAAGCAACTCGACAAGATGTGAATACATCAAGATGCTTAAACGAAAAATGTCAACCCCATTTTGAGCTTAAACGATAAGTATGGCCAATGATCAAGTGATCTCACTTGACTCCTAAGTCAATATACTCTAACATAGGTGACTTTGTCGCCGACCATCTCTAGATGAAGTTCTCCTGTGTTCATTTATGAGTTTTTGCATTTGTCTCATGCATTTTTGTTTCCCCTTTCAAAAAAAAACTTCATCTAGATTTCTTTCTGTTTTCTCTGCATTTTCGCATCTAATTCCTTGCATATCTTTCAGTTAGTTCCTTGCAAATCTTTGTGAGATCTTACTAGTCTAGTGAGCTGAGGTGACAAGTGTTCTCTCTGCGATGAACTCGTTACACCAATTTGTTATTTTCGGTCCAATCAATCTTTTCGATACGACCAAGCATACCACTCGGTGCCACCGATTTCATAACAGGAAAAACTCCTTGCCACATATTCGTGTTTCTTCCGATCCAGCTCCACTCAATGAATCTTGTCCTCTACAAGCATCACATTTTATCATTTCTTTATGTTGTGACTCAAGGATCAAACCCATTCACGACAAATTCCAGAGGGAGAGAGATTACATCTTTATCAAGCCCTTCTTGGAAATTGATGTCAAAGGGGAGAGAGAGATCACATCAAAGCTTATCATTTAGAGAGAGAGATCACATCGAGAGAGGAGAGAGATCCTTGAGGGGAGAGAGAGATCCCCAGGGGGAGAGAATACTAGTAGAAAGTATTTCTCAAGGATCCAAGAAGCTTGGTGTTCAAGAGGAGAGATGTCCACATGTCTTCTTGAGGGGAGAGACATGTTCATATGATCTGTTGTGTTCAATTTTGCATTAGCATACATTAGCTCTGAACTTTAGCTCTGATCATCATTCATATCTTTCAGCTCTGTTTTCTTTCAGCTCTTATTTTCTCGCTCCCTATCTTACATGGCGACCCGACCACGACGGTCAAGCCTCGTGTTTCGTGCCATCCACGGATCAGGTATCTTTGCACACATAGTACATCAATGTATATATCAAAGTGCAATCACATGTATAAATAACGTAAATGATATATACCTCATAATACTCAGCGGAAACAATCAAGCGGGTGTGGAGTCCCATCAACGCCATCGGCAGGTTGAGTGTAGACCGTAACCACTGCACTGCACTCTTACTCGTCGAGGAAATATCGCAACATGATACGTTGCAGCCATGTAGGTCGATTACATTGAATGTACCGCAAGATCACAACATGAGAAAACAGATGGTAAAACTATACTATATGCAATTTGGCTTTGTGGCTCTGGGTCTGAGTTTTGTTTGCGTAAAAGCTGGTTTTATTTTCCCTACATCAAAGGAATAAATGAAGTATGTACTATGGAGTTTTCTATCATGACATGGTTCCGCCAACCGATGTCTCATAGCCCGAATCATCATAAGTTGCCCACAATTAAGTTATCAGTCCGGTGTTGAGAGTTCCGAGATAGATCCAAGTCCAGAGGCTCAAATTGTCCGTAACCGAGGACACGGCTAATCGATTAGGTTTAAACCCTCTGCAGAGGTTTGTACACTTTACCCGCAAGATTCGATCCCTCTCTTTACGTTCTCGCACTTCAGGGTGTTTGAGAACAAGATGACCGAAACATGGTCTTCCGAAGAGTTCTTCTGACCACTATCCGGTGCTCATCCAATCCTACCGTAGTTCTACATCTGCTAGCACCGTCCCAGCCAGAGTCACAACTAAGGTCAACCAAGCCAGAGCCCATAGTGACTTGCGGTTGCACAGTAAGCTTCCGGGCATGAAGTATTCTTCCGTCTCTTTGAGTCCTGGGTGAAGCTTTCCGCAAGATGTCATGGCGCTTCTCCATGCATCCCGCCATCCACCGGTTTCTCCAGGTGCCCGTCAACCATCCTTCACCCATGAGTGTGTATTGAATTCTTGTCTCGAGTCTTGAAGTCTTGAGGCCTTGAAGATGCAGATCCTTGCAGATTCCATCATGGAGTTGTCGTCATTGACGAGATCCTCCATTCTCACACCACTCCGAGCACTCATACCAACCCCGTCTACTATACCGTAGCATTAAAATAAATAACGTCCCGGGCTTGGTAACAGGGTGATGGGTTCCTACCTCATGCATACTACTCAACTACAAGGATTCAATATCACTACTGGAGGGATTGTTGCGAAGATGACACTAGATGCAATAAAACACATAGGTATGAAAAACATGGTCAAAGTGAACTTGCTCGGTATTACTTGATGAAGATAATAACGCCTCGAATAAAGACTTGGTAGAACTATTCACACTCCGTTGAAAATCTATATAGTCAAACATAGCATCCATATAAGAAAACATCCTAGCAAACAATTTGAACACTCATAATAAAACCAAAAATAAAAATGCAAATCAAGGGACACCAAATAAAAACAAAGGAAAACTACACAACAAAACTACTAAAGAAAACTCTAAGACATAACACAAAAATAGTTTTGTCCTAAGTAAAATTTAACATCAAAGGAAATACCAACATAATAAATAATCTGAAAAGAAAATATAAAACAACTAATTTTAACAGAAAGTATTTTTTCATAAACTTTTAATAGCAAAAAGAAACAAATAAAAAGCTTTTATGAAACACTAACTATGACCTAAACAAGTTTTAAGAAAACAAAATTTTAAAATAAAACAAATTTTTCTTTTGTTGACTAACAGAAACAAAACTAAAATTTTCAAGAGTGACAAAAAGAAATAATTTTGAAACTAATAAAAAAATAAAGAAAAGACTAAAACAAAATTATAACTAAAACAATACTGTTTTGCTAAAACCTAATTTAAAAATAAAGTAAAAATAAAGAAGTATATGCTACTGGATAGACAAAACCATAATAAAACAGTAGCAAAAGGAATCAATCAAAAATACTTTGTAAAACTCAAAATATGACCAAATTAGTGATTTAAACAAATTTCATCAAATTCAAATCTAAACTATTCAAATTTGAAACCTAAGTACACAAACAGAAACTTAAGCAAATTTGTGACACAATGCAAAAAGAATCAACTCAAACGGAGTTACGGAACTTAAGTTATGAACAAAAGAAGTTTGAATATGAATCTGAACAAATTTCGAAATTTTAAACTTTCAAAAACATGTTTGAGTTGAATTACTGGATAGAGGAGATCGTAACGAAGAAGTGGGCGTTGGTTTCATCTAATTTGGATGAACGAGTAAAAAGTTATGGCTATTTGAAAAATCAGGGCTAAGTTGTTTTATGAAAGAAAAATAGTTACGGCTAAGGTCTAATGTATAAATACGTAGACTAATTGATAATCTAATCTATTGTATTAGTCTAAAAATAATAAACTACGGAAGTATAAGAAGGAAAAAAAAACAAAGAAAGTAAAGCAGAGAAAAGACAACTTCGGAGAGAGAAGAAAATTTCCAGAAGTCGCGCCGGAGAGAAGAAAAAAATATTTTTCTTAGTCAAACCAAAATATTGATTTAACCCGAATCAGATAATTTTTGGAGGCTCTATGGGTCTATATTTATAGGTGGAAAAGAGGCTTAGGGGTCAAAAGCTAGGCAATGTGGGACTAAACATGTACGTACGTAGATGAAATTTGAAAAAGATCGTGGGCTAAAAGTTCGGCCCGGCCGCACGCGTACACTGGTGCGGTAGATTTTTTTTTCGGTCAACAGAAGGAAAAATCATTTGCAAAAAAGAAATCTGGGGAAGAATATGGCCGGTTGGGCCTGGCCCATATAGGAAAAAAAATGACGGGCCGCTCACTGTTACTATGATACGCATGTGGGCCACAAATAATTACGGGACGCTTGTACAGTTTGTTACTTGTTTTCTTTTAAATAGAAAGCGATAAACTGAAAAACGAAAATAAAACTAAAACTTTATATAAGCATATTATATATCAAAATTTTCAGAAAAAGATTTTCTACAGCATGAACATTATTCTAGTATTAAATAAAATACACACAAATTCAAATAAAGCAAAGAGTGCTTCAGCTCTAATAAAATCCAATAAAACCATTTTAAAAATACCAAAATGAATTCAAATTTATTCCTCTCAATTTTTTGTTGTAGGAATCATGTTACCCTATTTTCCATGTATTTTATTTTTGGAGAAAAATAATTTGAATAAAATCCAAATAACTCCAAATTGAAAAATAATTCCAAAAGGACTTGAATTTGATCCTTTGAAACTCCCAACTCATATTTCATATGTTTTGAAGAAGGCATTTTATCTTCGCTCGTGAAAATCATTGAGTTCCATGAAGTTTATGAATTAGAAAATATTTCCAAATGAAATTCAAATATTTTCAACACCCTTTTCATTTAAATGGAAGAAGTCATGTTATCCTCTCTCCGTGGTTTTGTGATGAAAAATATTTGAATTCACGGAGATCGAAAGCAAAATGAAAGTTTGGGAAAGTCCTTTTATTCCCTCTCATTTAACTTTCAAAAGTTTCAAATTTCACTCAATCAATCACACAACAATTCAAACAAACAAACAAATCTATCTATTTATTATAACATTCCAAAATTTAGAATTTTGGGATGTTACAAATCTACCACCTTTAAAATGAATCTCGTCCTCGAGATTCGGAGAAACTAGAAAGAAATAGGTTAGGGTTTGGGGTCTTCTCAAAAATCCATCGATCGTCTCCGGGTCTCGGATGCTACCACCCTTAGAAGCATGGTTACGGTTCCATCAAAACTCATATACTCCATCCTTTTTATCGACAGTTGTCGGTCTTCTCGAGATATTAAGGATAATTCCTTCTCTGGGCTCTTCCGTAGTGGCATAACCTTTTCCTCAATTCTTTTGTCCTTTCATCTTGGTAAGGTTATTCCGAGACTGGTCTTCATAGTGACGGTCCGGTGCCAATTCTAAACAAATATCGGTATCTCATGGTGGTCAACGATTTATGGTTTCCCTGCAGAAAACGGGTGCAGGTTGAACCTCACCGTATAACCTACGGTTGGCAACAACTGCCGTGTACAAGGGAAAAATACCTATACCTTTCTAAGGTTTAAACAAGGTTTTGATCGTCGCCTCTACTATAGGTAAGTCACTCAGATTTTACCATCCCATATAGCAAAGCGAATAATAAGAGTAAGTCGGTATGGTGATCAATCCATCCCGCACCCAAATCATTACCTTGTACATGGTTTAGCGAATCTCGCATTCTAACACTCGGTCATCCTCACAAGAATTGCAGAATTTCTCTTGTCGATTTAACCAAGTTCGAAAAAATCCATTGATTCTGCAGCCAAACAAACATCTATCGCTCCTTAACAACTCTCGGGTTTTGCGTAAACTCCTATAGAATCGCTCGGTTGATCAAATCGTAGTCTATTCCCAAAATTTCTTCCTCCAAAGGGTACTTGATCCTTATTAATTCTTGGGCCTGTGGGTTATGGCCCACTTCAACACTAGTGCAGCTTTAACTCATCCTTGGGGTAACTCTCTTGTTCCATATTACACATCCTTTAAATCCAGAGTACTGCTTTCTTCATACCATCATATCAAAAGCAAAACTCCAACTTTTTTCCTTCAACTACAGTCCGTGGAATATATATTTTCTTATCCATTAGTCTAGTCATCTTCACGGTACTACCACCCTAAAATGAAATTCACAAATCCATCCATAGACCATATTTCTCATATCCTCGAAAATGGTCAAAATCTTTGTTCACAGAGTAACAACTCCTACAATTAAACATATGAAAACATGTCACCTTAACTTTATTGATTTCATGAATCCATTACAAACTCGAGCACCCATTACATAACTCAACTTATTGTACTCATAAAATGAATTTGCTTTCTATTACTCTTGTTTCCAATATAAAATTCCAACTACTCAACTCCAGCTTTCATCTTGTTGGGACATTTAGTAGCATAATGTCCTGCTTCCTTGCAAATGAAAACAAAAGACTTCCGACATGTCTCGGGCTTCTTTGTGATTATGTAGGCTCCTTGGATTCTTGGCTTCTTTTACGGACATTTACTAGCGTAATGACCTAAATCCTTGCACCTGTAACAAGTGATATGACTCAGGTCCTTCTCTGCGAAAATTGTGATGTTCTGGGGTTGCCTTCTTTTTCTCTTCCTGGATTTCTCTGTAATAATCAGAGCTTCTATTTCCCGAGGGTCAAACTTCACTTCTGCTGTCGAGAAATCTCTGAAATATTCTTCTCTTTCCTTGGTACAATACTGGGAAAAATGTCCTTCTTCTCCACATGAATAGCAAGCGTTGGAGTAAAATCTGTTGAGGCCTTCTCCATCAGGGTCTTCAACACATTCCTTCATCACATGTTCTTTCATAACTTCTCGGAGGGCTTGTTTCATGGCTTCCTTCAGCTGCTTGGTAATTTTCTGTACCTTGGGGTAAATTTGTCACTGAGTCGGGAAATGAGTAACTCCTTCACACAGGAAACAAGTCACCTGACTAGTTGGGCATTCCTCAGCTGGGTGTTTCTCCTCACAATGAGGGCATCCATCCTTGTGTTCCTCCTGGGTGTGTCCTATTTCTCCGCAAATCTTGCAGGCACAAGGTTTATTCTTCGGGTTATCGTAGTGCTTCCGGATGAGACGTGATCTCAACAGGGTCTTCTTGAATTCCTCCCAAGTTCTTGTTCCATTAAATCCTTGTATGGCTTGATGCATTTTCCACCAGGTTGCAGCACTCTCGGTAAAATACTGAAGAGCATATTGAACCTCATACTTCCTTGCAATCATTTTCTTCTCGAAGTGATCCTCCATGGTTTGAATCCATAGCTCTGACTCCAACTGAGTCATCGGTCCAGAGAATACCAGTCCTTCTTCATTCATCATCTATGGGGTCCAAAAGTTTTGGAATGAGATATGAGAGAGGTGGGGAGGGATACACACAATACAAACGATAGTTTTTGAAGAAACAAGTTTTACTTTGTGGCTGTCGGAAAACATCAAACAAATGACAGCTCACAAATCGTCGCATCTAACGTAGGTGTATAACAGGGTTTGGTCTCTAAAGGTCAAATAATTCTTCAGGAACTTCAAATTCTTCAAGTCTTCAGAGTCTTCAATTGTTGCAGCTGCAATTCTTCCAACGCATGGTGAAATCCTCTTTACTCTGAAATGGCCATCAGTTGTCCGATATCTTTGATTCTTGGAGTGACTTCAGTTGATCTTTCGTGTGATCAAAAGGGAAAGGTGTATATTCTAACTATTTGAGGTCAGAGGAACTACTTGATAAAATCAAAAAAGATGAGAAGTAAAGGATCCTTTTGAAAATAGAGTTTTTTGAGACATCCTGTCCTAGGGGCTTTCCGATTTCTAGGGTCACGTTCTACACCAACATGTGCTCGATACCATATCATGGATGACCCGACCACAGACGGTCAAGCCTCGTGTTTCGTGCCATCCACGATCAAGATCTTTGCACACACAAGACATCGATGTATATATCAAAGTGCAATCACATGTATAAATAACGTAAAATGATATGTACCTCATAATACTCAGTGAAACAATCAAACGGGTGTGGAGTCCCATCAACGCCATCGGCGGTTGAGTGTAGACCGTAACCTGCACTGCACTCTTACTGTCGAGGAAATATCTGCAACATGATACATTGCAGCCATGTAGGTCAATTACATTGAATGTACCGCAAGATCACAACATGAGAAAACAGATGGTAAAACTATACTATATGCAATTTGGCTTTGTGGATCTGGTCTGAGTTTTGTTTATGTAAAAGCTGGTTTTATTTTCCCTACATCAAAGGAATAAATGAAGTCTGTACTATGGAGTTTTCTATCATGACATGGTTCCGCCAACCGATGTCTCATAGCCCAAATCATCATAAGTTGCCCACAATTAAGTTATCATCCGGTGTTGAGAGTTCGAGATAGATCCAAGTCCAGAGGCTCAAATTGTCCGTGAATCGGGACATGGCTAATCGATTAGGTTTAAACCCTCCGCAGAGGTTTGTACACTTTACCCGCAAGATTCGATCCTCTCTTTACGTTCTCGCACTTCGTGGTGTTTGAGAACAAGATGACCCAAACATGGTCTTCCAAGAGTTCCTCTAACCACCGTCCGTGCTCATCCAATCCTACCGTAGTTCTACATCTGCTAGCATCGTCCCACCAGAGTCACAACTAAGGTCAACCAAGCCGAGCCCATAGTGACTTGCGGTTGCACGGGTAAGCTTCCGGCATGAAGTATTCTTCCGTCTCTTTGAGTCAGGTGAAGCTTTCCGCAAGATGTCATGGCGCTTCTCCATGCATCCCGCCATCCACCGGTTTCTCCAGGTGCCCACAACCATCCTTCACCCAAAGAGTGTGTATTGAATTCTTGTCTCGAGTCTTGAAGTCTTGAGGCCTTGAAGATGCAGATCTGGCAGATTCCATCATGGAGTTGTCGTCATTGACGTAGATCCTCCATTCTCACACCACTCCCGAGCACTCATACCAACCCGTCTACTATACCGTAGCATTAAAATAAATAACGTCCGGGCTTGGTAACAGGTGATGGGTTCCTACCTCATGCATACTACTCAACTACAAGGATTCAATATCACTACTGGAGGGATTGTTGCGAAGATGACACTAGATGCAATAAAACACATAGGTATGAAAAACATGGTCAAAGTGAACTTGCCTGGTATTACTTGATGAAGATAATAACGCTCTCAGAATAAAGACTTGGTAGAACTATTCGTCACTCCGTTGAAAATCTATATAGTCAAACATAGCATTCATATAAGCAAACATCCTAGCAAACAATTTGAACACTCATAATAAAACCAAAAAATAAAAATGCAAATCAAGGGACACCAAATAAAAACAAAGGAAAACTACACAACAAAACTACTAAAGAAAACTCTAAGACATAACACAAAAATAGTTTTGTCCTAAGTAAAATTTAACATCAAAGGAAATACCAACATAATAAATAATCTGAAAAGAAAATATAAAACAACTAATTTTAACAGAAAGTATTTTTCATAAACTTTTAATAGCAAAAAGAAACAAATAAAAAGCTTTTATGAAACACTAACTATGACCTAAACAAGTTTTAATAAAAACAAATTTTAAAATAAAAACAAAATTTTCTTTTGTTGACTACAGAAACAAAACTAAATTTTTCAAGAGTGACAAAAAGAAATAATTTTGAAACTAATAAAACAATAAAGAAAAGACTAAAACAAAACTATAACTAAAACAGTACTGTTTTGCTAAAACCTAATTTAAAAATAAAGTAAAAATAAAGAAGTATATGCTACTGGATAGACAAAACCATAATAAAACAGTGGCAAAAGGAATCAATCAAAAATACTTTGTAAAACTCAAAATATGACCAAATTAGTGATTTGAACAAATTTCATCAAATTCAAATCTAAACTATTCAAATTTGAAACCTAAGTACACAAACAGAAACTTAAGCAAATTTGTGACACAATGCAAAAAGAATCAACTCAAACGGAGGTACGGAACTTAAGTTATGAACAAAAGAAGTTTGAATATGAATCTGAACAAATTTCGAAATTTTAAACTTTCAAAAACATGTTTGAGTTGAATTACTGGATAGAGGAGATCGTAACGAAGAAGTGGGCATTGGTTTCATCTAATTTGGATGAACGAGTAAAAAGTTATGTCTATTTGAAAAATCAGGGCCAAGTTGTTTTACGAAAGAAAAATAGTTACGGCTAATGTCTAATGTATAAATACGTAGACTAATTGATAATCTAATCTATTGTATTAGTCTAAAGATAATAAACTACAGAAGTATAAGAAGGAAAAAAAACAAAGAAAGTAAAGCAGAGAAAAGACAACTTCGGAGAGAGAAGAAAATTTCCAGAAGTCGCGCCGGAGAGGAGAAAAAAATATTTTTCTTAGTCAAACCAAAATATTGATTTAACCCGAATCAGATGATTTTTGGAGGCTCTATGGGTCTATATTTATAGGTGGAAAAGAGGCTTAGGGGTCAAAAGCTAGGCAATGTGGGACTAAACATATACGTACGTAGATGAAATTTGAAAAAGATCGTGGGCTAAAAGTTCGGCCCGGCCACACGCGTACACTGGTGCGGTAGATTTTTTTTTTCGGTCAACAGTAGAAAAAATCATTTGCAAAAAAGAAATCTGGGGAAGAATATGGCCGGTTGGGCCTGGCCCATATAGGAAAAAAAATGACGGGGCGCTCACTGTTACTATGATACGCATGTGGGCCACAAATAATTATGGGACGCTTGGACAGTTTGTTATTTGTTTTCTTTTAAACAGAAAGCGATAAACTGGAAAACGAAAATGAAACTAAAACTTTATATAGGCATATTATATATCAAAATTTTCAGAAAAAGATTTTCTACAGCATGAACATTATTCTAGTATTAAATAAAATACACACAAATTCAAATAAAGCAAAGAGTGCTTCAGCTCTAATAAAATCCAATAAAACCATTTTAAAAATACCAAAATGAATTCAAATTTATTCCTCTCCAATTTTCTGTTGTAGGGAATCATGTTACCCTATTTTCCATGTATTTTATTTTTGGAGAATTTGAATAAAATCCAAATAACTCCAAATTGAAAAATAATTCCAAAAGGACTTCGAATTTGATTCTTTGAAACTCCCAACTCATATTTCATATGTTTTGAAGAAGTCATTTTATCTTCGCTCGTGAAAATCATTGAGTTGCATGAAGTTTATGAATTAGAAAATATTTCCAATGAAATTCAAATATTTTCAACACCCCTTTCTCATTTAAATGGAAGAAGTCATGTTATCCTCTCTCCAGGGTTTTGTGATGAAAAATATTTGAATTCACGAAGATCAGAAAGCAAAAATGAAAGTTTGGGAAAGTCCTTTTATTCCCTCTCATTTAACTTTCAAAAAGTTTCAAATTTCACTCAATCAATCACACAACAATTCAAACAAACAAACAAATCTATTTATTTATTATAACATTCCAAAATTTAGAATGTTACATCTTCTCCCAGTATTCCATGTTAGATTCAGGTGGAGCAAGACATCTAAGGGAAAGAGATCATTTAAATTCATTGCATATCTTTACTCTTGGGGACATGTCTAATCCAATGTGGTACTCAGGACTCACTCTCTACATGTCATCCCAGTCTTGGTATTCTTGTGGTTTCTTCATTTGCTCGGCTAGTAGATGCATCTGTGTTATCTAACCTTGTTTTCACTGGTTCATTCCATCCTAAGCCAGCTCAAGACCACAAGGTAAGTATATGCATCACAATCATGTGTATGAGGAATTCTTGCTGATGTACATACTGTTTGCAAGAAGGACTCATGGGCATGAAGGTATTCTCTTTAATACGTTTTTGCTCGATGCATATAGCCAAGATACATGTAACACATTGCCTGCTCTATCATGGTTATGCTATCACATGCTTCTATATTTCATATTCACATGATTGCATACATGTAGGGGGAGCCTATGCTTGTTACATGTCTTTCCAAAGCTTTACTTGCTATTCTTTATATCTCTATCTAAAGCTTTGATGTAT
Organism: Aegilops longissima; assembly: GCA_021605205.1. Taxonomy (NCBI): domain Eukaryota; kingdom Viridiplantae; phylum Streptophyta; class Magnoliopsida; order Poales; family Poaceae; genus Aegilops; species Aegilops longissima. The sequence continues at coordinate 581,466,089 of CM038682.1, forward strand.
GTTGCCATCAATTACCAAAAAGGGGGAGATTAAAAGCACAAGTGCTCCCTAGGTGGTTTTGCTAATTAATGACAACATATCTCTTGTTGGACTAACACTTTTATCTATTATGTTTCAGAAAAGTTCAACAATGGAGTGGCATGGACTAAAGGATGTGGGAACTCCTTCAAGATGCTAAGGACAAAGGATTGGCTCAAGCTTCAAGATCAAGACTCTTCATTTTACATTTTAGTGATCCAAGATCACATTGAGTCTATAGGAAAAGCCAATACTATCAAGGAGGGATGAGGTGTTGCTTAATGAGCCTCTTGCTTCATGTGCTTAGTGATATGCTCCAAAAACCCTCAACTACTTTCCCACTTCCACACATATGTCCTAAACCTAAAGTCAAACTCGGCCCCACTGATTCTTTCTATCCGGCGCCACCGAGTTTGGATGTCTTAGCCACTGCCACAAACCCTAGGCAAATTGGTCTCACCAATAGGGATCTCGGTCTCACCGAGATGGGATTGTAATCTCTCTATGTATGTCCATTATCAAAATCGGTCTCACCGAGTTTGAGCAATCGGTACTACCGAGATTACAATGCAAACTCTCTGGTTAACTTATTATCAAAATCGGTCCCACCGAGTTTGATAATCGGTCAAACCGAGTTTGCCTGACCAACTCTCTGGAAAGCTTATTACCAAAATCGGTCCCACCGAGTTTGTGTAATTGGTCTTACCAAGATTACGTTATGCCCTAACCCTAACCGAATCGGTCCCACCGAAAACCCTAACGGTCACATTATTTGCTAAACCGGTCTGACCGAGTTTAACGATTCGGTCCCACCGAGTTTGGTAGACTGTGTGTAACGGTTAGATTTTGTGTGGAGGCTATATATACCCCTCCATCTCCTATTCATTCGTGGAGAGAGCCATCAGACTAAACCTACACTTCCAGCATCCTATTTCTGAGAGAGAACTACCTACTCATGTGTTGAGACCAAGATATTCCATTCCTACCATATGAATCTTGATCTCTAGCCTTCCCCAAGTTGCTTTCCACTCAAACCCTCTTCCCACCAGATCCAAATCCTATGAGAGAGAGTTGAGTGTTGGGGAGACTATCATTTGAAGCACAAGAGCAAGGAGTTCATCATCAACGCACCGTTTGTTACTTCTTGGAGAGTGGTGTCTCCTAAATTGGCTAGGTGTTACTTGGGAGCCTCCGACAAGATTGTGGAGTTGAACCAAGGAGTTTGTAAGGGCAAGGAGATCGCCTACTTCGTGAAGATCTACCGCTAGTGAGGCAAGTCCTTCGTGGGCGACGGCCATGGTGGGATAGACAAGGTTGCTTCTTCGTGGACCCTTCGTGGGTGGAGCCCTCCATGGACTCGCGCAACTGTTACCCTTCGTGGGTTGAAGCTCCATCAACGTGGATGTACGATAGCACCACGTATCAGAACCACGCCAAAAACATCCGTGTCTCCAATTGCGTTTGAATCCTCCAATCCCTTCCCTTTACATTCTTGCAAGTTCCATGCTTTGTTTTCCGCTGCTCATATACTCTTTGCATGCTTGCTTGCTATATGTTGTGAATGTTAAACTTGTGCCTAAACTCCACTCAAACTTTAAAGAAACTTAAAAACTGCAACTTTGGTACTTAGTGTCTAATCACCCCCCCCTCTAGACACATCTTCTCAAGGTCCTACAGCCTGGCCACTGTGGGATACTTGGAGAGGGACAACTATACGCCCCCCTCCGGGGACGAGGCAAGCCTCGGCAATGACGAATTCAGCGTGCCTGAAGATCCAGTGGAACAAGCTCGCTTCGAGCGACAGCTCATGGCCACGGCAAAAAGCCTGCAAAGGAAGCAACAGCAGCTCAAGGCTGACCAAGATTCGCTGGCGGACAGATGGACCAAGGTCCTGGCCACTGAAAGATACGGACCTGACCGACCCGACAAAAGGCACAACCAGCCACCCTAACCTAAGCAGGAGAACTCAAGGCGCATGCCCCGACGTCAACACGCCACTACGGTCCAAAACAACGTGAAGGACACAAGAAGAAGCACACTCAAGCCCCGGCCCAACGGTCTTAAGCGTCCAGTCAGGAAAGCTGGTGCTAACTCCAGCAACTCCCAGTCCGGTCAACAGACAAAGAAGAGCTCAGACCTATCTGGCCCGAGCCACACACTAGATCAACCATGTGAAATTCATGGTACTCCTAGAAGAACGGCAAAGCATACCAATAGAGAATGCCGGATCCTCAAAGCAAAATGGCTGGCTGCGTGCCGGAAACAATGAAGGGAGACTTCTGGTCAAGATATCCCCCCCCCTCCATAACATATAAGTACGGCCGCTTGCCCCAGACCATGCTAACCACAGCAACTCAGTAGCAGTACCTAAGGACATAGCAAACCAGGGGCTCCACAAAACATAAAACCCCCGCAGGTGTGAAATCACCAACAACATCTCTTAAATGATGCTGGCGGCAAAGGCCAAGTTCTTCTGGCCCATCACTCTAAACGGTTGTCTTCGGATCACCAAAAAAATACTATGCCAAAGAATAAATCTCCGGCACCTTCCCACCATGCGGTAATTTACCGTATGTTAGCGGGGCGCACCACGTTGGCTGGATCTGACGTGGTAAATCACTCAGGCCAACACCATGTGATGTAATCACACCTATGGGCAAGGCCGAACCCTGCCCTCGGGGCGGATATCATACAGCTGCCGTAGTAGTGAGTCGATCATGCCTATCAAGATTTTGATATAACAGACGACTATCGAGACACCAATTGAGGAGTCCGCGCTACCCACCGTTATGACGGCTGGGTTTACCAGGGCCCGATCAGGAGCCCTCGGACCAACCCCAAGCGGAAGCTCGGCTACCTCCGAGTATTTGCTTACAAACTAACTTTGACGCAGAACAAGATAGATGACGTGGAATCGGCCAGGACACACAAGGAGCCCTCCCTAAAAGAAGGCACTCTGGATTCACTTCTGATCCACTGACAAACTCCCTCCAGTCCGGCCATCACAGATTCCGCCAAAAAACACCTCTTTTCATAATCATACATCGTACTCATATGCATAGACATATCATTTTGCTACAATCGTAGACTTAAATAACACTTACCGCCGTCGCTTTTCATCGACACCCGTATTACGCCCGATTCGCCAGGGCTTCATAATCTGACAATAAAGTCCGACCACCTTCTCGGTCGTCCGCACCCCAAACTTATAGCACTATATGCATCAGCCCGAATCATGCCTTGGGTCATTGGTTGGGTTTGCGAGCTCCTTGTTTTGGTACCTTACGTTCTGTTATATCGGCTAAGGTAGCGCAGGAGAACTCTCGCGATTGTGTCCGGATCTGCGGACGAGCACCTCGAGAGAAAGTCGAAATCGATTGTCATGATACAAATGAGAGCTGGTCAGCTGTTCGAGAGGTTGTAAAATCCCTAAAGATTTATTCCACACAACGCCATTATAAATGCTGAGTCGCGACGAATCGGTCTTGATCGGCGCCAATAGAGCCCCTAGTTGACCTTCCAACACTAGGGCTGCGCTGACCATACTCAATTCCTATGGCTAAGTGAGAGTAATAAAGCCTTATAGTCCGATTGCCTGGTTCGTGGTGAGAAATGCCTCCGCAAATGGACCCAACTATGGGATAAAGAGCGTTCAGTTATATCCTGAACACCCCAATATTCTTTTTACATGGGGGCAGAAGCCGACGACTGCCAACTCTCAGGATTTACATACATTAAACAGCCGCGCAGGAAGAACATATGTTCAAACAAAATAGGCAATATATAAACGCCATAATCCCATATTACAAAAAAGTGGCACGAATGCCCACAGGGAAACATAATGTCTTTGGTACATTTATCCGCCGCAAGGCGGGCCCCCTTCAGTACACCTTCATAGTACAGTTCGGGCTTGCGATGCTCCTTACCCTCTGGCAGCCCCTTAGTCATCAGCTTCTCCAAGTCAAGCTTCCCCCAATGCACTTCTGCACGGGCAAATGCCATGCGCGCACCCTCTATGCAGACCGATCGCTTAATAGCATCAAGCCGAGGACAAACGCCCGAAATCTGCCTCACGAGCCCGAAGTAAATGCTCGGAGTTGGCTCCGCCGGCCACATCCGTAAAATCAAGTCCTTCATGGCTAGTTCGGCCGCCTGGTGCAGTTCGACCAGCTGCTTCAGTTGATCGATAAAGGGCACCAGATAGTTCGGTGCCAAATACTGCGACCAAAATCCTCTCAATGCACTTCTTTTCCTCGATTCGGTAGAATTGGGCGGCATCGATATGCCGCGAGGAAGATCATAAACGCCCTACGAAAAATAAGAATTCAGCTTGCCGCTTAGAATTCTTCCCATCATCATGAATAAATGGCTAAGAATACGAAGGCCTTACCAGCCGCAACTTTCGGGCATCTTGAATGTCCCGGACAGCACCTCGGGCTTCTTCCCGCATCTTCCACAGCTTGGGCGCTTGGCGAGTTCGGTTTCTTTCTCTATTACACTCTGCTCCAAGCCCTCGCTTTTCTTCACAGCCTCCTGGAGCTCCCGCTCAGCTGTGACAACCCTGGCCTCGTGTTTTTCATGAAGTGCCTGTTTGGCAGCAGCCTTCTTGTTGGCATCATCCACAGCCTTCTTCAATGCCTCATATTCGGCACTCGCTCCTGGGGCATACAACACAAATACTTTTCAATAAGCACAATTACTTATTTGTGTCGAACGCAAGACAATGTTTTATCATACCTTGTTTATCTTCTAATTGCTTCCTCACGCGGCCAAGTTCTTCATCAGCCCGTTCCAGGCTCCGCTTCAGTTCGGACACTTCCGCATTACGAGCGGCCGTCTTCTCCGTAGACGCATGTATTCAAACAAAGAGGTACATGTCATTAACATAAGTTCCCACAACAAGAGAGGATTTGATCCCCTGCCCGGCTCTCCTTTGTCGGACAGTGTATCAGGGGCTACTACTCATATAATGACGATTCCTCAACAGTTTCTTGGGAAACATACCTCAAAGGCCTTTATAAGGCCAAGGCAGGACTCGTTCAGCCCGCTCTCGGCGGACTGAATCTTTTCAACCACCGCACCCATAAGGGTCCGATGTTCATCGACGATAGACGCGTTCTTTAACGCCGTCGATAGACCGCCTGGCAGCTCTGTCCGAACAGAGGTTGCCGGCGGAGTAGGCAGATCGCCCACCGTTGAAGGTGGCTGCTCGCCCGATCCGGGAGCCTTAGAGGTAGTCCTGGCCATCTCTGGCCCGGCCCTGTCGACCCACCCAGGCCCGGTCCTAAAATCTAGGGCCTAGGCCCGATGGGCTTGCCCGTGGGCTGGGCTTGGGCCTGAGTTTCGAGCCCATCAGTAGGGCTGAACGGGCCTGGGCTTGGCATATTGGCATTTTAAGGAAGAGGCCCGGCCCATGGCCCTAAGCCCTAAGAGCTTTTCAGGGCTTTTTACCAGATGGGCTGGGCTTGGGCTTGAAAAGTAGGCCCGATGGTAGGGCCCGGGCCTCAGTTTTCCGCCGTGGGCTTTTTAAGGCCCGGCCCAAGCCCGGCCCAGCCGAGCTCATGGCCAGGAATACTTAGAGGTCTCCCGGACCTTGTCCGGCTGTGGGCCGAACCCAAGGTCGCCCCCGCTGACGGCACACTCCGGGGCCATCACTCCCGTGTGTTCGGCCCTAGGGATATGACCCCCCTGGTCAGAGCCCCGTTGAGACGACACCTCATTGTCGCGCCGGGACTTTGGGGAAGGGGCCTTTGGAGGTGTCTCGCTCGCCAAAGCGTCCGAGCTCAACGAATCCTCGGATGAGGACTGGCCGGCGCGGGATCTCGCCAGACTGTGCGAAATATAGCAACAGTTAAAACTATTATACCCGAAAGCAATCCCGGACGCATATGCATGTTCGGATCTTGTACACTTAGGACTTCTCTAGGGGCTGGGCCCTGGGATCCCACTCCGGACTGCTGTCGGCAGCTGTTGTGGATGCCTCTGGGAGGGAACCTTTTCTCCTCTTGGGCGATTCAGCCTCCAGGGACGAGGAAGCTACGCGCTTCTTCCCACCTCCAGAATGAGGCTCGCCCTCCTCTGCTTCTTCCTCTTCGTCTTCCGAAGAGGGAGCGTCGCTTGAGTCTTCGGAATTTGCGTCCGAAGCCTCGCGGTGACGGAGGCCACTCCGGGTCTTCTTGACCTTCTTGGAGGCCTCCTTCTTCGGCGCCTCGTAAGGCGCGGGGACCAGCATCTTCGTCAGAAGAGGTCCGGTCGGTTCCTCCGGCAACGGGGCCGGACAATGTATCCGCTCCACTTTCTTTATCCATCCTTGAGGTCACGATGAAACAAGATTAGGATGTCTCCCCCATAACATGCCAGCTGAAGCGTGAATAGACAGAGCTTGGCTGTGACTTACCGAGCTTGGAGAATGGGATAACTGATACCCACGGTCCTCGGTGGGGCCCGGCCATGATTTGGCGGACTTAAAGAGCACCTTCCAGATATCCTTGTGGGAGGAATCGTAAAGCTCCCGAAGGGTTTGGTTCTCGGCAGGGTCGAACTCCCACAGAGTACAAGCTCGACGCTGACAAGGGAGAACCAGGCGAACTAGCATCACCTGGACTACATCCACAAGTTTGACGTCCCTATCGACCACGCCCTTAAGGCGTGTTTGGAGCAGTGACAGCTCATCGGACGAGGACAAGTTCGGGCCCTTCTCATGCCAGGATGTGAGCCGTAGCGGAGCTCCGGATCTAAACTCTGGAGCGGCCGCCCACTTCTTGCCGCATGGTTCGGTGATATAGAACCACTGCGTTCGGATTTCGGGTTCCGGCAGACCCTCTAGGTTCGAACAATGGGGTGCGCGTGGAGATCTGGCCCTCTACCTACCTGCACCTCGCCGCCTCGCTAGGATCTAAACTATGAAAGGAACAACACAAGAGACACAAGGTTTATACTGGTTCGGGCCACCATTGTGGTGTCACACCCTACTCCAGTGTGTGGTGTGGTGGATTGCCTCTTGGGCTGATGATGACCAATACAAGGAAGAACAGCCTCGCGAGGGTCTGTTCTTGGTTGGTGCGATGAACTGCTAGGGGGAGTTCAGTCGCTCTCTCTCTCTGCTGATTCAAGGTGCTGGATCCTCTCTCAGGCTCTCATCTAGCCCCTCTACCCTGTGGGTGGCTAGTCCTATTTATAGGCAAAGGCCCCTGGCCTCTTCCCAAATATTGAGCGGGAAGGGCGCCAACAATTGGCCATTTTGAAGGGGAACATCTAGTACACTTATCCTGACTAAAGTTGGTCCTCGCCTGTCAAAGGCTCTGGTGGTGACGCCGGCTTGGGCTCCACGATGACTTCCTTCCTGTCGTTGCGACGGTCTTGGTCTTGTTGCACCGAAACGGATGCCTTTGCTTGATACTCTTGCCTGCGCTTGCCCCCTTTGCACCAAAGAGGAAAGGAGGACACTGCGCGGGCTGGCGCCCGCCTGGCGCCCTTGGTCGTCATGGCTCGCGTCATGGGCACCTCGTGAGGTACCCTGCCTTGATCTCTCCGCCTCCTTGCGAGCCAGCCTGACGAGGCCGTGCCTGAGGAAGCTCCTCGTCGTCCCGCCTCATGAGGCTTGCCCCTCGCGAGGGTCTTGAGCTTGTGCTAATGAAGATGGGCCTTGATGGGCCACCCCTTGAGCCACGCCGCAGGCCGCAGGCAGGCAAGTCTGGGGACCCCCATTCCCAGAACGCCGATAGTAGCCCCCGGGCCCAAGGCGCGCCTGGACTTGGCTGAGCAGAGAAGCGAAGGGGCAAGTGTGAAGCGCCATGGGCCCTAACAGCCCGCGGCCTCGGGCGCCACATGGCTGTTGATTGGACGTGGGCGGCTCCGCTCCCCCACGACGCCTTGGCAACTGCACGAATTGACAAGTCCCTGCATGCAAAGTGGGTCATGATTACCTGTGATCGTGGAGGCCGGCGGTTGGCCTTCCCCGGCTATAAGTACGGGACGGTGCCTGTCCTTCCGGTCCATCCCCTCTTGCTTATCCTCCTTCTTCATGGCTCCGCCAAGGAGGTTCTCGGCCACGGAGAAAGGAAAGGCCCGCCAGGTGGAGCCTGACTCTCCCCTGCCCAAGTGCGGTCGAGGCCGTCCTCGCAAACACCCTGTGGCTCCCATGGTGGCTCCTCGCGGCCGAGGAGGTGATCTCCCACGCGGTGACGGGCGGCAGGCCATTGCTGGGGGGCGCGCGACGGCCACGCGACCCCCTAGGTCGCGCTTCGACTCGGCAGAGGTGTTGCCGGAGTTTGTCGTGTGGTCGGCGGAGCCGACCAACACCTGGCTCCAGCTTTCTCGCTTCCTCCTAGGCGAGCTTCCGGCCGGCGCCCCGGGCGGCCTCTGGCTTCAGGCGGATGGTTGCTACAGCCGGGCCTCCTGGGCTTCGCTGGAGGTATCTGCAGCCGGGAGCGTGGCCCTGACCCGCGGCTGGCAAACGTTTGCCCGCGCGCGTGGTCTGAGCCGGCGGTGCACCCTGCACTTCAAGTTCGATAGTGATGCCACCCTCTACGTGAGGGTGTTCGGGGAAGACAGTCGCCGCGCTGGGTGCTTCCCTGAGGACGACGACCTCGGCCGTGGGCCCAGCCCCAGCCACGATGAAGACGACGGTAGCAGCGTGGTCGGCGGTGCTCGGGGTTCATTGAGCTTCGACGTCTCTTCTTCGGGCAGCGGCTCCTCCAGCGGTGGCCGCGATCAGCCTCCGCGCCGCCGCGCCCGCCTGGAGGGAGATAGCGGGTCTGCCCGCCGTCGCGCCTCGGTGAAGCGCGAGATGGAGTCCGCCTGAGCTCCGGAGGCAGTTCGAGTCTCCACCGCGAGTTGGTGTCGGGCGAGTCGCGCCTGTTTTGTTCTTTTTTCCTTTTCCTGCGCAAAGAGACAGAGTAGGTAGGGCCCGCGGCGTGCTTGGACTATTGCTGTTAATTATCGTACTGTTTCCGCTATTTCGATATTATGCCTTTGTGCCACATGCCGGTGCGTAGAAATTACTTAGCTCGGGGGGGGGGGGGGGCTGTCGTGCCCTTTGCTTCCCGAGGCCGTGGCATCGTCGAACGCTTCATGTCCTGCGAAGGTTAGTCTGGAGAGGTAGCTCCCGGCCTCAGCTGTGGAGGCGATCGACCCAGGTCCTGTGTTCGTGTCGTGGTGCCCGTGGGGCACGGACTGGAGGGGTGCTCCTGTAGTGGACCCGGGTAAGGAAGCCTCAAATGATAAGGGCAGAAAACGTTCCTCGCGAGGGTGCCCGCGTGGCTCCCTCGCGAGACTTGCGCGAGAGAGATCGAGGAGAGCGAAAAGGCAAGGAGTCACAAGCCAAAGATGGCAACAACTTCAATAAAACTTCAAATGGGAATGAACAAGCCAAATGCAGAAAGCAAATGAGAAAAGCCACGTCAATCACCTAATCTAGTCTTCGATGTCTTCTCACCAGCGCGGAGCTAAGTGCTGCCACTGGGCGTGGGAGGGAGCCCTAGGGCCTGAGGTCGGCGCTCCTGAGACTCTGGGGCGTGTACAGCCCCAACTCATTATTACGTGAGAGTGTCACGGGCAGCGAGCTTCACAGGCATTGGCCTTCTTCACAGGCTCCGGGCCTTTTTCAGAAAGATGAACTTCACAGGCTCTTGCCTTCTTCACAGGCACCGGGCCTTTTCCAAAACGCAACAGCTTCACAGGCATTCGCCTTCTTCACAGGCTCTGGGCCTTTTCCAACGCAATGGCTTCACAGGCATTCGCCTTCTTCACAGTCTCTGGGCCTTTTCCAAAATGCAACGGCTTCACAGGCATTCGCCTTCTTCACAGGCTCTGGGCCTTTTTAGGGGTAAAACCTCCGGAGGTGCTGGATGTTCCACGCGTTCTGGACGGGCACCCCCTCCTGAGTCTCCAAGCGCGCGGAGTCGGGCCTGGAAACATGAACAACCTTGAACGGGCCCTCCCACATGGGAGAGAGCTTATGCAGTCCCTCCCTAGAGAGAACCCGCCTGAGCACGAGGTATCCTACCTCGAGAGTCCTGGGGAGGATGTTGCGGCAGCGGTATCGCCGTAGCGCTTGTTGGTATCTTGCAGCTCGCAGCGTGGCTTCCCGACGATGCTCCTCCCCCAGCACGAGGTCCGTCCCCCGCATGGCGTCCTGCTGCGCCTCGTCGAACGCCAGGACCCGTGCGGAACGATGTCTGACCTTGTGAGGGAGGACTGCTTCAGCTCCATAGACCAGGAAGAACGGGGTCTCGCTAGTTGGCTTGGTCGCGGTCGTGCGGATGGACCACAACACGGACTGAAGCTCATCGTACCAACCTCTGCCGCAGGCCTCCAGCTTCTTCTTGAATGTCCTGGTCTTGAGGCCTCTCAAGACCTCCGCGTTGGCCTGCTCGGCCTGGCCGTTGCTCCGTGGGTGCGCCACTGAAGCGTAGCATACCTGCGTCCCAAGGTTAGCACAATATGCTTTGAAGAGGTTACTGGTGAACTGCGAACCGTTGTCGCTGATGATGCGGTTCGGCACCCCGAACCGGCTCACGATGCCCTTGATGAACTCGACCATGGAACCAGCGGGATGGTGCGGACGGCTTCCACTTCATCCCACTTGGTGAACTTGTCCACGGCGACGTAGAGGTAGCGATAGCCCCCTGGCGCCCGAGGAAATGGGCCCAGGATATCCAGCCCCCAGACTGCGAATGGCCACGAGAGGGGTATAGTTTGCAGACCTCCCGCCTGCTGATGGATCTGCTTGGCATGGAATTGGCAGGCCTCGCAAGCCTTCACCAGTTCATCGTCATCATTGAGCGCAGTGGGCCAATAGAATCCGCTGCAGAATGCCTTGCCAACGAGGGTCCGCGATGATGAATGGTGCCCACAGTCTCCACCGTGTATATCTGCCAGCTGTTCCTTCCCTTGCTCCCTGGAGATGCAGCGTAGGGATACATCATTCGGTCACCTTCGGTAGAGCTCTCCACCCCTGATGCAGTATGCTGTGGCCTGCCGCGCCACACGCTCCGCTTCCTCCTCCTTCTCTAGCAAGGTCCCTTGTGTCAAGTAGCTCCAGAGCTCGGTGATCCAGCACCCCTCCTGAGGCTCCATCGTCAAGAGCAGGCGCGCTCCTGAGGCCGGGCCACAGACCGGGGCTCCCGAGGCTGGCGGCTGGGGAAGCTCCTCCCGAGGCTGCACCGCGCTTGACAGTGATGGCGTGGCCGAGGGCTTGAAGAGCCGCTCCTCGAAGATGCCAGGCTCCTGAGGTAGCCGCCTTGATGCTCGTTTGGTGATGTCGTCGGCCTCCTGATTGGTGCCACGGGGCACATGCTGCAAGTCCAGCCCCAGGCTGCTTCTCCATCCTGCGGACCTCCGCAAGGTAGGCTTCCATGTGCTCATCCCTCGGCTCGTATACCTTGTTGGAGAAGTTGACGAGGAGTTGTGAATCACCCTTGATGGTAAGGCGCTTCACTCCTAGGGCAGCCGCGGCCTTCAGGCATGCTATTAGGCCTTCATATTCTTCTACGTTGTTGGAGACCTTTTCTCCGTGCTGGAAACAGAGCTGCACTGTGTAGTAGAGCTTGTCTTGAGCAGGAGATATAAGCACCGCACCAGCCCCCGCGCCGTGCCTGGAGAACGCCCCGTCGAAGTACATGACCCAACTGTCCGGCGCCTCGCTTCCCGGGGAGAGGGATCGATCCTCATCAGCCTTGAGGCCCGGCGCCTCCGTCCATTCTGCCATGATATCTGCCAAGGCGGCCCCCTTGATGACTCTGGTTGTGCTGAATTCGAGCTGAAACGCTTGCAGTTCAATGTTCCACTCAGCAACTCTTCCAGCTGAGTTAGGGCTCCTGAGCACCCTCTCCAAGGGGTACGCTGAGACAACCTTGATGGGGTGGCCCTGAAAATAATGCCGCAGCTTGCGCGAGGCCACCAATAGTGCGAGGAGGAGTTTCTGAGGCATGGGCTACCGCGCCCTCGCGTCCCGCAACACTGTGCTGACGAAGTACAGAGGGTGTTCAACGAGGTTGGGAGTGCTGGTGTTGATGGCGCCCTCCGGAGACTGTGGCGCCTCCCGAGACGGTGGAGCCTCCAGCGGCTGGTCGTCAGGGGGAGGGATCTCTTCTGTCCCGAGTACGTTTCCCTGCGGCGGCTGGTCCTTCTCGGCTGTGGTAGTGGCCTCTGTGGGTCTTCCTCGATCCTGCTTTGCCTTGACCCAATCAGCTGCCGCAGTTTTGGTCCGACGCTCCTCCCTAACCGCCACCAGGGCTGCGCTCGCGGAGTAGGGAGTGGATGCAAGGTAGAGCACCAGGGGTTCCTGAGGGCGCGGGGCCACCATTACCGGAGGGCTGGTTAGGTACCTCTTGAGATCTTAGAACGCTTTGTCGGCCTCTTCAGTCCATTCAAAGGGCCCCTTTTTCTTCATCAGCTGGAAGAAAGGCAGCACTCGCTCCCCCAACTTGGAGATGAAGCGTCCTAGTGCTGTCACGCGCCTGGTGAGCTTCTGCATTTCTCTGAGGGTCTTTGGCGGGCTCATGTCCTCGACCGCCTTAGCCTTTTCTAGGTTAGCTTCGATGCCTCGGTGGGACACGAGGAAGCCCAAGAGCTTGCCCGAGGGGACCCCAAACACACACTTCTCCGGGTTGAGCCGCAGGTTCACTGCGTTGAGGCTCGCGAAGGTTTCCTCCAGGTCTTGTATCAGGGATTTGGCCTCACGAGACTTCACCACAATGTCATCGACATAAGCCTCAACATTCTTCCCGAGCTGCGGGCCTAAGGTGATGTCCATCAGCCGCTGAAAGGTCGCCCCTGCGTTGCGCAGCCCGAACGACATGCATGTGTAGCAGTACACCCCACACGGGGTCAGGAAAGCCGTTTTTTCCACATCTTCCACCGCCATCTTGATCTGTTGATACCCGGAGAAGGCATCCAAGAAACATAACAGGTCACACTCGGTGGTGGAATCGATGATCTGATCGATGCGAGGGAGCGGGAACGGATCTTGCGGGCAGGCTTTGTTGAGGTTGGTGAAGTCGACACACATACGTTCCTTCCCCCCTTTCTTTGGCACGACGACTGGGTTGGCCAACCAATCCGGGTATCGGACCTCGCGAATGACCCCTGCAGCTTCCAACTTGCGGGTCTCTTGGACGATGAAAGCCTGCTTTTCAGTGGACTGCCGCCTTGCCTTCTGCTTCATGGGGCGGACATTGGGGCACACGTTGAGGTGGTGCTCGATTACGCCTCTAGGGATCCCTGCCGGCTGATTAGGCTCCCATGCGAATACCTCCTTGTTTGCATGCAGGAACTTAACCAGGGCCTCCGCCTGCTCGGGCTCGAGGTTTGCGCCTATGGTGAAGGTGGCGTTAGAGGATTCGTCCTCGTCGACTAGTATATGCTTAGTTTCTACCTTGTCTTGGGTGAACAAGTGCTTCTTCTTGGCCGGCGCAGCCCTCTTGGGCTCAGGGGCGTCTGAGTCGGCAGGCTGCACCGCCGCCGCCGCCCTGAAGGCGAGCATGAGCACTTGCAGCGCATCCCGGGTGTCTCCGGACACGGTGAGGACGCCTTTGCTCCCGGGCATCTTCATGAGGTTGTACGCTGGGTGAGTCGCGGCCATGAATCGGGCCAGTGCTGGGTAGCCCAGGATGGCGTTGTATGGGAGGCTGATGGGGGCGATGTTGAAGTCGATTAGCTCCATGCGGAAGTTGTCGTAGGTGCCGAAGGTTACCGGGAGACGGATCTGCCCCAGGGAGCTGGATGGCCCGCCCCCGACGCCCAAGAAGGGCCGGCTGGGCTGAAGCCGCTCCGGTGGTATGTGGAGGAGGCTAAAGGCTTCAACCGAGAGCACGCTGAGGCCCGCGCCGCCGTCGATGAGAGTCCTGGTGACGGACACCTGGCAGATGGTGGGGGTGCACATCATTGGGAGCACGCCCGAGCAGGCTGAGTTGGAGGGGTGGTCCTCCGAGCTGAGGGCTAGACCGGCTTGGGCGCCGACCGACCTGGGGGAGCCCCCTGCCGCGTGGAGGCAGCGCCTACCTGGCGGATGAATGGCTTGACGTGGCGGCCTGAAGGTGACGCCTGTGAGCCGCCCAGGAGTGCCGCGACGACCGGGGGCACCGGCGCAGTGTGCTGGGCGAGGAAGAGGTTGCGCAGCTCTTCCCAAGAGGCCACGGAAGCCGCCGGTAGGTGGAGCAACCACATGCTGGGCGCCGGTGAGGGCCACGGAAGCCGATTAGCCATGACCTGTTGCCGCCTCCTGCTTCGAGGATAGCCTCCTCGTACGCCAGCAGGAAGGCCAACGGATCAGTCGTGCCGCCAGGCGCGGCGGCGTCTCTGGCTTGAACTTGTCCAGCCACCGCACCTGTCCTAAAGCTGGGGCAAAGGCTCGGAGCCCCCTGGCTCCCGCGCTGGCGCTGGAGACCGGAGCGGGTGGCGCAATGCTCATCGCAGGGCGAGTCGCGATGTCGGTGGAGAGCGGGTCGGCGGAAGGGAAAGCTCCGGCGCACCCCTACCTGGCGCGCCAAATGTCGATTCGGTTCCGCAGACCCTCTAGGTTCAACACCGGGTGCGCATGGAGATCTCGCCCTCTACCTACCTGCACCTCGCCGCCTCGCTAGGATCTAAACTATGAAAGGAACAACACAAGAGACACAAGGTTTATACTAGTTCAGGCCACCATTGTGGTGTAACACCCTACTCCAGTGTGTGGTGTGGTGGATTGCCTCTTGGGCTGCTGATGAACAATACAAGGAAGAACAGCCTCGCGAGGGTCTGTTCTTGGTTGGTGCGATGAACTGCTATGGGGAGTTCAGTCGCTCTCTCTCTACTGATTCAAGGTGTTGGATCGTCTCTCAGGCTCTCATCTAGCCCCTCTACCCTGTGGGTGGCTAGTCCTATTTATAGGCAAAGGCCCCGGGCCTCTTCCCAAATATTGAGCGGGAAGGGCGCCAACAATTGGCCATTTTGAAGGGGAACATCTAGTACACTTATCCTGACTAAAGTTGGTCCTCGCTTTGTCAAAGGCTCGTGGTGACGTCGGCTTGGGCTCCACGATGACTTCCTTCCTGTCGTTGCGACGGTCTTGGTCTTGTTGCACCGAAACGGATGCCTTTGCTTGATACTCTTGCCTGCGCTTGCCCCCTTTGCACCAAAGAGGAAAGGAGGACACTGCGTGGGCTGGCGCCCGCCTGGCGCCCTTGGTCGTCATGGCTCGCATCATGGGCACCTCGTGAGGTACCCTACCTTGATCTCTCCGTCTCCTCGCGTGCCAGCCTGACGAGGTCGTGCCTGAGGAAGCTCCCTGTCGTCCGCCCCGCAAGGCTTGGCCCCTCGCGAGGGTCTTGAGCTTGTGCTGATGAAGATGGGCCTTGATGGGCTACCCCTGGAGCCACGCCGCAGGCCGCAGGCAGGCAAGTCTAGGGACCCCCGTTCCAAGAACGCCGACAACTGCTGCTGCCACTCCTTGAAGGAGTCGTTGATAGCGCCCGACGGCCAAACGGCCTTGGGCATCTTGCTCACCATGGCTCCGCCGCACTCGGCGTGTTCTCCACTCACCACCTTGGGCTTCACAATAAAGATCTTTAGCCACAGGCCGAAGTGAGGTGAGATCCGTAGAAAAGCCTCGCACACGACGATGAACGTCGAGATATTGAGGAAGGAGTTGGGGGAAAGATCATGAAAATCAATCCCGTAGTAATACATGACTCCGCGAACAAATGGGTGCAGGGGAAACCCAATCCCGCGGACAAAGTGAGGAAGGAACACGACTCTCTCATGAGGTTCCGGAGTGGGGACGACCTGTCCCGCCGGGGGGAGACGATGGCCGATCTTCTGAGCCAGATACCTGGCATCCCGGAGCTTCTTAATATCCTTCTCCCGGACAGTAGAGGCCATCCATCTACCTCCTGCTCCGGATCTGGACATCTTTGGAAAGCCTCTCTTTGGTGGACAGGAAGAGTGTTTGGGCGTTAGGGCTCGAAAAGAGGGGAATGAGCGAGCGGAAGGAGAAAGGTGTGGGTAAAGAGAAGGAGGCCTTGTCTCCTTATAGGGGTGGTAAGTGCCTTTTGCGCCTCTCCATTTGCCTGGATGAGCCCGTTTGCCTCCCGCTCGCCGCGATTAGCGGTGCGGTTGGATTACCCATGCCCGTATTGATGAGAATCCCGTAATAAGGGGGCACGATCTCTACTTTGACAAGACGTGTCAAGGAAATCGCCTCGCAATATGCGATGTGGCTGGTTGTGGGAAGACGGTTCGAATAATGACCCGACCGTAATGACACGTCGTGTTGCTTGGAAAGTTGTCAAAAGATTGCATTTGCGAAACATCATTCTTTCTACGGTGGCATACGAAGATCATCTTGTGGATCCAGACACGGTTTGAATGTTCGATAATTACTTGGAGTATTCGGAGAAGGAACCAGCCCTGCAATGCCGAAGACAAGACTGCACGCCAAACCCATCGTCATTGAAGCCTGGTTCAGGGGCTACTGAGGGAGTCCTGGATTAGGGGGTATCCGGACAGCCGGACTGTGTACAACGTCCGGACTATTGAAGCGTGAAGATACAAGACTCAAGACTTCGGCCCGTGTCCGGATGGGACTTTACTTAGCGTGGAAGGCAAGCTTGGCGATCCGGATATTATATTTCCTTCCTTGTAACCGACTCCATGTAAACCCTAGCCCTCTCCGGTGCCTATATAAACCGGAGAGGCTGGTCCTTAGAAGGCCGATAACAATTACAATCATACCATCATAGGCTAGCTCTTAGGGTTTAGCCTCTACGATCTCGTGGTAGATCTACTCTTGTACTACCCATACCATCAATATTAATCAAGCAGGAAGTTGGGATACCTCCATCGAGAGGGCCCAAACCTGGGTAAACATCTGTGTCCCTTGCTTCCTGTTACCATCAGCCTTGACGCACAGATCGGGACCCCATACCCGAGATCCGCCGGTTTTGACACCGACAGCGACCTCCAGGTGGACATTCTTCATGGCGTCGGCGGGAGTCGCAGGGCCACCAGTGCTTGAAAGAGGTTCCGACCATGGAGGCCGATTAGGGTGGCAGACAATGAGGAGCCCGGGCGCGCGGGCTGGAGGAGTACGGCGATGTCGTCCGCGAGCTTCTTGACGATGGTGAACTTGTTGCTGGTGGCAACGATCATCTGGTCCAACCGAGAGTCGAGTTGGCGCCGACGGCGCCATCCACCAGCCGGTCTCCAACACCGCTCGAGACGATCTCGACGCCATGCCACAGGCGGCGTCGTGGACCATCTGGCGCAGCCGCTGGCCGCCACGCACATCGCCGCCATGGGTCCAGGTGAGATCTTTTGCACTTAGTGTAGGTGCTTAAGCAAATGCTTAGGTGCGTATTTATGTGGTAGATGCATTGGAATGGAGGGCGCTTTATATGAGGGCAATGAGAGCAAATGCGTTGCATTCACATCGCAGCCTATTTTCCCGACCTCCTCCCATTACTTCCTCATGCATTAATTGAAGGAGGATGCATTGGCCGTTCAACATATCGGGAACCGCTACTCCCTCCCTCGTCTGCATTAAAGCCATAATTGGGAACTGCGCCGCCCGCTATCAAATCGAATACTCCCTCCGTCTAGGTGAGTATTAAGTCATCTTACGAAAACCAAATAGTAAACACATACGTGTGGTGCATTAACTCTCACGTTGTTTCTTATTTTTTGACATAAATAGAGGAATCAACCAAGAAGAGATGTGGGGCTTGTATGCTTTTAATGACTTGAGACTATCAAACATGACATGCAGTGGTCAGCTCGTTGCATAAGAACAAATACTACCCACGTCAGCACACACACGCATCTTATATAGAATCACATCCAATGGCTATAAAAGATGAATGAGACCAAATTATATCTCATCTAGATGAGTTCTAGCAAAACTGTATTAATAATACTTAGTACTCCTGCGCCATGTATCATATATTAGTATCATGTAGTACTTTATTTATTGCCATGTATGACACATAGTACTCAACTCTCTCTCTTTCTTCATTTAATTCTATGACACCTCATCAAAATTGCTAAGGCTAGTACCATTACAACCAGCCTTAGCAAATACTAAACATTAAGTTCTCTAGTTTTCCTCTCCACCTTGGTCACCTAGACGGAGGGAATATACTGCGCGGGCTTTTCCTGCATGGTAGGCGGGGCAGTTCCGCCTAGTCGGTTCGACAGAGACGCGAGAAGACGAGGGAGTAGGCTGCTGCAAACGTAGGGCTGTGTGATTTGACAACGAGTTACTGCTGGACAGGTGGGGCCCCGTGATTTGACTTGCCATTATCATTTTAACTGCGGCGCTACGACCGGCGTGAGTCTCCCGATTCCTGACCACCTCCATACTGGTGCCTCTCCCAATGCTCCACCATGTAGTAGAGGCTGGCTCTTGCATGAGAGCCCACTTCTCCACTTTTTCCTTGCCTCTCTTTCCTTGTACTTACTTGCTCCTACAGGTGCTTAAGCTTGCCACATAGGCATAAAGTCTGATGTGGCAAGTTAAGCAAGAAGAGAGAGAGACTAGTTTGGTGACCCAAGGAAGAAACGGTGCTAAGCGCGTGTACCTAGGTGAAAAGACAATTTTGAGTCTATAGCTAATTAAATGAAGCAAACTTAGCAACACCATTTCATTGGAAGAGGTCACTCCTTGGCAAATGCAATAAATACTAGTATTCCCTGTGTCCCATAATATAAGAACGTTTTTGGCACTACACTAGTGTCAAAAACATTCTTATATTATGGGACGGAGGGAGTACGAAGAAAGAGATAGAGAGAAGTAAAAAAAATACACTTATAGCCAACCTTATAGCCAAAACCTTGTTGTAGTATGAGTGACTAAGTGATGACTACGTATGACATGCCAACATCAGATAGCCTAACGCATCGTGTTAAATCTCCAAGGGCGCGACCGCATGAGCAACGTGACGGTCGTGGTAGGCGGGACCACGATACGGGCTGCTGGCAGTCCTTGGATCTGAGATCAAACGGTCGCATGCTAAGTTGCTGAAAATTTGCAGAATAACCCTCCAGGATAGGATATTCACCCATTGGTCTAGAATCACGCCATGCAACCGTTCAATTTCAGATCCAAGGGCTCTCGGAAGCCCGTATCATGGGAGAATGGAAAGCCACTACCCTGCCGTTCGCACGCTGGCAGTTCGCTCCTACTCGTCCCCGCACGTCCTTCAATACTACGGCGGTTCGCTCCTAGTCGTCCCGTCCATTCACACTACGGCAGTTCCACTAATCCTAACCCTCCTCCCAAATCCATGGTGTCCCAAATCTCCCCGATCAGCGGTGAGTACAAGGTTAGAACCATCACCGGCGATGAGTTCGACATCATCTACACCCGTTCTTCCGCGATGGTGAAAGGATGCCTTTCTCGCCTGCACGCATGTTCAAGACTCGATGATGAGTGGGTCGCTGGGCTAGATGTTGAGTACACCACCGTCACGGGACGAGAGAAGGATCTAAAGGACGAAGAGAGGAAGAAGCCCGCCAGTGATCCGTGTTTGCGTGCATGACTTATGCTTGGTCTACCACATATGCCATGCCGACGTTGAGTGCCAGGATTTTAAGGACTTCCTCGAGAGTAACCTAGTCAAATTCGTTCTCAGAGACTTTGGTAACGACAAAGAAGTCCTGCGTCGGATAGGCCTCGTTGTAGGCAACACCTTTGACCTCCGTAAGAATCGGCCGGTGTTCTCTCGTCACCTTCACGCCGACCTGGCAGAGCCATGGTTCATCCTTCGTACGTTAAACTGGAGAAACCTACATACACGTTTCATCGTCATGCATGGCAGCGGAATGTACTAGATATAGACCACATCCACTACGCTGCAATGGATGGCTACCTTTGCTTCAATATCTACAAGGGTTGGATGAAGAGCAACAGCCAAGTGTGCGGTTCAAGCAAAGAAGTATAGGCCAAGAGGAAGAGGGACAAGGACGAAGTTGAGGACGTGGACGAGGACTCCGAGTAAGGTGGCAGTGTCATTGCTCATGGTGGTTCTAATGCAGTGTCTACCGGAATAGTTGCAAATTTTAATTTCAGGTGTGCTTAATTTAATTTGAGGGGTGTGTTGTGTTGAGCCCCCAGCAGAACTATTTTATGTTTCTTCTTGTTACTTTAACTCTTCAGTACGTACATACTAGTATTTCTTACATTTCATCTTTTAGTTGGTATAGTACTACCACTCGTTTCTTCACATTATATACGTACAATATATATGTCCAACATCATATAGCCAGCAGTTTAGTTGTCAAAGAATTTCAGGGTGCTTAGTTTTGTCAAAGAATTCTAGGGTGCTTAGTTTTATTTGAGGTGTGGGTTGTGCACTTGTGCTGGACACCATTATTGTGATAAGCCTTTTTAATAGTACTATATGCATAATTTGGCGACGAGCGCTCTCTATATGTACCACCTTTTTTTAGTTTCAAGTTTTGCTCCATGGTGCAATCCATTGATACTACTACTGTACAAAAGTGGAGTATATACATTTTTTAAAAGGCTAGAGGGCGGGGCAGTCTAGCTCGGTCGGTTTCACGAGAGGCGAGGGACTTTGTGATTTGATGGCTCATTACTGCTGTCAAATCGAATAGTACCGCACCTCCCGCTGCACGCCCGGCGCCTCCATTAAACCCGCATGCAAACTGAGAATCCTACTCCGGCCACACGTGCGTTCATGAGCGGGCCGGGATTAAACGCAACACCAGCCGAGCTCCTCCCGTCCGCCCTCAGTTTAAACGAGGCTAGATGCCGGCCAAGCTCCTACCGTCCGCCCTCTATTTACACGAGGCCAGACAGACAGCGGGCAAGAATCGCACCACTCCGCCACTCCCCCATCTCCTCCTTCACCATTTTCTCCACTCTTCCGATGGCTTCCGATGAGCTGTTCTCCGGCATATTACCCGGCTGGATGGCCCGACGAGCCCTCCAGATACGGGCGAGGCCACTCGGTGCTTCACCAACCTCGCTTGGCCCGACGGAGCTAGTTGCCGCCCCAAGCAGGCGCGTGGTTCAGCAACTCGCCGCTCCAGTTCAGCTCGATGAGGAGTGGCGAGTTGCTCCACGCCGACACGGCGGCGAGCACACTGCACGAAGGCCGTTGCCGCTGCTGCTGCATCACGCCACTAGTGTCTGCGGTGGCCGCGCCTCCCGTGTCTGTGGGCGTGCCTCCCGTGCCTGCGGCAGCACCATGCAGGCAGAGACAGAAGCCGGGTGTGTGGAGAGCGACGAGTCGGTGGCCAGCTTCTCCGTGTCCGCTGCCATCATCGAGGAGAAGTAGAACACGGGAGGCCGCCGCCACTTGGGACCCATGAAGGCCACCTCCGAGGCGACGACCGCGGATTCAGGTGGTTTCTTTGCTGCTTCGTCTCTTCCGAGGACCTTCGTTGACCCTGCAAGTGTCTCACGGACATGAGGAAGATAAAGGGATCCGCGGGCGGCCATTTAGAACTAAAATAAGTCTAGATACATCCATTTCTAGGACAAGTATTTCCGGACGGAGGGAGTATTAATTATACAAGAGAGTCGGATTGGCACCTCTTAGTTCATGTAAATGTAATGAAATCCATCATGTTTATATGAAGATCCGGCTTTTTTATACAAAATCCTTCATGCTTATATGAAATCAGTCCGTGTTTGCACGAATTTCATCTGGTTGGTTAGAGTTATAAAATGTATGCCGCTGGCGTTAGATGTCGTCCTCCGCTTAAGGAAGCGGGAGGAAATTTGCCGGCTGCCGTTGGAGATGCTCTTTATGCTGGAAATAATAGAGTGACATCCAATCCATTTGAGTTAATTGCCTGTATGATTGTCCCTCTATAAAAAGTTAATTGCATGTACAGTGTACACATGACTTGCAGGTTGGCTACAGCTTCATACAGAAAGTTAAAAAGAAACAAGTCCATGCTTAATCTTGTATTCTAAGTACTCTATGGGTTCCACTGTTAGTACAGTAGCGAAAGAAGTATATATTAAATAAGTAGAGTAATATATAATATGAAAATATAAAGTTAAAAGACAGAATTCGAACTCATGTCATCGCGTATAGCATCATCGCGCTAACCAGCCCAAAGACATTTTTGTTGTAGACCATGCTTGAGATATATCTCCATGTCTACTCTTATATATACTCCATTCGCTCCTAAATATTTGTATTTTCAGATTTCAAATGGACTACCACATACGGATGTGTATGTAGACATATTTTAGAGTGTGATTCACTCATTTTGCTCGTATGTCTTTTCGTGAAGGGGCCGATTTGTCCTTGATTTCTTTATGAGGTATCCAGATGGCAATCGCACCGCCAAGAAAAGAGGGTAACATTAAAATTATGGACTACTTTTTTGAGTATGTTGGTAAGGTCCGGTCATAGTCACTTGTTGAAATCTCTAAAAAGACAAATACTCCCTCCGTCGGGAAATACTTGTCATCAAAATGGATAAAAGGAATTGTATCTAGACGTATTTTAGTTTTAGATACATCTCTTCTTATCCATTTTGATGACAAGTATTTTCGGACAGAGGGAGTAGAAAACAGAGTTGGTGATGATGGTGTGCGTGCCATCCTGCAATATAGGCTATCGGATTTATATCTAACGGATAGGAAAGAAACTATGGCAATTTTGCAAAAATATACCCACATGTCTCTCCACGTTCGCAAATAAGGCCTTCCCTCGTTCAACCTTTTCTCTCACAAGATAAACTAGTCATACAAATGCATCTTGATGTTCCGTGCAACGCACGGGCAGCTAGCTAATTTCTTTTAAAATAGTTGCTGTGATAATTGGGTTGAAGTGATATATTTTATGTCTGCCCCGAATGATTTCAGATTCACTAGTAGTAACAAAGAAAAGGTTGCATTGTTAATTAACAGAAAACAGGGTGAAAACTATCACATGAGGCCGGTAAAAACAAGGCACACTGGGTTCAGCGTCATCGTTACTACAGCTGTGCGCACGCGAGAAGTCTACATATCGAGGGTGCTACCGAGCGAGGCACCGAGACACAATCTTTGAGAGAGAAGCCAATTGACAGATTATGATTAGATCGAGTTGTCACCCTTCTACTGTCATTGTTGGGGGGAGAAAGACGACGAGAGTGTGCGGTAGGCACAGAGGCACAACTAAGCAGCGTCAGAGCGTCAGTGCAGCAGGCTGTGTGTGTGTGTGTGTGTGTGTGTGTGTGTGTGTGTGTGTGTGTGTGTTTGAAAGAGGAGTAGATAGATTATTATCAAGATCGATGTGCCACACTAATCCTTCGGTGCCGGGTAGTGTGTGTGTGTGTATGTTTGAGAGAGAAGCCAGTCGATAGATTAGTATCAAGATCGAGGTGTCACCCTACTCCTTCGGTGTTGGGAAGTGTGGGTGTGTTTGTGGGGGGGGGCAATGACACTCACATAGCTCTACTCTTATAAAAAAACAGAGTTGGTGATGATGGTGTTCCTGCCATCCTGCAATATAGGCCATCCGATTTATATCCGACGGACAGGAAGGAAACTATGGCAATTTTGCAAAAAGATACCCACACCCCCTCTCCACATTTGCAAATAAGGCATTCCCTCGTTCATCCTTTTCTACCACAAGATAAACTTCTCATACAAATGCATCTTGATGTTCGGTGCAACGCATGGGCATCTTGCTAGTAGGGAGAAGGAGTTTGTGTGATACATATCTAGCTATATTAAGGGATAGGTAGATAGCATATGTGTGACAGACATTATTATACTTTGAGACATTAGTGGCTGTGGGTGGGCGAAATTAAAGGGGTGGGCGTGTTAGACATAGAGAGCGTGTGTGTTTCTATGTGAGAGACTTGTAGTACGGTGTAGAAAGATGAATTTAACCCTGACGGAGGGAGAGAAATACACGAAGTGCGCGTGTGTGATTCCGATGCCCACAAGGAAATGAGATATGTATGCGTGTGAGAGAGATTGCACAATTCATTCACGTATCACTATCTAGCGATCGTGGACGTGCATCGCTTGAACATAAGTCAATATCTACTTCGTATCGTGGCCAAAGGTACAATATTGATTCAGCGCTATAAAGATTGGACACTCACATATCACATTTTTTCCTATTTAAATAAACCTTTTCAGTTGTGCATGCCAAAGTTACAAGGATGTTTCTTCAAACAACCAATGTAGCTATCATGTATATGCACCATTGTTACTCTTGCATTCAAATTCATTAGCCTTGGATGATTTAAGTTTCTATTTTGAAGTAATATATGTAATATTCATATATGAATTCAACGGGTACGCAATTCATGAAATGGAGGCTATGTAATAATATGAGGTAACACTTTTAAGTAGCTGACTACAATATCCATTTCTTTTTGTGCGCCTCTACACTAACACGTCAATGCATTATGTTTAAAGTAAATAACTAATGGCACTAAATTATCTATTTACACGAGAAATACATAGGCTGAGCGTTTGATCCCTTTTTTGTGAACGCGCCACTACACCCCTACGATTGGCCGCGCCCGTGTGAACTCCAAGTTATCGGCGCATCAACCCGTGTTATTGTCTTTTTTTCTGGGCTGGACTCCACACCAGTTATTAACTGCTGACGTGTGCCCCGTGTACACAGTTTAGCATGACCTTCCCGCCAGCACGGTCCAAAATTAGTTGAAATCGGATACAAACGATCCCGCGGGCGGCAAAATCTCCCGCCTCCTTCTAAAATTTCGGCCACCTTAGTCTTTAGCAAGCGAAATCCCCCTTTTGTCCTTGGTGCACGGAGACCAACAGTTACAATACCGCCCTCATCTACCTGATAGGTCGGGGCTACTTTGGTAACTTCCGGTTCCCCCACAACACGGCACCCCCATTTCCTCTTCCCCTCCCGCAAAAACGACTAACTCCATAGCACCAGAGCATCTTACATCACACCGTCTGTACCTCATCGCCCTTTCTTCCTGCCCTCTCGAAACCCTAGACTGCTCATCCACCGGCATACCATAGCCCATTCACTGCCAGCGGCGTCCACCTTGTCGGATCTGCTTCTGCGGCCACATCTACCCCTCCCACCTCCCCTAGAAACAAGTAGACTGCTCATCCACCACTGTACCACAACCCATTCAGTGTCGGCCTTGTCCACGGCGCCGGATCTGCTTCACCGGTACTCTCGTCTACCGCCGCGCATCTACAGCGGCTCATTCGTACTCCCCACCGGAGACGGTTCGTCCACACCCCCCGGAGCCGCCCCACCGACGCCCCCGTCAACGGCCTCTGATCCTCTTCGCCGACACCTTCCTCAACCCTGTCGGAGCCGCTTCGCCAACACTACCCTACTGGAGCCGCTTCGCCGACACCATTGTCAACCCTATCGGAGTAGCTTCGCCTATACCATTCTCAACCCTACCGGGGCCGCTTTGCCAACTCACAAGTCCACGGCCTTAGATCCGCTTCCTCGCACCCTCATCCAACCTACCGGAGCAGCTTCTGACACCCCGTCCACGGCCGCAGATCCGCATCGTCGACACCAGCCTTAACCCAACCACCGGAGCAGCTTCTGACGCCCCGTCCACGGCCGCAGATCCGCATCGTCGACACCATCCTTAACCCAACCACCGATGCAGCTTTTGACGCCCCGTCCACGGCCGCAGATCCGCATTGTCGACACCATCCTTAACCCAACCACCGGAGAAGCTTTTGACGCCCCGTCCACGGCCGCAGATCCGCATCGTCAACACCATCCTTAACCCAACCACCGGAGCAGCTTCTGACGCCCCGTCCACGGTCGCAGATCCGCGTCGTCGACACCATCCTTAACCCAACCACCGGAGCAGCTTCACCCACGCCTCGCCCACGGCCACGATCCGCTTCGCCCACACCATAGTCCACCCTACCGAGCCGCTCCACAAACACCCTACTCGACGGTTCTAGATCTCCTTATCGACCCCTACAGCCAAAGCAGCGTCATCACCCTCGACGCTTCTAACCTGATTCCCACTGTGCGAGAGATGCCAAGCACCCGCCACGGCCTAGGTACTTGTCACCTTTAAACCCATCCAAAGATAACCTGCTCGATGTACTTCAAATATACTAACGGTCATTGTTACTGTTATGCAGTGGCAAAAACTACAAGGACGATGTTTCTTCGGATCTAACAGCTTGGCCAACCAAGATCCCGGACCGAGGCATTGCTATGATCTTGTAAGCGCATCTCTCTCTCTTGTATTGTTCTGTGCCTCGCCAAATGCTTTGCTAGGATTTTCACCAAGAATCCCTTTGCAGCATAATGATTTCTACTATCGGCTGCTAAATTAGATATGTATATGTCATACATGATAGTACCTCGTACCTCCGTTCCTAAATATAAGTCTTTCTAGAGATTCCACTATAGGCTACATACGAGCAAAATGAGTGAATCTACACTGCAAATGCATCTATATACATCTGTATGTGGTCCATACTGGAATATCTACAAAGACATATATTTAGGAACAGGGCAATACATTACACAAAATCGTAGGTGGCATGTAGGAATTCCAAAGGCACTACATTAGGCTCCTTAGAGTGCCTGCTAGTCCAGCATACTGAGTCATGGCTAGTTTATGGTACACACACAATCGTTAATTGGTAGTTTAAATATGCTAAGGGATATGCAATGTACTATCATGTAGAGATGTCTGAAATTAGCCGTGTCAACTTGCGTATAGGGTTACACAATGAAAAGTACAAGATGTATGTGGCAATTTCATGGAACATCGCAAAAAAAGGAGAGGCAGCGGTGAGCCTATACAGTGTGCTATGGTACGTCACTCCTCCATTGCAATCATCGTGACATGTTATTTGCATGCCAGTTCTATTAGCCAAGTTTCTTAGGGACAATTATTACGAGTTATCCTAAGAAAATAAGCACCTGTGAATATAAGCTCCTTGTAATAAGCCAACCAGTTATTTTCATTGTGTTTTCAGCTTAGCTTTGGTATGATCAGTGGAAAGTCTAGATTGCATTATATTTTTTTCATTTTGCTGCCCATATGGAAATTAATTTGACTTGCAAACATCACAAATTGAACCCAGTGCAGTAATTAATATGATAGGAAAACATACCATCACTATTTGCTCAAAATGCCAATACAAAGATACCATCTACTAGGCACAATCTACTTTGGTCAATGTTTTCCATAGAGATCCCATTGCCTAATTTAAACGAAGAACACATGACCCACATCTAAATGAAGAACAATTATTTATTGAAATTCGATGGTCCAAGTGGCTGGTTATTATCGTATAGCAGCACCACCTGAAAGCATCATATAGCAGCAGCAGCAGCTCATAGCAACTCATCATACAGCAGCAGCAGTCTGCAATTCATCATATACCAGCAGCAGCTCATAGCAATTCATCATATAGCAACAGCAGGAATAGCTCATAGCAATTCATCATATAGCAGCAGTAGGAGCAGCTCATAGAAATTCATCATATAGCAGCATCAGGAGCAGCTTGTAGCAACTCATTATGTAGCAGCAGGAGCAGCTTGTAGCAACTCATTATATAGCAGCAGCAGCAGCTCATAGCAATTCATCACATAGCAGCAGCAGCAACTCATAGCAACTAATCATACAGCAGCAACAGCTCATAGCAATTCATCATATAGCAGCAGCAGGAGCAGCTCATAGCAATGCATCATATAGCAGCAGCAGAAGCAGCTCATAGCAATTCATCGATAGTGGATCGAATGAAAATTTGGCAAAAATCAAAGGAGATCCTCACCTTGTTGGATGAGCTCATCCTTCAACAAAGACCTCAAGGCCATGGCCTGGGAGGAGGGGAGGGGAATAAGGTGCCTTCGCCGCAGATGTGGCATCGATCAGAGTTGTGCAGCGCCCGCCGGAGTAGTGCGTTGGACGAACCACAGTGGAGCAGCTGCTGGAGACCATGCGAATGAGGGGCGGCGCCAGAGGGAGGAGCAGCCAGGGAGATATTCCCCTACCCGCCGGCCATGTAGTCTAGCTAGACATAGCATCGTCGAGGACCAGGCCAGACGGGACCAGTGGCGACGGCTCGCTGGAGGAACCCTAGTGCTGCAGGCAGGGGATCGAGGTAGAGGGAAAGGGGAGAGGAGATGCAAACGGGCAGGGCAATGAATGCTTGCGTGTTTATTTTTACTTGAGGGTCAGGTGTGACACGGGCGTCAGCAGTTGCATCTTGAGTGTAATATAGGCAGACAACAGAGTCATTTCACTATTCCCCTTCCCTTCAATTTTTAGTGAGGTTCTACCCGAAACACCCCCCTCCAAAGCAAAATTAGTTAAGGCCAAGCCCATAACTCAAAAATGACTTCTTTACATCTTTTATGGCTTATTTTGACAATATGCCCTGAAAAGGCGGAATCGAACTGGCCCTTAACCCGCAATTCAATTGTGCGTGCAATGATGAATCACTCCTGGCTGCTATCTGTACATTTAGGCATCATCATACATGGCATAACCTAATACATGTGCATTCCATTGTAGAATCTGGAATATGCAATGTTTATGTTAGTTCATACGTTGCACATGATGTTTAAATGCCCCTAAAATCTGGTCAGTCAAGTGATGGTCTTTAAGCCTCCTTCTTTGCTTCTATTCTTGATATGTAAGATTTTCTCACACATCTATTCAATTTCTTGTTTGCATCAGCCAGCCATACCAGGACTGTTTGCTTTGATTACTTTCTCTTCTTGACCTAACACTCTAACAAAGCTTGTCAATGATTTAAACACTAAGGACTGCTGTAGTGGGGCCTTGTCTAACTCATAGGTGACATAAAGGTTTGATCAGACACTACAAGAGGGCTCTCCAAGAGTACCGGAGATCCATCAAGGTATGTCTAGTTTTTACATAGTGCGTATATAGTAAATGCTCATTTCATTGTGTTCAAGTGCAAGAGATGCGACATGTTTCATTATGTGGTGTTGTTTTGTTATAATCTCATCCTTTTGTGTTCACAGACCGAAAGTATGCATATTTATCTTCCAAGGAGACGAGTAACTAGTTTGTGTCACCTTGCGGAGGGGTGCAATGAAGATAAGATTGAGGATTTCCAAGTACAAGATGTTAGGAAGGAGCCTTGCAAGAGAAGTAGGAGCTGCGCTGAGCCTCTTCAACCTGCTAAGGTAAGTCACTGTATGCAACTCAACAGTTCAATTCCTTTTTTGTTTCAGGCATAGTTAATTTTCTCTTTTCAATTGCTTTATTTGTCCTCGGTTAATGAGATGCCCAAATAATCATGCCTGATGTTCGGTACTTGTATCACTATTAGTTGACATAATTAAAGGCCTTACCATTTAATTACTCTGCCGAAGTGTGCCTGAAGCTTTTAAGTCTATTAACCAACTATTATTGCATGAGGCTCACAATCTAGTTTATACTACACTAATGATTGCATAGTTTTGCCTGTTGTAGTATGTTTGTATGAAACCCTCTGCTGTTCATTATGCTCCCTAAGACTTTAATTGAGGCACAGAATGGCCAACTGCTTGCTTACTTATACACAACGTGCTGTCTAAATTTGTAACTTGTCTGTGTTTTTGATTGGGCCCCAACATCATGCTCCTATGGTGAGCTAAGAGGGATTTCTGTATGCAGGGTGAACAGTCTATCTTTTTTATAATTTTTAAAATATCACCTGCTTATGCTTCATGACGTGTAACTTTTTTTTAAAGTGACGTGTAACATTATTGTTAGTCCTGTTTTGCCATGTAGTACAAAATAGTGTCTTGTTCGCTTCACCGTTGTAACTATATTTTGCCCTAGTCATGTGTACTTACGTAAACATTTCAGGATGAAGTGACATCAACACAAAGATCTCATGCGGCGAAGCGGCATGGCCGTTATCGAATGATTATGGATTGAATTGGAATGTGCTGATGTTCTCGAGCATCAACTAGAGGTGGCAAGACAACGTGTACATGATTGTCAACGTATAATCAACAAGTTGAGACTGGACATGCAGGTATTAGATGCAGGAGTCAAAAAAATGAAACAAAACACTGAGGTAACCATGAAGGAATTGGAGATTTTGCAGACTAAACTTTGTGCTATCTGAATCCGGCCAATCCTATTTTCTGAAGAGATTATAATTCAAATGGAGTTAAGTTGATGCGCGTCCATGATGTATGAGCTGTATTTGCCCAGTGTATGTAATTTTCTGTTTGTGTATGCTTTATTATCACCTGTGTCAAACCATAATGCCCAGTGGGTATAATCGGCTGTAATTTCTTTATTGTATAGTGTAGGATTATTCTACCTTTCTATGCCTTGATCTCTTTGTTGTAAGTGTATGCTTTTTAGAGGTGATAGTATTGAGTAGGATAATTCTTTGAATATGCTATATCGTTCAAATGGGGGCCAACTCGCCCGACCATGGCCCTTCACGGGCCGTCGGATCCATGGGCCTTCTACGTCTCGTAGGATCCATGGGCCTTCTACGTCTCGTCGGATCCATGGGCCTTCTATGTCTCATAGGATCCATGGGCCTTGTACGTCTCGTAGGATCCATGGGCCTTGTACGTCTCGTAGGATCCATGGGCCTTCTACGTCTCGTAGGATCCATGGGCCTTCTACATCTTGTAGGATCCATGGGCCGCCGACTCATTTATGAGTCTTGTACGGGCCTTTAATGGGCCGTAGACGGGCCTTTAATGGAAATCGTACATTTTATGGGCTGACCATAACGGGGCGTTAATAGGCCGTATTTGGTGATGTTATGAAAATGGCCCAACAGACTAACGGTCCACAGATGGTCCGACTATAACGACGGGCTGAATTTGGCCCACAAGCAGAAAATGTCAGTAACGGGCCGTAAGTAACCGAATGCTACAAATGAGCCCAAGAATAATTGGGCCCTCAGAAGGCTGAAAGTTAACTTGGGCTGGAAACGGCCCAACGGAATAACGGGTCGTTAATGGGTATAAAGTGATACACTGTTTATTACAGGCTAGATTCACCACGGGCCGTTAATGGGTGTGAAGTAATACACTCTTCATTACGGGCCAGTTTCAACACGGGCCGCTAATGGGCCAAGAGTTACAAAGGGCCTCATATGGGCCGAAAGACGGCATGGGCTATACATGGGCCAGAAGTGAAAACGGGCTGGAATCATATTGGATGGCCCAGATGATGCTACTGGGCCTAATTTGAATAGGGCGTAACGGGCCTTGGGTTAGCGAGCTGTAAATGGGCTATATGCGAACAGGCCGTTAACAGGCTTTCCATGGGCTGGCCCGCCAGCTTTTGACCAAGTCAAACGGGCCGTCCTTTTCACAGGGATGGGCCACTGTTGGGCTGTGCCACGTGTCGACGTATCATAGGCGCCTTCTGTCCAGTGAGTGGATGACATCCACTAATAGAAAAAGGGTCTAATGTGAGACACATTAGTCCCGGTTTAGATGAGAACCGCACTAATGTGGCCATTAGTGCCGGTTCCAACGGCTAGCCGGGAGGAGCTCTTTAGTACCGTTCAGGCAAACCTTTAGCACCGGTTCGTGCCACGAACCGGTACTAATGAGAGTGGTGGCAGGATGTTGTCAAAATGGGGCCTTCCAAGCACCTTTTAGTACCGGTTCGTGGCACGAACCGTACTAAATGTCGCCCTATATAAATCCTTCGTCCACCCACACTCTATTCTTCCCCTTTCCCCTCTCCTCTCCTCTGTTCTTCCCTTCTTCCTCTCGAGTTCATCACAAAATTTGCCCCAAATTTGTCAAGATTTGCAGCCCTCATCCATTCAAATGATCACCAAGGTTAGCAACTTTGTCCTTTCATCTCTCATTGCTAGATTAGGTCTTGCATTGGTTTATATAGTGATTAATTGTGGGTTTTAGTAATTTGGGAGGAATTATATGTGGTGGTATTTGATTTATATGCAATTTGAGGTCAAAATAACACTTAGTTTGCATATGTAGGTGTGGTTTACTTAGTGCCTTCTAAATCTCTGTCAGAACCACCGCCGATCGCACGCACCATCCTGTCGTCCGGCACCACCTTGTGGTGAGCCTCTTGTTCATGAAATTTTATATAAAAATTGATGTTTGTGTGATTTGGATATATAGTTACTCGTATAATAATTATCTTACCCGTCGTTGTTTGTTATACATAGTGCCATGGTTTTGATATCCGTCCCGTCGGCCCTCGTCCTTGTTATGATTCGGATGTGGTATATTCTCTTTTAAAACTATTTGTTGCATTTCGTGTTTATGACAAATTATGCCCATCAAGTTGACATAGATATTTTTATCTAGGAAGTATGTGAACCGGAAATTCCAACCGACCCTATTGTCGAGAGGTTAAATTTAGTTGAAAGAGAAAACGAGTACTTGAAAGAAAAATTGAAAAGAATTGAGGGGGAGAAGATGGAATTGGAGTTGCATGTTGCCAATGTCGTCGATGATCACAAGATCAAGATGGAGAAACTGCGCTTGAAGATTAGAAAGATTAGAAAATATGCCATCGATAGTGAGGCTTGGTATCATTATGCTGTTGGATCAATTGTTACCTTAGTTGCGATCTTGATCGCATTTGTTGTTGCATTTAAATGCTTTAGCTAGAGAGTTATTTGTTTGTTGCATTTAAGTGTTGTATGAACTTTATGTATGAACTTGTATTAATTTGGTCTATTCGTGTTGTGTAATGAAGATGAGCCGCAATGGATGTACGATGACCGATGCTCTCCCAGTTCGTTGAGGGCGCATACTTTTCTCGCTTATGGCTGAGGCAAACAAGCGGGCGGATGGTTTTATGCCTTGTCCATGTGTGGCTGTAAGAATGGTCGCAATTACTCTCGCCAAGAACCATTCACGCCCACTGTTTGAGTCCGGTTTCATGCCCCACTATAATGTTTGGACCAAGCACGGAGAAAGAGGGGTTATGATGGAAGACAATGAAGAAGAAGAGGACGATGACAGCTATCCCGCCATGGGTTCCCTGAATACGATGATACAACAAGGGGAAGAAGCTGAGCCGTAATGCGGAAGAAGCTGGGCCGGCAATGCGGGAAGAAGCTGAAGAAGAGGCATCGATGAGCCCATTGATGATCTAGGTCGGGCCATTGCCGATACAAAGAGAAACTGCGCAAGTGATTTGGAGAAGAAGAAGTTGCAGCGCATGTTAGAGGATCACAAAAATTATTGTACCCGAATTGCGAGGGTGACAAGAAAAGCTGGGCACCACAATGGAATTGCTGCAATGGAAGGCGAGAATGGTGTATCCGACAAGGGATTTGGAAAGTTGCTGGTAATGATAAAGGATATGCTTCCAAAGGACAACGAATTGCCCGAGAGCACGACGAAGCAAAGAAGGCTGTCCGCCCTCTAGGGTTAGAGGTGCGAAGATACATGCATGCCCTAATGATTGCATCCTCTACCGCGTGAGTACGAGGATTTGAACGCTGTGCGGTATGTGGTGCATTGCGCTATAAGATCAGCCGCGATGAGCATGGTGATGTCGAGGGCGAGCGCCCAGAAGAAGATTCCTGCCAAGGTGATGTGGTATTCTCCTATAATACCACGGTTGAAACGCTTGTTCCAACACAAAGAGCATGCCAAGGCGATGCGATGGCACGAGAAGACCGTAAGAAAGACGGAAAGTTGAGAGTACCAGCTGACGGGTCGCAGTGGAGAAAAATCGAAAGGAAGTACGGGAAGGAGTTTGCGATGACGCAAGGAGCGTATGGTTTGGTCTAAGCGCAGATGGCATTAATCCTTTTGGGGAGCAGAGCAGCAACCATAGCACCTGGCCCGTGACTCTATGTTTGTATAACCTTCCTCCTTGATTGTGCATGAAGCGGAAGTTCATTATGATGCCAGTGCTCATCCAAGGCCCTAAGCAACCCGACAACGACATTGATGTGTACCTAAGGCCATTAGTTGAAGAACTCTTACAACTGTGGAATGGAACAGTGTACGTGCGTGGGATGAGCACATGGGGAAGAATTTGACCTAAAGGCGTTGCTGTTCGTGACCATCAATGATTGGCCTGCTCTCAAGAACCTTTCGTGACAGATAAAGAAGGGATACCGCGGATGCACGCACTGTTTGGATGATACCGACAAGATATATTTGAATAGTTGTAAGAAGAATGTGTACTGGACATCGCCGATTTCTTCCGAGCAGGCATCCCGTAAGAAAGAAAGGCAAGCATTTCAAAGGTGAGGCGGATCACCGGACGAAGCCTCGCCACCGCATCGGTGCTGATGTACATGATATGGTCAAGGATTTGAAGGTGATATTTGGAAAGGTCCCGCGGACAACCTGTTCCAAAGGACGCCGACGGACGCGCACCCATGTGGAAGAAGAAATCTATATTTTGGGACCTACCATATTGAAAGACCTAGAGGTCCCTCAGCAATCGACGTGATGCACGTGACGAAGAATCTTTGCGTGACCCTGCTTGGCTTCTTGGGCGGTATGGGAAGACAAAAGATACACCGAGGCACGGAGGACCAGCAACGATGCACGGAGAAGACGGCATACATCGTGGTCATGCAAGCTACGCCTACCAAATAAGAGAAGGAAATCTTCTTTGAATGCCTGCTCAGATTAAGGTACCGTCTGCTTCGTCGAATATAAAGGAATAATAAACATGGCAGAAAAAGTTCCGAACCTAAAGTCTCATGACTGCCACGTGATTATGACGCAACTGCTCGGTTGCATTGAGGGGCTTCTACCGAAAACGCTCGATTAGCCATTGTGAAGCTATGTGCATTTCTCAATGCAATCTCTCGTAAGGTAATCGATCCAGAAATCATACCAAGGTTACTGAGAATGATTTGGTGCAATGTCTTGTCGGGCTTCGAGTTGGTGTTCCCACCATCCTTCTTCAACATCATGACGCACGCCCTAGTTCACCTATGCGAAGAGATTAACGCTTTGGGTCCTGTATTTCTACACAATATGTTCCCTTTGAGAGGTTCATAGGAGTCTAAAAGAAATATGTTCATAATCGTGCTAGGCCGTAAGGAAGCATCTCCAAGGGCCATCAAAATGAGGAGGTCATTGAGTTTTGTATTGACTTTATTCCTGACCTTAAGCCGATTGGTGTTCCCGAATCGCGCATAAGGGCAGACTGGATGGAAAAGGCACGCTAGGAGGGGAACAAATAATATGTATGGACGGACATTCTCTCACCAAGCACACTACACGCTTCTACAGAATTCCGCCTTGGTGGCTCCAGATATGGATGAACACAAGAATTTGCTATGCTCCAAACACCCGGAGCGGTCTGATGACTGGATTACACATGAACAAACCTGGAGTTTCGCCAACTGGTTGCAGACACGTACCATGCATGACACCTCTATTGAAGATGACCTGTACTTGTTGTCCCAGTTACCATCTTCGAATATAATGACTTTCAAAGGGTACGAGATAAATGGTAATACAATTTACACAATCGCCCAAGATAAGAAGAGCACCAACCAAAACAGTGGTGTCCGCTTTGATGCAGAAACCAAGACGGGAAAGGAAACATATTATGGTTATATACAGGACATATGGGAACTTGACTATCGACGTGGTTTAAAGGTCCCTTTGTTTCGTGCAAATGGGTCAATATGACACGAGGCGGGTAACGGAAGACCCGCAGACGGAATGACAACAAGGATCTCAACAATCTTGCGTATGCAGACGAACCATTCATCCTAGCCAATGATGCGGCACAGGTTTTCTATGTGAAGGACATGTCTACCAAGCCAAGAAAAAGAAAAGATAAGGAAGCGAATGCATCGCACGATGAGCCAAAGCGCACATAGTTCTTTCTCGGGAAGAGAAACATCGTGGGAGTGGATGACAAGACAGACAAGTCGAAGATTATGAAAAGTTTGATGAAATTGCTCCATTCACAAAGTGAATATTGACCCGAGCATCCCGTTAAATGATGAAGATTTTCCATGGTTACGGCAAGAAAGGGACACACGCTGAAGAAAAAGTTTCACACCCAAAGATCTGGGATGTGATCGCTTTCACTAGCTATCATCACTTTCTTCTGTGTTTCACACCGAGAGGGGAATCTCTGTAATAATTAGGGTAGTTATGTGTTTTGGCATTTGAAACGCGAAGAAATTTTATGTGCAAACAAATTCACACTAATTTCAAATAATTCAAAATTTAAACTATTCAAATTTGAAAACTACGGCACTAACAAAAGTTTGTAATTTTTGTACCTAAAGAGGTCTGTGTCACCTCCGGTCAAAGCTATGGCCCCACCATCACTATTTAGTGTCGGTTCGTACTACCTAACCGGTACTAATGAGGTTGTGTCGTAAGGTCAGGGCCCCACGAGCACCTTTTTAGTACCGGTTCATGGATGAACCAGACGTAAGCTATTTTTAGTCCCACCTCGTGAAGTGAGAGGGACTAGGAGCGGTTTATAAGCCCCGAGTGCAGAGACGATGAAGAAGAGGATCAATGCTCACGTTGTTAGCTTCAAGCCTTCAGAATACGGTAGACTGCACGGAGCTATGCGCGGTCAGTGCGCTTACACTATTCAAAGGCTTGAAGCA
The DNA here is from genome assembly GCA_021605205.1 of Aegilops longissima. Classification (NCBI taxonomy): domain Eukaryota; kingdom Viridiplantae; phylum Streptophyta; class Magnoliopsida; order Poales; family Poaceae; genus Aegilops; species Aegilops longissima. The sequence goes on from CM038682.1 coordinate 581,502,600, forward strand.
AATTAACGAGCATTGCACCTCTTTTATTTTTAGTAACTTATTACAACTCCGGACTTCTTCTCATTATGGCAAAAACTAATTGCACGTCGACATTTCTTTTTTAAGTTATAACTCGCACTTTGACCATCAAGTTTTGCGTAAAAGAAAAATAGCAGAAAAGAAAGAAAAACTATAGCTGAAAAAAAACTATATAAAAAACTACTCAAAAATAAATAGAAGAAAATAAATATAGCAGAAAAGAAAAAACTACTCAGAAATAAATAGAAGAAAAATAAAGCAGAAAAGAAAAAAGATTATATTTGCTATTTTTCAATCGCTTACAAAATGACCGTGAAATTGAAAATCACTACAAAATGAACTCAAAAATGTTGAATTTTGGCAAACTAGATGAAAAACTACTCACAAATAAATAGAAGAAAATAAATATAACAGAAAATAAAAACTATACAAAAACTACGCAAAAATAAATAGAAGAAAATAAAGCGTAAAAGAAAAAACTATAAAAAATTAGGGCTACCTGCAGGCCTGATAGGCCACAGTGTGTAATAACAGCCTTAAAGGCCCAAAAACTCACAGGGCAGCGCAGAGAGTTTAGGCCCACAAGCCTGCTATACAGGAGTTCAAGTGGTAGCCGCGATTGGGTTTATAAACCAGTGCGGCTGCCCTTCGCCCGGCGAGGTGGGACTAAACTTTGGGGTGGCAGCGCGAGACCTTTAGTACCGGGTCGTGGCACAAACCGGTAATAAAGGGGGGCCTTTAGTACCGGTTTGTGCCACCACCCGTACTAAAGGCGTCGCTTCCGCACCTTGGGCTAGCCAAAATAGGCCTTTAGTACCGTTGGTGGCTCCAACCGTACTAAAGGTGCCTTCTATATATACAACACTTCAAATTTTCATTCCCCTCTGCTTCTTCCTCTGCTTCCGTCGCCTCCATCGCCGCTGCCGCCTCGTCCCCTCGCCGCCCTCGTCTTCGCGCCGCCCTCGTCTCCGCCGCCGCCTGGGCCCGTCCCGTCGCGCCCCCAGCGTCGCCGCCCGGCCCGTCACCGCCCCTCCGTCGCCTCGCTCGCCGCCACCGTCACCGTCGCCTGTGAGTTCTCCCCTCTAACCCTCTCCCTCGCCCCAAGGCCACCATGGGCGCCGCCCCTCCCCGAGCCCATACACACACACAAGCATGATGAACACACACACACACACACATATATGTATGAATTAATGCATGTATATATTAGTATATATGTATTTTGTATGTTTAATTAGTTTAGATTATTTAGATTATTATTTTTTCACTATTATATATGTATGAATGCATGTTAGATGGATATAATTAGTGTTTAATTAGTATGGAATTTTTTATATAATGTTGTTTTCAGTTTTTAATGGATGTATAGAAGTTGTGTTTTCTGTTTTTAGTGTTAGATGCTTAATTAGTATGAAATAGTATATAGATTTTTGAAATAGTAGAAATGTTAGAAATTTTAGTTATCAAAATCCAATCATTAAAAAATATTACTTTTTATGGGCATATAGCTAGTATTTGTTCTCGACGATGCCCGCCCGCATCCTCGCCGTCGACCCGTCATGACGACGCCCAGCCGACCCATGTCCGGATCGACTCGCTGGCTGGCACCGGAGGTGCTGCTCGAGGGGCGCGCCGCTTGATGAGGAACCTGGCCCGGGTCCCGCTCGTCGACCCCGATCTCGCTTTGGTGGCGTTCACAGGCCAGTTTGGTCGGAGGGACCCGCCCCGCGGGAGGAGGTACGCCAGTGTCGGGGAGGAGGACGAGCACGCCCATCGCTACATGGTTGCGTTAGAGGGCGGCAGGTTCTCCAATACCGGCAAGATCTTCGAGGATCTCACTTCAGCTATGATCCTATGAGGGTTCCTTCTCTTTGGGTGTCCACCGCCCACGCCGCAGAACCGCGAGTGTCCTAGATTCTTCCGTAGTATTCGATCTTTAATTAGCTAGCCAGTGATGTACTATTCAATATTATATATTATTCGAGACGATGTATTCGAGATTGTATCTATTATTCTAGACGAAGTATTCGATATTATATCTATTATTCGGGACGATGTAATTTGAATACTAAATTGTTTTATATATCTTTTGAATTAGTTAAATAAAAGCTATGGCGCATAATACCGACGAGAGAGGAGAACAGACCATGTTCGATATGATACGCGGGCCGATGATGATCGAATGAAGAAGATTATGATGGCTCCGAATTTCTAAACAACACCGGAGAGGGTGATATGATATTCGATCGCGACGACCGAATTGATGAAGTCATGAACTACGATTATGACGATTAAGAAGAACATGTTGATCCTGAAACAACAAAGACCGGCGAGGTATATATATTTATATAAGCAGGTATCCGTGATCATCACATGTTTTAAATGATTTGAAGATATATTAACGAATCGATCTTTGTTCTTTCAGCCATCCGGATCGAGCAAATCTTCGTGCAAAAGGACGAAATGAGGCCCGAACAAAAGTTGAAGGAGGGCGAAAGTACAATATCGAGGCGGTCGACCTAATGGCGAACCATTAGCGCCTAAGAAGATTGCGGACAAGTTCGTTCGTCGGTCACGGAGTTCTTGTGAAGGACCAACTCCCGATCTCCCTTCAAGAATGGAGAGAGCCAGAAAAGACAAAGGACAAAAGGCAAAGAGGACGCTGCTCCACGCCCGATGTTACTTTTGTCGACAAGAATCAAAAGATCTGCTTTGGGATACTCTCATGGAACATTTCACCCTACCAGATCATTTCACGTAGCAGATGTGCCGAAAGTCAAGGACGCTGCTCTTAGGAAGATGGCGGTTGCATTCAAGAACCACAAGAATCGTGAATGGGACAAGTACGTCAAGGAGGAAGGAAGACTCCAGATTCGAGGGAACACTAGAGAACCAACGTGCTCATTGGGACAATTTCGTGAAATTCAAGGATTCGGAATTAGCTAAGGAACGGTCGAGAATAAACAAGAAGAATGCCAAAAAAGGATAAGTTCCATAAGTCAGGGCTGGTGGCTATCGCGGTGGCAATGCCTAAGTGGGATAAGTCCGAGAAAGAGATGGAGGTGCAAAGCCACTCCGGTTACTAAGAGCTTGCCCCCTGTGGTCGGGACTTGGTTCTATGTGCATGGGGGAGTTGGACCCAAGACAGCAATGTTTCGACGAGGAAAGTCTGAAGGAGCCGACGATGCGATACTTGTTGCAATAGAAGAGGCACGATCGGGGTGTTCCAGCCCAATAGAGATAACGACGAGCTTACGCGTGCCTCGGGAAATCCTGAACACCGGGAAGAACACGAGGCAAGGGCGCTATTCCGTGGTATGAGGGATTTTCAGACCGAACACCGACTACGTAACCCGTGCGAGAAAGAAGATTGCGGAGGAGAAGAAGAGGAAGATGGAGGAGGAGCAGAGGAAGCGGACTATGAACGCCTTCAAGTCCTAGAAGCAAGTCAAGCGGAATTGGTAGTCAAATTCTAGCGGCAGCAGGAGCAGATCGACTCACTTACCCAGCAAAAGGGGTCTCAGTAGCTGCAGCAGCTAGCGAATGATCCAGCATTGGATAGCACCGCCCCATCCATGCCGAGAAGCAGCGTGGGTTCCGCCCCGGACGATGCAATGCTGGGTAGATACCCCGTGGATGACATCACGGAGAACACTAGCTGCGAGCTACACGTCAAAATGAACAACATATCCATGAAGGTGGCGGACGGCGTTGCTTTTCCAGTTACCCCCAAAGCAACCTACCATTGCATCCCGATTCCAGAGGACTATGCTCGTGTCATGTTTGACGAGGTGGTGCGCCCATATTCGGGGCTAGAGCTTGACATTCCTGGAGGTGACAACGAGCGCTTTCTCGGAGACGCCAACCATCGTATCATCCTATGGAAAAAGGATTGCATCATCTTTCGAAGGCCACCGACACCGCGTCATCCTACTCCTCGTCGAAGTCCGCCACCGAGTCAGCAGTCTCCCGCTCCCGCAAGTCCACCAAGTCCGCAAAGTGTCGCCACCTCCTCCAAGTCCGCAAAGTGTCAGCCACTCCTCCTCCTCCAAGTCCGCCACAGCCGACGCCCACTCCTCCTCCAAGTCCGCACAACCTCAGGCCACTCCTCCTCCAAGTCCGCACAGCTTGAGCCCTCCTCCTCGCCCAACTCAGCCCCACAATGGCGACTCCGCCGCAAGAATCGCAGAAGAGACACCCCGCAGCTATGGTGCGTGAGCGGCACGAGTCGAGGTAGTACAGAAGTACAGGCGGAGGCAAGCGATATAAATATGGTCAAAGCCTCACGCCTCTTCCGCAGAGGTCTTATGACAGGTCCGAGGAGGAAATCGCAGCCATATCAAAGTCCGAGGTGGAAGCCCATTTTGCACCAAAACTGCCACCACCGCTAAGGGAGAAAGTGCACGAGGAAACGATTGACCACTTCATTCAGATGGCTCAACCACTAGCTCCCAAGCCTGTTGACACAGACTATGAGCGCCACATCGAAGTTAAATCGAGCACGCCTCGTAAGGAGGCGAGCTCGATCGAGCAAACAAGAAGCAGCTGTCAAAAATGCGGAAAACCATTCCCACTGGGAGAACAGTGGCGAATCGATCCCTCGCTTGTTGTGCCAACAACACGTGATAATCTGACGCGCCCAATATTATTGTGGGCAAATAGTTTACGCTCTGAGGTGGGCAATGTGGTAATAACGGAGGACCATATAATGCAGGCTGAAGTTCTCAAAATCACTGTTGGACAACTCCTCGAGATCGAGCCCATGCCTGTGCTTACAGAGGATGAAATAAAACGGAAATATGTCCGAGGCCAACCTTTGGTCGAGCTGCATAAGGTCAAGAACCTCCCAACGAGAATGTATGAATTGCATCAATGGTACATGAACATTACCAAGATTTCCGATCGATTGTCCCTCATGGTGAATGTCAAGGAGGAGCATTACTTCCATGAGAAAGCTGTGTCCGTTGAGTATTCTGAAATGTTTCAGTTATACAATCAAGACGCACTCGACAAATCTATCGTCGATTGCTATTGTCTCGTAAGTGATTTCTTTCTCGTAATTTAAGTCTCAAGCTAGCTGTAGTGATCCTTTGATCAATCATTACCTCTAATTATCCTCACTATATTCTTTTCTCGTGGTATTATATGCAGGATGAAGATGTATGAAATGAAAAAAGGTGGACGCTGGCATTGGGTTCATTGACCCAAACACCGTTAATGAATACACATGGAAAATAAATCAACGCCATCAAAAGGCCGAGAGGACAACATGCTAGAGTTCTTGAAGCGCCTCAAATACAATGAAGATATACTACTTCCTTACAACTTCCAAAGGAGTCACACCGCCTTGTACTACAAATTCTCTGTTTTTGCCTACTAGCTAGCTACATGTTTTTGCTTACATATGCCCGCTTAATTAAGACATCCAAACGTGTGCATGCAGATTTCACTGGGTCTTGTGTATCATTAAAGTTGACGCCGAACAGTTGAAATATCGGACTCACTACTCAAAGAAAAACTGACTATAACATCTTGTTTGGGATAGTCAATGTGTAATTTCAATCATTATTAACTATATATCTCGCCTATTTAGTTTGTCATTTTCATGATATGAACTATTTAATAACCCTTTATTCATTTTCTTTGTCGGCGGCAGGGGCTTGGGCAAGGTTCATCAACAGGACCCGGAGAATGGAAACAAAAGCTTAAATGGTTTCACCCAAGGTAAGTAATTATAGTACTAGCTAGCTAGCTAGCTGCCATCTCTTTAATTATCATGCTTGATTAATTATTATCTGATCAAATTCCATTCTCGTAAAGGCCACTCAAGCAAAGTAGCTAGGGACTGATCTGTGCATTCTGCGCTTATAGAACATTCGCATGATGGCGTCCAAAGGAGCAGATCTCAAAGACAGAATGGGTACGCTTGTCAAAACAATATTCACAATTTTACACCATTATCGATATCTAGTCACACAACTAATACACATGCATATTGATCTCCTTCTTAACAGTTCACAGAGGTGCGGAGAAACTCCTAGAAACGGAGCGCGAGAAGCACTTCAAGAGGAAATAGCGGGATTTTTGCTCGACCAGGTCATAAACCAAGGAGAATACTATTACCCGCTACCGCCCCCATGAAAACCACTTCCAATTGTCATCGTGTTCAAGGCACCAATTAGGCTAATGCCACTGGCTCCAAAGGCAACATGCATATGTAGGAGAAATTGTATATAGCTATACATGTGTGTATGTGTGAATTAATTAATATGATGGTTTGTGAGACACTATATATATATATATATATATATATATATATATATATATATATATATATATATATATATATATATATATATATATATATATATGCATAACGTGTAAAATGTGTAGTATCGTAAAATACCAGCAAACGAAAAAGAATTAAAATGGAATCACAAAATTAAATGAAAAGAAATCATAAAACTAAAAACCCCCAAATTTATAGTACCGGTTGGTCATACCAACCGGTACTAAAGGGCTCTGTGCCCTCGAGCTGGCTCGTGCACGTGGTTTCCCTTTTAGCACCGGTTCATGCTGAACCGGTACTAAAGGGGGGGGGGGCTTTAGTGCCCACACTTTAGTGCCGGTTATGGAACCGGCACTAAAGGGCCTTACGAACCGGTGCTATTGCCCGGTTCTGCAATAGTGATCCGTCCCAACGATGAACTGACACGTGTTTCGTCTAGCCAATGATGATTTTACACGTGGAAAATCCCCATTGGTCGGGGCTGTTAACGGGTTATCGGATCCAAAACCCGACCCGATAGTTTAACGGCGTTCCGTTACGGTGGATGCCACGTGTCGGTCACCCTTGACGAAAGCACTTCTGTGACGCGTGATTTATCATCATGGAAGTGGACACTTTCGTGATGATAATTTTGGTAATGTCATGGAACACTTCTACGACAACACATGTATGACTATCTTGATTCTGTCATAAATTTGTCATGGATGTACATGCATGAGAAAAAACGCGACCTACTGTGACAAACACGTATCATCACGGAAGTGTATTTTTTTGTAGTGATTGGTCGGGGAAACTGTGGAAACCTTAGTGTTCCTGATATTATTATTTTGTTCCATGGTTTATTCTATGATAATACTGTTAGTATGGGTGGTATTATTGCCAAACGGTTAAGTCTAAACCGTACAAAGGGCCCCATCTTTGGAGGTGTCTATGCTTCACGCCTTGCTGCATATTATAACATACCTATCAGGCACTATGAAAAAGAAGAAAAATTACTGCGCACTGCTTATTTAAATTATAAGAGTATGGTAGCGCATGACTTTATTGTCAATAATAGGGAAGGGGCACTTAAATACAAATTGTTCTTTGATAAACATCACCCTGAAACTATTACCTTGCCTGCTCCTTCCTTGTTTGATTTATCTGCAGGTCCATATCTCATTACGCTAGCGGCCATTCACGTCTACCGGAACCCTACATCAGCCACAGAGCCGGAGCCGGAACCACAATTTGATCCTCCACGACAATCTAATTACCAGTGGGATCCGGAGCTGATTGCCAACCAGTGGCAATCAGAGTCTTCTTCATCTCAGTACGACCCCGGTTACAACTTTGGATATCCGCCAGGCCATCCGTGGCAATAAACCAACTTAGACCAAAAGCCTAAGCTTATGGGAGTACGTATTTCTCACCGACATTACATTCATGTACAAACACTCATTGCTAGATGTCGGTGTTCATACTCTTTCACTGTACTATCCATGCTAGCTTATTTTCTTTTTCTTGCTTTCTTCTTGTGTGTTTGTTAAATCTTCAGAAAAAACCAGAAAACCGAAAAAAATTAGTTGTAGCTTTTAGCTAGTTTACTTTTCATGCTGTAGTAGTAGTAATTAAAAAGAAAGCCCAAAAAGATTTCCTATTCTTCTTTTGCTTGTTGGGAGCTTTCCCGTGTAAGTAGTTTTATTTCTTTTCTTTTCTTTGGGGGTCGATAGGAGAAGACCATGATTAAATTGTTGAAGTGGCTCTTATATGCATTATTGTTGATTTAACCAAGAGCCCATATTTCCTTGTCTTCTCCTATTTATTGAATGCTCGCAGATTCCAGCTTAGTCCAATGCACGTGCATTATTATAATTATTCACATCGTTCGGTCGTGCAAGTGAAAGGCAATTATGACAATATATGATGGACTGATTGAGATGAGGGAAGCTGGTATGAACTCGACCTCTCTTGTTTTTGTAAATATGATTAGTTCATCGTTCCTGATTCAGCCTATTATGAATAAACATGTTTGCAATGACAATTAGAGATTATAGTTGCTTGTGCCATTCTTAATTAGCTATGAGTTATAATGGTTTACCTTGCGTGCCAACATGCTATTAAAATGGTTGTGATGTGGTATAGTGGGGTGGTATCCTCCTTTGAATGATTTAAGTGACTCGACTTGGCACATGTTCACACATGTAGTTGAAACAAATCAACATAGCCTTCACGATATTTATGTTCATGGTGGATTATATCCTACTCACACTTGTACTCCATGTTTATTAATTTTAATGCATGTTCATGACTGTTGTCGCTCTCTTGTTGGTCGCTTCCCAGTCTTTTGCTAGCCTTCACTTGTACTAAGCGGGAATACTTCTTGTGCATCAAATTCCTTAAACCCCAAAGTTATTCCATATGAGTCCACTATACCTTCCTATATGCGGTATCTACCTGCCATTCCAAGTAAATTTGTATGTGCCAAACTCTAAACCTTCAAATGAAATTCTGTTTTTTATGCTCGAATAGCTCATGTATCAACTAGGGTTGTCCGTATCTTCCATGCTAGGCGGGTTATTCTCAAGAGGAGTGGACTCCGCTCCTCACTCACGGGAAAATGGCTGGTCACCGGGATGCCCAGTCCCATGCTTTATGCAATTCAAATCAAAATAATTGCAAACAAAACTCCCCCTGGGACTGTTGTTAGTTGGAGGCACTCGTTGTTTCGAGCAAGCCATGGATTGATGCTTGTTGGTTGAGGGGGAGTATAAACTTTACCACTCTGTTTGGAACCGCCTATAATGTGTGTAGCATGGAATATATCACCATCTCTTGGTTGTTATGTTGACAATGAAAGTATGCCGCTCAAAATATTATTTATCTCTATTTCAAAACTGAGCTCTGGCACCTCTACAAATCCCTGCTTCCCTCTGCGAAGGGCCTATCTATTTACTTTTATGTTGAGTCATCACCCTCTTATTAAAAAGCACTAGCTGGAGAGCAGAGCTGTCATTTGCATCCACTAATATTAATTTATATTGGGTATGTCTATGATTGGATCTCTTTTACCATGAATTACAATGTCTAGTCAGTCCTTGATCTTTAATGGTGCTCTGCATTTATGTTTTGCGGTCTCAGAAAGGGCTAGCAAGATACCATCTTGTTATATCATATCATGATTGTTTTGAGAAAGTGTTGTCATCCGAGATTTATTATTATTGCTCGTTAGTTGGTTATGCCATTGACATGAGTAAACATGAGACCTAAATGTTATTGTGAATGTGGTTAGTCATAATATTTGATGAAAACTTGAATGCTGGCTTTACATATTTACAACAACAAGAGAAAACAGAGTTTGTAAAAGTTTTTCTTTATCACTTTCAGTTTAGCAACTTAATTGCTTGAGGACAAGCAAAGGTTTAAGCTTGGCGGAGTTGATACGTCTCCGTCGTATCTACTTTTCCAAACACTTTTTCCCTTGTTTTGGACTCTAACTTGCATGATTTGAATGGACCTAACCCGGACTAGCGCTGTTTTTAGCAGACTTTCCATGGTGTTATTTATGTGCAGAAACAAAAGTTCTCAGAATGACCTGAAACTCGACGGAACATATTTTTGGAAAATATTAAAAATATTGGAAGAAGAATCCACGTCAGGGGGGCCTCCACCTGTCCACGAGGGTGGAGGGCGCGCCCCCTGCCTCGTGGGCCCCCTGACGCTCCACCGACCTCAACTCCAACTCCATATATTCACTTTCGGGGAGAAAAAACCAGAGAGAAGAATTCATCGCGTTTTACGATACGGAGCCGCCGCCAAGCCCTAAAACCTCTCGGGAGGGCTGATCTGGAGTCTGTTCAGGGCTCCGGAGAGGGGAATCCGTCGCCATCGTCATCATCAACCATCCTCCATCACCAATTTCGTGATGCTCACCGCCGTGCGTGAGTAATTCCATCGTAGGCTTGCTGGACGGTGATGGGTTGGATAAGATTTATCATGTAATCGAGTTAGTTTTGTTAGGGTTTGTTCCCTAGTATCCACTATGTTCTGAGATTGATGTTGCTATGACTTTGCTATGCTTAATGCTGGTCACTAGGTCCCGAGTGCCATGATTTCAGATCTGAACCTATTATGTTTTCATGAATATATGTGAGTTCTTGATCCTATCTTGCAAGTCTATAGTCACCTACTATGTGCTATGATCCGGCAACCCCGAAGTGACAATAATCGGGACCACTCCCGGTGATGACCATAGTTTGAGGAGTTCATGTATTCACTATGTGTTAATGCTTTGGTCCGGTACTCTATTAAAAGGAGGCCTTAGTATCCCTTAGTTTCCATTAGGACCCCGCTGCCACGGGAGGGTAGGACAAAAGATGTCATGCAAGTTCTTTTCCATAAGCACGTATGACTATATTCGGAATACATGCCTACATTACATTGATGAATTGGAGCTAGTTCTGTGTCACCCTATGTAATGACGGATACATGATGAACCGCATCCGGCATAATTCTCCATCACTGATCCATTGCCTACGAGCTTTTCACATATTGTTTTTAGCTTATTTACTTTTCCGTTCCTACTGTTACAATCACTACAAAACCCAAAAATATTACTTTTGCTACCGTTATCACATTTCCATATTACTTTGCTACTAAATACTTTGTCTGCAGATACTAAGTTATCCAGTGTGGTTGAATTGACAACTCAACTGCTAATACTTGAGAATATTCTTTGGCTCCCCTTGTGTCGAATCAATAAATTTGGGTTGAATACTCTACCCTCGAAAACTGTTGCGATCCCCTATACTTGTTTGTTATCAGCGGGCGCGCTCGGGGCTCCGGTCTCGAGTCGCAGGAAGATGGCGGCGCGCTGGGCCATGGCCCGGCTATGGCTGGGCCGGCCCAGGAGGCTTTTTTTTTAAAATGAGCCGCAAAAGAAAATCCTATTAAAATATATAAAAAGATTCTAATAATACCAGAAACAATTTTCACCGTCCAAACCTAATATTTAGGACAAGATGAACATTTTTCTGGCCTAAAAAATGCAATTTAAAAAATGCATATATTTTTTCTAATTCAAATAAAATAGCAATAAAATATGAATAAAATACGGATTTGATTTTAAATTTCTTCTCCAATATTTCTCTTACATTGAAGAAGTCATTTTTATCTTCTTTCTTTTATTTTTGTTATTGGAAATAATTGAGAGAGAAATATTAAAATCAAATTGATCCTTTCTTCAAATTTGAAATAAATTCAAATATGGAAATTTGTGAAACCTCCAACTCTCTCCTTGGGTCCTTGAGTTGCTTAAAATTTCTAGGATCACAAGCAAATACAAATAAAAATATGGTATGCATATGATGTCCTATGTATAACATCCAAATTGAAAATTGGGATGTTACAAACCTACCCCCCTTAAGATGAATCTCGTCCTCAAGATTCAGGTTGGCTAGAAAATAGGTGTGGGTGGTCTTTCAGTAGGTCTTCTTCTCGCTCCCAGGTGGTTTCCTCCTCAGTATGGTGGCTCCATTGAACTTTGCAAAACTTGATAACCTTGCTGCGTGTAACTCGGCTGGCAAACTCAAGAATCTTGACGGGTTTCTCCTCGTAGGTTAGGTCACTCTCCAACGGAATTGCTTCTGGGTGCACTGTACCTCTCAGGGGAATATCGACCATCTCTGCATGGCACTTCTTCAACTGGGAAACGTGAAATACATCGTGAACTCCTGACAGTCCTTCGGGTAACTCCAACTTGTAGGCCACTTCTCCCATACGTTCCAAAACTCGGTATGGTCCTACAAATCTCGGGGCTAACTTTCCCTTAACTCCAAATCGTTTAACTCCTTGGAGCGGTGACACACGAAGATATGCTCTATCTACGATTTCGTAGACTACCTCCTTGCGTTTGGTGTCCGCATAACTCTTCTGCCTGGACTGAGCTACCTTCAGTCTATCACGAATAACCTTAACCTTCTCTTCAGACTCCTTGATTAAATCTGGTCCGAACAGCTGACGGTCTCCAACTTCATCCCACATCAATGGTGTCCTGCACCTTCTTCCATATAAAGCTTCAAAAGGGGCCATCTTCAAACTAGCCTGATAGCTATTGTTGTATGAGAACTCTGTGTAAGGCAAATTATCATCCCAGCTAGATCCATAATCTAGCGCACAAGCTCTCAACATGTCCTCCAGAATTTGATTGACTCTTTCAGTTTGTCCATATGTCTACGGATGAAAGGCTGTACTGAACTCTAGCCTGGTACACAAAGTCTGGTGTAACTGATTCCAAAACTTTGAGGTAAACTGTGTTCCTCTATCTGATATGATGGTCCTCGGAACTCCATGCAGACATACGATCCTGGTCATATATATCTTGGCCAACTTCGTGCTTGTATAAGTGGTTTTCACAGGGATAAAGTGGGCCACTTTGGTCAAGCGATCAACTACTACCCAGATGGAGTCATATCCTGATTTGGTCCTGGGTAATCCGGTGATAAAGTCCATGCCAAGTTTGTCCCACTTCCATTTGGGTATCGTCATAGGCTGAAGTAAACCTGCTGGCTTCTGATGTTCTGACTTAACTCTCTGACAAACATCACATACTGCTACATACTCGACAATATCTTTCTTCATAACGGTCTACCAGAAACGTTCCTTCAAATCCAAACACATCTTGGTGTTTCCTGGGTGAATCGAGTATGGCGAGTCATGAGCCTCTTGAAGTATTAACTTCCTGATCTCCGCATCATTGGACACATAAATACGATCCTCAAACCATAAAGTTTCGTGCTTATCCTCATGAAAACCTTCCACCTTTCCTTTGCTCATCTTCTCCTTTATATCAGCAATTTCCTTATCATCCTTCTGAGCTTCTCGAATCCTTCCCAATAACGTAGAATGAACCCCCATTGTTGCAACAAATCCTCTTGGGACTATCTCCAAACGAAGTTCCTTGAGATCGTCGACTAACTCCTGCGGTAATCCTCCGCTTATGAGGGTATTGACATAACTCTTACGGCTTAAAGCGCGGCTACGACATTGGCCTTTCCTGGATGATAATGTAGTTTCATATCATAATCCTTTATGAGCTCCAACCATCTCCTCTGACTGAGATTCAGCTCCTTCCGCGTGAAGATATACTTCAAACTCTTATGGTCCGTGTATACATCACAACGGTTTCCAATAAGAAAATGTCTCCAGGTCTTGAGCGCATGAACTACGGCTGCTAACTCCTGATCATGATGGCATAATTCAACTCATGAGGTTGAAGCTGACGTGAGGCATATGAAACAATTCTTCTGTCTTGCATAAGTACACCTCCAAGTCCCAAGCGAGAAGTGTCGCAGTAAACTTGGAAATCCTTACGTATATCCGGAAGAATTAGCACTGGGGCTGTAACCAAACGTTTCTTCAACTCCTGAAAACTGGCCTCACATTCCTCGGTCCATTCGAACTTGCTATCCTTCTTCAAAAACCCTGTCATGGGTTTCACAATCTTGGAAAAATTCTGAGTGAATCTCCTATAATATCCTGCGAGTCCCAGAAAACTGCGGATCTCTCCAACTAAGGTGGGTGCCAACCACTCAGTGACAGACTGAACCTTGGTAGGGTCTACTTCTATACCTTCTCCTAATATAACATGCCCAGGAAATCCATCTTCCTTCAACCAAAATTCACATTTGCTGAACTTGGCATATAGCTGATGTTCCCTGAGCTTCTCGAGAACTAATCGCAGGTGTTCCTTGCGTTCTTCTTCATTCTTCGAGTATACCAAAATATCGTCAATGAACACCACAACAAACTTATCCAAAAACTCCATGAACACTGTAAGTGCATCTAGTGCCCCTTAGTGATTTTGGTGTACTGAAGACTTATAGGTTAAGGGACTAATGTGTTTATGAGTGTACACAGGTCTATAACTCTATGAGGAGTTTGATATTTACAGAGAAAGTCGACCCCTAAAAATGAAGTTCTTCGACTGAAGACTTTGATATTCTGAAGACTTTCTGAAGACTTTGAAAGTGAAGAAATTGGTGTGACCTTGAAGACTTGGTATTCATTTGAGGAACATGAAGCGTGAAGAATTTTGTTTTTGTAGTTTCGTTTTCTCTTTCTTGAGTCATAGGAAACAACGATCGTTAAAGGGGTCGAGGAAATACTAAGGAAAAATTTCCATGTGATGCTCAACTCAAAATCCTACACCTACCAATCCCTTCGAGTGAAGCCTTTGAAATCTCCTACAGCTCACCAATTTATTCAATGGATGAGACGAAGTTCTTCCGTCACGAGGAATTTGTTCGACCGAGGAGTTAGGAATTCGCCAAAGGCGGATTGCCTACACAAAGGAGGAACATGATAGCCCCGAGGAATTTGAGAATCAAATTTCCGACCGTTGTTGTGCTCTTGCGCCACCTGTCCCAAAATATCTTATCCACCTAACGGTCATATCATTGAAGGGAATTTATGTCTTATCATGTCGGGCTGCTCCCTAGGCTATAAATAGTCGCCCCTACAACCACTAGCTGGTTGGCTTCTCCGAGAGAACTTGACACTTGTCATTTGAGAGCAACCCATCCTCCGAGGACTTTGAGCGAAAATCATCGAGTGAGGAAAACCCAAAACCAAACCCCTATAAACCCAAAGTGATTGAGCATCATCAAGAGATTGATCCTTCGTGGATCCGACACTTGTTACCTTTGAAGACTGTGCTTCTTCCAGACGGTTAGGCGCCATGGTCTAGAGCATCCAAGAGGAATTGTGGATCGCCGAGTGACCAAGTCTGTGAAGGTTTGGAAGTCGCCTGAAGACTTACCACGAGTGATTGGACGAGGTCTGTGTGACTTTAGTTCAAGGAGAATACGGTGAGGACTTGGTGTCCTGAGCTGCGTGCTCAGCGACTGGGTGTCCGGAACTGTGTGTCCTCGAGTTTAAATACTCAGCCGCTCCAACCAGACGTACAACTGAGACAACAGTTGGAACTGGTCTACCAAATCATTGTCTTCACCAACCTAACTGGTTCTATTTACTCGACTCTTTCATTTCCTGATTACTGTGTTGAGTGTTCGTTCATATCTGTGTTTGAAGACTTTGACTGAAGACTTTCTCAATTTCCTCAGTTCAATTCTTCAGTCTGTTTGTCTTCATCTTGTGCTATCATGTGTTTACTCTTTCTGTACTCTTTGATTGTCTTCATTTCATCATGATGACCATGCCCGCATTCTCTTATGCTTACTTCTGAGTACTTATTCCGCTGCAAGTAGTTCTTCGCTAAGGAATTTCCTCACCGGAAAATTCCTCATTGAAGAATTCAAAAAAATCGCCTATTCAGCCCCCCTCTAGTCGATATAACGCACTTTCAATTGGTATCAGAGCAAGGTACTCCCTTGTTCTGTGTGATTTTGGTTTAACCACCTGGAGTTTTAGTTATGTCGACCGCAGGTATGATCAAGGTCTCAGCTGGGTGTCCTACCTTTGATGGGACGGACTACCCCTACTGGAAGAACAAGATGCGAATGCATCTTGAGGCAATTGACAACGATCTCTGGTATGTTGTGGAAAATGGTGTTCCCTCAGTCACACCTTCTTTGAATGCTGCCGATGTGAAGAGATTCAAGCAACTCGATTCTCAAGCGAAGAATATCATATGTGGCCATCTGAGCAAAGGACAATATGGAAGAGTGAGTGCTTTGGAAACTGCTAAGCTCATCTGGGACAGGCTGTCCAAAGCAAATGAAGGGGTCTCAACTCAGCGTGACTCTCAAGTTGATGTTCTTCACAATCTCTTCAACCGCTTCAAAAGACTCGACAACGAAAATGTTCAACAAACCTTAGATCGCCTCACTAACATCTCAAATGAGCTTCAAGCGCTTGGTGCCACTGACATCACCGACCATGAGGTGGTGAAGAAATTGTTGAGATCGCTTGATTCCTCATTTGATACTCTGGCACTGATGACACAAGAGCGTGCTGACTACAAGTCATTGATCCAGCTGATATCCTCGAGAGGCTAAATACTCATGAGTTCCAGCTTGCTGAAAAGAGAGATCTCTATGGTTCTAGCTATGGAAAATCACGTGCCCTGAAGGCCAAGGCTGTGTCTGAATCTGATTGTGAAGACTCTGGTAGTAGCCTTGGAGATCCTGAAGAATTGAGACAGAGCTAGCACCGCCGTGAAGAAATTCCAAGTTCTCAAGACGTGGTCGCTGGAAAATCCTCAAGGAGCAGTGATTCCTCATCCAAAGGACTATAAGAGAAGACTTTGCCACAAATGCAAGAAACCTGGTCACTACATTCAAGATTGTCCTCAGTGGGAAAAGGAATTAAAGAAGAAGAAATACAAGGATTACAGTTCTGATGACGCTAAGAAGAAGAAGAAATCGTCGAAATCTTCATCATCAAAATCCTCAAAGCCTTCTTCTCACAAGAAGAGCAGCTCCAAGAAGGCTCGGGCATTCATTGGAAAGGAAATGGACTCAAGCTGAATCGAGGAACATGAGGAAGAGGAGGCATCGGAAGAATCTGAGTCCGTGTGGCGAGTCTGCTCTCGCTCTCGCTTTCGTCGACAAGTCCATCTTCAACTCAAGAAAATGAACTCACCAACAAAGTGATGAAGATAGTGATGACTACGCTCCCACCTTTTGCTTCATACAAAGGGTGCCAAGGTACTCAAATATACCTCCTCTGAATCTAGTGAAAATGAATCTGATGAAGATATAAAGCCCAACTACTCAAAACTTGCTAAGATTCCTGTAAAACAACAAAGGGCTTTTGAAAAGGTTCAAAACATGCTAGATAAAAGTGATGATATGTTGGGTGAACAAATGGATCGCACTAAAGCCCTGACTGAAAATCTTCAGAGACTTCAGTATAGGCTTGACAGCCTTCAAGGTCATCATAACACTCTCTTGTCTGATCATGAAAAACTTTCTGATGAATTTCTTCAAAGAAAGCAAGATCTTGAGAAGCTAAGAGTGAGTTATGAAGATCTTCAGAAGGAGCTTGATTCATTACTTGCTCAACAAATCAGCGCTTCTCAGGAAGAATTTGTTCCTCCATGCTTAAAGTGCATTGAACGTGAATCTGCTAATTCTTCACCTGAATGTTCAAATGCTTCAACTGTTACAAATTCTTCACCTGCCTCTTCTATCACTAATTCCTCATCTGAGGATATTGCTAGTATCACCGATTTATGCAGGGTTGAAGGAATTGTACATGACAGCATGTACAAAAGCCTCAAAGGGCATCGACTCTTTGTGATGTGCTTAAAAGCAGATCCTCAACAGAACCCTAGGAAAGAGGGTATTGCCTTTGAGAGAAAACTCAATGCCGATGGAACATATTGAAGCCCGAGCAACCCCAAAACCTCATGGGTTGCTGCAAAGGACCTCCATTTGATCCATCTAACTTATCTGCTTTACATGTGAATCTCCTCATTCTTCCGATGAGTCATTTGACTCCAACTATAAACTGTTCAAAAATCAGAATGGTGAAGTATTTGCTAGATATGTTGGCACTAACTACAGAACGGTTCCCCTATGAAGAAAATTTGGGTTCCCAAGAAGTGCCTTGAAAGTCTTGGTGAATGTCCTCATGACACCACCGTGAAGAAAGGAACCCCAGATCAAACTCTTCATATGGACCAAATTCTTCATATGGATCCAAGTCCTCATACGGACCAAATTCCTCACGTGGATCAAATTCCTCAAAAGGATCAAAGTCCTCATATGATTATCATCGTATAACAACTCTCGCTTTTGCAGGTAGAGCTAAGGGCTATGAATATGTGCATTATTCTTCAAACCAATATGTTCATAAGTCCTCGAAGAATTTCTCTGCTTATTCATATGCTTACCACTTATGTGAAACGAAAAGGATTGGCCTCTATGCCACCATTCTCATATGGAGCTCGCAGAGTGATGAACTCTTTGCCACCCCTTCAGATATGGGTGGTGAAGAAAAAGAACTAATCTCTTCTGCAGGGTCAGGCCTCCAGACGTGCTTTAACGTCTGAAGAATTTGTTGGGGCCTGACAAAAATGCCTGAAAGGACGCATGCTAATCATGAAGAAATGAACTTTCATTTCACACGTCCTCATACCGCTTATCTCGTTATATCGCTCGATGAAATTCATCTGATGAAATTGATATCATATTCTTCACTGATGAAGTATATGAGATCGTAACTTGCACTAATTCATCTGCATGATGATCAACTCAAAGACAATGAGTGGGTCCTCGATAGTGGATGTACAAATCACATGACTGGTGACAAGAATCTATTGATGGATGATCCCTTATCACCATCACATCTCAAGCATATCATCTTTGGCCGACAAAGGCAAAAGTCGTATTGGGTCTTGGTAAGGTTATGATCTCTAAGGACATACACATGGACAAAGTCATGCTTGTTGAGTCCTTAGGATACAACCTCATGTCATCTCAATGCTTTGTGATCTTGATATGGTTGTTGTCTTTGGCAAGTATCGTTGTGTTGTGATCATGGAAGTGACAATTCCAAAGTCTTCAAGGCTTTAGGAGAGGAGACTTGTATATTGTTGATTTCTCTACAGACCACAACCAGCCGTGTGTCTACTTGCAAAAGCTTCGTAGGCTGGCTATGGCATCGGCGACTTGGTCATGCAGCATGAGGAATTTGCACACGCCATGCGAAAAAGAAGCATGTCATTGGCATTGAGAATGTCAAATTCCTCAAGGATCACTTGTGTGGAGCCCGTGAAGCTGGAAAATGACCAAGGCCAAGCATCCAAAGGAAGACTATCATGACCACTACTCGTCCATTCAATTGCTTCACATGGACCTCTTTGGTCCTAATCATTACTCAGCAGTCACTAATGATGCATCTCTATATGGCTTTGTTATTGTTGATGATTACTCTCATTACACATGGGTACACATTGTTACTTACAAACATGAAGTGCGGGAAGTCTTCAAACGATTTTCCTCGAGGGCTTCAACCAACTTTGGTGTGAAGATCAGCACATCAGAGTGACAATGGAACTGAGTTCAAGAATTCGGTCTTGATGACTATCTTGATGAACTTGGTATTACTCATGAGTTATCTGCTCCCTATACTCCTCAAAGAAATGGCGTCGTGGAGCGCAAGAACAGAACTCTTGTTGAGATGGCTCGCACTATGCTTGATGAATACAAAACGCCTCGTCGTTTTTGGATTGATGCAATTGATACCGCGTGCCACATCATCAACAGAGTATATCTTCACAAATTCTTCAAGAAGACTGCCTATGAACTCCTCACTGACAAGAAAACCAATGTGAGTTATTTCAAAGTCTTCGGTGCTAAATGCTGGATTAGAGATCCTCATCACAATTCTAAATTTGCACCGAAAGCACATGAAGGTTTTATGCTTGGTTACGGAAAGGACTCGCACACCTACAGAGTCTTCAACATCGCTCTTCACAAGATTGTTGATATCAGAGATGTGCGGTTCGATGAAACTAATGGCTCGCAAAGAGAGCACCTACCTTATGTGTTAGATGAACCAGCACCTGAGGAATCTATCAAGTTCAAGGCAACTGAGGATGTCATTCCTACTGAAGAATCTGCTGAAGAATTCATTCCTATACACGAAGAATGTCGAGCTGATGCACCTGAGGATAATGTTGAAGCAAATGGTACTGAAGAAAATGCTGATCAAATTCCTCGACGACAACTAGCTCATCCTCGCGTTGCAAAAGAAGTGCAAGTTGACAAGATCATCGATGACATTGAAGCACCAGGTCCTCTCACACGCTCAAAAGCTTCACATTTATCTAACTTTTGTGGGCACTATGCTTTTGTCTCTATTACAGAGCCCACTAAGGTAGATGAAGCATTTCTGGAGCCTGAGTGGATTCAGGCAATGCAAGAAGAATTACATCAATTCGAGCTCAACAATGTGTGGGAACTGGTCAAACGTCCAGATCCTCGCAAGCATAATATCATTGGCACAAAGTGGATCTACCGCAACAAGCAAGATGAAAATGGCCTTGTGGTGAGGAATAAGGCACGACTTGTAGCTCAAGGCTACACACAGTTGAAGGAATTGATTTCGATGAAACTTTTGCACTGTTGCTAGACTTGAGGCTATTCGATATTACTTGCTTATGCTAACCATCATAATATCACTTTATATCAAATGGATGTGAAAATTGCATTCCTCAATGGTAAGCTTGAGGAAGAAGTATATGTTGCTCAACCCCTGTGTTTTGAAGATCCAAAGAATCCGACAAAGTCTTCGACTCAACAAGGCCCTCTATGGTCTCAAACAGGCCCCACGGGCGTGGTATGATACATTGAAGGAATTCTTCGTGAAGAATAGCTTCACACCCGATTCACTCGACCCTACTCTCTTTACTAAATCATATGATGGTGAACTGTTTGTGTGCCAAATATATGTTGATGATATTATCTTTGGCTGTACTAACCAATGTTATAGTGATGAATTTGCCTATATGATGAGTGAAGAATATCAAATGTCTATGATGGGAGAATTGAAATTCTTCTTAGGTCTTCAAATTCAATCAACAACACAATGGCATATTCATATCTCAGAGAAATACCTCAAAGATGTCCTCAAGAAATTCGCATGCAAGATTGCAAAGGCGTCAAAATTCCTATGCCCACAAATGGCCATCTATGCAATCGATGAAAATGGTATTGACTTCGATCACAAGGTATACCACCCATGATTGGTTCTCTATTGTACTTATGTGCATCTAGGCCAGATATAATGCTTAGTGTTTGCATGTGTGCCCAATTTCAAGCTACACCAAGGAATCACACCATAAGGCTGTGAAGCATATTCTTCGATATCTAGCTCACACACCAACACTAGGATTATGGTACCCCAAGGGCTCTACTTTTGATCTCATTGGATATTCGACTCGACTATGCTGGTGATCATGTGGACCGCAAGTCAACATCTGGTACTTGTCATTTCTCGACGATCTTTGGTCCGTTGGTCCTCAAGAAACAGAATGCGATCACCGCTCATCGGAAGCTGAATACATTGCTGCTAGCTCTTGTTGTGCTCAATTGCTGTGGATGAAGCAAACTCTCAAGGACTACGGCATCAACGTGAAGAATGTGCCTCTCTCTTGTGACAATGAGAGTGCCATCAAGATTGCTCACAACCCAGTTCAGCACTCAAGACAAAGCACATTCAAATTCGCCATCATTTTCTTCGTGATCATGTGTTGAAGGGCGACATCTCCATCGAGCATGTGAAGACTCAAGAACAGCTAGCCGATATCTTCACAAAGCCCTTGGATGAGAAGAGATTTAGCAAGTTGCGGTGTGAGCTAAATATCTTAGAATCTTCAATGTTCTTTGAAAAGGACACACATCCCGACACTTATGCAAAATTGATGACTTAGATGTACAACACATGAAGAAACGTTTTCTTCAATCAATGAAGAATAACACTCTAAGTGTGAAGAAATTAATGAAGAATTTGATTCTCGTAACCCTACGACAATTGTACGCGTGTCTGAAATCATCATTCTTATACGGTGGGTCACGCCACCACCAAAATTGAAAATCTTCAATTTGAGTTTTTCCTCGCTTTTGAAATTCTTCAGTTTTTCAAATTGTTCAACTTTGCAAAATCTTCACTGTTTCCGTTGTCTTTCTTCATTGACTATATATATATATATATATATATATATATATATATATATATATATATATATATATATATATATATATATATATATATATATATATATATATATATATATATATATATATATATGGGTTTATGTCCTCTACAAGATTCACTTATGGCTATTTCTTCAAGTTGTTTTTTTTGCTAATTGAATGTGATCCGTCCCTTCCCCCTCTATGCTATACTCAACCCAATCTATTCACAAATTCTTCATGTGCGTTTTATTTGAAACTCGTTCAAAATCTTCACTGTGTCCTTGTCAGCTGAAGAAATTGTGAACGGAACTTTTAACTTATCTTATCCAAATTTTTGGTTTTGCCGCTCAAACCGTTCTGCATCACACGATAAACTTATCTATTCACCCACGATCTAACACAATCTCCACTTTTCAGTACATGGGCGACACATGTCAAGCGAATGAGAAGGGTCAGGGGCACGTTCGTCCGAAATCTTCGTGTGATCGGTTTTTTACCGTGGCTATATATACCCCCTCTCCCCTTCCTCACTTCCTTTACTCCGCTCGACCGCTCTCTCTCTCGCTCGAGCTTCTCAAACCCTAGCGCCGCCGCTACTTCATCGTCGCCGGTGAGGAAGAGCTTCACTGCCTCGACCTCGTTGCCGTCGTACTCGCGCCGACCGCGGAAATCTTCACTCCGCCGCTGATGAAGCTGTCTTCCTCCGCCGAGTTAGGGCGTGGGAGATCTGAACTGACGAACTTCTAATCTACACTTCTCGGTTTGTCATGTTCTTCATTCGGTAATTAAAAGTTACTTTTATTACTCGCTTTGATTCTCAAACCTTCTTGAAAATCTTCAAAGGTGTTTATTCTTCAAATCTTCACACATATGAACACCTCAAACGAAATATGCTCTTGATTCGCTTTCTAAGCAATGATTTTTCTTCAAGATTCCTCAATTGTGTGGATCCTCGATCTATACAACTCGAACCTAAGACAAAGATCGCTTAGTGAAATTCTTCAAGGCTCATCTGGTCAAATTCCTCAAACTTTTTTAAAAACCTTCCGAGAACGATATGACCTCTCCAAATTCCTCGCAACTATACTCTGCTCACAGTACTCATGTCCGCTGCTGAATCACTAGGTTCTCATCAACTTAACTCATTTGCAGCGCTCCTCAAGAAAAGTTGCATACTTTTTCAGAGAATTCGATTGTTCAAATTCCTCACCAAGAATATGGCGAAGGAAAGAAGCCACGTAAAGGAGGAAAGAGGCCTGAGTTCATGACTGCGTTTGAGATTCCTGAGGACATCTATGCTGATTATTGCACACCTGATGAACCCGAGTTCGGAAAAGGAAACAAAAATCAGCGCAAGGTGCGCATTCAAAAGATTGAAAGGAGATGGGCAAGGGAATGGAGGAAGTATAGATATGTTACTCCAAAGTACATGAAGAAATTCGCCTCAATCCTCCATGCCCAAGAGCTCCATTGGCACCGGTCAAGAAGTCGACCCCACCAAAGATCAAGCGTGGTGAGGACTTTCCCAAGAATGGGCCAAGCGCCAAGCCAAATTGGCAAGACAAGCCAACGAGGCAGTGAGGAAATTTAATGAGGACTCTGCTATCGCTGCTGCCATCGAGGCCTCTGTCAAGCCAAGAAAATCTATGGCAAAGAAGCCCGCACACAAGCCAAGTGCTTCACCAACAAGGCCCTCACGGCCAAGTTCCTCAGCTGTGCCCTCACGACCAAATTCCTCATGCAGCTCCTGCTCCTCCCAAATCCTCAGCTCCTACAAAGTCCTCAAGAGTTCCGACAAAGTCCTCAAGACTGTGCATCCGCCACGTACCAAGGACTGCATGCATCTCCATTGCCTCTGTGTCTCAAAGAAGTTCCTCACCTGCACCAAATTCTTCATGTGGCCCAACTCTGCTCAAGACTAAGGCCACAGTGGACGAGGTCCTCGCCAAGTCCCAAGAAGAAACAGGTCGCCTTCCAGAGTTGAGGCTGATGATGATGAACTTGCGAAATCATCGAGACCGACAAGAAAGGGTCATAGAGCCAAAGGCACACCTGCCCATCATTTGTTGGATCCAAGAGCGATCCTAGACTACATTGATCTCTGGCATAAGGACCCAAACACTCCTATGCCTGACTTCAAGTTGACACCTGGCCAAAGTCACATGTTGACTCATTTCATCCAAGAGGAGAAATGGAAATTTGATACGCCAGAGAGATCAAGAAATCGCAGATGTAAAAGAGAAACTGCTGAAGAAAATGTTGTCAAGATGACAATCAAGAACTTATCAAGATGCAGTGACATCAAAGCCCTCAAATGACAAATTTGACTCATATTATGCTGATTGGCAGGAGCCAAAGTCAGATTTGTCAATCGACAAAGAAGTTCTCAAATGTTGCAGCCCCAACGCAACAAGAATTCCTCAGCCGGAGCCTCTGCTCAGCCAATCGAAGAACATGCCAAGACCACTGATGAAGTTCAAAGGTCAAGACAATGCTAGTTCCAGGCTGATGATTCCATTCCAGCCGATGAAGAAATTGCCAGGGCATCCACCAGTGGTGCTCCTGAAGAAACTGAAGGAGTCAGGGCAACTGCATCAGTTGCGCCTAAGGAAATTCAACCAGATTCCTCAGCTCCTCCTGCGCCTACACCAACTCCAATCCTTCCATCTGCATCTGATGTGAAGAAGACCAAGGCTGCAGAACGAGCTGCAGTGAAGAAAAGGAAAGCATCTGCTGCTTCAAATTCTTCAGCCCCGAAGAAGATGAAGACAATGACCAGCTCATTTGAAAATCCTATTGATGCTGTTCCAATTTCCTCCATGCCATCAAAGGACCTTGTTCCTTTTGGTGAAGATTATGAGATCCCAAGCGGATCTGATGAAGAAAATCATTCTGCTGCTTCGTCAGAGCAGATTGATGAAGAAATTGAAGTGGAAGCAATCCCTTCAACCCCAATCATTTCCTCGCCTATGCCTCAGTTCACAGCTGAAGAGGCTGGTGTTGAGGAAATTGAAGAAGATGTGGATATTGGAAGCACAACGCCAAGGATGAACGATGACTTTTGGGAAAGTCAGCATCCAAATTCTCCACTCTTCACACCAATCCAATAGATTCCTCAGTCCCCTGCTCCAACAGTTCAAATGGGCTCAAGAAACTCATCCCACTTCATCTCAGACATGAAGAAATTCCAGCCACTAGCGCCGATGAACTCTGCCGCTGATCCTCGATCGCACATGTAGAGGAACCAGAAATTCCTCACCAAGAACCGAGATTGCGATTCCAGAGGTCATGATGCAACTCATCGACACTCCATTGCCAAAGCCAAAGAATCCATTCTCAACGAAACAAAAGTTCAAGGCTGAAGACTTCTTTGGCAGCATGTTTTCTTCAGATTACAACCCATATGACTCGCCGAATAGGAAGAGGCGCTTCGACTGCCAGTCAAGCCAACTTCTATTCCTCTCAGGTTTTCAACAAAGACAAAGTCTTCGATCATGCACATATTCCTCATGTGGACATGGAATCTCTGCCAGGCTTCGAGCCAGTCCTCAGTGTTCTTCACGATGCAGACTTCAATTTCTGCACCGACATCCGTGATTGGAATGAAGAACTCATTCTTCAATTCTATGCGACGCTGCATATCACCAAGACGCTCAAGATGTGAACTCATGGGTGTTGGACCGATGTCCGAAAATACTCACTACAAGGCACCAAAGAATGAATTGCTTGCTCCCTACCACTCAGTCCTCCCTTTGATGGTGCTCGTTGTATCTACAACGAACTGAGCTTTCAAATCACTACATGCAAGTGCCGATGAAGCCTTTGAAGCCCGGACAGCACCTCAACCAAATTCCTCGTCAAGGAATTACTATATGTGCCTCGGACTGTCTATCGGATTCGACGAAGACAATGAGTCCTATCAAAGGCCACGACTCAAATGATGAAGAAGTCGCTGGCATCATGAAGAATATGCTTTTCAATATCATTCATGGCGTTCCCGTCAACTTCCATGGTTTCTTCATGAGGACTCTGGCAAACATTGCTATGTCACCTTTTGAACTGAAGCCTTATGCACCATGGATTATGAGGTTCATCAGGACACAGTCTTCACTCAATTACAAGGCTGATACTCTGAACCACTGCAACTACTTGCCTCCGATTGAAGTCCTCAAACGGACATTTTCCTCAGCTAATGACAAGGGCAAGGCAACTGCTGTGATCGATGAAGGCATTCGTCCATTGGATGGTCAATTTCGCAAAGCTGCATCCTACTCCACCAATGATGACTCTGCCACACATGACTCTGCCGCCAATACCTCAGCCAAGCAAAATCCTCAAGCCACAACACCCAGGGTGATGAATGATCGTGAGTTACTCCTCGGTCTTCATCAGAAGGTTGATCGCCATCATAAATGGGTCAAGCGTCAGTTTGCTTCAATTCTTCACAACATGACCTCTACACACAATGCAGTGAAGAAAAACCAATACTACCTCCATGAAACCTTCAACTGCACCTGGGCTGTTCTTTCTA
This sequence comes from Aegilops longissima, assembly GCA_021605205.1. Lineage (NCBI taxonomy): Eukaryota > Viridiplantae > Streptophyta > Magnoliopsida > Poales > Poaceae > Aegilops > Aegilops longissima. Next base: position 581,529,082 of record CM038682.1, read on the forward strand.
ATGTCTACAGCGCGGAAGAACTAAAGATAATGGGTCTCAAGGAAGAATTTGACTGGTCTGCACCTCCACCGAAGAAATACAAGAAGGTCAAAGTTCCTTCCTAGGTGGCCAGCTCCTATTCTTCATCGCGAGACACTAATGAAAATGAAGACTTGGACGACACTGTGGCAGGCCCTACTACGACAACCGACCCCAACAACACTGGCGCTCCTTCATCAACTTGAAATTCTTCAGGGGCGTTAGTCCTCAATTTCGATCCTTTTGGTCATCCGATGACAAAGGGGAAGAAATGTGAGTTAGTCTTCAAGCGGGTCTATTATATGGGAATTTTTTTTTGCTAAGTTACAACTCTCGTTCTTCTGAAACTTTTATTGGATCGAGTTGTAATCTTAAACCCGATGGTGCTCTGATACTTTTGATGTGTTCCTCTGCATGCTTATTCCTTGTTTTATGTTAATACACGCATGCTGAATTACATCAGTCACCATATTTCATCATGCATTTCAAATTCTTCATATTATATGTCAAATGCGTGTATGAATTACAAGATATAGGGGGAGATCTCCATGATTCAACTCTTCAAATGTGCATTGCCTCAAAAGCAAATTCCTCACTATGCAAATCTTCGTGGGGAGTTCTTCTATATCTTGCAATCAAATTCCTCAATATCAGTATTTACACTTCATATGTTTATCCTCGTTGAAAACTTAACCTATATTGTCATCAATCACCAAAAGGGGAGATTGTAAGTGCATCTAGTGCCCTTAGTGATTTTGGTGTATTGAAGACTTATAGGTTAAGGGACTAATGTGTTTATGAGTGTACACAGGTCTATAAGTCTATGAGGAGTTTGATATTTACAGAGAAAGTCGACCCTAAAATGAAGTTCTTCGATCAAGACTTTGATATTCAAGACTTTCAAGACTTTGAAAGTGAAGAAATTGGTTTGACCTTGAAGACTTGGTATTCATTTGAGGAACATGAAGCGTGAAGACTTTTGTTTTCGTAGTTTCGCTTTCTCTTCTTGAGTCATAGGAACCACCGTGCATCGTTAAAGGGGTCGAGGAAATACTAAGGAAAATTTTCCATGTGATGCTCAACTCAAAATCCTACACCTACCAATCCCTTCAAGTGAAGCCTTTAGAAATCTCATACAGTTCAGTCAATTTCTTCAAAGGATGAGACGAAGTTCTTCCGGTCACGAGGAATTTGTTCGACCGAGGAGTTAGGAATTCGCCAAGCGGATTGCCTACACAATGAGGAACATGATAGCCCCGAGGAATTTGAGAATCAAATTTCCGACCGTTGTTTATCTTGCTCGCCACCTGTCCCAAAATATCTTATCCATCTAACGGTCATATCATTGAAGGGCATTTATGTCTTATCATGTCGGGCTGCTCCCTAGGCTATAAATAGCCGCCCCCTACAACCACTAGCTGGTTGGCTGCTCCGAGAGAACTTGACACTTGTCATTTGAGAGCAACCCATCCTCTGAGGACTTTGAGCGAAAATCATCGAGTGAGGAAAAACCCAAAAACCAAACCCCTACAAACCCAAAGTGATTGAGCATCACTGAAGAGATTGATCCTGCATGGATCCGACGCTTGTTACCTTTGAAGACTGTGCTTCTTCCAGACGATTAGGCGTCATGGTGTCCGGGACTGTGTGTCCTCGAGTTTAAATACTCAGCCGCTCTAACCAGACGTACAACTAAGATAGTAGTTGGAACTGGTCTACCAAATCATTGTCTTCACCAACCTAACTGTATTTCCTCAACTCTTTCATTTCCTCATTACTGTGTTGAGTGTTCGCTCATATCTGTGTTTGAATACTTTGACTGAAGACTTTCTCAATTTCCTCAGTTCAATTCTTCAGTCTATTTGTCTTCATCGTGTGCTATCATGTGTTTACGCTTTCTGTACTCTTTGATTGTCTTCATTTCATCATGATGACCATGCCCGCATTCTCTTATGCTTACTTCTAAGTACTTATTCCGCTGCAAGTATTTCTTCACTTAGGAATTTCCTCACCGGAAAATTCCTCATTGAAGAATTCATAAAAATCACCTATTCACCCCCCTCTAGTCGATATAACGCACTTTAAACACCTTGTTCATCATACTCATAAAATAGGCAGGGGCGTTAGTCAATCCAAAAGACATGACCATGTATTCATATAGCCCATACCTTGTGGTAAAGGCTGTCTTAGGTATATCCTGTTCTCGGATCTTCAACTGGTGGTATCCTGATCGAAGATCGATCTTTGAGAATACTTTGGCTCCCTGTAGCTGGTCAAAAAAATCGTTGATCATCGGTAGTGGGTACTTGTTCTTGATCGTCACTTCGTTCAATGCATGATAATCAACAACCATTCTTAAAGATCCATCCTTCTTCTCAACTAAGAGCACTGGGGCTCCCCACGGTGATGAACTTGGTCGAATGTAACCTTTCTCCAATAACTCCTTAATCTACTTCTTAATTTCCTCCAGATCATTTGCGGGCATCCGATACGGTCTCCTTGATATTGGTCTGGTGCCTGGAAATAGCTCTATTAGAAATTATATATCTCGATCTTGTGGCATGCTTGGTAATTCCTCTGGAAATACATCCGGGTAATCCTTCACAACAGGAACTTCCTCCTGAACAACTCCCGAGAGTGAATTTACTTGTGTCCTCTTTGGCACATGCCGAGACACATACTTGATCCGTTTACCCTCTGGGGTGGTGAGGAGAATTGACTTACGAGCACAATAGACATTTCCTCCATACCATGCCTAGTATCACATCCAATCCTTGTGACTCCGAAATTATTAGGTCTGGGGGGAAAACATGCCTACCTATGGTCAATGGCATCTGAAAACATCCTCTGCTTGCCATATACCCCGCTCCCGGCGAACTTACTAACATAGGTGTATTTAGGGCTTTGGTGGGCAACTTATACTTATCCACAAATCCCCTCGATATATATGAATGCGATGCACCAGTGTCAAAAAGAATAGTAGCAGTAAATGACTTAATCAAAAACTTACCGATGACTGCATCTGGCTGCTCTTCAACTTCCTCCACATTAACGTGGTTCACCTGTCCTCTGGTGAAAGGGTTGGGCTTCTTCCCAGAACTTCCATTTCCATTTCCATTATTTGCTTCAGGACACTCGATGGCGTAGTGTCCAGTCTTCCCGCACTTGAAACAAGTAATGTGACTTAGATCCTTCTTGGCGGGTGAAGTGGGGTTGAAACGGTTCTGACCGTTGTTTCCTCCATTCCCATTACCATTCTTAGGGCCACTATGGTTATGTGAACTTCCTCCATTGTGAGTGTGGCCTCCATGGTTATGATGGGTACGTCCTCCCGAGTTCGGGGTAAAACGAGGCTTCTGCTGAGCTCCAGAGTTGTACTTCCCCTATCCATACTTCCTTTTGCGGCTCTCTGTCTATTGTTGCTTGCCTTCAATCATGAGGGCCCTATCTACCAACTCCTGGTAGTTGGCAAATGTCGCCACCATCAACTGCATACTCAGCTCATCATTCAGCCCTTCCATAAACTTCTCCTGCTTTGCGGCATCTGTGGCCACATCATCTGGGGCATAGCGGGCTAATTTGCTGAACTCATCCACGTATTGTGCCACAATACAATTTCCCTGGCGTAAGTTGCGAAACTCACACTTCTTCATACTCATAGCTCCAGCTGAGACATGTGCAGTGCGGAATGCCTGCTGAATATGATCCCAAGTGACATTCGCCACCGAGAAGGTGGCTGTGCAATTATCCCACCATGAGGCTGCGGGTCCATCCAGTTGATGTGCGGCAAAGCGCACCTTCTCAGCATCTGTGCAACATGCGGAGGTCAGCTCCCTTCCAATCCTGTGGAGCGAATCATTAGCAACAATCGGCTCAGTGCTACTAGAGAACACCGGCGGATTCAACCTTAGGAACCGGGCTAAGTTGTCAACTGGAGGTGGTGGCGGTGGGTTGTTGTTGTTGTTGTTGTTGCCTTGGTTCTGGACTAGCAACTGCATCAAGGCATTCTGTTGTTGGATCAACTGAGTGAGCTCCGGTGGGAGGACAAATCCAGGGTCACGTCTCGGAGGCATCTGATAGGTTTAGAGGGGTGAGAATATAATAGAGTGAGGTCTAAAGAGAGATCACTACCCATATGCACATTAGATAAACACATTCATTTCACACCACTCAATTCTAACAAGGTCATACAATCGATCTAAACTATCATTACAAAATACTCGGATTATTACTATATACATGGGGGATACTAATAGTAATATGGTGGTCGACTAGAAATTTTGATTGGTGGAAGACTCCATGATATCTGCTCCAGCTTCGTCTTCATAATCATCATCACTATCGGGGTCGGAGTCGATGTCGTCGATTATGATGTAGTCTTCGGGGTGGTTGTCCTCCTTAGGTGCGGGATCTCCCATCAATATTCCTAGCTTCTTCTTCAGGTCTTCATTCTTCTCCAGTAGTACTGCAATTTCTTCTTCATATCCATCGCATGTAGACTTGAGTTCCTCTTCTAGCTCCATGTTCCTGGTCATCACCTTCTTCATGTCTATCATGCTGGCGCACATCTGGTTCTCCTGACGACGAATGTGCTGATTTAACTCCTGGATGTAGGCTGTAATGGATTTATCCCTCCTGGTGCAAATCATCTACCATTTCTCATCTCGGCGTCCACATATCTGGTAGAAGGTGTCCTTAAGATCCTTGTGGTATACTGAAAGTGCGTTATATCGACTAGAGGGGGGGGTGAATAGGCGATTTTTATGAATTCTTCACTGAGGAATTTGCCGGTGAGGAAATTCCTTAGCGAAGAACTACTTGCAGCGGAATAAGTACTCAGAAGTAAGCATAAGAGAATGCGGGCATGGTCATCATGATGAAATGAAGACAATCAAAGAGTACAGAAAGCATAAACACAGGATAGCACAAGACGAAGACAAACAGACTGAAGAAATTGAACTGAGGAGATTGAGAAAGTCTTCAGTCAAAGTCTTCAAACACATATATGAATGAACACCCAACACAGTAATGAGGAAATGAGAGGGTTGAAGAAATAGAACCAGTAAGGTTGGTGAAGACAATGATTTGGTAGACCAGTTCCAACTGCTGTCTCGGTTGTACGTCTGGTTGGAGCGGCTGAGTATTTAAACTCGAGGACACACAGTCCCGGACACCCAGCCGCTGAGCATGCAGCTCAGGACACCAATTCCTCACCGTATTCTCCTTGAACTAAGGTCACACAGACCTCGTCCAATCACTCGTGGTAAGTCTTCAGGCGACTTCCAAACCTTCACAGACTTGGTCACTCGGCGATCCACAATTCCTCTTGGATGCTCTAGACCATGACACCTAACCGTCTGGAAGAAGCACATTCTTCAAAGGTAACAAGCGTCGGATCCACGCAGGATCAATCTCTTCAGTGATGCTCAATCACTTTGGGTTTGTAGGAGTTTGGTTTTTGGGTTTTTCCTCACTCGATGATTTTTGCTCAAAGTCCTCGGAGGATGGGTTGCTCTCAAATGACAAGTGTCAAGTTTCTCTCGAAGCAGCAAACCAGCTAGTGGTTGTAGGGGGGCGGCTATTTATAGCCTAGGGAGCAGCCCGATATGATAAGACATAAATGCCCTTCAATGATATGACCGTTAGATGGATAAGATATTTTGGGACAGTCATGCCAAGAGACAAAGAATGATCGGAAATTTGTATCTCAAATTCCTCGTGGCTATCCTGTTCCTCATTGTAGTAGGCAATCCAAGATCAAGCGAATTCTTAACTCCTCGGTCAGAATAAATTCTCGGCGACTGTAAGAACTTCGCTCATCACATCAAGAAATTGACTGAACTGTATGAGATTTCCAAAGGCTTCACTCAAGGGATTGGTAGGTGTAGGATTTTGAGTTGAGCATCACATGGAAATTTTTCCTTAGTATTTCCTCGACCCCTTTAACAAAGACGGTGTTTCCTATGACTCAAGAAAGAGAAAAACGAAACTACGAAAACAAAAGTCTTCACGCTTCATTTTCCTCAAATGAATACCAAGTCTTCAAGGTCACACCAATTTCTTCACTTTCAAAGTCTTCGAAAGTCTTCCTAATATCAAAGTCTTCATCAAGAACTTCATTTTAAGGGGTAGACTTTCTCTGTAAATATCAAACTCCTCATAGACTTATAGACCTGTGTACACTCACAAACACATTTGTCCCTTAACCTATAAGTCTTCAATACACCAAAACCACTAAGGGGCACTAGATGCACTTACAATCTCCCCTTTTGGTGATTGATGACAATATAGGTTAAGTTTTCAACGGGATAAACATATGAAGTGTAAATACTGATATTGAGGAATTTGATTGCAAGATATAGAAGAACTCCCCCTGAAGATGTGCATAGTGAGGAATTTGCTTTTGAGGCAATGCACATTTGAAGAGTTGAATCATGGAGATCTCCCCCTATATCTTGTAATTCATACACGCATTTGACATATAATATGAAGAATTTGAAATGCATGATGAAATATGGTGCTTGATGAAATTCAGCATGCGTGCAATAACATTAATGAGGAATAGGCATGCAAAATAACCCATCAAGAGAATTAGAGCTCAAGAGAATCAGAGCTCAGTGCATCAAAAGTATCAGAGCACCATCGGGTTTAAGATAACAACTCGATCAAATAAAAGTTTCAGAAGAACGAGAGTTGTAACTTAACAAAAATTATTGCCCATATAATAGACCCGCTTGAAGAATAACTCAAATTTCTCCCCCTTTGTCATCGAATGACCAAAAGGATCAAAACTGAGGACTAACGCCCCTGAAGAATTTCAAGTTGATGAAGGAGCGCCAGCATTGTTGATGTCGGTTGTTGTAGTAGGGCCTGCCGCAGTGTCGTCCAAGTCTTCATTTTCATCAGTGTCTCGTGATAAAGAATAGGAGCTGGCCACCAAGGAAGGAACTTTGACCTTCTTGTATTTCTTCAGAGGAGGTGCAGACCAGTCAAATTCTTCCTTGAGACCCATTGTTGTCAGTTCTTCCGTGTTTGAAGGTTTCATGGAGGTAGTAGTGGTTTTTCTTCACTGCATTGTGTGTTGAGGTCATGTTGTGAAGAATTGAACCAAACTGATGCTTGACCCATTTATGATTGCGATCAACCTTCCGATGAAGACCGAGGAGTAACTCACGATCACCATCACCACAGTGCCGTGGCTTGAGGACTTTGCTTGGCCGAGGTATTTATGGCGAGTCATGTGTGTGAGTCATCATTGGTGGAGTAGGATGCAGCTTTGCTTAACTGTCCATCCAATGGACGAGTGCCTTCATCGATCACAGCAGTTGCCTTGCCCTTGTCATCACCGAGGTAAATGTCCGTTTGAGGACTTCAATCGGGGCAAGTAGCTGCGATGGTTCGTAGTATCAGCCTTGTAATTGAGTGAAGACCTTGTCCTGATGAATCTCATTATACAAGGAGCATAAGGCTTCAGCTCAAATGGTGACATAGCAATGTTTGCCAGAGTCCTCATGAAGAAATCATGGAAGTTGACGGGAACGCCATGAATGATATTGAAAAGCATATTCTTCATGATGCCAACGACTTCTTCACCATTTGAGTCGTGGCCTTTGATAGAACTCATTGTCTTCGTCAGAATCCGATAGACAGTCCGAGGCACATACAATAATTCCTTGACGAGGAATTTGGTTCTTGGGCCTGCCTCGCTTCAAAGGCTTCATCAGCACTTGCATATAGTGATTTGAAAGCTCGGGTTCGTTGTAGATACAACGAGCACCATCAAGGGGAGGACTGAGTGGTAGAGCACGAAGCAATTCAGTTGCTGGTGCTTTGTAGTGAGTATTTTCAGACATCCAGTCTAACACCCATGAGTTCACGTCTTCAGCGTCTCCGGTGATGTGCAGCGTTGCATAGAATTGAGGAATGAGTTCTTCATTCCAATCACAGATGTCAGTGCAGAAATTCAGAAGTCCTGCGTCGTGAAGAACACTGAGGAATGGCTCAAAGCCTGGCAGAGACTCCATGTCCACATGAGGAATATGTGCATGATCAAAGACTTTGTCTTTGTTGAAGAGCACTGAGGAATAGAAATTGGCTTGACTGGCAGTCCAGAAACGCCTCTTCCTTATGCGAGCGAATCATATGGATTGTAATCGATGAAGAATACATGCTCATCAAGAAATCTTTAGCCTTGAATTTTGCTTTGTTGAGAAGGGATTCTTTGGCTTTGGCAAGGAGTGTCAATGAGTTGCATCACGACCTCTGAATCGCAATCTCAGGTTCTTCAGCCGAGGAATTTCTTGTTCCTCTACAGGTGCAGTCTGAGGATCAGCAGCAGCAAGTTCATCAGCGCTAGTGCCTGGAATTTCTTCATGGACAGATGAAGTGGGATTAGTTTCTTCAGAGCCCATTTGAACTGTTGGAGCAGGGGACTGAGGAATTTGTTGGATTGGGGTGAAGAGTGGAGAATTTGGATGCTGACTTTCCCAAAAGTCATCGCTCATCACCGGGCGTTGTGCTTCCAATATCCACATCTTCTTCAATTTCTCAACACCAGCCTCTTCACTGTGAACCGAGGCATAGGCGAGGAAATGATTGGGGTTGAAGGGATTGCTTCCACTTCAATTTCTTCATCAATCTGCTCTGACGAAGCAGCAGAATGATTTTCTTCATCAGATCCGCTTGGGATTTCATAATCTTCATCATAAGGAACAAGGTCCTTTGATGGAATTGAGGAAATTGGAACAACATCAATAGGATTTTCATATGAGCTGGTCATTGTCTTCATTTTCTTCGCATCCGAAGAATTTGACGCAGCTGATGCTTTCCGTTTCTTCACTGCAGCTCGTTGTGCAGCCTTGGTTTTCTTCACATCAGAGGCAGATGGAAGAATTGGAGTTGGTGTTGGCGCAGGAGGAGCTGAGGAATCTGGTTGATTTTCCTCAGGTGCAACTGATGCAGTTGCCCTGACTTGTTTAGTTTCTTTAGGCGCACCACCAGTGGATGCCCTGGCAATTTCTTCAGCGGCTGGAATGGGATCATCAGCCCTGGAACTAGCATTTTCTTCAGCAGCTGAACTTCATCACGCCGGTCTGGGCATGTTCTTCGATCTGAGCCGAGGCTCCAACTGAGGAATTTCTTGTTGCGTTGGGGCAGCAACATTGGTGAATTTCTTCGTCAGGTTGACGAATCTGACTTTGTCTCCTTGCCAATCAGCATAATAAGCATCAAAGTTTTTGCTGAGAGCTTGGATTTCAGTCTGGACCTTGAGAAGTACCTCAGGTGTCATTCTGACAACGTTTTTCTTCAGGAACTTCTCCTTTCTGTATTGAGCTTTCTTGATCTCTCTTGTGCCAGAGATCAATGTAATCGAGGATTTTCCTCGGATCCAACAGCAGTGGCACAGATGTGCCTTTGACTCTAGCGACCCTTTCTTGGCGATCTCTGATGATTTCCGCAAGTTCATCATCATCAGCCTCATCATCTTCAGGTGGCACTTGGAAGGCGACCTGTTTCTTCTTGGGACTTGGCCGAGGACCTCGTCCAGCTGTGGCCTTAGTATTCAGCAGAGTCGGGCCAGATGAAGACTTTGGTGCAGCTGAGGAACTTGCTGAAACACCAGAGGCAATGGAGAAGCTCAGTCCTTTGGCACGTGGCGGATGCACAGTCTTGAGAACTTTGTCGGAACTGCCGAGGACTTGGGAGGAGCTGAGGATTTTGGAGGAGCAGGAGCAGATGAGGAATTGGCCGTGAGGGCATAGCCGAGAACTTGGCCGTGAGGGCACTGCTGGTGAAGCACTTGGCTTGTGTGCGGGCTTTTTGCCATAGATTTTCTTGGCTTGACAGAGGCCTCAATGGCAGCAGCAGTGAGCAGAGTCCTCATTGAATTTCCTCACCGCCTCGTTGGCTTGTCTTGCCAATTTGGCTTGGCGCTTGGCTCATTCTTCAGAAAGTCCTCACCACGCTTGATGTTTGGTGGGGCCAGCTTCTTGACCAAAGCCAATGGAGCTCTTGGGCATGGAGGGTTGAGAGCGAATTTCTTCATGTACTTTGGAGTTACATATCTGTACTCCCTCCATTCCCTTGCCCATCTCCGTTCAATCCTTTGAATGCGCACCTTGCGCTGATTTTTTTTCTTTGCCGAACTCGGCTTCATCAGATGTGCAATAATCAGCATATATTTCCTCAGGGATTTCAAACGCAGTCATGACCTCAGGCCTCTTTCCTCCTTTATGTGGCTTCTTTCCTTATTCTTCAGCTGAGGAATTTGAACAAATGAATTCTCTGAAGAAGTATGCAACTTTTCTTCGAGGAACGCTGCAAATGAGTTAAGTTGATGAGAACCTAGTGATTCAGCAGCGGACATGAGTACCTATGAACAGAGTATAGTTGCGAGGAATTTGGAGAGATCATATGCGTTCTCAGAAGGTTTTTCAAAAAGAACTAGTTTGAGGAATTTGACCAGATGAGCCTTGAAGAATTTCACTGAGCGATCTTTGTCTTAGGTTCCAGAGTTGTATAGATCGAGGATCCACACAATTGAGGAATCTTGAGGAAAATCATTGCTTAGAGAAACGAATCAAGAGCATATTTTGTTTGAGGTGTTCATATGTGTGAAGATTTGAAGAATAAACACCTTTGAAGATTTTCAGGAAGGTTTGAGAATCAAAGTGAGTAAATAAAAGTAACTTTTAATTACCCGAAGTGAAGAACATGACGAACTAAGAAGAACATATGGGAAGTTCGTCAGTTCAGATCTTCCACGCCCTAACTCGGCGGAGGAAGACAGCTACGGCTGCGGTGGAGTGAAGATTTCCGCGGTCGGCGCGAGTACGTCGGCAACGAGGTCGAGGCAATGAAGCTCTTCCTCACCGGCGACGATGGAGTAGCAGCGGCGCTAGGGTTTGAGAAGCTCAAGAGAGAGAGAGAGCGGTCTAGGGGAGTAAAGGAAGTGAGGAAGGGGAGAGGGGGTATATATAGCCACGGTGAAAAACTATTCGCCCGAAGATTTGGGACGAACGTGCCCCGGACCCTTCTCATTCTCTTGACATGTGTCACCCACGTACTGAAAAGGTGCAGATCTTGTTAGATCGTGGGTGAATAGATAAATCCATCGTGGGATGCGGAACGGTTTGAGCGGCAAAACCGAAAGTTTGGATAAGATCAGTTTTAAAGTTCCGTTCGCAATTTCTTCAGCTGACAAGGACACAGTGAAGATTTTGAACGAGTTTCAAATAGAACGCACATGAAGAATTTGTGAATAGATTGGGTTGAGTATAGCATAGAGGGGAAGGGTCCGATCACATTCACTTAGCGTAAAAAAGCAACTTGAAGAAATAGCCATAAGTGAATGTTGTAGAGGACATAAACCCATATATATATATATATATATATATATATATATATATATATATATATATATATATATATATATATATATATAGCCAATGAAGAAAAATGACGGAAACAGTGAAGATTTTGAAAAGTTGAAGAATTTGAAAAACTGAAGAATTTCAAAAACGAGGAAAACTCAAATTGAAGATTTTCAACTTTGGTGGTGGCGTGACCCACAGATAAGAATGATGATTTCAGACACATGCATACAATTGTCGAGGGTTCTCGAGAATCAAATTCTTCATTAATTTGTTCACACTTAGAGAGTTATTCTTCATTGATTGAAGAAAAACGTTTCTTCATGTGTTGCACATCTAAGTCATCAATTTTGCATAAGTGTCAGGATGTGTGTCCTTTTCAAAGAACATTCGAAGATTCTAAGATATTTAGCTCACACCGCAACTTGCTAAATCTCTTCTCATCCAAGGGCTTGGTGAAGATATCGGCTAGCTGTTCTTCAGTCTTCACATGCTCGATGGAGATGTCGCCCTTCAACACATGATCACGAAGAAAATGATGACGATATTGAATGTGCTTTGTCTTAGAGTGCTGAACTGGGTTGTGAGCAATCTTGATGGCACTCTCATTGTCACAATAGAGAGGCACATTCTTCACGTTGATGTCGTAGTCCTTGAGAGTTTGCTTCATCCACAGCAATTGAGCACAACAAGAGCCAAAGAGAATGTATTCAGCTTCCGCAGAGATGTGATACGCAATTCTGTTTCTTCGAGGACCAATGCACCAAAGATCGTCCGAGGAAATGAAAAGTACCAGATGTTGACTTGCGGTCCACACGATCACCAGCATAGTCGAGTCGAATATCCAATGAGATCAAAAGTAGATCCCTTGGGGTACCATAATCCTAGTGTTGGTGTGTGAGCTAGATATCAAGAATATGCTTCACAGCCTTATGGTGTGATTCCTTCGTGTAGCTTGAAATCGGGCACACATGCAAACACTAAGCATTATATCTGGCCTAGATGCACATAAGTACAATAGAGAACTAATCATGGAGCGGTATACCTTGTGATCAAGTCAATACCATTTTCATCAAGGCATAGATGGCCATTTGTGGGCATAGGAATTTTGACGCCTTTGCAATCTTGCATGCCGAATTTCTTCAGACATCTTTGAGGTATTTCTCCGAGATATGAATATGCCATTGTGTTGTTGATTTAATTTGAAGACCTAAGAATAATTTCAACTCTCCCATCATAGACATTTGATATTCTTCACTCATCATGTAGGCAAATTCATCACTATAACGCTGGTCAAGACAGCCAAAGATAATATCATCAACATATATTTGGCACACAAACAGTTCACCATCATATGATTAAGTAAAGAGAGTAGGGTCGAGTGAACTGGTGTGAAGCCATTCTTCACGAAGAATTCCTTCAATGTATCATACCACGCCTGGGGGCTTGTTTGAGACCATAGAGGGCCTTGTTGAGTCTCAAGACTTTGTCGATTCTTTGGATCTTCAAAACCTGGGGTTGAGCAACATATACTTGTTCCTCAAGCTTACCATTGAGGAATGCACTTTTCACATCCATTTGATATAAAGTGATATTGTGATGGTTAGCATAGGCAAGTAATATGCGAATAGACTCAAGTCTAGCAACAGTGCAAAAGTTTCATCGAAATCAATTCCTTCAACTGTGTGTAGCCTTGAGCTACAAGTCGTGCCTTATTCCTCACCACAAGGCCATTTTCATCTTGCTTGTTGCGATAGATCCACTTTGTGCCAATGATATTATGCTTGCGAGGATCTGGACGTTTGACCAGTTCCTGACATTGTTGAGCTCGAATCGATGTAATTCTTCTTGCATGGCCCGGATCCACTCAGTCGCAGAATGCTTCATCTACCTTAGTGGGCTCTGTGATAGAGACAAAAGCATAGTGCCCACAAAAGTTAGATAAATGTGAAGCTTTTGAGCGTGTGAGAGGACCTCGGCGCTTCAATGTCGCCGATGATCTTGTCAACTTGCACTTCTTTTGCAACGCGAGGATGAGCTGGTTGTCGCCGAGGAATTTGATCATTTTCCTCAAACCATTGTCTTCAAATTATCTTCAGTGCATCACCGACGTTCTTCACAGACAGAACGAATTCTTCAAAGATTCTTCAGTAGGAATGACATCCTCAGTTGCCTTGAAATTGATAGATTCCTCAGGAGCAAGTTCATCAAGATAGGCATCAAGACTGGAATTCTTGAACTCAGTTCCATTGTCACTCCTGATTTGTCTGATCTTCACACCAAAGTTAGTTGAAGCCCTCGAGGAAAATCGTTTGAAGACTTCCTGCACTACATTTTTGTAAGTAACAATGTGTACCCATGTGTAACGAGAGTAATCATCAACAATAACAAAGCCATATAGAGATGCATCATTGGTGACTGCTGAGTAATGATTAGGACCAAAGAGATCCATGTGAAGCAATTCGAAGGGACGAGTAGTGGTCATGATAGTCTTCGCTGGATGCTTGGCCTTGGTCATTTTTCCAGCTTCACAGGCTCCACACAAGTGATCCTTGAGGAATTTGACATTCTCAAAGCCAATGACACGCTTCTTCTTTGCAAGCGTGTGCATATTCCTCATGCCTGCGTGACCAAGTCGTCGATGCCATAGCCAGCCTTCTGAAGCTTTTACAAGTAGACACACGGCTGGTTGTGGTCCTGTAGAGAAATCAACAATATACAAGTCTCCTCTCCTAAAGCCTTCGAAGACTTTGGAATTGTCAGCTTCCATAATCACAACACAACGATACTTGCCAAAGATAACAACCATATCAAGATCACAAAGCATTGAGACTGACATGAGGTTGTATCCTAAGGACTCAACAAGCATGACTTTGTCCATGTGTATGTCCTAAGAGATCGCAACCTTACCAAGACCCAATACCTGACTTTTGCCTTTGTCAGCAAAGATGATATGCTTCAGATGTGACGGTGACAAGGGAGCATCCACCAATAGATTCTTGTCACCAGTCATGTGATTTGTACATCCACTATCGAGCACCCACTCAGTGGCTTTGGGTTGATAATCCTGCAGATGAATTAGTGCAACTTACGATCTCATATACTTCATCGCTGAAGAATATGATATCAAGTTCATCGATGAATTTCATCAGCAAGATAATGTATAAGCAAGATGAGGACGTGTGAAATGAAAGTTCATTTCATCATGATTAGCCTGCGTTCTTTCGAGCATTTTTGTCGTGCCCCAAGCAAATTCTTCAGACGCTTAAAGCACGCCCGAGACTTGACCCTGTCAAGAGGTTAGTTCTTTTCTTCACCACCCACATCTCAAGGGGTGGCAAAGAGTTCATCACTCATGAAAGCACCATATGAGAATGGTGGCATAGAGGCCAATCCATTTCGCTTCACATAAGAGGGATTAGGGTAAGCATATGAATAAGCGGAGAAACTCTTCGAGGACTTATGAACATATTGGTTTGAAGAATAATGCACATATTCATAGCCCTTAGCTCTACCCTGCGAAACAGAGTTGTTAGCACGATGATAATCATATGAGGACTTTGATCCTTTTGAGGAATTTGATCCATGTGAGGAATTTGGTCCGTATGAGGACTTGGATCCATATGAAGAATTTGGTCCATTTGAAGAGTTTGATCTGGGGTTCCTATTCTTCACAGGTGGTGTCATGAGGACATTCACCTGAAGACTTTCAAGGCACTTCTTGGGAACCCAGATTTTCTTCATAGGGGAACCGCTCTGCAGCTAGTGCCAACATATCTAGCAAATAATTCACCATTCTGATTTTTGAACAGTTTATAGTTGAGTCAAATGACTCATCGTAAGAATGAGGAGATTCACATGTAAAACCAGATAAGTTAGATGGATCAACTGGAGGTCCTTTGCAGCAACCCATGAGGTTTTGGGATACCGCTTAGGCTTCCAATATGTTTCATCAAGATTGAGTTTCCTCTCAAAGGCAATACCTCTTTCCTAGGGTTCCTGTTGAGGATCTGCTTTTAAGCACATCACAAAGAGTCTGATGCCCTTTGAGGCTTTTGTACATGCTGTCATGTACAATTCCTTCAGCCCTGCATCGTCAAGGGTACTAGCAATGTCCTTAGATGAGGAATTAGTGATAGCAGAGGCAGGTGAAGAATTTGTAACATTTGAAGCATTTGAACATTCAGTGAAGAATTAGCGATTCACGCTCAATGCACTTTAAGCATGGAGGAACAAATTCTTCCCGAGAAGCGCTGATTTGTTGAGCAAGTAATGAATCGCGCCTTCCAAGATCTTCATAACTCACTCTTAGCTTCTCAAGATCTTGCTTTCTTTGAAGAAATTCATAAGAAAGTTTCTCATGATCGATAAGAGAGTGTTATGATGACCTTGAAGGTCATGTCAAACCTAGATCAAGTCTCAAGATATTCAGTCGGGGATTTAGTGCGATCCATTTCTTCACCTAACATATCATCACTCTTATCTAGCATGTTTTGAACCATTTCAAAAGCCCTTTGTTGTTTTACAGCAATCTTAGCAAGTTTTGAGTAACTGGGCTTTAGATCTTCATCAGATTCATTTTCACTAGATTCAGAGGAGGTATATTTGAGTACCTTGGCACCCTTTGCCATGAAGAAATAGGTGGGAGCGTAGTCATCACTATCTTCATCAGCTTTCTTGGTGAGGTCATTTTCTTCAGAGTTGAAGATGGACTTGCTGACGAAAGCAGTAGCGAGAGCTAGACTCGCCACACCAGACTCAGATTCTTCTGATGCCTCCTCTTCCTCATGTTCCTCAGGTTCAGCTTCAGAGTCCATTTCCTTGCCAATGAATGCCCGAGCCTATTTGGAGCTGCTCTTCTTGTGAGAAGAAGGCTTTGAGGATTTTGATGATGAAGATTTCGACGATTTCTTCTTCTTCTTAGCGTCATCAGATCTGTAATCCTTGTATTTCTTCTTCTTTAATTCCTTTTCCCACTTAGGACAATCTTGGATGTAGTGACCAGGTTTCTTGCATTTGTGGCAAAGTCTTCTCTTATAGTCACTGGATGAGGAATCACTGCTTCTTGAGGATTTTCCAAAGCGACCACGCCTTGAGAACTTCTGAATTTCTTCACGAGAAGTGCTAGCTCCTGCCTAATTCTTCAGATCTCCAAGGCTACTACCGTAGTCTTCACACTCGATTCGCATACGCCTTGGCCTTCGTGGCACGTGTTTTTCCATAGCTAGAACCATAGAGATCTCTTTTTTGAGAAGTCGAACTCATGAGTATTTAGCCTCTCGAGGATATCACCGGATCAAGTGACTTGTAGTCAAGACGCTCTTGTATCATCAAGGCGGAGTATCAAATGAGGAATCAAGCGATCTCAACAATTTCTTCACCACCTCATGGTCGGTGATGTCAGTGGCACCAAGCGCTTGAAGCTCATTTGAGATGTCAGTGAGGCGATCGAAGGTTTGTTGAACAATTTCCGTATCGAGTCTTTTGAAGCGGTTGAAGAGATTGCGAAGAACATCAACTCGACAGTCATGCTGAGTTGAGACTCCTTCATTTACTTTGGACAGCCTGTCCCAGATGAGCTTGGCAGTTTCCAAAGCACTCACTCTTCCATATTGTCCTTTGCTCAGATGGCCACATATGATATTCTATGGTTGAGAATCAAGTTGCTTGAATCTCTTCACATCGGCAGCATTCAGAGAAGGTGTGACTGAGGGAACACCATTTTCCACAACATACCAGAGATCGTTGTCAATTGCCTCAAGATGCATTCGCATCTTGTTCTTCCAAGAGGGGTAGTCCGTCCCATCAAAGGTAGGACACCCCGCCGAGACCTTGATCATACCTGCGGTCGACATAACTAAAACTCCGTGGTTAAACTAAAATCACACGTAACAAGGGAGTACCTTGCTCGATACCAATTTAAAGTGTTATATCGACTAGAGGGGGTGAATAGGCGATTTTATGAATTCTTCAACGAGGAATTTGCGGTGAAGAAATTCCTTAGCTAAGAACTACTTGCAGCGAATAAGTACTCAAGTAAGCATAAGAGAATGCGGCATGGTCATCATGATGAAATGAAGACAATCAAAGAGTACAGTAAAGCGTAAACACAGGATAGCACAAGATGAAGACAAACAGATCAAGAAATTGAACTGAGGAGATTGAGAAAGTCTTCACCAAAGTCTTCAAACACAGATTTGAATGAACACCCAACACAAGAATGAGGAAATGAGAGGGTTGAGGAAATAGAACCAGAAGGTTGGTGAAGACAATGATTTGTAGACCAGTTCCAACTGCTGTCTCGGCTTGTACGTCCGTTGGAGCGGCCGAGTATTTAAACTCGAGGACACACAGCCCCGACACCCGGTCGCCGAGCACGCAGCTCAGACACCAAGTCCTCACCGTATTCTCCTTGAACTAAGGTCACACAGAACTCGTCCAATCACTCGTGGTAAGTCTTCAGGCGACTTCCAAACCTTCACAGACTTGGTCACCCGGCGATCCACAATTCCTCTTGGATGCTCTGGACGATGACACCTAGCCGTCTGGAAGAAGCACATTCTTCAAAGGTAACAAGCATCGGATCCATGCAGGATCAATCTCTTCAGTGATGCTCAATCACTTTGGGTTTGTAGGGGTTTGGTTTTTGGGTTTTTCCTCACTGATGATTTTCGCCAAAGTCCTCGAGGATGGGTTGCTCTCAAATGACAAGTGTCAAGTTTCTCTCGAGCAGCCAACCAGCTAGTGGTTGTAGGGGCGGCTATTTATAGCCTAGGAGCAGCCCGACATGATAAGACATAAATGCCCTTCAATGATATGACCGTTAGATGGATAAGATATTTTGGGACAGTGGCATGCAAGAGACAAGAACGGTCGGAAATTTGAATCTCAAATTCCTCAGGGCTATCATGTTCCTCATCGTAGGCAATCCAAGATCTGCGAATTCTAACTCCTCGGTCGAATGAATTCTCAAATACTGTAAGAACTTCGCCTCACATCAAGAAATTGACTGAATCTGTATGAGATTTCCAAAGGCTTCACTCAAGGGATTGGTAGGTGTAGGATTTTGAGTTGAGCATCAAATGGAAATTTTTCCTTAGTATTTCCTCGACCCCCTTTAACAAAGACGGTGTTTCCTATGACTCAAGAAAGAGAAAACGAAACTACGAAAACAAAAGTCTTCACGCTTCATGTTCCTCAAATGAATACCAAGTCTTCAAGGTCACACAAATTTCTTCACTTTCAAAGTCTTCGTAAAGTCTTCCAATATCAAAGTCTTCAACAAGAACTTCATTTTAGGGTCGACTTTCTCTCAGAATATCAAACTCCTCATAGACTTATAGACATGTGTACACTCACAAACACATTAGTCCCTTAACCTATAAGTCTTCGATACACCAAAACCACTAAGGGGCACTAGATGCACTTACATATACCTCGCCGATGCATCCCATGGCGATGTGGGCTGCCATGCTCTTTCCTAGACTCCAGGTTGGTGCATCAAAGGAAAACTCTATCGGCTCAGTAACTAGCGTGAATGTCCTTCCTGGAACATGAACTCGAATCATCCAGCGCTCCTCTTCTCGTAAAGTGGTGGTGTAGGTCCCGGTGAAGCTTGGTATTCCGATGCTCAGGTACCTAGTGACTTCCTTCAAGTGTCGTCCAAAAGGTGTGTCTTCATCCGGTTGAGTGAACTTGTTCGTCGGGTCCGCCATCTATAGAGTAGAAAATGGAGAGGAGTCAGAAATGAGTAGAGAAGAGTGTCATATGGCTTATCTTAGTGGTCGCGTCCTACAATCAGCGTGTGCTCTGATACCATCTTATAGCAACCCGACCTCAGACGGTCAAGTCTCTGTGCTTAAGTGTCATCCCTGGATCGGTATTGCTGACATACACAGTACTCGAGGATTTATACAGAGTTCAATCACACACACTTATTACATCGAATGTCTCAAAAGAGAACTTATTACAATAATATTGCTGAAGGCCATCTAAATAAGATAACAGCGGAAGCTTCAAAGGTAGTAGAGTCCATCCAACTCCATGGCAAAACTGAGAGCATGACAACGACCTAGCGCACCTTACTCTTCGACTGAAAACTCTGCAACATAATACGTTGCAGCCTGTGTAGGTCAGCACATGGAATATGCTGGCAAGATAACACTATAGAGCAATGAACAAATAACATCTATCACTACATGCATATATGGCTGGTGGAGGCTCTATGGTTATCATTTGTATAAAGCTAATTTTTTCCTACAACGAAGGAATATATTTTATTTAACTACAAAGTTGGTTGAAAACATTGAGAAGGTTCCACCAACTCGATCCCAAAATAGTATTAATAACCCAACAGATTAATTAAATTGAATGATGAGATCAAATCAATAATTCAAGTACCAGATACTCAAGATGTCCATAACCGTGGACACGGCTAACCATGATAAGTTTGCACACTCTGTAGAGGTTTGCACACTCTGTAGAGGTTTGCACACTTTTGCCCACAAGACTCGATCTCCTCTATTGGATTTCTCGCACTACATGATGTTTGAGAAACGGATGACCGAGACACAGTCTTTCTGAAGACGTCCCCTTAACCGATAGATAGGCCGGGACACCTACAATCCCCTGCATCTGCTAGCCCATCATGGAAAGGTTTCCCACAACTTACTCCACTATCCCAGAGCCCATAATGGCTTGTGGCTGCACACGGAAGTTTCTAGCATGAATAATCTCATGATCCCTTTGAGCCTGGGTGGCAAACCATAGGATGATCACACGGGTACTCCGGGATATCCTAGGACAACACTGGATTGCTCCAGGTGCCCGGACAACCACTGGGTGCTCCAGGGTGCCCCAAACAATCCACCCAGATGTGTATTAAAGTAGCCACCTTAAGTTAACCATTAATTAATAACTCTCACATCTTTCATGAATCTATCAAACCAATCCACATATACGAGCATAGAATAGCAGTATAAGCATAACGGAGTAACACCAAGGGTTTGAAATAAAAGACAATAGGTTCCTACCTCATCAACTACTTCCCAATACCCACATGTTATCAAATGCTACTCATGCAATGTTTGAGGGTTGAAACTAATGCATAAAAACTGGGTAAATAAGGGATATGACCAAAGTGTTACTTGCCTTGCTGACGATCAGAAAACCATAGGGATTCGTAGTAGCAAGCCTCGCACTCCGAAAACTCTATCGTGAACAAACAATAGCATACATAAGCACTCAAGCAAAAGATGCAAAGGTAAAACTCAAGAGGAAAAATCTAAGCTGAAAGTTCAAGAAAAGAGCTTCAATTTGCAAAAAGAAACAACCGAATCGGAGTTACGAAACTCAAACTATGATCAAAAGAAGTTTGAATTCAAAACTGCTTGAAACCAAATTTTAAATTGTCAAAACCATGTTCAAGCTGATTATCTGGAAAGGGGGGGAACAAGATGAAGATTTTGGCGTTGGTTTCACTGGATTTGGACAAACGAACAAAAAGTAACGAGGGTTTGAAGTTCAAGGACTAATTTATGATTAAAGTATTCACGGATAGATCCCTGGCCGAAAATAAAACTAAATAAAAGAAAACTCTATTGGACGAACGTACGCTAACAGAGACTAGCGAACGAAAACCATTCGTTAAAACAATCTAACCGGTGAACGTTCGCTAATTAGCGAACCCAAAAAAACCGATCTAATCTAAACCAAAAAAACGAATGATAACCGAAGAAACCTACCGGTCAATCGCAGCGGCGAGGTCAATGGCGGGGCGGCGGGATCCGGCGGCGTCGGCGAGGCGGGGCTCCAGCGAGGCGGGTGGCAGCAGGTCGGCGGCACGGGCGGTGGGTGCGGCGGTGCGGCGCGGGCGGCAACGGCGGCGGCTTGATGCGGAGGCGGCGGCTGGCTCGGGGTCCCAAGGGGGCCCCCGGGGTCGCTGTCGGTGTCAAAAACGGCGGATCTCGGGTAGGGGGTCCCGATCTATGCGTCAAGGCTGATGGTAACAGGAAGCAAGGGACGTAGATGTTTACCCAGGTTCGGGCCCTCTCGATGGAGCTAAAACCCTACTTCTAGCTTGATTAATATTGATGATATGGGTAGTACAAGAGTAGATCTACCACGAGATCGTACAGGCTAAACACTAAGAGCTAGCCTATGATGGTATGATTGTAATTGTGATCGGCCTTCTAAGGACCAACCTCTCCGGTTTATATAGACACCAGAAAGGGGTAGGGTTTACATGGAGTCGGTTACAAGGAAGGAAATATAATATCCGGATCGCCAAGCTTGCCTTCCACGCCAAGGAAAGTCCCATCCAGACCCGGGCAGAAGTCTTGAGTCTTGTATCTTCACGCTTCAATAGTCCGGACGTTGTACACAATCCGGCAGTCCAGATACCCCTAATCCAGACTCCCTCAAGAGTCTCTCTAACAAGGCTTCAATGACGATGAGTCCGCATTGTAAGTGCATCTAGTGCCCTTAGTGGTTTTGGTGTATCAAGACTTATAGGTTAAGGGACTAATGTGTTTGTGAGTGTACACAGTGTCTATAAGTCTATGAGGAGTTTGATATTTACAGAGAAAGTCGACCCTAAAATGAAGTTCTTCGATCAAGACTTTGATATTCGAAGACTTTACGAAGACTTTGAAAGTGAAGAAATTGGTGTGACCTTGAAGACTTGGTATTCATTTAAGGAACATGAAGCGTGAAGACTTTTGTTTTCGTAGTTTCGCTTTCTCTTTCTTGAGTCATAGGAAACACCGCATCGTTAAAGGGGTCGAGGAAATACTAAGGAAAATTTTCCATGTGATGCTCAACTCAAAATCCTACACCTACCAATCCCTTCGA
This sequence comes from Aegilops longissima, assembly GCA_021605205.1. Taxonomy (NCBI): domain Eukaryota; kingdom Viridiplantae; phylum Streptophyta; class Magnoliopsida; order Poales; family Poaceae; genus Aegilops; species Aegilops longissima. The sequence continues at coordinate 581,551,323 of CM038682.1, forward strand.
GTGAAGCCTTTGAAATCTCATACAGTTCAGTCAATTTCTTCAAAGGATGAGACGAAGTTCTTCCGGTCGCCGAGGAATTTGTTCTCGACCGAGGAGTTAGGAATTCGCCATGGGATTGCCTACACAAAGGAGGAACATGATAGCCCCGAGGAATTTGAGATTCAAATTTCCGACCATTGCTCGCTGCTGCGCACCTGTCCCAAAATATCTTATCCATCTAACGGTCATATCATTGAAGGGCATTTATGTCTTATCATATCGGGCTGCTCCCTAGGCTATAAATTGCCGCCCCCTACAACCACTAGCCGGTTGGCCGCTCCGAGAGAAACTTGACACCTGTCATTTGAGAGCAACCCATCCTCCGAGAACTTTGAGCGAAAATCATCGAGTGAGGAAAAACCCAAAAACCAAACCCCTACAAACCCAAAGTGATTGAGCATCACTGAAGAGATTGATCCTGCGTGGATCCGACGCTTGTTACCTTTGAAATCTACGCTTCTTCCAGACGGTTAGGTGTCATGGTCTAGAGCATTCAAGAGGAATTGTGGATCGCCGAGTGACCAAGTCTGTGAAGGTTTGGAAGTCGCCTGAAGAATTACCACGAGTGATTGGACGAGGTCTGTGTGACCTTAGTTCAAGGAGAATACGGTGAGGACTTGGTGTCCTGAGTTGCGTGCTCAGCGACTGGGTGTCCGAGACTGTGTGTCCTCGAGTTTAAATACTCAGCCGCTCCAACCAAACGTACAACTGAGACAGCAGTTGGAACTGGTCTACCAAATCATTGTCTTCACCAACCTTACTAGTTCTATTTCCTCAACCCTCTCATTTCCTCATTACTGTGTTGGGTGTTCATTCATATCTGTGTTTGAAGACTTTGACTGAAGACTTTCTCAATCTCCTCAGTTCAATTTCTTCAGTTTGTTTGTCTTCATCTTGTGCTATCCTGTGTTTACGCTTTCTGTACTCTTTGATTGTCTTCATTTCATCATGATGACCATGCCCGCATTCTCTTATGCTTACTTCTGAGTACTTATTCCGCTGCAAGTAGTTCTTCGCTAAGGAATTTGCTCACCGGCAAATTCCTCAGTGAAGAATTAATAAAAATCTCCTATTCACCCCCCCTCTCGTCGATATAACGCAATTTCAATTGGTATCAGAGCAAGGTACTCCCTTGTTCTGTGTGATTTTGGTTTAACCACCTGGAGATTTAGTTATGTCGACCGCAGTATGATCAAGGTCTCAGCAGGTGTCCTACCTTTGATGGGACGGACTACCCCTTATCGAAGAACAAGATGCGAATGCATCTTGAGGCAATTGACAATGATCTCGGTATGTTGTGGAAAATGGTGTTCCTCACCACACCTTCTCCGAATGCTGTTGATGTGAAGAGATTCAAGCAACTCGATTCTCAAGCGAAGAATATCATATGTGGCCATCCGAGCAAAGGACAATATGGAAGAGTGAGTGCTTTGAAACTGCTAAGCTCATCTGGGACAAAGGTCCAAAGTAAACGAAGGAGTCTCAACTCAGCATGACTCTCGAGTTGATGTTCTTCGCAATCTCTTCAACCGCTTCAAAAGACTCGACAACAAAATGTTCAACAAACCTTCGATCGCCTCACCGACATCTCAAATGAGCTTCAAGCGCTTGGTGCCATCGACATCACCGACCATAAGGTGGTGAAGAAATTGTTGAGATCGCTGATTCCTCATTTGATACTCCGCACCGATGATACAAGAGCGTGCCGACTACAAGTCACTTGATCCACTGATATCCTCGAGAGGCTAAATACTCATGAGTTCCAAAGATGCTGAAAAGAGAGATCTCTATGGTTCTAGCTATGGAAAACACGTGCCTCAAGGCCATGGCTGTGTCAGAATCTGAGTGTGAAGACTCTGGTAGTATCCTTGGAGATCTTGAAGAATTAGGCCAGGAGCTAGCAGTGCTCGTGAAGAAATTCCAGAAGTTCTCAAGACGTGGTCGCTTTGGAAAATCCTCAAGAAGCAGTGATTCCTCATCTAGTGACTACAAGAGAAGACTTTGCCACAAATGCAAGAAACCTGGTCACTACATCCAAGATTGTCCTCAGTGGGAAAAGGAATTAAAGAAGAAGAAATACAAGGATTACAGATCTGATGACGCTAAGAAGAAGAAGAAATCGTAGAAATCTTCATCATCAAAATCCTCAAAGCCTTCTTCTCACAAGAAGAGCAGCTCCAAAAAGGCTCGGGCATTCATTGGCAAGGAAATGGACTCTGAAGCTGAACCTGAGGAACATGAGGAAGAGGAGGCATCGAAGAATCTGAGTCCGTGTGGCGAGTCTAGCTTCGCCATCGCTTTCACGACAAGTCCATCTTCAACTCAAGAAAATGACCTCACCAAGAAAGCTGATGAAGATAGTGATGACTACGCCCCACCTATTTCTTCATGGCAAAGGGTGCCAAGGTACTCAAATATACCTCCTCTGAATCTAGTGAAAATGAATCGATGAAGATCTAAAGCCCAGCTTACTCAAAACTTGCTAAGATTGCTGTAAACAACAAAGGGCTTTTGAAAAGGTTCAAAACATGCTAGATAAGAGTGATGATATGTTAGGTGAAGAGATGGATCGCACTAAAGCCCTGGCTGAAAATCTTCAGAGACTTCAGTCTAGGTTTGACAGCCTTCAAGGTCATCATAACACTCTCTTGTCTGATCATGAGAAACTTTCTTATGAATTTCTTCAAAGAAAGCAAGATCTTGAGAAGCTAAGAGTGAGTTATGAAGATCTTCGTAAGGAGCGCGATTCATTACTTGCTCAACAAATCAGCGCTTCTCGTGAAGAATTTGTTCCTCCATGCTTAAAGTGCATTGAACGTGAATCGCTAATTCTTCACCAATGTTCAAATGCTTCAAATGTTACAAATTCTTCACCTGCCTCTGCTATCACTAATTCCTCATCTCGAGGACATTGCTAGTATCAATCGACGATGCAGGGTTGAAGGAATTGTACATGATGAGCATGCACAAAAGCCTCAAAGGGCATCGACTTTTGTGATGTGCTTAAAAGCAGATCCTCAACAGAACTCTAGGAAAGAGGGTATTGCCTTTGAGAGGAAACTCAATGCCGATGGAACATATTGAAGCCCGAGCAAGATCCCAAAACCTCATGGGTTGCTGCAAAGGGACCTCCAGCTGATCCATCTAACTTATCTGGTTTTACATGCGAATCTCCTCATTCTTCCGATGAGTCATTTGTCTCCAACTATAAACTGTTCAAAAGTCGAATGGTGAAGTATTTGCTAGATATGTTGGCACTAATCGCAGAATGGTTCCCTATGAAGAAAATCTGGGTTCCCAAGAAGTGCCTTGAAAGTCTTCGTGAATGTCCTCATGACACCACCGTGAAGAATAGGAACCCCAGATCAAACTCTTCATATGGACCAAATTCTTCATATGGATCCAAGTCCTCATACGGACCAAATTCCTCACGTGGATCAAATTCTCAAAAGGATAAAAGTCCTCATATGATTATCATCGTGCTTAGAACTCTGCTTTCGCAGGTAGAGCTAAGGGCTATGAATATGTGCATTATTCTTCAAACCAATATGTTCATAAGTCCTCAAGAATTTCTCTGCTTATTCATATGCTTACCCTAACCCTCTTATGTGAAACGAAATGGATTGGCCTCTATGCCACCATTCTCATATGGTGCTCGCAGAGTGATGAACTCTTTGCCACCCCTTCAGATGTGGGTGGTGAAGAAAAGAACTAACCTCTTCTCAGGGTCAGGTCTCCTGCACGTGCTTTAAACGTCTCAAGAATTTTCTGGGGCCTCACAAAATGCTCGAAGGACGCAGTTAATCATGATGAAATGAACTTTCATTTCACACGCCCTCATATTGCTTATCTGTTATACTGCCTGATGAAATTCATCTAATGAACTTGATATCATATTCTTCACTGATGAAGTATATGAGATCGTAAGTTGCACTAATTCATCTGCAGGATGATCAACCCAAAGCCACTGAGTGGGTTCTCGATAATGGATGTACAAATCACATGACTGGTGACAAGAATCTATTGGTGGATGCTCCTTATCACCGCCACATATGAAGCATATCATCTTTTTGACAAAGGCAAAAGTCGTATTGGGTCTTGGTAAGGTTATGATCTCTAAGGACATACACATGGACAAAGTCATGCTTGTTGAGTCCTTAGGATACAACCTCATGTCAGCCTCAATGCTTTGTGATCTTGATATGGTTGTTATCTTTGGCAAGTATCGTTGTGTTGTGATTATGGAAGTTGACAATTCCAAAGTCTTCAAGGCTTTAGGAGAGGAGACTTGTATATTGTTGATTTCTCTACAGACCACAACCAGCCGTGTGTCTACTTGCAAAAGCTTCATAAGGCTGGCAATGGCATCGGCGACTTGGTCACGCAGGCATGAGGAATTTGCACACGCTTGCAAAGAAGAAGCATGTCATTGGCATTGAGAATGTCAAATTCCTCAAGGATCACTTGTGTGGAGCCCGTGAAGCTGGAAAATGACCAAGGCCAAGCATCCAAATAAGACTATCATGACCACTACTCGTCCCTTCAATTGCTTCACATGGATCTCTTTGGTCCTAATCATTACTCAGCAGTACTAATGATGCATCTCTATATGGCTTTGTTATTGTTGATGATTACTCTCGTTACACATGGGTACACATTGTTACTTACAAAATGAAGTGCAGGAAGTCTTCAAACGATTTTCCTCGAGGGCTTCAACTAACTTTGGTGTGAAGATCGCACACATCAGAGTGACAATGGAACTGAGTTCAAGAATTCGGTCTTGATGCCTATCTTGATGAACTTGGTATTACTCATGAGTTATCTGCTCCCTATACTCCTCAAAAAATGGCGCCGTGGAGCGCAAGAACATAACTCTTGTTGAGATGGCTCGCACTATGCTTGATGAATACAAAACGCCTAGTCGCTTTTTGGATTGATGCAATTGATACCGCGTGCCACATCATCAACAGAGTATATCTTCACAAATTCTTCAAGAAGACTGCCTATGAACTCCTCACTGACAAGAAACCCAATATGAACCAGCTCCTGAGGAATCTATCAAGTTCAAGGCAACTGAGGATGTCATTCCTACTGAAGAATCTGCTGAAGAATTCATTCCTCAGACGCCAAGAACGCCGAGCTGATGCACTCAAGATAATGTCAAGACAATGGTGCCGAGGAAAATGATAAAATTCCTCGACGACAACCAGCTCATCCTCGCGTTGCAAAAGAAGTGCAAGTTGACAAGATCATCGATGACATTGAAGCGCCAGTCCTCTCACACGCCAAAAGCTTCACATTTATCTAACTTTTGTGGGCACTATGCTTTTGTCTCTATCACAGAGCCCACTAAGGTAGATGAAGCATTTCGCGCCCGAGTGGATCAGGCCATGCAAGAAGAATTACATCGCTCAAGCTCAACAATGTCCGGAACCGTCAAACGCCCAGATCCTCGCAAGCATAATATCATTGGCACAAAGTGGATCTATCGCAACAAGCAAGATGAAAATGGCCTTGTGGTGAGGAATAAGGCACGACTTGTAGCTCAAGGCTACACATAGGTTGAAGGAATTGATTTCGATGAAACTTTTGCACTGTTGCTAGACTTGAGCCTATTCGATATTACTTGCCTATGCTAACCATCACAATATCACTTTATATCAAATGGATGTGAAAATGCATTCCTTAATGGTAAGCTTGAGGAAGAAGTATATGTTGCTCAACCCCTGTGTTTTGAAGATCCAAAGAATCCTCGACAAAGTCTTCAGACTCAACAAGGCCCTCTATGGTCTCAAACAAGCCCCACAGGCGTGGTATGATACATTGAAGGAATTCTTCGTGAAGAATGGCTTCACACCCGTTCACTCGACCCTACTCTCTTTACTAAATCATATGATGGTGAACTGTTTGTGTGCCAAATATATGTTGATGATATTATCTTTGGCTGTCTCGACCAACGTTATAGTGATGAATTTGCCTATATGATGAGTGAAGAATATCAAATGTCTATGATGGGAGAATTGAAATTCTTCTTAGGTCTTCAAATTCAATCAACAACACAATGGCATATTCATATCTCAGAGAAATACCTCAAAGATGTCCTCAAGAAATTCGCATGCAAGATTGCAAAGGCGTCAAAATTCCTATGCCCACAAATGGCCATCTATGCACTCGATGAAAATGGTATTGACTTCGATCACAAGGTATACCACCCATGATTGGTTCTCTATTGTACTTATGTGCATCTAGGCCAGATATAATGCTTAGTGTTTGCATGTGTGCCCGATTTCAAGCTACACCAAGGAATCACACCATAAGGCTGTGAAGCATATTCTTCGATATCTAGCTCACACACCAACACTAGGATTATGGTACCCCAAGGGCTCTACTTTTGATCTCATTGGATATTCTGACTGACTATGCTGGTGATCGTGTGGACCGCAAGTAAACATCTGGTACTTGTCATTTCCTCGACGATCTTTGGTCCGTTGGTCCTCAAGAAACAGAATTGCGTATCACCGCTCATCGCGGAAGCTGAATACATTGCTGCTGGCTATTGTTGGGCTTAATTGCTGTGGATGAAGCAAACTCTCAAGGACTACGGCATCAACGTGAAGAATGTGCCTCTCTATTGTGACAATGAGAGTGCCATCAAGATTGCTCACAACCCAGTTCAGCACTCGAAGACAAAGCACATTCAAATTTGTCATCATTTTCTTCATGATCATGTGTTGAAGGGCGACATCTCCATCGAGCATGTGAAGACTGAAGAACAGCTAGCTGATATCTTCACCAAGCCCTTGGATGAGAAGAGATTTAGCAAGTTGCGGTGTGAGCTAAATATCTTAGAATCTTCGAATGTTCTTTGAAAAGGACACACATCCTGACACTTATGCAAAATTGATGACTTAGATGTGCAACACATGAAGAAACGTTTTTCTTTAATCAATGAAGAATAACACCCTAAGTGTGAACAAATTAATGAAGAATTTGATTCTCAGAACCCTACGACAATTGTACGCGGTGTCTGAAATCATCATTCTTATATGGAGGGTCATGCCACCAGCAAAGTTGAAAATCTTCAATTTGAGTTTTTCCTCAGTTTTTTTGAAATTCTTCAGTTTTTCAAATTCTTCAACTTTTCAAAATCTTCACTGTTTCCGTCATTTTTCTTCATTGGCTATATATATATATATATATATATATATATATATATATATATATATATATGTGCTCTATTTGAAACTCGCTCAAAATCTTCACTTTGTCCTTGTCACCAAGAAATTGCGAACGGAACTTTAAAACTGATCTTATCCAAACTTTCGGTTTTGCCGCCAAACCGCTCTCGCATCCCATGATGGATTTATCTATTCACCCACGATCTAACACGATCTCCACTTTTCAATGACGTGGGTGACACATGTCAAGCGAATGAGAAGGGTCAGGCACGCTCGTCCCAAATCTTCTAAGCGAACAGTTTTTCACCGTGGCTATATATACCCCTCTCCCTTCCTCACTTCCTTTACTCCGCCGACCACTCTCTCTCTCTCGAGCTTCAAACCCTAGCGCCGCCGCTTCTCCATCGTCAGCCGGTGAGGAAGAGCTTCATCGCCTCGACCTCGTCGCCGACGATTTCGCGCCGATCGCCGAATCTTCACTCCGCCAGCCGTAGCTGTCTTCCTCCGCCGAAGTTAGGGCGTGGAAGATCTGAACTGACGAACTTCCCATCTGTTCTTCTTAGTTCGTCGTGTTCTTCACTTCGGGTAATTAAAAGTTACTTTTATTTACTCGCTTGCTCAAACCTTCCTGAAAATTTTCAAAGGTGTTTATTCTTCAAATCTTCACACATATGAACACCTCAAACAAAATATGCTCTTGATTCGTTTCTCTAAGCAATGATTTTCCTCAAGATTCCTCAATTGTGTGGATCCTCGATCTATACAACTCTGGAACCTAAGACAAAGATCGCTTAGTGAAATTCTTCAAGGCTCATCTAGTAAAATTCCTCAAACTAGTTCTTTTTGAAAAACCTTCAGAGAACGCTTATGACCTCTCCAAATTCCTCGCAACTATACTCTGTTCACAGGTACTCATGTCCGCTACTGAATCACTAGGTTCTCATCAACTTAACTCATTTGCAGCGTTCCTCGAAGAAAAGTTGCATAATTCTTCAAAGAATTCATTTGTTCAAATTCCTCAACTGAAGAATATGGAAGAAGGAAAGAAGCCACAGAAAGGAGGAAAGAAGCCTGAGGTCATGATCGCTTTGAAATCCTCGAGGAAATATATGCTGATTATTGCACACTGATGAAGCCGAGTTCGCAAAGAAAATAAAAATCAGCGCAAGGTGCGATTCAAAGGATTGAACGGAGATGGGCAAGGGAATGGAGGGAGTACAGATATGTAACTCCAAAGTACATGAAGAAATTCGCCACAATCCTCCATGCCCAAGAGCTCCATTGGCACTGGTCAAGAAGTCGACCCCACCAAAGATCAAGCTGGTGAGGACTTTCCTCAAGAATGGACCAAGCGCCAAGCCAAATTGGCAAGACAAGCCAACGAGGCAATCGAGGAAATTCAATGAGGACTCACATCGCTGCTGCCATCGAGGCCTCTGTCAAGCCAAGAAAATCTATGGCAAAGAAGCCCGCACAAGCCAAGTGCTTCACCAACAAGGCCCTCACGACCAAGTTCTCACTATGCCCTCACGGCCAATTCCTCATACTGCTCCTGCTCCTCCAAAATCCTCAGCCCTCCCAAGTCCTCAAGAGTTCCGACAAAGTCCTCAAGACTGCATCCGCCACGTACAAAGGACTGCAGAGCTTCTCCATTGCCTCCGTGTTTCAAAGAAGTTTCTCACCTGCACCAAAGTCTTCTTCCGCCCGACTCAAAGACTAAGGCCACACCGGACGAGGTCCTCGCCAAGTCCTAAGAAGAAACAGGTCGCCTTCCAAGTGCCACCAAGATGATGAGGCTGATGATGATGAACTTGCGGAAATCATCGAGATCGCCAAGAAAGGGCCATAGAGTCAAAGGCACATCCGTACATCGCTGTTGGATCCGAGGAAAATCCTCGATTACATTGATGTCCGCACAAGGATCCAAACACCCTATGCCTGATTTTCATCTCGACTCGGACAAAGTCATATGTCACCCATTTCATCATCAAGAGAAATGGAAGTTTGAAAAGGCAAGAGAGATCAAGAAAGCTCAATACGAAAGGAGAAGTTCCTCAAGAAAAACGTTGTCGTAATGACACCGAGGAACTTCTCAAGGTCCAGATCGAAATCCAAGCCCTCAAAGAAAAACTTTGATGCTTATTATGCTGATTGGCAAGGAGCCAAAGTCATATTCGCAACCCGACGAAGAAATTCACCAATGTTGCTGCCCTAACGCAACAAGAAATTCCTCAGTGGAGCCTCACCAGCAGATCGAAGAACATGCCAAGACCGCCGATGAAGTTCAGCTGCTGAAGAAAATGCTAGTTCCAGGCTGATAATCCCATTCCAGCCACCGAAGAAATTGCCGTGGCATCCACTAGTGGTGCGCTCAAGAAACCGAATAAGTCAGGGCAATCAGATCGCTTGCACCGAGGAAAATCAACCAGATTCCTCAGATCCTCCCCGCGCCAACACTAACTCCAATTCTTCCATCTCCTCGATGTGAAGAAGACCAAGGCTGCGAACGAGCTGCGGTGAAGAAACGGAAAGCATCAGCCGCGTCAAATTCTTCGGATGCGAAGAAAATGAAGACAATGACCAGCTTATATGAAAATCCTATTGATGTTGTTCCAATTTCCTCAATTCCATCAAAGGACCTTGTTCCTTATGATGAAGATTATGAGATCCCAAGCGGATCTGATGAAGAAAATCATTCTGCTGCTTCGTCAGAGCAGATTGATGAAGAAATTGAAGTGGAAGCAATCCCTTCAACCCCAATCATTTCCTCGCCTATGCCTCAGTTCATAGCTGAAGAGGCTGGTGTTGAGGAAATTGAAGAAGATGTGGATATTGGAAGCACAACGCCAGTGATGAACGATGAATTTTGGGAAAGTCAGCATCCAAATTCTCCACTCTTCACCCCAATCCAACAGATTCCTCAGTCCCCTGCTCCAACAATTCAGATGGGCTCTAAAGAAACTCATCCCACTTCATCTGTCCATGAAGAAATTCCAGCCACTAGCGCCGATGAACTCTGCTTCGCTGATCCTCGACCGCACTCAGAGGAACAAGAAATTCCTCAGCCTGAAGAACCTGAGATTGCGATTCCAGAGGTCGTGATGCAACTCACTGACACTCCACTGCCAAAGCCAAAGAATCCCTTCTCAACAAAGCGAGCATGATTCTTGACTGATTACAATCATAAGGAAGAGGCGTTTCTGGACTGCCAGTCAAGCCAATTTCTATTCCTCAGTGCTCTTCAACAAAGACAAAGTCTTCGATCATGCACATATTCCTCATGTGGACATGGAGTCTCTGCCAGGCTTGGAGCCAGTCCTCAGTGTTCTTCACGACACAGGACTTCTGAATTTCTGCACTGACATCTGTGATTGGAATGAAGAACTCATTCTTCAATTCTATGCAACGCTGCACATCACCGGAGACCCTGAAGACGTGAACTCATGGGCGTTAGACTCGATGTCTGAAAATACTCACTACAAGGCACCAAAGAATCGAATTGCCTCGTGCTCTACCACTCAGATCCTCCCTTGATTGTGCTCGTTGTATCTACAACGAACCCGAGCTTTCAAATCACTATATGCAAGTGCCGATGAAGCCTTTGAAGCCGTGGCAGGCCCCAAGAACCAAATTCCTCGTCAAGGAATTATTGTATGTGCCTCGGACTGTCTATCGGATTCTCGACGAAGACAATGAGTCCTATCAAAGGCCACGACTCAAATGATGAAGAAGTCGCTGGCATCATGAAGAATATGCTTTTCAATATCATTCATGGCGTTCCGTCAACTTCCATGATTTCTTCATGAGGACTCGCAAACATTGCTATGTCACCATTTGAGCTGAAGCCTTATGCGCCTTTGGATAATGAGATTCATCAGACAAGGTCTTCACTCAATTACAAGGCTGATACTCAACCACCGCAGCTACTTGCCCCGATTGAAGTCCTCAAACGGACATTTACCTCACCGATGACAAGGGCAAGGCAACTGCTGTGATCGATGAAGGCACTCGTCCATTGGATGGACAGTTTAAAAGCTGCATCCTACTCCACCAATGATGACTCGCCACACATGACTCTGCCGCAAATACCTCACCAAGCAAAGTCCTCAAGCCACAAAGACCTGTGGTGATGACTGATCGTGAGTTACTCCTCGCCTTCATCGGAAGGTTGATCGCAATCATAAATGGGTCAAGCGTCGGTTTGGTTCAATTCTTCACAACATGACCTCAACACACAATGCAGTGAAGAAAACCACTACTACCTCCATGAAACCTTTAAACGCACTGGCCGTTCTTTCAAATGTCTACAGACGGAAGAACTGACGACAATGGGTCTCAAGGAAGAATTTGACCGGTCTGCACCTCCTCCAAGAAATACAAGAAGGTCAAAGTTCCTTCCTTGGTGGATAGCTCCTATTCTTCATCACGAGACACTGATGAAAATGAAGACTTGGGCGACATCATGGCAGGCCCTACTACAACAACCGACCCCAACAACGCCGGGCGCCTTCATCAACTTGAAATTCTTCAGGCGTTAGTCCTCGCCGATCCTTTTGGTCATTCGATGACAAAGGGGAGAAATTTGAGTTAGTCTTCAAGCGGGTCTATTATATGGGCAATAATTTTTGTTAAGTTACAACTCTCGTTCTTCTGAAACTTTTATTGGATCGAGTTGTAATCTTAAATCCGATGGTGCTCTGATACTTTTGATGCACTGAGCTATGATTCTCTTGAGCTCAAATTCTCTTGATGCGTTATTTTGCATGCATGTTCCTCATTAATGTTATTGCATGCATGCTGAATTTCATCAAGCACCATATTTCATCATGCATTTCAAATTCTTCATATTATATGTCAAATGCGTGTATGAATTACAAGATATAGGGGGAGATCTCCATGATTCAACTCTTCAAATGTGCATTGCCTCAAAAGCAAATTCCTCACTATGCACATCTTCAGGGGGAGTTCTTCTATATCTTGCAATCAAATTCCTCAATATTAGTATTTACACTTCATATGTTTATCCCCGTTGAAAACTTAACCTATATTGTCATCAATCACCAAAAAGGGGGAGATTGTAAGTGCATCTAGTGCCCCTTAGTGGTTTTGGTGTATCGAAGACTTATAGGTTAAGGGACTAATGTGTTTGTGAGTGTACACAGGTCTATAAGTCTATGAGGAGTTTGATATTTACAGAGAAAGTCGACCCCTAAAAATGAAGTTCTTCGACTGAAGACTTTGATATTCGGAAGACTTTCTGAAGACATTGAAAGTGAAGAAATTGATGTGACCTTGAAGACTTGGTATTCATTTGAGGAACATGAAGCGTGAAGACTTTTGTTTTCGTAGTTTTGTTTTTCTCTTTCTTGAGTCATAGGAAACACCGTACTGTTAAAGGGGGTCGAGGAAATACTAAGGAAAACTTTCCATGTGATGCTCAACTCAAAATCCTACACCTACCAATCCCTTCGAGTGAAGCCTTTGGAAATCTCATACAGTTCAGTCAATTTCTTCAGTGACATAGACGAAGTTCTTCTGGTCACTGAGGAATTTGTTCTGATTGAGGAGTTAGGAATTCGCCAGTGCGGATTGCCTACACGGTGAGGAACATGATAGCCCTGAGGAATTTGAGATTCAAATTTCCGACCGTTGCTGTGCTACGCGCCAGCGGTCCCAAAATATCTTATCCATCTAACGGTCATATCATTGAAGGGCATTTATGTCTTATCATGTCGGGCTGCTCCCTAGGCTATAAATAGCCGCCCCCTACAACCACTAGCTGGTTGGCTGCTCGAGAGAAACTTGACACTTGTCATTTGAGAGCAACCCATCCTCCGAGGACTTTGAGCGAAAATCATCGAGTGAGGAAAAACCCAATAACCAATCTCCTACAAACCCAAAGTGATTGAGCATCCTTGAATAGATTGATCCTGCGTGGATCCGATGCTTGTTACCTTTGAAGACTGTGCTTCTTCCAGACGGTTAGGTGTCATGGTCTAGAGCATCCAAGAGGAATTGTGGATCGCCGAGTGACCAAGTCTGTGAAGGTTTGGAAGTCGCCTGAAGACTTACCACGAGTGATTGGACGAGGTCTGTGTGACCTTAGTTCAAGGAGAATACGGTGAGGACTTGGTGTCCCGAGCTGCGTGCTCAGCGATCGGGTGTCCGGACTGTGTGTCCTCGAGTTTAAATACTCAGCCGCTCCAACCAGACGTACAACTGAGACAGCAGTTGGAACTGGTCTACCAAATCATTGTCTTCACCAACCTTACTGGTTCTATTTCCTCAACCCTCTCATTTCCTCATTACTGTGTTGGGTGTTCATTCATATATGTGTTTGAAGACTTTGACTGAAGACTTTCTCAATCTCCTCAGTTCAATTTCTTCAGTTTGTTTGTCTTCATCTTGTGCTATCCTGTGTTTACGCTTTCTGTATTCTTTGATTATCTTCATTTCATCATGATGACCATGCCTGCATTCTCTTATGCTTACTTCTGAGTACTTATTCCGCTGCAAGTAGTTCTTCGCTAAGGAATTTCCTCACCGGCAAATTCCTCAGTGAAGAATTCATAAAAATCGCCTATTCACCCCCCCCCCCCTCTAGTCGATAGAATGCACTTTCAGGCATGCAGTCTTGCCTTCGGCATTGCAGGGCGGGTTCCTTCTCCGAATACTCCAATGTGCCTGTTACGATGAATAGTGTCCGGCCTCCAATCAATGTTGTGCTTCTCGGCTTCGGTGCCTCAGTAATGACCATCTCCACGTGTTGGGCGGATGCGAGGAGTCGAGTCATTTTTGCATTTGCCACCCTCGATCCTTCGGGCTAACCGTCTATTTCAAGGGACGGGGATTCTCAGATCCAAACTCACTCTCCCTCCCAGAGCCAGCATCCAACAGAGCGCTCTGTGAAAAGCCATTCCAACATGGCCGGCCATTGCAGCTCTTCTGCTTGCCCTTCCCGTTCCAAGTCAGGGGATTGGGGAGAGTGTTGAGTTCCTCATAGCCGTTTGATAAAGTTACAAACCAAAGGGTTTCTCCCACCGGCATTCATGGTCCCCGTCCGAGCTGGAATAGCCACGTATGACGGAGGAGATCAAGCTGAGGGATCTCCTAACCCATCTCCGGAGGAGCGTATATGTCTGATCCCTCATTTGTTGAGGGGCGTTGGGTTCTCTATCCACCCGTTTCTTCGCGGGCTCCTGGAGTTCTACGGCTCCAGTTCCACGATCTTACCCCTGCCTCTATTCTGCACATAGCGGGGTATGTTGCCATTTGCGAGCTGTTTTTAGGCTGCGAACCACACTTCGGATTATGGAGGAAGTTGTTCTGCCTCGTCCCCCGCACCCAGGGGGAGTCCCTATGTCAAGTGGGCGGGGCCGAAGTATGGCGCATTGCCGAGACCGGATACCTGTCCGGCACTCCTGAGAAGGCACCAGAAAACTGGCCTTCAGAGTGGTTCTATATAAACGACGTCCCCCTTCCGGATCCAGTCCGACCAGGTCTCCGCAAGTTCAGCAACGCCTGAGCTGGCGCCCCCGGGGCCCTCAAGAAGAGGACACAAGGGAAATATTCCTCCTGATGGACAGGATAAAGTTACTGGCCAAATCCGGACAGACGATAGTTGAAGTTATGGCGATATGCATAAGACGGGGAGTGCAGCCGCTCCAATATCGGGGGAAGCCCATGTGGCATTTCAACGGGGAAGATGACGCCACCCGCTGCGGCTGTAAGGGTCCGGACTCCGCTGCCACTCTTGCAAGGATATTTTCCGACTTGTACAAAGGGGAAGAGGAGGAATTCCTTCGCATAAAAACGCGGGACGGATTCTCCATGTACAACCCCCCAGCGTGGGTAAGTTGCCATTCTTTTTCCCTGCTTTACTTACTCTAACGTTCTTCTGCTAAGATTACTTGCATCAATGCTTCTGGGCAGGAACTAAGGAGGGCCGTAGAAGGAATCTTCAGCCCCCCACCCCCACCACCCGCAAGCAGAGTACCCTGGAAGGGCTCTAGATCCGGGACTTAAAGTGGATCCGGATATCACTATGGAGCTTGTCAACGGGGTATTCTATCAGGCGAGCTGGGATGGTGGCCTAGTGGCCATTACGGCCGACTACCCTGGACTGCTCCGCGCTTCGCGTGTAAGCCGAGCTAAAAAAACCCTATCCTTCGAAGAGGACTCTTCCCAGGTATTACAATTTATCTTTGAGGTGTTGATCTATTTGCAGAAACGACGGCCGGAGTGAGGGGCCGAGCCCCTAGGAACTCGTCAACCACGAGCGTCCAGATCGGGCAGGCTCAAGAGGAAGGCGGTGAGGGTTGACACACCGCTACAGAGGTAATGCAATGACCTGTCCTGTAATTATAGAATTTAAAATATGACAGCGCCCTTTGTGTCTGGCAGGAAGAGGAATAACCAGACTATATCCGGTGACCCTACCAATCACGTCTCCACCAGCCGAGTTCTAGAACCGGGTTCTGGGCGAGGCGGACACGGGCCAAGACCGTGCATAGCTCGCAATGAGAGTGCGGATATGCTCTCAGCCACGAATTCAAGTAGAGAGCGCCATGAATCACGGCGCCAGGCCGTGCCGAACAACATCTTTTTCAAGAGGCATTTAATGCCTTCAATTTGGGAGACGCATACATCCGAGCTGCTCAAGGCGGTCTTGCCCGAGCGACGGACCAGTATACCAAAGATATACGGGTAAGAAAATTTGATAAGCATGTGTAGCAGTAGCCCCTGATACTTGAAACGGTTGAAACAACAGTTTTAAGGATCAATGTATGTACAGGTCCTTGTAGAGAAGAACGAGCAATTGTCTTGGGAGCTGGAGGGATGCAAGGCCGAACTGAGGGCCGCAGTTGCCAAATTAGAGGAACCCCAAAATCCCTCATCTGGTAACAATTGTCACAATTTCATGAAGATGAACCAGTTAGTAAATGGCTGATGTGACAAGTCTAACAGAAAATTCTGCAGACAATCCCGGGGTGAATCCGGAGGGCGTAAGAGAGGACGCATCACATCTCAAAAAGCAGCTAGAGGTTGGCGAGCGCATTCTTACGCGAGTTAGGCGGGAGAAGAATGATCTTCAAGATGCCAAAGTTCAGCTGGACGTGGAGTTAAAAGATCTCCGCGCTCACCTAGCGGACTCCGTGAAGGAGAACAAGAGGCTTCGACGCGACATTTATGGTAAGTGCTTAGACGAACTGTTGTACAGTTCGGCGAGGAAGTATATTGAAAGAATTTTGCTTGCAGGAATGTTAACGGGTCGCCCTGAGGAGGAGATGCCCTCATCCGCAGATGATTTACTGCAAGACCTTTCGCAACTGCACGAGCGAGCTCGGCAAGTGATGCAGGGTGTTGCTCAGGCTTTGTGGCCATGAAGCCTACCGCCGAATGGCATGGGGGAACTTGCGGACCTGCTTCAAGGAGCCCGGCAGCGCTTCCATCTATGGAAGATATCAGCATGCCGGCAAGGAGCAAGAGAAGCCTGGGCAATGGTGAAGACGCGCTACACCAAGTTGGACCCGAACCATATGGCCGAAGTGGGACCGGCGGGGCCCGATGGGCAAGAAATTCCCGTTAGTCTGGTGTATGACCAGGTAGCGTTAGCCGCTAAGTATTCTCAATAGGTTGTAAGCTAGATAGCCTGTTGGATGGTATAGAAGAGGAATGTAATCAGTCCAAGTGACTGTGTAATTTAATGGGCATGATGAGCCCCTAGCCGGCTTAGAATCATTTGTCCTGGCAGACCTTTTCGCTTCAGCCCCCGGATCCTATAGTCCGAGGTGTGTCTGAATACCCGCTCAGCTATACAAAAATGGGGTATGCGTGGAAACAAGGCGTAGGGGTCATAAGTGCTTGAATGCACAAGTACCCAACTAGTTATGTTATATTACATGGATAGTAAGAAACATCTTCCGAGAGAATAGTTCCGTTAGGGTTCCTTTCCACAGAGTACGCATGCGACGATGCACATGTCCGGACTGCGAACGAAGGCGCAGGATACAAGAATTCTGGGGATTTATGTTATAATAAACGAATACATCTTTTGTTCACCGATCGAATATTCTCTTAGGGAAGCTAGCTTTCGGCTTCACCCAGTCCGAGGTACACATCCGGCTGAACCGCAGAGTAATCGCAGAGGTGCTCCCCTTATGCCCTAGCCGAATTAACAGCACGTGGGCATAAACACAAGAGCCGACAACCCAGCTTGGTAACATCTTAAGTCATATCAATGCATATAATGGTGAACAAAAGGAACATATGGAAAAAGAATGCATATGCGACGGGCAGAAAGCCATGTGAGTAATCATTTTTAGCTTCCGTATAGGAAGCCCCCAGATATTGCTTACACACTTAGTGCGGCCGGAGTGATTCGGAAATCCGCACTGTATTGAGTACTTTGTGTGAAGGGAAAAAATGGTCGAGAAATGAAAAGGGGATGGGGCATAAATAAAAGGGAGGGGTTAGGAGACGAACACTGTGTTCGGCGCTAGGCGTAGAATCTCCATAGTCTTGCCGCGTTCTATGGGTTCGGCTCGAGTCTGTTATTGGATGCATTACGTAAGCGGTACGCTCCTCCGGTGAGAACTTTGTCAATGACGAAGGGACCCTCCCACTTGGGTTTGAGTTTGTCCTTCTTCTTCTCCGGTAGTCGTAGAACAAGCTCGCCAATATTGTAAGTTTTGGCCCGCACTTCTCTGCTTTGGTATCGTCGAGCCTGCTGCTGATAGAATGCGGAACGGGCTTTTGCGACATCGCGCTCCTCCTCTAGGGCATCCAAATTAGCCTACCGATCTAACTCGGCTTCCTTCTCTTCGTACATGCGTACGCGTGGCGAATCATGTATTATGTCGCAAGGTAAGACTGCTTCTGCGCCGTACACCATAAAAAAATGGTGTATATCCGGTGGTGCGATTTGGCGTGGTCCGTAACCCCCAGAGTACGGAGTCGAGCTCCTCCACCCAGTGCGTATCCGACTCTGTCAAGGATCGCACTAGTCTGGGTTTGATGCCACTCATGATGAGACCATTTGCCCGCTCTACCTGGCCGTTTGTTTGGGGATGGTAGACGGAAGCGTAATCGAGCTTGATGCCCATTTTTGCGCACCAAGTTTTCACTTCGCCGGCTATGAAATTTGAGCCATTATTAGTGATGATGCTATGGAGGACACCGTATCGGTGTACGACCCCGGATATGAAGTCTATTACTGGTCCGGGTTCAGCCGTTTTGACTGGTTTAGCTTCTATCCATTTGGTGAATTTGTCCACCATGACCAATAAGTATTTCTTCTTATGGCTTCCCCCTTTAAGAGGTCCGACCATATCCAGCCCCCAGACTGCAAAGGGCCAAGTTATGGGGATTGTTTGGAGAGCGATAGGGGGCATATGACTCTGATTGGCAAAGAGCTGGCAACCGACGCAGTGTTGGACAAGGTCTTGTGCGTCTGCTCAGGCCGTCGGCCAATAGAAGCATGTACGGAAGGCCTTGCTGACTAATGCCCGAGCCACGGCATGGTGCCCGCCTAGGCCGGCATGGATTTCAGCCATGAGCTGCCGCCCTTCCTCTTCGGAGATGCATCTTTGTAGTACTCCGGTAGCGCTTTTATTGTAGAGTTCCCCTTCGTAGACTTTGTAAGCTTTAGAACGCCGAACAATGCAGTGTGCTTCATTTTGGTCTTCGGGGAGCTCCTGCCTATTTAGGTAGGCCAAGAAGGGCTCGGTCCACGGGGCGATTACAACCATGATTTCGTGGACCGAGGACGTTATTTCGGGGGTAGAACCTCCGACTATGTCTGATGGTTCGGAATCTGGGGATGTATGGATCCGTGCTAGTATTGACAGACTCCCCTTCCCATACTACGGATGGCTTGAACAGCCGTTCCAAGAATACGTTAGGTGGGTCAGGGTCGCGTTTAGCGCCAATGTGAGCAAGGACATCCGCCGCTTGATTGTTTTCTCGAGCCACATGGTGGAATTCGAGCCCCTCGAACCGAGCTGACATTTTGAGGACGAAATTACGGTAGGCCGCCATTTTCGGGTCCTTGGCATCAAAATCTCCATTTATCTGTGATATTGCGAGATTTGAGTCCTCGCGCACTTCTAGGCATTAAACGCCCATAGAGACTGCCATCCGATGACCGTGCAACAGAGCCTCGTATTCGGCTGCATTGTTGGAGTCTGTGTATAATATTTGGAGGACGTACTGGACCGTGTCTTCGGTGGGAGACGTTAGGACTACACCTGCTCCCAATCCGGCCAGCATTTTAGAGTCATTGAAGTGCATGATCCAATTTGAGTATGCGCCGTACTCTTTAGGGAGTTCGGCTTCTGTCCATTCGGCGACGAAGTCGGCCAACACTTGCGACTTGATGGCCCATCGAGGTTTGTACGTTATGTAGAATGGGAGGAGCTCAATGGCCCATTTGGCAATCCGGCCCGTAGCATCGCGGTTATTTATTATGTCATTGAGTGGTACTTCGGAGGCCACCGTAATCGAACACTCTTGAAAGTAGTGTCGTAGCTTCCGGGATGCCATGAACACCGCGTATGCTATATTTGATAGTGTGGGTATCGGGATTTGCATGGGGTTAGGACCGTGGACACGTAGTAGACCGGTTTTTGGAGCGGGTATTTGTATGCGTCAGCCTCTCGTTCAACGACGAGCACTGCGCTTATGACTTGATGCGTTGCAGCTATGTACAAAAACATAGGTTCGCAAACATTCGGTGCTGTTAGTACTGGATTACTGGCCAATAAGGTCTTTATTTCATCCAGTCCGGCCGCGGCTGCATCCGTCCATAAGAAGTGTTTGGTGCGCCGAAGAAGGCGGTAAAGCGGTAGTGCCTTTTCTCCTAACCTGGAGATAAAGCGGCTGAGAGTAGCCACGCATCCGGCTAGTTTTTGGATGTGCTTGAGGTCTGTTGGTATGGCCAACTGTGACAGAGCTCGGATCTTTGCCGGATTCGCTTCAGTTTCTCTATTGGAAATGATGAAGCCGAGTAGCTTCCCCGAGGGGACGCCAAAAACACATTTTTCCGGATTCATCTTGATGTCGTATGTCCGAAGATTGTCGAATGTAAGCCTCAAGTCATCTATTAGGGTTTCGACGTGTCTTATTTTTATGACCACGTCATCCACATATGCCTCCACTGTTTTGCCGATTTGCTTTTCCAGGCATGTTTGAATCATGCGTTGATAGGTTGCAACGGCGTTCTTGAGCCCGAAAGGCATAGTGTTGAAGCAGAAGGGGCCATATGGCGTTATGAAAGTTGTTGCAGCTTGGTTAGACTCTGCCATCTTTATTTGATGGTATCCAGAGTATGCGTCGAGGAAACACAGCGAGTCGTGTCCAGCTGTGGCATCGATGATTTGAGCGATGCGAGGGAGGGGAAAGGGATCCTTGGGGCAAGCCTTGTTGAGGTCTTTGAATTCGAAGCATAGGCGCCATGATTTGTCCTTCTTTGGTACCATCACCAAATTTGCCAGCCAATCCGGATATTTGATATCTCTGATAAATCCGACATCTAGTAGCTTGGCTAACTCTTCCCCCATTGCCTGTCGTTTGGGCTCTGAGAATCGCCTTAGGGTCTGCTTGACTGGTTTATATCCTTTTAGAATATTGAGGCTGTGTTCGGCCAGTCTGCGTGGGATGCATGGCATGTCCGATGGGTGCCAGGAGAAAATGTCCCAATTCTCGCATAAGAAATCTTGTAGTGCGGCGTCAGTCGCAGGGCTCAGCTGTGTCCCAATGGAAGCTGTCTTCGTGGGGTCCGTTGGGTGGACCTGGAATATGACTATCTCGTCTGCAGGTTTGAATGAGGTGGACTTGGGTCATTTTTCTAGTATCACGTCGTCCCTATCCACATTGGCCCGTAGTGTTGTTAACTCTTCGGCTGCTAGGGCTTCAGATAATGCCTCCAAGGCTAGAGCTGCGGTTTTATTTTCGGCGCGAAGCGCAATGTCTGGATCACTGGCTAGATTGATGATTCCATTGGGTCCGGGCATTTTAAGCTTCATGTACCCATAATAGGGTACAGCTTGAAAGCTTGTAAACGCGTCCCGCCCTAGAAGGGCGTGGTATCCGCTGCTAAAAGGGGCCACCTGGAATGTGATTTCCTTGGACCTATAATTCCCCGGGGTACCGAATACCACATCGAGTGTGATTTTTTCCGCAAACCGCGCTTCCCGAGTAGGGATAATTCCCCTGAAGGTCGTGCCGCTTTGTTCAATGCGGCTTTTATCAATCTCCATCTTGCTGAGTGTTTCTTCATAAATCAGATTTAATCCGCTTCCTCCGTCCATGAGTACTTTAGCGAGCCAAAAGCCATCTACGATCGGACTAAGGACAAGAGCGGCTGGTTCCCGGACAGCCCGGAATCGAGGTTCATCACTGGCATTAAAAGTTATAGCAGTGTCGTTCCCAGGGTTTGTTTTTGCCACACAGTAAATTTCAGTGGAGCTTCAACGAGCTCGCTTGCGCCTATTTTTTGAGGCTAAAGTCTCGAAGACAGTTAGCACCGTATCGTGTTCGCTGGCGGGATGTTGTTCCGCTTTATGGCCCACAAGAAGGTCCTCGCCACTTTTTGCCACCTGCCGGAGTATCCAACATGCCTTAAGGCTATGAGTAGGTGTTGTATCCGGACTACTGTGGAGCTTACATGGTCCGTCGAGCCATTCTTCCAATACGGATCTCCGCCCTAGAGTGGGCTTTGGTTTCTTGGGGGTTGGGTCGGATGACTTACAAAAGTTTGTCCGTTTAGTTCGAACAAAGGTTTTGGCGAGAGCAGTACTATCCCAAAATTCTGTTTGGGTCTTCCAAGCGCTCTCCATCGCACAGTACTTATGTACTATGGTTGTCTAGTCCACAAAGCATACTATGTCACGGCGGCTTATAGCATTGAGGAGTCCTTCGTCCGTGCAGTTTTTGCAGAAAAGTGAGACCATGTCCTCTTCGCGGCAGTCCCTGACCTTGTTAAGCGCAAGGAGGAATCTGGCTCAGTAGCGATGTTGTCGGGGAAGCTGATCGTAACCCACGAGCACCTATGGGACCGGTGGACCGAGTCCCTTTTGGTTTGGTGGGGGGGCGGAGATTGCACGAAGAGCAGATCGAGGCGATGCACACGAGCAGTTTACCCAGCTTCGGAGCTCTCCGGAGAGATAATACTCCTACTGCTGCTTGTCTGATTGTATTGTGTTCTTGCTAGGGAGCACGGAGAGCTACAAAACCTAGCTTGAGTGTGTGTAGTCTCGAATAAGTCGAACCTCCTCTACGTTGCACATGGGCCTCCTTTTATAGGCTCAAGGGGTCACCAACAGTGGCAGCGTGAACAAGGGCAAAATGGGAAAATGAGTTGCGGTTGGTACAGCTACTTTATGCAGTGTATTCTACCTAACTCGGCGGCAAGGGACAAAAACATTAAATGCCCGTCCATGTCGCCTAAACAGTGCGAGAAAGGACTGTCGAGCGCCACCGCTTGCCACGATGGCACCTGTCGGCGCCGCTTACCGCTGCTCTCCGGCTGCTGCACAGCCTCTTGACCGCTGCGCTGGAATGGCCCCATGGCGACACGTTGATGGATGAGCTGGGCGGAGATGAAGAAGGTTTCCTGCGCGGCAAGCATCTTGCAGCGGCTGAATCCTGTCGCGGCGAGCTTGTCGCTCACCAAGCCTTCCGGCAAGCTCCTCTTGCGGGGTCTTGTCTTCTGCGTGCCTTGAGTGGCCTTCCGGCAAGCTCCTCTTGCGGGGCCTTATCTTCTTGGCTTAAATACTTTGTTCTTGAATGGCTCCAAAGGAACCATGGAGGACCTTAGCGATCACCGAGCAAGCCTTGCCGCGAAGCGCTATGTTGCCCGTGCACGAGTTCGGGATACTAGGGTACCCCTACTCTAGTACACCGATAGGAGCCCCGGCTGGGCCACATTGGTGCGGCGCTGTTGGGCCAGGCCCAAAAGCAGTGCACGGGCACTGCGCTGCCTAGATCACGCCGTGGCGGCTCCGGACCCACCACGTCCCCCACGAACAGCCGCGCCAATCGTGGCGTCGTGGGAGAGATCGTGGGGGTTTCTTTAATTGGAAAAGCGGAACGTCCGCCCCCTCTCCCTCCTTATAAACAGGGGAAACAGGGGCAGGTCGCCCACCTCGCCATTTGCTGTCCCATCTCGAAAACCACCGTCGCTCCCCCCTTCTTCTCTTGTCCGGAGAGAGCAACGCTCCGCCCCCCATCACCACCAGCGCCATCAACGCCGTCGGTCTCCTCCATCGCCTCCGCCGTGGCTCCGAAAGCCGACAAGGGGAAGGGCGTGAAGTCGGCCGAGGCGCAGCGGCTCACGGCGCTGTGCAAGGAGCGGGCCCTCTTCCCCCACAGCTCGACGCAAAGGAGCTGAGGGAGGGCTACTACCTCTTCTGGTCGACGGAGACGCGGGCTCATCCGCGCACGAAGGTACTCTCCGCCGCCGCATCAGAGTTAGCCTCGAGCGGGTACCCCTTCTTCGCGCTCTTCTTCTATTGCGGGATCTGCCCGCCCTTCTCTGAGTTCTTTTGCGATATCATGAACACCTACGGGTTTCCCCTCCTTGATTTCACCCCCAACACTGTCCTGACCATGGCAGTTTTCGCACACCTCTGCGAAAACTTTGTCGGATCCACCCAAGCGTAGCCCTTTTCCGTCACTTCTTCATGCCCAGCGTCGAGAGAGAGAGCCACTTGCGGAGGGATTGCTTGGATCTCCGGGATCGGCAGAAAGAATCCTATCTGGAAGGAGAGCTCCGTAGCAAGTGGGAGGAGTGGAGAGCGATTGGTGTTGGATCGTTGAGAAAACCCGCAGCCTTTCACTGCCAAATACCAAACTCCAATAGTGTGCGGCAGCGATTGGAGCAACTTGGCGCGGAAGATGCTAGGTTGAAGATTGCCGTGACCGGATCCTGCGCCTCAGGTTTGCGGACTCACTTTGTAAGCGCGATTGGCGCGAATTTCTTCGCCCGCCGCGCCGCTTCCCTTACAGGAGAGGAGGAGACCTGCTTGGGAGTTCCAAAACCGGCGGATATCATGAGGCTGCGCCGGGCCTCAACTGGAATTTCACCGTCTTGGAGTTGGGCGCAATGCTTACAGAGTTGTTCAAGCATGACCCGATCACCCGAATGGTTCATGTTGCCAAGGGGTCGTTCCTTTGTGCAACAATTCTTCTCTCGATTGCATCTGCGCCATGATGCCCTTGTGCGATTCATGGGATCGTTCCAACTGGCAAGAGCCTGCAGACGGCGTCGTGCAGCAGTTCTTGATAAGCTTGGATGAAGTTCCGATCCGCCCGACGAGCAAGTGGCTCACCGCGACACCGCCGACGCCGAGATGCAGCGCATTGCCACCAGGTGGAGGCGGCAGCAGCTTGCCGCCGCCCGGCGGTCAGGTTCACCGTGGAGGAGGCAGAGGCGGCAGAGCGGCAAGCCTTGCCGACGAGAGGAGCTTGCGGCGAGGAGGAGCAGGCCGAGCTGAAGTTGAGCCGAACAAGTCCGCCGAGGGCCTCCTCCACACCTTCAAGTAGCTTGCCGCGGCCGGAGCCCGCAGCCCCACTAAGAAGGCGTCTCCATAGGCGGGGAAGTGGCAGGCGGCAGAGGCAGACCCAGCAGCCGCGCGCGTGCGGCCTTGCTCCACAGCGGCAAGCATCAAGTTGCAGCTGGAGCACCCCTGCTGCCGCAACAAGCTGAGGTGCGATCCTCTCGGGCCACCGCTGCCACCCCGCCAAGCGGCCAAGGGAACCTCTCCTCCACCTCTTCGCACGGAGGCGAACAGGAGTTTGATCTCTCCGCTCAGCTCAAGCGAGGAAGAAGAAGAAGAGTAGCTTCTATCTGTGCTTGTATTTCTTCAATTTGGTTGCTTTGTCTTGTATCTGATTTGCTTCATTCTGAACTCTTTCCTTCTCGGCGCTGGTCGAGAGAGTGTCGAAGAGGCCAAGACCCGGTGGTTGTCATCGAAGCGATCCCCGTGGCAGCGAGGCGGCGTCTGAAACCCCTTGCGGACCGGCAACCCTTCTCGAGCAGCCCCAGCTGGCCCCAGCGTAAGTATTTGGTTTATTTCTTACGGTTAGGTGTGCATGGGTGCTCCTTCTTTGCTGATATCGACTTGTTGATTTGTGTAGGAGCAGAGCAACCTCATCGGGAGGGCCGGAAGTCGCTCCACGAAATTCCGTCTGCTTCAATTCGCCGCCAAGGGAGAATTCTCCGGCAAGGGCGCTCTCCGGCAAGGAGGCTTCTCCGACAAGGGGCAGCGCCAGCGATCCTCCGGTGGTGGATACATGACCCACAGATCCCATCGCAGTAACCTTTTGCGTGACAATTTCCTTGGATTCTTTTTCTTCTGTTCTTCTTTTGAACATTTGCTTGACTGTTCTTTCTTTTTCGATCGTCAGACCCATCTGCGGAGAGCCGATGGGACCGAGGTCGCCCGGCGAGAGGGCCTTGCAACACCGACGATGTCGCCACCATGGAGGAAGAGGCTGGCGCCGATGGGTCCGCCGGGCGAAGAGGCCGCCAAGGCTGCCGCCGCAAAGGCTGGCGAGGAGTCTGGCGATCGTACTGACGACCCTGAGGCCGCAGGAGTGCCAGGCGCTACGCCGACCGCCGATCCCTCCGCCACCGATGCAGCGTCAGGCTCCGAAGAGCCCCAGCCAGCGCCTATCGATGGCGGTGGCGGTGTCTTCATCAAGCTCCCACAGGCGTTGAGCTCCAGGCGCCGGTCGAAGGAGACCTTTGACGAAGAGCTGCTCGCCTCCGCTGGGCTGTCGCTGGTTGACGCGCCAAGCAGCAGCAGCGCGAAGTCGAGGAGGAGCAGCTCTTGAAGAAGCTGTTGTCGCTCTCTGCGCCCGACAAGCCAAGCTGAGTCCCGGAAGCACTTGTCGCGGGGGAGCAGACAAGGAGAAGCGCGAGAAGAGCTCGGTCGCCAACCAAGCTCTCGGGGCGTGGCGGAAGAGCGGGGCGACTTCATTGAAGAGCGCACAGCCTTCATCCTTGAGAAGGCTGAGGTCGAGGAGCAACAACGGCTTGCGGCGAGAAGCTATCTGCGCAAGAAGGCGAGTGGCGCGAGCGGAAGATCAACCTTGACATCTATGAGGAAGAGCTTGCCGTCTGTGAGCAATCACTTGGCGGAGCTCTCAAGGAAGCAAAGGGCGCTGCCGCAGCTGCCGAGGCCGCCAAGAAGGAGTTGGAGACAAAAGTGGCGCAGGTGGAGGCGGTCTGCGAAGAGCGGCGAAGAGCTTGCCGTCTTTGAAGCACGGCGAAAGGCGCCTACACTCTTGGCGAGTTGCAGGGCCGTCTCGCTGAAAGGATCGAAGAACTTCGATGCCGCCAAGGACTCCAAGGCGGATCTTGAGCTGAAGCTGACCACCTGATGGAGGCGGGGCCGGCGCCAAGGAGGCGAGAGGTGGGTCTGCTGGAAAGATCAAGGCCAACGAGGAGCTGCTTGGCGAGTACTACTGCCGGCGGAGCACCTTCGAGAGATAATGTGGAGCTACGGGTGAAGGTCTTGTGAACATCGCCGCCGCCATCGACAAGGAGCTAATGGAGCTGGGATGGTGGATCTCGGGTACTCCTCAGACGGCGCCTCCAACCCAGCGCCAAGCTCAGCCTGTTCCTCAAGGCGTGGTGGCGGCTCTCCAGCGACTCGGGAAGAGATCCCGAAGCAGCTGGCGAGGAATCGCGCCATATCTGCTGAGAGCCCTCGAAGGTGTTGATGAAGGTAGCCTTCCGCAATCCAGGCCTCAACCTCAGCGGTGTCCTCGGATCCTTGCCGCGAGATGCCGATGTGGGCGCTCAAAGCCCTTGTCGCACCCATTGTGGACAAGGTGGGCAAGATCAAGCGGGTTGATGGCGACCGTGTAGACTAGGCCGCCAACTTTATCTTTCCCTTGTCGCTGCTGATCATGTTTAGGAGAACAATTCATTAGATCTGCGACAAGCTATTTTTTTTGTAATATAACTCTATCTTAGGCAATGATTGCAACGTTATTTCCTTTACTTGATTCCTTCCTTTGTATATTTGTGCCCTACGCTTTTACGAAACTTGTCGGCGCGGGCACCTTTGCCGCGAGCGCTGAGTGCGGAATGTCAGCAGCCTGCTGGCGGTGCCGCCTCCGACAAGCAACCTTGTCGCAACTAGTTGCAGCTCACTTAAGTTGTTGAGCGGACTCGAAACAAAGTAAGGGCGCAAACTAGCTACGAGTTGGTTCCTCCGTGCACAGGTTTTCCATACAAAGTACTATCGTTCGAGGAAGATAACTTAAAAATTAAAAAAAAACTGATTGCTCAACTTTAGCAACTTAGCTTTTCTGTCGTTTGCTTCCGGTAAGGCGAAACTTCCTCGAGTAACGCTTGGCGGCCCACACTATTATCTTCTCCTTCCCCCCCGGCTAACTTGTGGGCGAGGGAACCTTCCTTTCTTTGAGAAGAAAGAAGAGAAAATAAAGTTATGGAGCCTTGTGGCTCGTTATTGTTTACCGAGTGTGGATGCTACACAAAATGTCAGATAACACATGCAAATTGATTATGAAAGCATGAAATTGACAAGTTCTTGCAACAACACATGAGCTTTATTGATGCAGCAGGGTCTGCGCCCGGCTTTGTACAAAGGATTACATGCAACATCGGCAAGACTTGTACAAAAGGTGGTTGCGGAGCAGGTTCCGCAACCGCGCCTCTATGGGTAAAACTTACGAAGATGCTCTATGTTCGAGGAGTTGCTCACGGAATGCCATCTTGGTCTCAAAGCGGACAGCGCCGAGGCCTAGTGACTCGTTTCACCCGATAGAACCTTCCCACTCGGCGTCAACTTGTTGGAATTCTTGGCGGACTGAGCGCGAAGAACAAGATCGCCTTCCTCGAAACTTCGGCACTAACTGCGGCTATGGTAGCGGCGCAAAGCTTGCTGATAACGAGCAGCTCGTATAGCAGCTGAAGGCGATCCTCCTCAAGGAGCAGCGCGTCATCTAGTCACAGCTGCTCTTGCTCAAGCTCATCATAGCGAGTACTCGAGGTGACCCGTATACGAGTTCCGTGGGGAGAACTGCCTCTGCTCCATAGACTAGGCGAAAGTTGTCTAGCCGATGGCTCGATTTTGTGTCGTCTGATCGACCAAAGAACCACCGGCAGCTCCTCAATCCAGTTTCTTCGCACTTGTGCAGCACAGTCGAGATTACGGTCTTGAGTCCTCGCAGCACTTCAGCATTTGCCCTCTCCGCTTGACCGTTGCTTCTCGGATGAGCAAGCGAAGCGAAGCAGAACCTTGGCGCCAAGATCTTGGGCGTCTTGCATGAAGGTGCGGCTCGTGAATTGTGTGCCGTTGTCGGTGATGATCTGTTCGGAATCCCAAAGCGGCAAACAATTGACTGAAGAACTTGATCTGGCGATTGTTGTCTTTGTCACCTTCCTCACTGCTTCCACTTCCGGCCACTTTGTGAACTTGTCGATTACAGCGTACAAGTACTCAAAGCCCCGACAACTTCGGGGAAAGGGGCCGAGATGTCGAGCCCCAGGACCGAAAATGGCCAGGATAAAGGGATCGTCACGGAGAGCTTGAGCTGGCTGGTGTATCTGCTTGGAATGGGCCGCGCTTCACACTTGGTTACTTGTGCGATTGCATCTTGGAGGGCTGTCGGCGGAAGAAACCTTGCGGAAAGCTTTGCGGCAAGTGCTCTTCTTGCCAATGTGGTGACCACATATGCCTCCGTGTATCTCTGCCAACAGCCTGTCCATCTTCGGTGAATACACTTCAATTTCACTCTGTTGAGTCTTCTTACATGCAGCGTCTTTGTCGACAAACTAGTACATACTTGACTGCCGGGCTACTTTTCCGCTTCTTCTTGCTCTTGGGAAGTTCTCTGTCACGAAGGAAGTGGACAATCTGCTGCGCCCATCTTTGGAGCTTGCGGCTCGACAACAAGGATTCAAGGCACATCTGCTGCTGCGAACATCAGCTTCTCTGGCAAGAACCTGCGGCTCGGCGGAGCTTGATGTTCCCGGCAAGCTTGCGGAGCAAAACTTGTCGGGAGCATCTGCTTCAGAAAACAAACCACAGGGCTTGTCGGAGCAGACTGCTCCTCAGCACTTTTGGTGTTGAACTTGGGGATCTTCGCGGCGGCGGCTTCAGGGAGCTCGGCCGGGAAGTAGTCACCAGAAATCAACTTCCTCTTCTTGTTCTGTCCGGTTGATGGCGTTACAGTCGGTTGAGTCAGCTTGAGCACAAAAATCCCTGGTTCCATAGGTAACTTGAGTGCGGCGCACTTTGACAGGCCGTCAGCAATATCATTCTGAGCTCTTGGAACATGTTCCATTTGTAGGCCGTCAAAGTGCTCTTCAAGCTTTCTCACTTCATCAACGTAGGCTTCCATCAACGGACTTTGATAATCTTTGTTTACTTGGCGGACGACAAGCTGCAAGTCACCCCTGACAATGAGCTTCTTGATCCCAAGGTCTACTGCAATTCTGAGACCGGCAAGCAAACCTTCATACTCTGCAGTATTATTTGTTGCTTGCTCCTTGGGAAAGTGCATTTGGACTATGTACTTGAGGTGCTCTCCGGTGGGTGCGACAAGCGATGCGCCCGCTTGCGGCGCCTTGCGATGAAAAGGCACCGTCAAAGTACATCAGCCACTCTTTACTTGCCTCCTTGGCGGGGATGCTCGTCTCGGAATTTCTTCATCTTGCGTTGGCGTCCATTCTGCTATGAACTCTGCGATTGCTCTGCTTTGGATAGTTGAAGTGCTTTCAAACTTGAGGCCAAAGCTTGGCAGTTCGATGCCCACTCGACAATCCTTCCTGTTGCTTCGGATTTTGCAATATTCTCTTCAGCGAAAGCGAGTGACAACTGTGATCACATGTGCTTGGAAGTAATGGCGCAGCTTTCTCGAGGCCATGAGGAGGCCAAAAAGCAATTTTTGCACACGAGAGTACCTTGACCTAGCCCCTGCGAAAGGGCCGACAAAATAGTAGGCGCTGCACCATCCTTTTCGCATCTTCTACGCAATCCTGCGCAAATCCGTCCTTATCGGGACGAGCTCGTCGGTGAAGCCCCCTGCTTGTTGCTGGATGCATCTGCCTTAGTTGCCGGCTCATCATCCGCCTCCCTTTCCGCTACTAACGCAGCACTAACCACTTGATTGGTTGCCGCTATATACAGCAGCAACTTCTCTTGTGGCCTAGGTGCGACAAGTATTGGAGTGGAGGACATGTACCTCTTTAAGTCCTGCGGCGCAGCCTCCGCCGAGTCCATTTCATTGGACCTGCCTTTTCAAAATCTTGAAAAATGGCGAGGCGCTCAGCAGAACCTAGAGATAAACCTCTTTGAGAGCAGCCACGCAACCGGCAAGTCTTCGTACATCCTTGGCGCTTTGGTGCTTCAATCTGCTCAATGGCCTTGATCTTGTCGGGTTGGCTTCAATTCCCGCTGAGACACGAAGAACCGAGAAGCTTGCGGAAGGGACTCGAACACGCACTTCTCGGGGTTGAGCTTGAGGTTGATCTTGCGCAGATTTGCAAAGGTCTCATCTAAATCTTGAACGAGTTGCTTTGTCCTTGCTCTTGACCACTATGTCATCCATGTAAGCTTCTACATTTACGTGCATTTGCGGCTCAAAAGCGTCATGGACTACTCTTGCAAGCGTTGAACCAACATTCTTTATCCCAAAAGGCATCCGTACAAAGCGGTATGTGCCACATGGGGTGATGAATGTGGTTTCTCCTCATCCTCTTACGCCATGAAGATCGATGATATCTGAATATGCATCAAGAAATGAAAGCAAATCACATCCAGCCGTGGAGTCAACAATCTGGTCGATCTTGGCAAGGGAAATGGGTCTTTGGGACAAGCTTTATTAACATCTGTGAAGTCGATACAAAGTCTCCATTTCCCATTTGCCTTCGATACAACTACGGATTGGCCAACCACGTGGGATGGAGCACTCCTCGACAAGGCCGCTGCTTCCAACTTCTTGATTTCTTACGCTATGAATTCTTGGCGCTCCACTGCTGTTTTCGACTTTTTGCTTGACGGGCGCGCATGAGGACAGACAGCTAGGTGATGCTCAATTACTTTCACAGGAACACGGGGATGTCGGGACGGTTGCCATGCAAACACGTCGACGATCGCCCGAGAATACAACGAGCGCCTTCCTATTTAGGGTCGAGAGTGGCGATGGTGAAGGTACCACCGGTGTCGTCCTCCTTAGTGGGCACCTTCTTGGTCTTTGGCGGAGCAGCTATCGTCTTCTTGCACTTGCGGTGGAGCGCGATGGTGCGTCCTCGGCGATAGCGCAGCACTCACGAAGAGGTGCGCTTGCGGAGTGGGCATCGAGCTCTTGCGGACTTGGTCTTCTTCCCGGGAGCTTCAGCGGCAAGTGATTTGCTATCTGCTGCAGCTGCTGCCTCCCGGTAGATCTTGTCGGCGCAGATAAGAGCATCCTTCTTGTCGCCATGGACAGAAATGACACTTATCGGGTCGGGCATCTTGAGCAAGTTGTATGCATAATGAGAGGCTGCCATGAACTTGGCGAGTGCTGGACGGCCAAGTATTCCATTGTAAGGCAATGGAAAATCAGCGACGTCAAACGTGACCCTCTCAGTCCTGAAGTTTAGTTCACTGCCAAATGTTACCGGCAATGTGATCTTCCCCTTTGGCTTGCTCCTTCCTGGGTTGATTCCTTGGAATGTGCCAGTCTCTTCGAGCTCGCTGTCAGGGATCTGAAGTTCTGGAGCACCGCGGATGAGATCAGGTTTAAGCCGGCCCCGCCGTCAACTAGCATCTTGGTGACCTTGAGGTTGCGGATAGTTGGTGAGACCAACATCGGCAAGCACCCGACCGCGGTTATGCGATCAGGGTGGTTCTCAATATCAAAGATGATAGGTGTGCTGGACCATTTCAAAGGCTTGCGTGACTCTATGGATGGTTCTGCTGCATTAACCTCCCGCATCCATTGCTTGAGTTGGCGGTGTGAGGTATGCAGAGAAGCACCGCCGTCAACGCAGAGGACCTCCGTGGCTTTCTGAAATTCCTGCTCATCAGCCTCATCGTCTTCCATATCTTCATCGTCATCGTCGTCTTGATCCTTGTCGCGGCCGCGGGGAGGTCGGTCTCCTTGCCGCTGTTTGGCCTTGCCGCGGCGTCCTCCCCGGCCGGGTCGCTTCTTGCTAGCTCCCCCAGCACCTTCTTGGGCCTTCTCCTTGTCGCGCCGCTCGTACTCAGCTTTCTGCTGTTCAACAAGCTGCTCGACCTTCTTGCAACTCTGGAGGTCGTGGCCCTTGGTGCGGTGAATTTTGCAGTACTGTTTGTTGGAGCTGTCACCTTGTCGGCGGCTGCCACGGGCTTCGGTCGGCGCCAGGTAACAACCTCCTTGCGGAGCCACCAACTTTGGCTTTCTTGGCGGCACCACCTTTGCCGGACTGATCGACAACTAGTACCTCTTTGCTCTTCTTCCTTCGGTTGTTCCGCCGCCGACTCTTCCTTGCCGGGGCGGTTTCCTCACTATCAGATCCTGCTTCTGCATTCTCTCCTGGGAGTCTCCTCCCTTCCTCAGCATGTGCACATTTGTCGGCCAGGGCATACAGCTCATTGACGTCCTTGACTTTGCACATCGCCATCTCCTTCCTCATCCTGCGGTTCCGCACATTTTGATGAAACGCACTGATCACCGCGGCGGGGTGGACATCTGGGATGTTGTAGTGCACACGGCTGAATCTCGGAATGAACTTGCGCAGGGACTCTCCTTCCTTCTGTGCGAGCAGATGAAGATCGCTCTCTTGGCCATGAGGCTTGTGGCCGCCTGTGAAGGCGCCGACAAACTGATGGCATAAATCTGCCCAAGAGGATATGGAGCTGTCCGGCAAGTGCATGAGCCAAGATCTAACATTGGGCTTGAGCACCGGTGGTAGTAGTTGGCGAGGATATTGTCGTCTCGTCCCCGCAGCTTGCACCGCGATGGTGTAGAATCTTGAGGAACTCCGATTGATCGTCCTGCCATCATACTTCTCAGCACGTCGGCTTGAAATTTTTCTTGTCGAGCCCTTTGGACTTACCGCAGCTCACGAGTGAGCAGGGCAACCTACGCGTCACGGCAAGTCACCTGGTTCCCCTGGCGCATGCCGTCAGCGGAGGGCCCAGCCGCGCTGTCGGATTGACGCGCTTCTCTTGGCGCTTCGATCGAGTTCGGCGTCTTCTTGTTGCCGTTCTTTAAGAACTTGGCGCTGATCACGGCGAGCTCGTGGATCCGATGACGCGGTGGAGTCGCTGTCGAGGAGGATCCGACGAGTCGGCGACCTTGGCCTTCGGGGTGAGGAGTGCATGGTGGTTGCAACCCCACAGGTCTCGTCGCCACCGGCTCGTGCCTTGTCGTCTCGCCGCGGCAGCGATGTGCTTGGTTGCCGCGGGACGTCGCCGTTGGCAAAGCCGATGAGACTTTGAATGGTGGCCCTCCATTCGTCGACCTTGTCTGCCGTCGGAGGGTAATCCAGGAGCAGTTGAGCTCGCGCCAAAGCTTCTGCTTGAGTGGTGGGTGGCAATGGCGAACGGTGCGAGGCGGGATATGCTCGGACTTCTAAATATGTTAGAAGGAGCGATATCCCGTCGAGCGACCGTGCCCCACTCGTACCAACTTTGTTGGCGCGCAAGCTGTTGGCGTCCCGGATCCACCAGCTCGATCTTGACCCAACGAACGCGTGGCGCTACGAGCACCATGGCGCTGTCGGTCTCGCGCCTCTGAGATGGGCAGCGTCACGTGAACGGACGCAGAGGTTTGCGCCGCCTTGTCCTTGGACTTAGCAGCGACACGGGCTCCCTCGTCGACGTCCGCTCTTGCGCCGGCGTCTTCCCCCCCCCCACTCGCCGGCTCCGGTGGTGGTGGGTTTGACGCGGACGGCTCTGTTGCCGCTGAAGCCTTCTTCTTCGGTGGCATGTTGATGAAGATGATGAAGATGTTGCTCGTGTGAACGCCGGATCAGGTTCACACAGCCTCGACGCCCCCTACATGGCGCGGCAAAGATGTCGGGGAAGCTGAACGTAACCCACGAGCACCTATGGGACCGGTGGACCGAGTCCCTTTTAGTTCGGTGGGGGGCGGAGATTGCACGAAGAGCAGATCGAGGCAATGCACACGAGCAGTTTACCCAACCGGAGCTCTCCGGAGATAATACTCCTCTGCTGCTTGTCGATTGTATTGTGTTCTTGCTAGGGAGCACGGAGAGCTACAAAACCTAGCTTGAGTGTGTGTAGTCTCGAATGAGTCGAACCTCCTCTACGTTGCACATGGGCCTCCTTTTATAGGCTCAAGGGGTCACCAACAGGTGGCAACGTAGACAAGGGCAAAATGGGAAAATGAGTTGCGGTTGGTACAGCTACTTTATGCAGTGTATTCTACCTAACTCGTGACAAGGGACAAAAACATTAAATGCCCGTCCATGTCGCCTAAACAGTGCGAGAAAGGGACCGTCGAGCGCCACCGCTTGCCACGATGGCACCTGTCGTGCCGCTTACCGCTGCTCTCCATCGGGCTGCACAGCCTCTTGACCGCATGCGCTGGAATGGCCCCATGGCGACACGTTGATGGATGAGCTGGAGCTGAGATGAAGAGGTTGCTGCGCGGCAAGCATCTTGCCGCTGCTGAATCCTGTCGCGCCGGAAGCTTGTCGCTCACCAAGCCTTCCGGCAAGCTCCTCTTGTCGGGGTCTTGTCTTCTGCGTGCCTTGAGTGGCCTTCGGCAAGCTCCTCTTGCAGGGCCTTGTCTTCTTGGCTTAAATACTTTGTTCTTGAATGGCTCCAAAGGAACCACGGAGGACCTTGGCGGTCACCGAGCAAGCCTTGCCTGCGGGCGCTGCTGTTGCCCGATGCGAGTTCGGGATACTAGGGTACCCCTACTCTAGTACACCGACAGATTTACAGTTTCCTGGGGCTCTTGCCTGATGCGGGAGAGACAGTTTAGGTCCAGTTTAGAGTCCAGATTTTGACCCGATCTAACGCCCAAGGGTGGGGGCGGTCCCAAGCTAAACAGCTCAGAATCTGGGGTGCCCAATTTCTTCGGCCCGATGCCCGATTTTAAGTCCGGGACCTGGGTCAGGTTTTCCTTTGAGCAGGTCTTTGGCTCAAGGAGTTCGGTGATCCGAATACAACTTGTCCTCAAAGTTGAGGGGCAATCCGCGTGTGGCTCCTCCACTATCGCTATCTCATGGCTAGCCGGCGGGGACCTGATGTCCCTTTGGTCGGGTTTAAGCCCAATCCGGTTGTAGTCTGTAGTGACTCCCAGAGCGGCGATGCGATCCAATAGTTCGTTAAGGGAGGAGAGCTTCATTGGATCCATCTGTCCGGGAAGTTCCGAACTGACGCGAGGGTTATGATCGATGACCCGAGAAGTCATCGTCGGCGCCACCGCCGATGTGGCGGCCATGATAAAGCCGCCGAGCTGGAGTGTCTGGCCTACAGCCAGAGCCCCCTCCGAGGTAATGTCGTCCTTGACAATGAGATGAGCCATCGAGCCGCACAGAGGGACTCTCAATGAAAGCACCAATGTCGGTGTCAAAACCGGCGGATCTCGGGTAGGGGGTCCCGATCTGTGCGTCAAGGCTGATGGTAACAGGAAGCAAGGGACACAGATGTTTACTCAGGTTCGGGCCCTCTCGATGGAGGTAAAACCCTACTTCCTGCTTGATTAATATTGATGATATGGGTAGTACAATAGTAGATCTACCACAAGATCGTAGAGGCTAAACCCTAAGAGCTAGCCTATGATGGTATGATTGTAATTGTGATCGGCCTTCTAAGAACCAACCTCTCCGGTTTACATAGACACCGGAGAGGGCTAAGGTTTACATGGAGTCGGTTACAAGGAAGTAAATATAATATCTGGATCGCCAAGCTTGCCTTCCACGCCAAGGAAAGTCCCATCCGGGCACGGGCCGAAGTCTTGAGTCTTGTATCTTCACGCTTCAATAGTCCGGACGTTGTACACAGTCCGGCAGTCCGGATACCCCCTAATCCAGGACTCCCTCAGTCTCTATTTAAGGGGAGGGGGAGGCGGCGGCGGCTTGCGGGAGGGGGCGGCGTGCCCGTGTCCTAGTCGGACACGACGGCGGCGGCGGTGAGCGCGCTCGGGACTCCGGTCCCGAGTCGGAGGAAGACGGCGGCGCGCTGGGCCGTGGCTCGGCCCAGGAGACTTTTAAAAAAAAATTATGTCGCGAAAGAAAATCCTAATAAAATATATTTAAAAAAATTCTAAATATATCTGAAACAATGTTCACCGTCCAAACCTAATATTTAGGACAAGATGACCATTTTTCTGGCCTAAAAATGCTATTTTCAAAAAATGCATATAGTTTTTCTAATTCAAATAAAATAGCAATAAATACAAATAAAATACTGATTTGATTTTAAATTTCTTCTCGAATATTTCTCTTACATTGAAGAAGTCATTTTATCTTCTCTCTTTTTTGTTATTGGAAATTATTGGAGAGAAAATATTAAAATCAAATTGATCCTTTCTTCAAATTTGAAATAAATTCAAATATGGAAATTTGTGAAACCTCCAACTCTCTCCTTGGGTCCTTGAGTTCCTTAAGATTTCTAGGATCACAACCGAATGCAAATAAAAATATGATATGCATATGATGTCCTATGTATAACATCCAAATTGAAAATTGGTATGTTACAAGCACCCATCCACTCCTTGCTCCAAAGAAAATCACTCCATAGCTCAAACTCGTGTTCTTTCTCATCTTGCTGCCATTTTCGGGCTCCTTGCTCAAAGCTCCATTCACAAAACTGCTTTGGGGGATTGTTCTTCAGTATGTGACTCCTCCAATGGTCCAATTAGTTTTTGCTCTAGTGCTTTATTCATTGCATTTTTTTGCTGCTGAGGTGACCATGTTCTTGAGCTTCCATGTCAAATTTATATGGTCCAAAGTAGTTTTGATGCATGATATAGCCTCTAGGCACTTGTAGGAGTAGTTGCTACCAATTTTGTTGAGTTTGGTTCACTTTTATTTTGAGTCACTAAAAATTTCAGAAATTTTCAGAGAAAGAAAAATGTCCAGGAAAATGTATCAAGGTGGTTCCTCAAGGAAGCAAGCACCGAGGCGTGCAATACGCGAACCGGACCCTGAACTACCAAGGGAAGCTCAAGTAAAGCCATGTGAATGGCTGTCGGATGAATTTATGGATCTTGTAGGTTTCAAGGATGAATTCTAAGCGTACATAAAAAATGCCGGCCTCAAGGACTTCTTGTCGGACAAGTGCTTACAGTATTATTATCTCACCGATTCCTACGTGCGGAGGTTTGAGTTTTCATCCAAGAGTAATATTCATATTGTCCCGTTCAATCTTTATGATGAATCTTATAGCATGGACCTAGAAAATTTTTGTGATGCATGCAAAATCTCACAGTGGGGCAATCTTAGTGAGCCTCATAAATCTGAATATAATGATTTCCTTGCTAGCATCATTGTTGGAGAAACTCGAAATATCACACAAGCCTCCATGGGGAGCATTCATTTTCCTGCCATACATTATTTTGCTCTCTTCATAGGTAGATGCATTAATGGTAAACATTATCATAGCCACCTTTGTGCATCGGATCTTAGTGTCCTCAAGAGTGTGGTGTTAGATGATAAACAATATAACAAGGGGGCTATTATGCTAGGAGGTTACACCATAATGCTAAAGATGGAGATTTATCTGGTGGGATTTATGCAACACGTTTAGCTAACTATTTGGGTGTACCTATTAGAGGGTATGAGATTGAGTTTCCACCTGCTTTTCTTGATTATAATGCTATGGTACGATACCAGTTTCTTGAGAGGAATGATCAGTTCCTCCAGTATCGACTAATATTTGACAGACGGTGTCCCATCCATGTTACCCTTCCTGCTCTTGCCTTATTTAACTTTCATACAAATGGGAGATATTTTATAACTAGAGAGGAGGCAAACGAGTATGAGAGAGCAGCGGAGGCCGCTTATCTTCAGGAGGCAGCTCGCCAAGCGGTAGCTGCCGCAGCACAGTACGACCCCAACTATGATTCCGGATATCATCCAGGCCAGTGGTGGCCATAGACCAACTTAGGCCAAAAGCCTAAGCTTTGGGGAGTACATATTTCTCACCGAAATTATATTCATGTTCACACACTTATTTCAGTTGTCGGTGTTCATACTCTTTCATTGTATTATCCATGTTAGTTTATTTTCTTTTTCCCATTTTCTTCTCGTGTGTTAGAAAAACCTTAAGAAAAACTAACAAATTAGTTGTAGTTAGTTTAACTTCTATGCATGCTTAGTAGTAGTAAAATAAAAATAAAACCCAAAAAGATTTCTTGTTCTTCTTTTGCTTGTTGGGAGCTTTCCCGTGTAAATAGTTTTTCTCGTTCTTGTTCTTCTTTCTTCAGAAAAACAAAAACTCCAAAAATATTTCAGTGTGTTTCTTTGAATTTCTTTTCTTTTCTTTGGGGTTAAAGAGGAGAAGACCACGATGAAAATGTTGAGCGGCTCTCATGCATTATTTTTTATCTAACAAAGAGCCCATTTTACCTTGTCTTCTCCTTTGAATAAATGTTTGCAGATTCCAGCTTAGTCCAATGCACCTGCACTATGATTATTATCCACACTGTTCGGTCGTGCAAGTGAAAGGAAATAATGACGATATATGACGAAATGATTGAGATGAGGAAAAGCTGGTATGAACTCGACCTATCTTGTTTTTGTAAATATGATTAGTTCATCATTCCTGATTTAGCCTATTATGAATGAAACATGTTTGCAATGACAATTAGAGATTATAGTTACTCATGCCATGCTTAATTAGCTAGGAGTTCATAATGGTTTACCTTGCGTGCCAACATGCTTTTAAAATGGTTGTGATGTAGTATGATAGGATGGTATCCTCCTTTGAATGATTCGAGTGGCTTGACTTGGCACATGTTCACGCATGTTGTTGAAACAAAATCAACATAGCCTCTATGATATTTATGTTCATGGTGATTTATATCCTACTCATGCTTGCACTTAATGTTGGTTAATCTCAATGCATGTTTATGACTGTTGTCGCTCTCTAGTTGGTCGATTACCAGTCTTTTTCTAGCCTTCACTTGTACTAAGCGGGAATACTGCTTGTGCATCCACTTCCATAAACCCCAAAGTTATTCCATATGAGTCCACCAGACCTTCCTACATGCGCGGTACTTACCTGCCGTTCCAAGTAAATTTGCATGTACCAAACTCTAAACCTTCAAATAATAATCTGTTTTGTATGCTCGAATAGCTCATGTACCAACTATGGTTGTCAATATCTTCCATGCTAGGTGGGTTATTCTCACGATGAGTGGACTCTACTCATCATACACGAGAAAATGGCTGGTAACCAGGATGCCCAGTCCCATGCTCAAATCAAATCAAAATAATTGCAAGAAAAACTCCCCCAGGACTGTTGTTAGTTGGAAGGTACCCGTTGTTTCAGACCAGCCGTGGAGTGTGCTTGTTGGTGGTGGGGGAGTATAAACTTTACCATTATGTTCGGGAACCGCCTATGAAGTATGTAGCATGGAAGATACCAAGATCTCTTAGTTGTTATCTTGAAAATGAAAGTATACCTCTCAAAATATTATTCAATCTCTATTTCAAAACTCGAGCTCTGGTACCTCTGCAAATCCCTGCTTCCCTCTGGGAAGGGCCTATCTATTTACTTTTATTGCTGAGTCATCATCCTCTTATAAAAAGCACCAGTTAGGGAGCACCACTGTCATTTGTATGCATTGTTATTAATTTATATTGAGTATGAGTGTGACTGGATCTCTTTTACCATGAATTACAATGTCTAGTCAGTCCTTGATCTTCAGGGGTGCTCTTAATTTACGTTTTGCGGTCTCAGAAAGGGCTAGCGAGATACCATCTTGTTATATCATATCATGATTATTTTGAGAAAGTGTTGTCATCCGAGATTTATTATTATTGCTCGCTAGTTGATTATGCCATT
This sequence comes from Aegilops longissima, assembly GCA_021605205.1. Classification (NCBI taxonomy): domain Eukaryota; kingdom Viridiplantae; phylum Streptophyta; class Magnoliopsida; order Poales; family Poaceae; genus Aegilops; species Aegilops longissima. The sequence continues at coordinate 581,591,530 of CM038682.1, forward strand.
GATATGAGTAATGTAAGACCTAAAAGTTATTGCGAATATGGTTAGTTCATAATCTTTGCTAAAAACCTGAATGCAGGCTTTACATATTTGCAACAACAAGATCAAACAGAGTTTGTAAAAGTTTTTCTTTATCACTTTCAGTTTATCAACGGAATTTCTTGAGGACAAGCAAAGGTTTAAGCTTGGGGGAGTTGATACGTATCCATCGTATCTACTTTTCCAAACACTTTTACCCTTGTTTTGGACTCTAGCTTGCATGATTTGAATGGGACTAACCCGGACTGACGTTGTTTTCAGCAGAATTGCCATGGTGTTATATTTGTGCAGAATAAAAAGTTCTCAGAATGACCTAAAAATCCAGATTATTTTTGGAATAATAAAAAATATTGGCAAAAGGATCAGCAGCAGGGGGGCCACACCCTAGCCACAAGGGTGGGGGTCGTGCCCACCCCCCTGGGGCACGCCACCCGGTCTTGTGGGCCCCTGGACCTCCACCAACCTCAACTCCAACTCCATATATTCACGTTCGGGGAGAAAAATCAGAGAGAAGGATTCATCGCGTTTTATGATATGGAGCCGCCGCCAAACCCTGTTCTTCCTCGGGAGGGCAGATCTGGAGTCCATTCGGGGCTCCGAAGAGGGGAATCCGTCGCCACCATCATCATCAACCATCCTCCATCACCAATTTCATGATGCTCACTGTCGTGCGTGAGTAATTCCATTGTAGGCTTGCTGGATCGTGATGGGTTGGATGAGATTTACCATGTAATCGAGTTAGTTTTGTTAGGGTTTGATCCCTAGTCACTACTAGGGAAAAGCCTAGCAGCAGCACGGGTTTTAGGCCTCTCAGTAGTGCGGGAACCGGCGCTACTAATAAGGCGCTACAACTAACGTATAGCGATGGCGCTGTTGTCCCACGCTCTTGCTATACATGAATAGTTGTAGCGCTCTTTAGAAAAAGTATTGCTGATATTATCTGCAGCGCTGTTTCTTTGGGAAGCGCTCTTTGGTAATCTTGACGCTCTTGCTAAATTCCCCCTCGCTACTACTAGCTTTATTAGTTTTTCCCTGCATATTTGTTTTTGTATTTGTTTTGTATTTGAATAGGCTTTATACAATAATCTTTAGCATATCATACACATAAAAATGTAATCATAGAATATACATACAATTAGTCTCATCAAATCATGTCATCATCATAATCATCATGCAACACAAAGTGGTCTCTCGTCATCATCTCGAAAATAGCGATACAAGTCTCGATTACTTGCAAATACATCGTCATCCATCTAAACAATGATATACGTGAGAAGAGCTATCACTTTGAGTACATGAGTTCGTATCCCTCTCTGCATTAGCGTGAACCTAAACTAACTACTACGTAAACAAGAAACCGAAACCGGTACACTGGGCACGACACACGACCACTTGTCGTATATATACTCTGGCGTAGCACTTATTCACCATCGATGATCTATGCACCTGCATCGTCACATGAGTCGATGATATGCAACATATATAGTTGAGCAACAGAAAGAGATAGACTTGGCAAAAATAGAAACAACATATCATAAGCATAAATAACAAAGTTCATCGTACCCCAAAATGCCCTAACTAGAGTGATTTTCGCTAGTTGAGGAGGAGGACGGTTTAATTACATCACAAATAAAGTTTCACCGTGCATTACTCAAATTTTTTCATACAAAAAGTATGGACTAAACAGACACATTGTCATATATCGACAATCACTCCAACATGTCGTTCCATCCATCCATGTCAGGGAGATAGTCCCGAGCCTAGTGAAAGGCTTGGTCGAGGCAATGGCGGCTACCCATGTTCGGACGTCTTCTAGTGACATTTGTCCTTCTTCATAGAACATCCCTGTTTTTCCGACCACCTCCTTCATGATGATTTGGGCAAGTTCGCGCTGGATGTGATAGAACTCGGCTCGAAGTCGATGATCCTCGATATCTCCTACATTCTTTGCCCATTGCAGAATATGGGCATCGCCGGATGTAGGTGACATGCGAAGGTTACGGTGATCCCGTCGTACTCCGGCATGTGGTGTAGGACATAGAATCCATCATTAAGAGAATCGTTCGGTTCTTTGGATGCAGCGAAGTTGGTCTTATGGCGGCGCGACCCTGCCTCCCCTTCTCTTCTTGTCCCTAACCTGTCCACCCCTTGCTTGGTAGTAAAACATAGCACTGTCGAGAACATCCTTGATGTGGGTGTAATCCTTTTTGTGAATGTTCTTCGACGAGTTCAAGTGAAGAGCGTGGGAGAATCGGGGGTATAGGATGATGAGGACGGTGCGCCCACCGCTGCGCAAAATAAGTACACCTCAAATTACTTAGCCTCCACCATGCAAATGAATGATTGAAATCGAAGGATGGATAGCAGCGCGGATGACTTACACGGGATGATAAGGCACGAGAATCGCCCCCTTGTCCTTATTGGCGAGCATGAAATTGTGATGTATTCCCTCGCGTATACGGTGCTCTGCGCAGACTCCCAAGAAGCCCTCGTGCATGTAGTACGGGTCAGCGGCACAGATATGAGATATCTGCTCAACCACGATGATGTAGTTCATGTGCAAGGCATAAAGGCGGACAAACGTAAAATCCAGCTTCTTCACGTGAAACATGTGGAATATGTAATCGAATCGGAGGAAGAACTTATCCGCGGGGAAGCTGTCGACGTACGACATTTGCCGCGGAGCGTTAACCACGTAGAGTGGGTATCCCGGATCTGTCGGCGATGAGGCCTTTCTCTACCGCAGCACATCTTCATGAAGTCTCCTTATATCGCGAATCGACCCTAAGCGCTGTTGCAGGTAGGATTGGTTGACCGGGATATGCCATTTATCCGCATCGGGGATATCTATCTGATCCTGAAGCCGAGGCTGCTTTGGCGGCTGGATCATAGAATCAGCTTTTTGCCTTTCCTCGCTCTCGTTCTAGACTTCTTTACTACGAAAGGTCGTCCATATCGTTGAGGCGGCAATTCGAGCCTGACTCATGGCGCCCAAACCACGAGGAGGCGCGGTATAGACATCTTGTTCAGCTCCACCGTCGTCCTCATCCTCATCCATGGCGGCGTCATCGGCGACTAATGGAGCCTCCCCTTACCCGTCCGCTATCACCCAACCCGACAGCCGGCGCTAATTGGGTAGGTGGTGTGTTGATGTTCATACCTTCTTTGAGGCTGCGTGCTCGTGGGTGTGCTCCCGACCGCCTCGAGCGAAGCGAACTCTTTAGCCTAGCAGGACACACCAATTGCAACAAACACCAAGCCGCGCGGTGTATCCTCGTCATCCACCGGTAGTATTGGAGGAGGCAAATTCGTGGCCCGGTTCGACATCGCCACGGAAACCTTGAAGGCGTTTGGGGGCATCGGCGGCTGTGGAACAATGGTTCCTTGGCTCCATTATCGTCGCCTTCCCCACGTCCACCTTCGGTCGCCGATGGTGTACAATATGGTGCACGGGTTTCGCCGACTGCAAAGAAAAGTCTGCGGCGTGAGACATCCGAAGGCAACAAAAGCGGGAGATTGTACATTTATATTGAAGGGGCGGTGTAGCGAGATACCGTGAGGCGTCGAGCTCAGCCAAAGGCGGCACCGCCGAGCATGTCGGTCACGGGGAGCAGTGCGGGGCGCAGTGCCGCACCGGCTCCCAAGAAGTCAGCAAGGGGAAAGTCCTCTGCATTTTTTTATGGATCTTGCCTTGTCCAAGTGAAAACGCCCGTCCAAGGAAGTAGACAAATCTGCAACCACCTGTTTTGCGGCAACTACCGCTGTTGCGACTGTCTGTGATGATTTCTTCTCAACCGCAATCTCAACCTTCTTGTCGATGTTTTCTTCAGTTAACCTCCACCTTTCCTTTCTCTCCTCCGTGGTCTCATGGTAGTACTTCTTCCACGTGGTGCCGTCTCCGACACCGTGCACGTGTCCATACGACGGTCGAGTATCCACCGGTTGTCGTTTCAATATGTTCAACGCCCGGTTGAATGGAGTGTCCCACTTGGGCCTCGCTAATGCCTCAGACGGCGAGTCGCTTTCCGCCGCAATCCGGTGCTGCTCTCTCTGCAAAAGGCACAAGGATCGTTTACAAATATGACTAACGTGTGTAGTAGAATTGATCAGAAACTAAAATTACCAGCAGCCTCATGAACTCCGTAATGACCGGTGTTGTCTCGTAAACCTTCTTCACTGGGTCCCAGCGGTGCGGGCCCTCGGGGCGTCACGCTCCTGCGGGGCGGTGAAATCCGCCAAAGTGCAGGATGCCCGGACTTCATGGCTTCCGTGTCCTCCTTGGCCCATTTGGACCTCTTTCCGCCGTAACCACGGCTTCCGAGGTGGTGGCTCCCAATGTTCCTCTCTTGAAGCCCCTTCACGTACTTAGACTTTTTTTTGGCAGCTTCGGCCTCGCAAGCCTCCTTGAATATTTGAAACTGCTCTTCTGTGATTGTCGTATTATCCTTTACAATCTCGGAGTAGGGTTCCTTCTTGTCGATGATCCTTGATTTCACTCTAGTTTTCCAGGCGGCCAACATGTCGCTAAACTTGGTCATGGCGTGTTTGTTTATCTTCTTCATTGTCGGGTCCTCATCTGGATCTTCATAATCCTTCTCATTCCGGCCCGGGAACAAGAATATCTGGTGAAACTTCTTTAGGAGGGAGCTCCTCATATTTTCTATCTTCTGTAGTTTCTCATCGTTGATGGTGGCGGTTGTCCGTACGATGCAGCCTATTTGATTGCCGTAGCATCGACGCGCTTCCTCGGGCGCCTTCGGCTAAAAAATGCCGTCGTCCACCTCCGTGACCACCAGTCTAGTAGTCCTGAGTTTGTTAGGAAGTTGTTGCCTCTTTACTTTCGGTTCTACACCGGCTCTGCTCCCCGAGGTAGCACCGGTCTCAGTCTCAGCGCCGGTCTCGATGCCGGTCTGAGTCTCTGCGCCGGTCTCAGTCTCAGCACCGGACTGCGTGTCGGTGTGAGTCCCCGATGCCACCAGTGGGCCCAGCAACAACATCGGTTGATCATCGGTAAGGCTAAAAATTAAATGCTCTTGCCCGATGAGCGTCGTCATAATCACGAACCCTGTCCTTCATCGTTACTAGCCATGTTTCCTATGATTAAATCTAGTCAATTAATTCTAGACCTAATAAAATGAATAATGACATAAAAAGGCCTATTGTTTTACAGGAATGTTGACTCCTTCCTGGTGCGGCAAATCCCGGGCACTCGATATGTCCTAGTTTGTAGCACAAGTCATGCCGAAATTCACGGAAAATTTTGGCATGACCTTTGCTAAAAAGTGGACAAATCAAGAACCTGAAATTTGCCGGAATAGAAATGAATCAACATTCCGGCAAAACATAGGCCACTCAGCATCATTCCCTGGAAACAGTGTTCAAATATCCCTCTTTGACACCGCAACACATGTCCAAATATACACAAGCAACCACATGTCCAAATTTCACAAGCTAATTCAAAAACAAAGTGTAGAAGAAAATTCATTTAACTACTAATAGAACAAAATTCAGTTAACTTTAGTGCTCTATAATGATGAAAGGAAAAAAAATCAGTTAACTACTAATTTCATTCATTTAGGTTATTCATTTAACATCACCTAATTAACTTATTGTACCACTACTACTAGCAGCACTACTAACCTAATTAACCTAGCAAAACTCTAGTGCCCTAACTGAAAAACATCTAATTAACATCTACTAGTACCACTATTGCCCTAACCTAATTAACATCTACTAGTATCACAATATACTATACAAGCAGCATCTACCCTAATTAAACCCTACTGCCCTAACTAACTTTTGTTGTAAACCAAATTTTTTGCTCTAAACTAATTTTTGCTCTAACATCTACTACTTAACATCCTTTGCTCTAAACTAAATTTTTTGCTATAAACAAACTTTTGCTCTACTAATTTTTTCTCTAAAATGCAGAGAGAGAGAGGGGGGGAGGGTGGGGACTTACAAAGAGGGAGGCGGTGGCGGGAGGTGCTCGGTGTGGAGGCGGGGACGGAGAGGCGGGCTCGGGCATGAGCAGCAGGCGGTCTGGGCGGGATCGAGGCGGCGGTGAGGTGGAGGCGCCAGACGGTGACATCGAGGCGGCCTCGAGGCGGCGGTGAGGCTGAGGCGGCCTCGGGCGTGGCAGGTGGCGATGTGGTGGCCTCGGGGAGACGCAGTGAGGTGGCGGGCGTCCATGGCGGCGAGGAGGCAGGGCGAAGTGGGGCGGCATTGGGGAGATGGCGGTGAGGCAAGGGATTTGGGGAAGAAGTGTGGTGGCACAGGGGGGGACCGCTGTTTAAGTGAAGCGACAGATGGCGCGTTCCGTAAGCGCTATAGCTAAGTTAGCTTCTAGCGCTTCTGAAACCCGCTCTGCTATTCCTTTCTCCTTTTTCCTTTTTATTTTATTTTTCTTTACATTTTATTTTTTCCTTTCTCCTTTTCTATTTATTTCATTTTCATTTACTTTTCTACTTGTTTTTCACTTTATTTTATTTCCGTTAGCGATGGCGCCTTACGTAAGCGCGCTACAGCTAAGGAAAGTAGCAGATAGCGCTTGGGCGATATCTGGCGCTCTGCTAGGTTGGGCTAACCATGTCGCCCACTTCAAACATAGCAGTAGCTTTTAGCTGTACAGCGCTCTGCTAAAGTCATATGATAGCGCAGTTTATTCTGTGGCGCTGCTACTAAGTAGAAGTAGCGTTTGATTTTGTACAGCGCTACTGGTAACATTCTGTGTATAAGGTTTTCCCTAGTAATGAGTATCCACTATGTTCTAAGATCGATGTTGCTATGACTTTGCTATACTTACTGCTTGTCACTAGGGCCCGATTGCCATGAATTCAGATCTGAACCTATTATGTTTTCATGAATATATTTGTGTTCTTGATCCGATATTGCAAGTAATAGTCACCTACTATGTGTTATGATCCGGCAACCCCGGAGTGACAATAGTTGGGACCACTCCCGGTGATAACCTTAGTTTGAGGAGTTCATGTATTCACTAAGTGCTAATGCTTTGGTCCGTTCTCTATTGAAAGGAGGCCTTAATATCCCTTAGTTTCCAATAGGACCCCGCTGCCACGGGAGGGTAGGACAAAAGATGTCATGCAATTTCTTCTCCATAAGCACGTATGACTATATTTGGAATACATGCCTACATTATATTGATGAATTGGAACTAGTTCTGTGTCACCCTATGATATAACCGTTGCATGATGAATGCCATCTGACATAAGTATCCATCATTGATCCATTGCCTACGAGCTTTTCACATATTGATCTTAGCTTCTTTACTTTTCCGTTGCCATTGTTACGATTGCTACAATACTGCTACTATCACTTTTGCCACCGTTGACGTTACTTCCATACTACTTTACTACTAAATGCATTGCTGCAGATATTAAGTCTTTCAGGTGTGGTTGAATTGATAACTCAGCTGCTAATACTCAAGAATATTCTTTGGCTCCCCTTGTGTCGAATCAATAAATTTTGGTTGAATACTCTACCCTCGAAAACTGTTGCGATCCCCTATACTTGTGGGTTATCAGTGCTGAGGAGCGGGCATCCACGAATCCCACTGCCGAGGTTCCTCCTCTTCTGCAGCATGTTCGTTCTGGTAGGCGATGATATCCATAGGCATAATCCTATATCCGCCCCTTGCAACAGGATCAAACAAAGCAGGTGGAGGCAATGGAATAATATCACAAGTGCTCACATTGAAAACTAGGTTATAAGGAATAGGAATGTTATGGAAATCTCGTGCAATAAAATGGTGGTGTTCCATAGCTGCACGATCTAGGTAGACCTTGGTCAAAGGATAATCATGAAGGCATATCTCAACATTAAAGCGAGCCGCCAAACGAGTAGCAAAAATACCACCATGTATATTACCCTTGGACTTATTAATGTGGAGGCGACGCGCCACAATAGCTCCCAAGCTATAAGTGTTGTCGCCCTCTAGTGCACGATGTAAAATAGCAAGGTCTGGTGAACTGAGTACACCCACCTTCTCTCTAGCAAGCAAGCATTTTGAAATGAAAAGAGCAAAATAATGAACAGCAGGAAAATGCAAGCCAGCGATAGTTATACTCGACACCCCTCTCTCATCACCCACTGTCAGAGTATGATAAAAGCTTTCAAACTCTGTGGGTCTAGGCTCTACCAAACCACCATCAGAAGGAAGAAGCATATTTCACAAAACTCAGTGAGCGGTATCTGATGGAACTCAGCATATAAATTAAACTGCACCTTAGGAGGGTTATTCCTAGGAAGGAAATTAAAACTTTGAACAAAGGTATTTGTGAGGAGATGATACTGTTCACATTCATATGAGATGAAGTCGGTGAGGCCAGCATTAGCAGCATATTGTGTAAACTCTTGAAGGATTCCAGCCTCTTCCATGAACGGGGTATGCGGCCATTCGCACGGCCGTACTTCCGCCAACCTCTGGTTATGGAGATCATTGTGAGACGAGTCCGCAATAACTCCCTTGGAGTTCTTCTTGGAAGTGAATTTTCTAAAGATATTCATCCTTTTCCTATGAACAAAAATTCTGAAAATTTTATTCCACAATTTTTTATCAACAAAACTTCACAAGATTGATAGCAACTACTCATAGGGATATATAGAGGACAAAGCAAGCATTCAAACTACTTAGAACTCTAAGAATTCAACATGAAAGCTCATCTACAGCAGCACCAAGAGTAGCTAATTATTCAAAATATAAACCACTAAAACAAAAACTAATTGGACAAACGGTGGAGTCACATACCAAGCAACAATCCCCCGAAATAGTTTCGGAAACGGGGCTTTGAGCAAAGAGATCGAAATCCACGGGTTTGAGAGCAAGAACACAAGAGACACAAGAGAGAGAGAGAGAGAGAGAGAGAGAGAGAGAGAGAGAGCAATGGTGAATTTTTTCTGGAGGTAGGTGATGATGTGGTCTAAAGTGATAAGTGAGGCGGCCCACGTGGGGACCGAAACCCACCAGGGCGCAACTGGGGGTCCTGGCGTGCCCAGGTGGGTTGTGCCCACCTGGTGCACCTCCCTTTGATGTTATTTGCACCAAAAATTCTTAATTATTCAGAAAAAAAATAGTATTAAATTTTCAGAGCATTCTGACAACTTTTATTTTTGGGTCATTTTTTATTGCATGGGAAATTCGAAAAACAGACAAAACATGGCATTTTATCGTATTTAACTAATAAAAACAAAAACAAAAGGTAGGGATAGAAGGTAGTGCTTACTAAATTCGTCAACTTCATACCTCTCAAAAATGGTCCGTTAATAAGGTTGATCAGGTCTTATTAACAACCACTTTCGATTAGCATGAAACCGAAGAACTTTCGTAAATCACAAAGTTACCTCAACGTGGATATGAATGTCCCCAGCAATAAGCATTTCATATTTCTTTTTAACAGCAGGTAGAGGTAGTTGAAAACTTCCAATAGTGATTGTCAGAGATTTTTCAATAATATTAATATCGTTCACTTGGAATTGTTTTCTCGAGAAGTGCATTGTATGCTCATTGCCATTGATATGAAAAGTGACCTTGCTTTTATTGCAATCAATAAAAGCCCCTGCAGTATTCAATAAGGGTCTACCAAGGATAATCGACAAGTTGTCATCCTCGGGGGCTTCTCAAGTATAACAAAGTCAGTCAAAATACTAACATTAGCAACAACAACAGGCACAGCCTCACAAATACCGATAGGTGTGGAAGTTCATTTGTCAGCCATTTGCAAAGATATTTCAATAGGTGTGAGTTTATTCAAATCAAGTCTTTTATATAAAGAGAAAGGCATAACACTAACACCAGCTCCCAAATCACATAAAGCAATTTTCACATAATTTCTTTTGATGGAGCAAGGTAGAGTTGGTATTCCCGGATCTCCAAGTTTTTTAGGTACTCCATCTTTAAAAGTATAGTTACCAAGAATAGTGGAGATTTTAGCTTCCAGTATTTTTCTCTTATTGGTGATGATGTCTTTCACATACTTTGCATTGGGAGGCATTTTCAAGATATCAGTCAAGCGAGTACGCAAAAAGACTGGCCTCGGCATTTCAGCAAAGCGTTCAAATTCTTCATCATCTTTCTTTTTAGTTGACTTGGGTGGAAAAGGCATAGGTTTTTGAACCCACGGTTCTCTTTCTTTACAGTGTTTCTAGCAATGAAGTCTCTTTTATCATAACATGTATTCTTGGGTTGTGGGTTATCAAGATCAACATCTGGTCCTATTTCAACATCATTATCTGGTTCTTTATTATTTGTTTGAGTGTTTTCATGAACCTCATCATTATCTTTTTCATTATCAGAATGTGAGTGTTCACTACCAGGTTGAGTTTCAGCATCAGAAATAGAAACATCATTATCATTACACTACCAAAAAAGACATCCGTGACATTTTGGGCCGAACGAAAAAAATTATGTCATGCTTATGACACTTCTATGACGATAATTGTGACAAAACCCGGTATCATCATAGATGTGGTGGGCTCCTACTTCTATGACAAAAAATCATGACATAAAATGGGCTTTTCATCCTGGGCGGGCCGAAGATGTAGCTGCATGACATTCTTTGGCCCGTCCATGACGGAAAAAAATGTGGTAGAAGCAAGGGCGAGGAAAATATCGGGGAGTTACCGGTTACGGTGGGTGGTCGGGGCCGAGCGATGCACGGAGGTTTGCGCGTTTCTCTCGTACGTCGCTGCTGCGTGTGTGCGGCGTTGCCTCTAATCGAACCCGGCGAGGTGTTCGCTCTAATCGAACAGCGATTGCACTAGCTACGTTACTGAACCCCGATCGATCCCTTGCTGTTAACTGAACCCGAGTGATTCCTTCTCTACTGTTGTTAACTGAAGCCGATCGATGCTGCATCTTGATGAACAGTGAGCGTTGTTGGGGGGGGGGGGGCGGGTTGGATGAACAGTTCCCAGTGGGGGGTGGATGAACAGGACCCCGTGGTAATAGAGGTCATTGCCGCTGGATGAACAGGACCCCAATCGAGCCGATTGGGGGTGGATGAACAGGACCCCGTGGAGGGCTGGATGAGCAGGGCGACCCGTGGAGGCTGGTTGAGCGATGAGCCGGTGGAGGGCTGGATGAACAGTAGCCCGTGGAGGGGTGGTTGAACAGGACCCCATGGAGAGGGTGGTTGAACAGTAGCCAGTGGAGGCGCGGTGGAGGCTGGATGAACAGGAGCCCGTGGATGAACAGTGGCTCGTGGAGGCAGGAGGGGAGACACCATGGATGAACAGTCGTAGGTGGAGGCTGGAGGAGGTCGGCAGTGGATGAACAGTAGCCCGTGGGGGCAGTCGACGATGGAGATGAATAGTATCCCGTGGAGTCCCGTTTTGCGGTATGCCACACCCCTCCCGATGAACAGGACCCCCTTTTCGACTGTAGCGCTACAACACAAGTCTGTTTCCTCCGTTTTGCGGTACGCCACACCCCTCCCGATCAAGACCATGTTTCAACTGTAGGAGGTCCAAGAGAAGAGTGTTTCCTCCATTTTGCAGTACGCCAAACCCCTCCCGATGAACAGGATCCCGTTTCGACCGTGGTCGGTCGAACACAAGGCCGTTTCCTCCGTTCTGCGGTACGCCAGGCCTAGTTTCGATCGGATGTTCCGTCCAAGCCGGTTGGCTCCCGATGAACACGACGACGCAGTTTCTCTGTTCCGACCCAACCAGGTACACGAGCCCTGGCCATACATATGCGCGAGTAGGCGTTCGAGACCCCGCCCGTATGTACGTACGTGGCCGTATTTTTTGGCGTGTGGATGTATGTACGTGTACACGATTTAAACGGGACAACCTGAGCTGCTATGTGGGGGACTCTACTATGACATGTGCCCTACTTACTCAGCCACGGTTCATCGTTGTAGAGCGACCGATCGACCAGTATGTACGTACACATTCGTGACAAGACAGACAACAATACGTACGCTTCGACCGGGTGGGTCCCAACTATCAGGGAGGAGAAGGACGCACTTCCTTGCGTGCGAAGATATAGCTGCTGGGTCCCAGCTGTCAGGGGGGAATCTTTTTTTTGCCCGTAATAAGGATGCACTTCCTTGCATGCGAAGATGTAGCTGGTGGGTCCCAGCAGTCAGGGGGAGAAAACATTATTTTTCAGGGTAAAAAGGATGCAGTTGCATGCATGCGACCATGGGCGTGGTGCGTCCCCACTGTCAGCCTCTCACGTACAGTCATCTTCCGATGACTCCCGTTTGTTGACCATGTTGACCACACCGTGCCGAGCGCACCAAGGCCGGTGGACGATGGTGAGGCCCCAGACTGGAACGACCTGGAGATGGGGAAGACGTGGTAGTGGAGTCGCAGATGGAGAGGAGTGGGAAACTTGACTGGTTTTTGTGCGCGACAGCACTGCCGCCCACGGGAGACAGGAGCAAGAACAAAGGTTGAAGAAGGAGCACGGATGTTGGATTAACATCCAACGGTCCAGCTGCTAGAATCATTTGTTGATTAAGTTGACAGAGCCCTGCGTAGACATCTGCTTAGTAGGCCCAGAAGTTAGCCACCAAATCTGATGGGTCCCAGTTGTCATCAGGAGGAATAGTTTTTGCGCATAACAAGGAGGCACTTCCTTCCATGCGAAGATACAACTGGTGGGTCCTAGCTGTCAGGGGGAGGAAACATTTTTTTCAGCTTCATAAGGAGTAACTTTCCTTGCGTGCGACCATGGACCTTGTGGGTCCCAGCCGTCAGGCTCTCCACATACAGTCCTCTTTTGATGACTCTTGTTTGTTGACCATGCCGCACCGAGTGCAACGAGGCAGTGGACCACGGTGAGGCCCCGGACTGGAACGACCCGGAGATGGGGAAGACATGGTAGTGGAGTGAAATGTCTCCAACGTATCTACTTTTTATCACACTTTTCCTCTTGTTTTGGACTCTAATTTGCATGATTTGAATGAAACTAACCCCGGACTGGCGCTGTTTTCGGAAGAACTACCATGGTGTTGTCTTTGTGCAGAAATAAAAGTTCTCAGAATGGAACGAAACTTCGCGAGGATTTTTTATATCAATAATAAGAATATCTGGAGCCAAGACCTGCCGGAGAGGGGCACCTGGGTGGGCACAACCCACCAGTAGCCCCCTCTCTGGCGCGCCAGTGGGTTGTACCCACCGGTGGCCCCACTGACGACCCCCCTGATACTATAAATTCACATTATTCCAGAAAAAAATCAGGGAGAAAGAATTATTGCGATCAACGAGATGGAGCCGCCGCCAAGCCTTGTTCTTCCTCGGGGTGACAGACCTGGAGTCTGTTTGGGGCTCCGGAGAGGGGGATTTTCGTTCTTCGTCATCACCAACCAATCTCTATCGCCAATTCCATGATGCTCCCCACCGGGAGTGAGTAATTCCTTTGTAGGCTCGCTGGTCGGTGAGGAGTTGGATGAGATTCATCATGTAATCGAGTTAGTTTTGTTAGGGCTTGACCCATACTATCCACTATGTTCTTAGATTGATGTTGTTATGACTTTGCTATGCTTAATGCTTGTCACTTTGGGCCCGGGTGCCATGAACTCAGATCTGAACCGTTTATGAATTCATCATTATATCCATGTTTTAGATCCTATCTTGCAAGTTATAGTCACCTACTACTTGTTATGATCCGACAACCCCGGAGTGACAACAACCGGGCCCACTCCCGGTGATGACCGTAGTTTGAGGAGTTCATGTATTCACTATGTGTTAATGCTTTGTTTCGGTTCTCTATTAAAAGGAGGGCTTAATATCCCTTAGTTTCCAATATGGACCCCGCTGCCACGGGAGGGTAGGACAAAAGATGTCATGCAAGTTCTTTTAATAAAGCACGTATGACTATTTACGGAATACATGCCTACATTATATCGATGAACTGGAGCTACTGCTGTATCGCCCTATGTTATAACTGTCACATGATGAATATCATCCAACAAGTCACCGATCCAATGCCAACGAATTTATCCTTATTGATCTTGCTGCGTTACTATTACTATTATCACTATTACACTTGCTACAAAGTTCTTTGCTATCATCATTCTTTGTTACCATTGCTCTTTGTCACTACTATCAAAACTATCATATTACTTTGCTACTGATTACCTTGCTGCAGATAATTAATCTCCAGGTGTGGTTGAATTCACAACTCAGCTGCTAATACCCTCAAATATTCTTTGGCTCCCCTTGTGTCGAATCTATAAATTTGGGTCGAATACTCTACCCTTGAAAATTGTTGCGATCCCCTATACTTGTGGGTTATCAAGACCTTTTTCTAGCGCCGTTGCCGGGGAGCATAGCAATATTTGTTGAGTCACTTGGGATTATTATCATATTATCACTATGAAGAATCTGAAGGATTCAAAGACTGAGATATTTCCCTCAAAGATGAGGGGAGGTAAGGAACTGCCATCCAGTTCTGCTTTAGATTCACTTTCTGTTATGAGTAAACTTGCAACACCACCACATGCTATCAATTTAATATGTCGCAAGTTATTGATGATGCTACTTCTGCTATGGATAATGCTTATGATGATGCTAGTACCTTGCTTGATAATGATGATGTGACACTTGGTGAATTTCTTGATGAACAAATTGCTAGAGTAATACAACATGATGTTGTTGAATCTGATGATGAGCTTGAAACTGAAACTACTGAAACACCTGCTAGAACTAGCCTTGCTAGATATGAATTGCCTAAGGTACCGGAAGGTTATGTTATGAGTGAAGAAGCCACTAGAGATATTCTTGCTTGCAATGATAGAGATGATCTAGAGAAATTACTACAAAAGTAAAAAGAAAAATCTCTCTGAATGCTAGAATGAAATGTGATCCTAAGTTTGCTACTTCACCTATCCTTATTGCTAATAAGGATTATGAGTTCTTTGTCGACCCAGAGTTAATTACATTGGTTGAATCTGATCCTTTCCATGGTTATGAAACTGAAACTGTTGTGGCACATCTTACTAAGTTGAATGATATAGCCACCCTTTTTACTCATGATGAGAAAACCCGCTACTACTTTATTCTCAAAATATTTCCTTTCTCATTAAAGGGTGATGCTAAAGCTTGGTACAATACTCTTGCTCCTTGTTGTGTGCGTAGTCCCCAGGATATGATTTATTACTACTCTGAAAAATATTTTCCTGCTCATAAGAAACAAGCTTCCTTACAGGAAATATTTAACTTTGTGCAAATTAAAGAAGAGAGTCTCCCACAAGCTTGGGGGAGGCTTTGCCAGTTACTTAATGCTTTGCCTGATCATCCTCTTAATAAAAATTAAATACTTGATATCTTCTATAATGGACTAAGCGATGCTTCTAGGGACTTCCTAGATAGTTGTGCTAGTTGTGTTTTCAGGGAATGAACTATTGCTCAAGCTGAAGAATTATTGAATAACATATTGAAAATTATGATGATTGGACTCTTCTTGAACCACCGGCTAAACCCACTCCTAAGAAGAAGGGTATATTATATCTCGGTCTTGAAGATACGCAAGAGGCAAAGAAATCTATGAAGGAAAAAGGTATTAAAGCTGAGGATATTAAAGAAATACATGGGCTTAGTACACAATCATTGCCTAAGGTGGTAGAGTTAAAGTATCTTATGAAGTTCAATGGAAATGATAATCCTCACAATATGCATCCTAGTCAATGCCTTTATGAGTTTGAAAACTACATTAGAAAACAAGATCACTTCAATGCAAATGTTATGAAACAGTTCAAATATAATTCTGATATGATTGCTCGCTTGAGTGACTTGTTATTTAGAATCACAAATGATGTTAGAGGAGTCGGAAAACATGCTTCTATGGTTCAAACCTAGTTAGAACAAGTTGCTAAATCACAGAGAGAATTACTTGATGAAATAAATCATAATATGCATGACTTTGTTGTTAGAGTTGCAACTAGAGGAGGTAAAATGACTCAGGAACCACTTTATCCTGAGGGACACCCGAAAAGAATTGAACAATATTCACAAAGAAAGAACACTAGTGCACCTAGTCCTTCTAAAAAGAAAAAGAAGAAGAAAAATGATAGGACTTTGCACACTTCTAGTGAACCTGAAATAGAGAGACCTCCTGATAATGAAACTGAAACTTCTATCTCTGATGCTGAAACTCAATCTGGTAATGAACACTCACCTAAGGATAATGAAAAAGATAATGATGAGGTTCATGAAGATTCTCAACCAAATGATAAAGAACCAGATACTGATGTTGCGATAGAACCACCTGTTGATCTTGATAACCCACAACCCAAGAATAAAAGATATGATAAAACAGACTTTGTTGCTAGAAAACACGGCAAAGAAAGAGAACCGTGGGTTAAAAAATGAATGCATTTTCCACCTAAGACAACTAAAATGAATGATGATGAAGAATTTGAACGCTGTGCTGAAATGCTGAGGCCAGTCTTTTTGCGTACTCGCTTGACTGATATCCTGAAAATGCCTCCTTAGGCAAAGTATATGAAAGACATCATCACAAATAAGAGAAAAATACCGGAAGCTGAAATCTCCACTATGCTTGCTAATTATACTTTTAAAGATGGAGTACCCAAAAAACACGGAGATCCGAGAATATCAACTATACCTTGCTCCATCAAAAAGAACTATGTGAAAACTGCTATGTGTGATTTAGGAGCTGGTGTTAGTGTTATGCCTTTCTCTTTATATAAAAGACTTGACTTGAATAAACTCACACCTACTGAAATATCTTTGCAAATGGCTGAAAAGTCAACTGCCATACCTATCGGTATCTGTGAGGATGTGCCCGTTGTTGTTGCTAATGTTACTATTTTGACTGACTTTGTTATACTTGAGATGCCCGAGGACGACAACATGTCGATTATCCTTGGTAGACCCTTCTTGAATACTGCAAGGGCTGTTATTGATTGCAATAAAAGCAAGGTCACTTTTCATATTAATGGTAATGAGCATATTGTGCACTTTCCGAAGAAACAATTCCAAGTGAATGGTATTAATGTTATTGAAAAATCTCCGACAATCACTATTGGAAGTTTTCAAATACCTCTACCTACTGTAAAAAAGAAATATGAAATGCTTATTGTTGGGGAGATGCAAATCCCCATTGAGGTAACTTAGTGATTTACGAAAGTTCTTCGGTTTCATGCTAATCGAAAGTGGTTGTTAATAAGACCTGATCAACCTTATTAATGAATCATTTTTGAGCGGTATGAAGTTGATGAATTTAGTAAGCACTACCTTCTATCCCCACTTTTTGTTTTCTGTTTTTATTAGTTAAATAAAATAAAATGCCATGTTTCGTATGTTTTCTGAATTTCCCGTGCAATAAAAAAATGACCCAAAAATAAAAGTTCTCATAATGCCCTGAAAACTTAATATGAATTTTTTCTGAATATTTAATAATTTTTGGTGCAAATAATACCAGCGGGAGGTGCGCCAGGTGGGCAGAACCCACCTGGGTGCGCCAGGACCCCCAAGCGCGCCCTGGTGGGTTGTGGTCCCGAGGTGGGCCCCCTCACTTACCTCTTCATCCCACATCATCACTTACCTCCAGAAAAAAATCCCCATTGCTCTCTCTCCCGTGTTCTTGAGCTCAAACCTGCGGATTTCGATCTCTTTGCTCGAAGCTCCGTTTTCGAAACTGTTTCGGGGGATTGTTGCTTGGTATGTGACTCCACCTTTTGTCCAATTAGTTTTTGTTTTAGTGGTTTATACTTTGAATAAATAGCTACTCTTGGTGCTGCTGTAGATGTGCTTGCATGTTCGATTCTTAGTGTTTTAAGTAGTTCGAATGCTTTCTATGGCCTCTATGTTATCCTTATGAGTAGTTGCTATTAGTTTTGTGAAGTTTTGCTGAGAAAATTTTGTGGACTTAAAATTCATATTTTTTTGTTCGTAGGAAAAATTGTACGCGGACATTATGAACTTGTTTGGAAGGAGTTCTTCGAGGAGACGATCCTCGGGGGCATCGTCTAGTGACAGTTCTGCTCGCTGGTCTTATGTTGAACCAAGTGAAAGTTCCACATGATATGCAGCCACCAAAACTTGCTTATGGCCTTGCGATGAGTATATGATGGAAGTGGGCATCAAGGAGGAATTTGAGCAATATGTTCACAATGTCGGTCTCGGTCCCTAACTCTCAGATAAGTGTGAACAGCGCCATCTTCCCACTGAATCTTTTGTCAAAGGATTTAAATATTTCCCACGTGAGTCTAGGGTGTCGTTTATTCTTTATGATAATCCATATACCATCTCACTAGACAATTTTGCTTACCATTGCAAATTTCCATTTTGGGGTTCGCTTGATGAGCCACCAAAGGCTGAGTATGAGTCTTTCTTGACTAGCCTTTGTTACGGTGAAAATAGGGGAGTGAGACAAGGAAGAATAAAGAGCATTCACTTTCCCACACTTCAGTACCTTGCATTATTTAAAGGGAAATGCATAGTAGGCTAGCAAGACTGTAGCATACTCTGTGCGCCAGACTTGAGTCTCATTCACACCGCTCTCACTGGTGAAAGGAATTATTACCTCGGAGTGATTGTTACACGTAGACTTCAGCATAATGCCAAAAGTGGCTGGTTCTATGGTGGAATATATGCCACGCGTTTAGCACGAGGGCTAAGTGTTTCACCTTTGCCTTTTGATCCTATCCTACCCACTCGGTATTTAGATTTTGATTCTTGGAAAGAACATAAGATCCTTAAAGGAAGGATTCATGACTTCACTTATAATCTAATGTTTAACCAATCACATGTTGTGGACACATATTTGCCTACCCCAACTCTCTTTGATTATCACAGCAAGAGAAGACATTTTGTTCTTGAGAGCGAGACCTGAGCTCACAACGCAGTAGTATTGGCGGCCCGCCATGCTGAGGCATCCGCACCGAGAGCCACTGTGAGCTACCACACCGACTACTACCCTCCAGGCTACTGATTAATTACCAACTTAGGCCTAAAGCCTAAGCTTGGGGGAGTATGTGTTTCTCACCGACATTATATTTATGTTCACATATCATTCTATCTGTCGGTGTTCACACTTTTTCATTGTATCATCCATGCTTAGATTTATTTTCTTGCTTTCTTCTTGTGTGTTTGAAAAACTTTAGAAAAACCAAAAAAATTAGTGGTAGTAATTTACTTTCCATGCATGATTATTAGTAGCACTAAAAAGAAAACCCAAAAAGATTTCCTTGTTCTTCTTTTGCTTGTTGGGAGCTTTCCCGTGTAAATAGTGTTTCCCGTTTTTACTTTTATTTGCTTGTTCAAGAAAACCAAAAACTCCAAAAATATTTGAGTGTGTTTCTCTGAACTTCTTTTCTTTTTATTCGAGTCTTACCGAGGAGAAGTCCACGATGAAAATGTTGAGTGGCTCTCATATGAATAACTGTTGAACTAATGAAGAGGCCATTTTACCTTGTCTTCTCCTGTTGAATAAAATGTTTTGCAAATTCCAGCTTAGTCCATGGCACTCTTGCACTATTATTATTTTCATATCGTTCGGTCGTGCAAGTGAAAGGAAATAATGATGATATTCAATGAGCTGGTTGTTGCAAAGAGAAACTGGTATGAACTCGACTTGTTCTCGTTGTGGAAATATGTTTAACCTAGTACCCATGATTCAGCCCATTATGATTAAACATGTTTGTGATGACAATTAGATATTATAGTTTCTAATGCCATGCATAAGTAGATGGGAGTTGATAATGATTTATCTTGGAAGTCAACATAGCGTTAAAATAATTGTGATGTAGTATGATGATATGGTACCCTCCTCTTAATGTTCGGGTGGCTTGACTTGGCACATGTTTATGCATGTAGTTGAATCAAAACCAACATAGCCTCTATGATATTTATGTTCATGGTGATCATATCCTACTCATGCTAGTGTCCAATGTTACTTATGCATAATGCCTGGTTATGATCGTTGTTGCTCTCTAGCTGGCCGCTTCTCAATCTTAATTGCTAGCCGTCGCCTGTACTAAGTGGCAATTCTGCTTGTACATCAAAAACCTTGAACCCAAAATTATTCCTGATGAGTCCACCATACCTACCTATATACGGTATTACCCTTCCGTCCTAACTAAATTTGCATGTGCCACCTCTAAAAAATTCTAAAAATTATCCTTTTTGTGTGCCTGGATCGTTCATGGAACGACAGGAGGTGGTGTTTATTCACTCGCCGTCGCACGAGGAAATAGGCGGTATTAGGGATGCCCAGTCGCAAAATGCAAATATGAAAAAGAGTTCATCTCTTGAATAATCAAACAAAAACTCCCAATGGAGTCAAAACCTTTACTTTCCGCTTGGGAACCGCCACTAGCATGCTTAGCATGGAAGATGTTGATAACTGATGGTCGTGAAGTGAATAAGAAGGGTGCATGTCTCAAAATATCATTTATCTCTGTTTTAAAAAATTGAGCTCTGCCACCCCTACAAATCACTGCTTCCCTCTACGAAGGGACTTTCTTTTTTTACTTTTATGTTGTGTCATCACCTTCTAAAAATAAGCGCCAGTAACTGAGTAGAGCACAGCTGCCATGATTTATGCATTATGTATAGCTAATGTTGGGTGCATCATGACTGGCTCTTTTCTACCATGAATTACAATGTTTAGTCGCTGCTTGAACTTTGCAGGTGCTCTGCATTTATGTTTTGCGGTCTCAGGAAGGGCTAGCGAGATACCACTATTGTCATATTATATCATGGTTGTTTTGACAATGTGTTGTTGTTTGAGATATCTTATTATTGCTCGCTAGCTGATTATGTCATTGATATGAGTCATTATAATCTTTAAATGTTATTATTGACATGGTTAGTTATAATGTTGGCTGAAAACCTGGGTGATGTTTAAGCTTATTTATGCAAACAAGAGCAAAAGAGTTCCTAAAAGTTTTTCTTTCTCACTTTCAGTTTATCAACTGAATTGCTTGAGGACAAGCAAAGGTTTAAGCTTGGGGGAGTTGATATGTCTCCAACGTATCTACTTTTTCTCACGCTTTTGCTCTTGTTTTGGACTCTAATTTGCATGATTTGAACGAAACTAACCTCGAACTGACGCTGTTTTCAGCAGAACTACCATGGTGTTGTTTTTGTGCAGAAATAAAAGTTCTCGGAATGGAACGAAACTTTGCTAGGATTTTTTATATCAATAATAAGAATTTCTGGATCCAAGACCTGCCGGAGAGGGGCACCTGGGTGGGCCCAATCCACCAGGGCGCTCCCCCTCTCCTGGCACGCCCAGGTGGGTTGTACCCACCTGGTGGCCCCGCTGACGACCCCCTTGATACCATAAATTCACATTATTCCAGAAAAAAATCAGTAAGAAAGAATTATCACGATCCACGAGACGGAGCTGCTGCCAAGCCCTTTTCTTCCTCGGGAGGACAGATCTGGAGTTCGTTTGGGGCTCCGGAGAGGGGGATCTTCGTTCTTCGTCATCACCAACAAATCTCCATCGCCAATTCCATGATGCTCCCCACCGGGAGTGAGTAATTCCTTCGTAGGCTCGCTAGTCGGTGAGGAGTTGGATGAGATTCATCATTTAATCGAGTTAGTTTTGTTAGGGCTTGATCCCGTGTATCCACTATGTTCTTAGTTTGATGTTACCACGACTGTGCTATGCTTAATGCTTGTCACATTGGGGCCAGGTGCCATGTACTCAGATCTGAACCGTTTATGAATTCATCATTATATCCATGTTTTAGATCCGATCTTGCAAGTTATAGTCACCTACTACGTGTTAGGATCTGGCAACCCCGGAGTGACAACACTGGGCCCACTCCCGGTGACGACCGTAGTTTGAGGAGTTCATGTATTCACTATGTGTTAATGCTTTGTTCCGGTTCTCTATTAAAAGCAGGCCTTAATATCCCTTAGTTTCCAATATGGACCCCGCTGCCACGGGAGGGTAGGACAAAAGATGTGATGCAAGTAATTCTAATAAAGCACGTATGACTATTTACGGAATACATGCCTACATTATATCGATGAATTGTAGCTAGTGCCGTATCGCCCTAGGTTATAACTGTCACATGATTAATATCATCCAACAAGTCACTGATCCAATGCCTACGAATTTATCCTTATTGATCTTGCTGCGTTACTATTACTATCATCACTGTTACACTTGCTACAAATTAACTGCTATTACTGTTACAGTTAGCATTGCTGTTGTCATACTATCAAAACTATCATATTACTTAGCTACTGATTACCTTGCTGCAGATAATTAATCCCCAGGTGTGGTTGAATTGACAACTCATCTGCTAATACCTTCAAATATTCTTTGGCTCCCCTTGTGTCGAATCTATAAATTTGGGTCGAATAGTCTACCCTTGAAAACTGTTGAGATCCCCTATACTTGTGGGTTATCAAGACCTTTTTCTGGCACCGTTGCCGGGGAGCACAGCAATATTGGTTGAGTCACTTGGGATTATTATCATATTATCACTATGAACAATCTGAAGGATCCAAAGACTAAGATATTTCCCTCAAATACGAGGGGATGTAAGGAACTGCCATCCAGTTCTGCTCTACATTCACCTCCTGTTATGAGTAAACTTGCAACACCACCACATGCTATCAATTCTAATATGTCACAAGTTATAGATGATGCTACTTTTGCTATGGATAATGCTTATGATGATGCTAGTACCTTGCTTGATAATTATGATGTGCCACTTGGTGAATTTCTTGATGAACAAATTGCTAGAGTAATACAACATGATGTTGTTGAATCTGATGATGAGCTTGAAACTGAAACTCCTGAAATGCCTGCTAGAACTAGCCTTGCTAGATATGAATTGCCTAAGGTACCAGAAGGTTATGTTATGAGTGAAGAAGCCACTAGAGATATTCTTGCTTGCAATGATAGAGATGATCTAGAAAAATTACTACAAAAGTATAAAGAAAAATCTCTGAATGCTAGAATGAAATGTGATCCTAAGTTTGCTACTTCACCTATCTTTATTGCTGATAAGGATTACGAATTATCTGTGGACCCAGTGTTAATTAGCTTGGTTGAATCTGATCCTTTCCATGGTTATGAAACTGAAACTGTTGTGGCACATCTTACTAAGTTGAATGATATAGCCACCCTTTTTACTCATGATGAGAAAACCCACTACTACTTTATTCTCAAATTATTTCCTTTCTTATTAAAGGGTGATGCTAAAGCTTGGTACAATACTCTTGCTCCTAGTTGTGTGCGTAGTCCCCAGGATATGTTTTATTACTTCTCTGAAAAATATTTTCCTGCTCATAAGAAACAAGCTGCCTTACAAGAAATATTTAACTTTGTGAAAATTAAAGAAGAGAGTCTCCCACAAGCTTGGGGGAGGCTTTGCTAGTTACTTAATGCTTTGCCTGATCATCCTCCTAAGAAAAAATAAATACTTGATATCTTCTATAATGGACTACGCGATGCTTCTAGGGACTTCCTAGATAGTTGTGTTGGTTGTGTTTTCGGTGAATGAACTATTGCTCAAGCTGAAGATTGTTGAATAACATATTGAAAAATTATAATGACTGAACTCTTCCTGAACCAAAGGCTAATCCCACTCCTAAGAAGAGGGGTATATTATATCTCAGTCCTGAAGATATGTAAGTGGCAAAGAAATCTATGAAGGAAAAAGGTATTAAAGCTGAGGATATTAAAATTTTACCTCATATTGAAGAAATACATGGGCTTAATATACCACCATTGCCTAAGGTGGTAGAGGTTCATTCTCTTATGAAGTTCAATGAAAATGATAATCCTCACAATATGCATCCTAGTCAATGCCTTTATGAGTTTGAGAACTACATTAGAAAACAAGATCACTTCAATGCAAATGTTATTAAACAGTTGAAATATAATTCTGATATGATTGCTCGCTCGAGTGACTTGTTATTTAGAATCTCAAATGATGTTAGAGGAGTTGGAAAACATGGTTCTATGGTTCAAACCCAGTTAGAACAAGTTGCTAAAACACAGAGAGAATTACTTGATGAAATGAATCATAATATGCATGACTTTGCTGTTAGGGTTGTAACTAGAGGAGGTAAAATGACTCAGGAACCACTTTATCCTGAGGGACACCCAAAAAGAATTGAACAATATTCACAAAGAAAGAACACTAGTGCACCTAGTCCTTCTAAACAGAAAAAGAAGAAGAAAAATGATAGGACTTTGCACACTTCTAGTGAACCTGAAATAGAGAGACCTCCTGATAATGAAAATGAAACTTCTATCTCTGATGCTGAAACTCAATCTGGTAATGAACACTCACCTAAGGATAATGAAAAAGATAATGATGAGGTTCATGAAGATGCTCAACCAAATGATAAAGAACCAGATACTGATGTTGCGATAGAACCACCTGTTGATCTTGATAACCAACATCAACCCAAGAATAAAAGTTATGATAAAACAAACTTTGTTGCTAGAAAACACGGTAAAGAAAGAGAACCGTGGGTTCAAAACCTATGCCTTTTCCACCTAAGACAACTAAAATGAATGATGATGAAGAATTTGAACGCTTTGCTGAAATGCTGAGGCCAGTCTTTTTGTGTACTCGCTTGACTGATATCCTGAAAATGCCTCCTTATGCAAAGTATATGAAAGACATCATCACAAATAAGAGAAAAATAACGGAAGCTGAAATCTCCACTATTCTTGCTAATTATACTTTTAAAGATGGAGTACCCAAGAAACTTGGATATCCGGGAATACCAACTATACCTTGCTCCATCAAAAAGAATTATGTGAAAACTGCTTTGTGTGATTTAGGAGCTGGTGTTAGTGTTATGCCTTTATCTTTATATAAAAGACTTGACTTGAATAAACTCACACCTACTGAAATATCTTTGCAAATGGCTGACAAGTCAACTGCCATACCTATCGGTATCTGTGAGGATGTGCCCGTTGTTGTTGCTAATGTTACTATTTTGACTGACTTTGTTATACTTGAGATGCCCGAGGATGAAAACATGTCGATTATCCTTGGTAGACCCTTCTTGAATACTACAGGGGCTGTTATTTATTGCAATAAAAGCAAGGTCACTTTTCATATTAATGGTAATGAGCATACGGTGCACTTTCTGAAGAAACAATTCCAAGTGAATTGTATTAATGTTATTGAAAAATCTCCGACAATAACTATTGGAAGTTTTCAAATATCTCTACCTACTGTCAAAAAGAAATATGAAATGCTTATTATTGGGGAGATGCAAATCCCCATTGAGGTAACTTAGTGATTTACGAAAGTTCATCGGTTTCATGCTAATCGAAAGTGGTTGTTAATAAGACCATATCAACCATATGAATGAATCATTTTTTAGCGGTATGAAGTTGATGAATTTAGTAAGCACTGCCATCTGTCCCCACTTTTTGTTTTCTGTTTTTATTAGTTAAATAAAATAAAATGCCATGTTTCGTCTGTTTTTTGAATTTCCCGTGCAACAAAAAAATGACCCAAAAATAGAAGTTCTCAAAATGCCCTGAAAACTTAATATGATTTTTCTGAATATTTAAGAATTTTTGGCGCAAATAATACCAGAGGGAGGTGCACCAGGTGGGCACAACCCACCTGGGTGCACCAGGACCCCCAGGCGTGCCCTGGTGGGTTGTTGTCCCCACGTGGGCCCCCTCAGTTACCTCTTCATCCCACATCATCACTTACCTCCAGAAAAAAAATCCCCATTGCTCTCTCCCCCGTGTTCTTGAGCTCAAACCCATTTGGTTTTTTAGTCCATTTGGTGGGCTGGGTGAAACAATGATGTAGCATCTATGCAGCCCGTTTATATATTATGGTAGAATTTAAAGCCCATTTGCATTTTTCTCGAAATCCACAGACTTGCTGGGCTGGGTGAAAATATCATGTTGGGCTAGATGGAGAAATGTTATAAAAACATAAACACATGATTTCACGTCTATTACTGCATTGGTCAGTAAAATCTTTGCAAGCTTATTTACGCAATCACTAGGAGTTAACTTGCCAAGTTATATATAAACTATTATTATTATTTTGTAAGAACTTTCAATTTATGAAATAAAATATCATTTTAATTTGATGAGTTAATAGGACGTGGGGTATTATTAGTTTTTATGCTAGACGTGGGACAATTGAGTTGGTTCTAGGGAAAGGTGCTGGGGGGAAACTCAGTTTACATCGAAAAACAAAGTGGGAGAAAATTCAGATATAGGATTAATGAAAACGAAAAATATAGGAAGTGGGAAGGTCTATAAAATGGTTGGATGAGCAGCAGGTTTAATGTAACCTTAAGTTGTTTCTATTATATATATATATATATATATATATATATATATATATATATATATATATATGTAATAAAATAAGATGTAAATATATATATACTATTATAGAAGGGAAAACATAGGTTCAGTTTTGCATTCTTATAGAAAAATAGAACTAAGCTGTGCGTCGTCTTGAAAAAACAAACATAACTTAGGTTGCTGATGTTATAGACAAGCTAAGTTGGGAGGCCCAGAGGCCGCTTGGTACCTGCTGGATCCAAAAACGTTGAAACTTGTCATGGGCTGCCCATGTTAAACAACAAAACCTAGGCCATGGACCTGGTGGGCCCAGGACTTTCAGCTTCTCGACGAACAGTTGTCTCCCGATTCCTCTTGTTTTGCTGACCATGTTGGGAACGACAGACGGCGGCACCGCGACGAGAGCACCAAGGCGGAGGACGACGTCGAGACCTCGGACCGAATGAACCGGAGCGGGGGAAGACGCAGGCGGAGTGGAGTACGAGGGTTGACTTGTTCGGGTGCAGGGTGGGCCGGTGGAGCTGCCGCCGCCGGACAATGTGTGGGAGTAGAGGGATGTCCTGGCCAATGCCATATGCTATGATGGCTAGCCGCTGTATAGGAAGAGGACGAAAGATTGAACAAAATAAAGAAATACAAATGGATAGGTGGTTGGTCCCATATGTCTATGTACGAGACCTGCTGGGTCCACCTGATAAGGGGAATATGTTGGGAGAAAGGAGATTCAAAGTACATTAGCCGAGTGAACTAGTTACATACATAACAAATAGCCACTAAAAAAAGCAAACATGTTAAAGGGTTCTTAGAAGAAATATTTCGGACAAAACAGATAATTACGACACATAGGCTAATGCATGAAACACCCAGATGATAAAGGTGCTTAAACAGGTAAAGTACAACATCTGGACCTTCCTGGCATGCTTGATCATGACGTTGCGGCTATCCGTGTACTCGTCGATTACGGGAAGAAGACAAGCCCTCATGTCCAAGATCCGCCTGTACATGTCGTAGAATACGTATGCGACCTTGGCCGTGTAGGTTATGTAGGCTAGATTCAGAGGTACCTCCCACATGTTTAGGTCCTTAGTATTGTTGTCTTCTTTCATGTTGGCGTAGCAGGGGTCGCTGATGGTCTCGGCGAGGTCAACCACGGAGTCCTTCTCCTGCGCATTGCCGGTGATCTTGTATTGCTTCTGGATGTCGACAAGCTTGTTGCACCAGATGGTCGAATCTTCGCGTTCTTCCTTCTCTCCACCGTAGCGAAGGTGCAGTCGGCGCTGCCGATGAAACGGGCGAATGCTCCAGAACCTCTGATGGCCCTACAGCAGTGGTAGACGATAACCTCGCCCCGCACGCATACCTGGGCGACCACGATCTGCTGGTCCCTGTCAGGAGACGAATGGATGGGCACAAGGTCTAGTCCTGCGACCTTGTGCTTTCTCGTCCTGTAGGTACTGCTTGAACTCGACGAGGCAGAGCTTCACCGAGTCAGGATCGTTGGTGTAGATCACATTCAACTTGGTGCAGCCATGGGACTTAACAGTAAACTCAAAGGTGAACTCCTTGCTGAAGTCCATATCTAGCGGGCTCACCCCACGGATCGCCATTGGAGTCTCTTCAAGTGAACGAGTGGATAGGCAGCGGCATCAGTTCGTTTTTCAGCTCTTGGGGAACTGGATTCAACAGTAAACTGAGTGTGTACAAGCGACAACACCTACTACCCCTCCCTCGCCCGCTGCACGCGCGACAGAACATGCACCCTCGGCGCATTCAAACGCCTCCATTAAGAAACCTATTCCGGCCACACGTCGGTTCACGAGTGGGTCTGTATTGGTATTGTAATAACAAGTGTTAGTGGTCACTTTACTTAAACTTAATTAGCTTTAATAGAAATTTATTCTTAAAAAAACCAATGCATTGGCTCGTTCTATCAATGCCACAGGATCAACATGCACAACAATTAGAATTATTGTTCTCAGGACGCACACGATCAACACATTTGTCGCACTTTCACACAGATAATACTACCAAGTTTGAACTATTTATTATGGTTGCTGTCCTCTGCATCATCATGTCGTGTTTCCCAGCTTGCAAGATTCAGAACCAACAAATAGGATTCAAATAATAAGTACAACAAAGATGCCTACACATCTCATTGATTCCCAGCTTGCAAGATTCAGAACCAACAAATAAGATTCAAATAATAAGTACAACAGAGATGCCTACACATCTCATTGATTCCCAGCTTGCAAGATTCAGAACCAACCCATTAGAGCCTTTTGATAAATTGAATATCGGGATTAAATCCATGTTGGCTAGACGAGTCATACAACCCAAGAACTTGGCGAATGCTCTTGACCATCACAACATCTGTAGTTGAGTATTACTCACAGCACAGATAATAAAGAGCATGATTACTATAATGGTGGCACTAGTGGAAGCCAACATGCAGCTCCACTCGATGATTCAATTCATGCCACTTTTTCTGTAGTTCACCTGAAAGGAAGCAAAGATTTCATCATTCAGCTAGCAAGAAGTACTTGCTCTCGTGAGTTGGCAGGTTCTTCTTTAGTAGTTGCACAAAAATTGAGCAACATTAAGGTTGGTTGTCCTGCTCATGTAAGGTGCAACTATAATTTCCTTATCATTTTGTGCAGTTCCACTAAAATAAAGTGCCATTGTGGTGACAGTGACGGATCATCTTGCAAAGGATAATAAAATGTTGCACGAGATTACCAGTAGAATTTGATGGAGATTTTGGAAACTCCAATCACCATTTAGTGCAGTTCCACCAAAATTGGGAGATGTTGCCCACGTGACATTTTAGTTGAACTGCACAAGACACTCAATCCAAAAGAAAGTGTTTTGTGTAGTTCACCAAAAGGTCACAATAGAAACTAGGTGAAATGGATATCCCTATCTGCACAAAAAGATAGAAAGTAAAAAGTTGCTGGTCAATAAGAATATACGAAACATACACGAAATGAAAAGAAGCATCTTAATTATGTTCATGGCAATCACGCAAGGAAAGTAAAAAATTTAAAACGTTAGCAATGCTTCGTGTTACTGGAAGCATTACGATCAACAATGACATTCGTCAAATATGGGATTACTTTAATGGTGGCATTGCTTGTTTACCAGATACAGTAAATCAACAGCAGCTAAAGAGTTGGTTTAAGGTCATGGGACCGTGGGGACACTAGGTCACTCAGTAGCAGAAAGAAGCAAGTTACTTATCATACTGGGAAAAACAGCAGGAGTACCATTTGTAACATAGTTTAATTGCATCATATGACTGGAGACATTAGATTATCAATAACATTGGTTAGACATGTCCTTAAGGTAACAGTGTGATCGCTTCATTTCACATGCGCCCTTACATTAACAACAGCAAAAAGTTGATATAAGGACATGCGACAGTGGACACATCAGCACAATGTACCTACAAGGAGGCATAAAGTGGTGATGTCGAGTTTGTTCATGCTCTATGAGCGCAACAAATATAATCCTGGAGACCTTTTACTATGTGAGGGCAGCAAAGCTAATCCTGGAGACCTTTTACTATGTGAGGGCAGCAAACCTAACCCTGGAGACCTTTTACTATGTGAGGGCTGCAAATCTAATCCTGGAGACCTTTTACAATGTGAGGGCAGCAAATCTAATCCTGGAGACCTTTTACTATGTGAGGGCAGCAAATCTAATCCTGGAGACCTTTTACTATGTGACGGCAGCAAATCTAATCCTGGACATACTCTGTTAACTTGTCCACCAGCGGCCACTTTCTATCCTTTTTTCAACCAATAATAGATCTGTTCCTTATCCAGTTTGTACTACGTTTTCCCATTATTTCCATTTTCAACCAAGAGACCGGTTGGGTATCCGGTCTCTACTACTTTCCCCATGTTATTTCCTCTTTGAATCAAGTCCTAGATTCATGCTACGACTTTCCCCCTTTCTTCGTTGTTTGAACCAAGTCCTACATTCGAATGCATGAAGTAGCTTTACCTCTAATAATACTAAAAATTTAGGTGGATTTGGAAGAGCTGGTGGAAGTAGAAAAAGATGCACATGCAGACATATGGAGAGTTGGGGCAGTAGAGCAAGGCCGCTTTCGAAGAACTTATACCTGAGGGTCGTCGGGATGTCGGTGGCGGCAGGTCGGATCTGCGTACAATACGATAGGGAGGAAGAAGGGTCGGAGGACCTCCCGACCCGGTGCTGTGTCGGAGAGAACGGCACGGTCAGAGGATCGGGCCCCGCCGGAAGCCGTGGGTTTCCTCCCTCGCCGGTAATGACCGCGGGAATGATGCACCTTAGTCCTCTACACACACCGGCCGAAGGGATCCGGCCGGATCTATGACTAGCGATGAGCAGAGAGAAAATGTTGTTACCACTGTTTTGTTTTCTAGAGAGGATGAGAGAATTAAGAGAGAAACCCTAGTAAAGGAAGCGCTCAGGCCCCTGCATACATATATAGTGGAGTGATTATATTTTTCTCTCCACAACAAGTGTTTCAATTTGTGTACGTGGCATTAAAGAAAAGAAACCCTCTATTTAAGGTGACTAACTGTATGACTCCTACTTACTAGTAGTACTCCCTCCATTCCCTTATACAAGGCCACTATCAAAAATACAGTTTGCATCAATACAAGGCCACCAAAAGTAACCGAGACAAAAATTAATGATGTTTTCTCATACTAGCAACTTTTTAATACTTACATGCGTGTAGTCATAATGACACTGAACTACTTCCTTCCATTCATTCGTTGCATGGTTGTGGCATATTATGATCCCGGTTAACAAAAAGAAAAGTTAGAATGCAAAGTAGTCATTGAATTTTATCTTGGTACCTGTAATATGAGTTTGTGGCCTTGTATAAGGGAATGGAGGAAGTAGTATTGTTCACTTGTGCTCCCCGGCCCTCATTTCATTGAACAACCCCATGGGTGAATAAACATACAGTACTAGTATTTATATAGAATTAACAAGCTCGAACTATTTTCGCATAGTTAAAAGTTGAGGGCGGGGCTTTTCCCGGACAGTACACAAGGCAGTTTTCGTGTAGGTGGTTTGACAGAGAGGCGAGGATGGTGAGGGAGTAGCAGATTCAACTTACTTACTACTGGAAAGGTCGGGTTGTGCGATTTGACGTGTTACTGCTGGAAAGACTTGTGACATGACTACCCACTATAGTCATGATTTACTGGCGCTACGACCGGGGTGATGCCCCTTCCGTTCCGCACTCTAATCTGGTGCATGACACGTCGACCCGCTGTCGGGGGAAGAACTGATCGTGCCCCACGAGCACCTACGGGACCTGGGTCCCTTTGTGGTTCGGAGGGGGGCGGAGATCGCGCAAAGAGCGGATTGAGGCGATGCACACGAGAGGGTTTTTACCCAGCTTCGGAGCTCTCCGGAGAGATAATACTCCTACTGCTGCTTTGTGGATTATCTTCTCTTCTTGCTAGGGAGCAATGCGGGCTACAAAACCTAGCCTGAATGTGATGAACTAAGCTGGAGCTGGCTCGAAAACCAGCCGAACCCCAACCCCCTCTACGTTGCCCTCGGGCCTCCTTTTATAGGCACAAGGGGTTACCACATGTGGCAAGTAGATAAGGCTACAATGGTAAAAACATGGGTAGGTACACCGCTTTGTACAGTGTACAGTAATCTATACCTAACCCTGACGGCAAGGGACAAGGGTCATCAATGCCCGTCTCAATCGCCCGAACAGTGTAATAGGGACCGTTAAGTGCGCCTCCGTCCGCCATGATGGTAGCTTGTCAGCGCCGTCTGTCGCTACTCCCCGCTGGCTGCACAGCCCGTCGACACGCATGCTTGGGAGAGCCCCGTGGTGACACGTTGGCGGGTGAGCTGGAGCGGAGATGAAGAGAGGTCGCCCCGGCAAGTGCCTTGCCGCGGCGGGAACCTTGTCGCGCTTGGGGGTTCAGCGCCCGCCAAGCCTTCCCGGCAAGCTCCTCTTGCCGGGGCCTTGTTTTCCTTTTGCATACAGTGGCCTTCCGGCAAGCTCCTCTTGCCGGGTCTTGACTGCTTTGTTCTTGAATGGCTCCAAAGGAGCCGCTGAGGACCTGGGTGGCCATCAAGCCAGCCACATAGTGAAGCGCTGAATCGTCCAGACGAAGTTCGGGTACTAGGGTACCCCTACTCTAGTACACCGACAGGAAGCCGCCGCCGGAAAGTAGTCGCCTAAAACCAACGCAAACATCACTGAGGAGCAGTCTGCTCCGACAAACTACGCAGTTTGTGTCGTTGAAGCAAACGTTCTCGACAAGCTTAGCTCCGGCAAGCTTGACGGGGATCATCGAGCTCCGGCGGACCCGCAGGTCCTTGCCGTAGAAGCTGATGGTCCCGCAGTGATAGACGAGCCTTTAGTCCTTGTTGTCGAGCCACGAGCTCCAACATGGGCACAGCAGATCGCCCATTTCCTTCGCACGGGAGAACTTCCCAAGAGCAAGAAGAAGCGGAAAAGTAGCCCGGCAGTCAAGTTTGTACCAGTTTGTTGATAACATCCTGCATGTAAGAAGACTCAACGGGTGAAATTGAAGTGTATTTGCCGGAAGATGGACGAGAAGCTGTTGGCGGAAATACACGGAGGCATATGTGGTCACCACATTGGCGCAAGAGCCCTTGCCGCAAAGCTTTCCGGCAAGGTTTCTTCTGGCCAGAAGCCCTCCAGATGCAACCGCACAAGTAACCAAGTGTGAAGCATGCCGTTCCATTCAAGACAGATACACCAGCCAGCTCAAGCTCTCCAGACGATCCCTTTATCCTGGCCCTTCTCGGTCTGGGGGCTCGACATCCTCGGCCCCTTCCCCCGAGCTGTCGGGGGCTTTGAATACTTGTACGTCGCAATCGACAAGTTCACAAAGTGGCCGAAGTGGAACCAGTGAGGAAGGTGACAGCCGATCGGTCGTCAAGTTCTTGAGTCAATTGTTTGCCGTTTGAGTTCCTAACGGATCATCACCGACAACGGCACACAGTTCACGAAGTCGCACCTTCATGCAAGACGCCCAAGATCTTGGCGCCAAGATCTGCTTTGCTTCCGTTGCTCATCCGAGAAGCAACGGTCAAGCGAGAGAGCAAACGCTGAAGTGCTGCGAGGACTCAAGACCGAACTTTCGACAGGCTGCACAAGTGCGGAAGAAATCGGATCGAGGAGCTGCGGTGGTTCTTTGGTCGATCAGGTCGACGCCAAATCGAGCCACGGCCGACACCCTTTGCTCTAGTCTACGGAGCGGAGGCAGTTCTCCCACGGAACTCGTATACGGGTCACCTCGAGTGCTCGCTTATGACGAGCTTGAGCAAGAGCAGCTGCGACAAGATGACGCTGCTCCTCGAGGAAGATCGTCTTCAGCTGCTGTCACGAGCTGCTCGTTACCAGCAAGCTTTGCGCCGCTACCATAGCCGCAGTTAATGCGGAAAGCTTCGAGGAAGGCGACCTTGTTCTTGGCGCGTTCAATCCGCCAAGAATTCCAACAAGTTGACGCCAAGTGGGAGGGCCCTTATCGGGTAAACGAGTCACTAGGCCCGCGCTGTCCGCTTTGAGACCAAGACGGCTTTCCGGTGAGCAATTCCTGGAACATAGAGCATCTTCGCAAGTTTTACCCATGAGGCATGGTTGCCGGAACCCGTTCCGGCAACCACCCTTTTGTACAAGTCTTGCCGCTGTTGCATGTAATCCTTTGTACAAAGCCGGGCGCAGACCCCGTGCATCAGTAAAGCCTATGGTTGCGCACATTTTTGTTAATACATGCCTTCATAATAAAATATGCATGTGTTTACTAACATCTTGTGCAGCACCCGCATCCGGTAAGCGATAATAAGCTATTGGGCTCCATAACTTTCTTTTTCTCTTCTTTCTTCTCAAACAAGGAGAAGGTTCCTCCACCCACAAGTTAACCGGGGGGGAGAGGAGGAGATAATGGTGTGGGCGTCGGTCGAGAGATAATGGTGTGGGCGTCGCTCGAGGAACTGTCGCCTTGCCGGAAGACGGACAACAGAAAAGCTAAGTTGCTAAGTTTAAGCGACCAGTTTTAAATTTTCAAGTTATCTTCCTCGAACGATAGTACTTTGTATGGAAAACCTGTGCGCGGAGGAACCAAATCGTGACTGGTCGCGCCCTTACTTTGTTTCGAGTCCGCTCAACAACTTAAGTGAGCTGCGGCTAGTCCGCGACGAGGTTGCTTGTCGGTAGCGACCCCCGCCAAAGAGCTTGCTGAAGTTCCGCTTTTCGGCGCTCATGGCAAGGGTGCCTGCACCGGCAGGTTTCCCTGAAAGCGTAGGGTGAAAACATACAAGGGAAGAAGTCGAGTAAAGGAAATAACAGTGCATTCGATTGCCTAAGATAGTGTATATTACATAATAACTTGTCGCAGATCTAATAGATTTTTCGCCTAAACATGATCTACAGCGACAAGAGAAAGATAGGCTTGGCGGCCTAGTCCACGCTGGTCGCCTCGAGCCTCTTAACTCCGCCACCCCGTCCACAATGGGTGCAACAAGGGTCTTGAGCGCTTCAACATCGGCGGATGGAGGCAGGGACTCGAGGGCCTTGGAAAAGTCGACGCCTGGGTTGCGGAAGGACACCTTCATCAACACCTTCTGGAGAGCCTCGGCACAGACTTGGCGTGATTCCTCCGCCAACTGCTTCGGAACCTCATCCCGGAGCCGTCGGATACCCGCCAACACGCCTTTGAAGAATAGGCTGAGCTTGACGCTGGGTTGGAGGTTCTCGTCGGTGGAATATCCAAGATCTGTCATCCCCAACTCTATCAGCTCATTGTGGATGCCGGCGGCAGTGTCCACCAGACCTTCTGTCCAATGCATTATGCTCTCCCGAAGATTATTCTGGGCGGTCACGGCATTCGACAGCAACTCCTCGGTGGCCTTGATTTTCTCCAGCAGGCTCGTCTCCCGCTCCCTGACGCCGTTCAACGTCTCCGTCAAGGTGGTCAATTTCAGCTCCAGATCCGCTTTGACGTCCTTGGCGGCATCGATCTCCTTGATCTTTTCAGCCAAACGACCCTGCAGCTCGCCGAGGGTATAAGCGTCCTTCTCACGCTCGCGCTTCAACCCGGTGACCTCCTCGGCACTCTTCTGAAGGGCGGACTCCAGCTGAGCCACCCTCGTCTCCAGTTCCCCTTTGGCGGCCTCGGCAGCCGCGACAGCATCCTTTGCCTCCGGCGGCCCGCCCGATCGTTTGCCAGCAGCGAGAGATCTTCCTCAAAGCTGTCGAGGTTGATCTTCGCTGCGCCAGCTCACCTTCTCTAGCGAAGAGCTTCTCACGGCAAGCCTCTCGCTGCTCCTCAACCTCGCCTTTCTCCAAGATAAAGGCTGTGCGCTCCTCGACAAGCTACTCCCGAGCCTCTGCTATGTCCCGAGAGTCTCTTTGTTGGCGCTACTGGAGCTCTTCCGCCGCGTTCTCCAAGTCAGCTCCGCCCTCGCGACAAGCGCCTCCACGACTCCAGTTTGGCTTGTCGGGCGCGGTAGAGCGACAAAGAACCTCCTTAGCAGCTGCTCCTCCTCGGGTTCACCACCGCTGCTGCTCGGGGCATCAACCAGCGACAGCCCGGCGGAGGCAAGTAGCTCCGCGCCGAAGGTCTCCTTCGGCCGGGCGCCTGGAGCTTGATGCCCATGGAGCTGATGAAGACACCTCACCGGCTTTCGGTAGGCACTGGCTGGGGCTCCTCGGGTCTGGTGCGGCATCGGTGGCCGGGGGATCGGCGGTCGGCGCAGCGCCTGGCGCTCCTGCGGCCTCCGGGCCGTCAGTACGATCGCCGGGTTCCTCCCCAGCCTCTGCACCAGCGGCCTCGGTAGCCTCCTCGCCGGCGGGCTTGTCGGCACCAGCTTCCTCCTCCTCCATGTTGGCTGCGTCGACGCTGTCGCCGCCGGCGTCTTCCTCACCGGCAGCCTCGGCTTCCATCGGGTCTCCGGCAGATGGATCTGATGGTTAGAAGGAGGAAGCGCAAATCAAACAGATATTCGAAAGAGGGAAACGGAAGAGCAGAACCCAAGGAAAACTATCAAGACAAGAAGGTTACCTGCAGTAGGACCTGTGGCCGCGGCCTCCACCACCGGAGGGTCGTTGGCGCTAGTCCTTGTCGGGGAAGCGCCCCTTGTCGGAGAAGCCTCCCTTGCCGGAGAGCGCTCCCTTGGCGGAGAATTCTCCCTTGGTGGCATAGTTGAAGCAAGCAGAATATCGAGAGCGGCCTCCGGGGCCTCCTGGTGAGGCTGGTCCTCGGGGGTAGTCTCCGGTGCTCCATGATGTGGCTGCTCTGCTCCTAAAAAATCCAACAAACCAGATATAAGTAACGGAAAAGCACCCAGGCACGCCTAACCACGGGAAGCATACCAGATACTTACGCTGGGGGCTGTGCTGGGGGCTGCTCTGTTGAAGGGTTGCGGATCCGGCAAAGGAGTCCTGACGTGCCCCTGTTGCTGTCTGAGTCGTTCTGAGACGACGACCACCGGCGCCTTAGCCCTCTTGGCGCCTCTGAGTGACGCCTAAAAAAGGAATTTCAGAGTGGAACCACCGGATATAAGATAAAGCAATAAATTGAAGACTACAAATAGCAGCGGCAAGATCTTACTCTTCCTCTTCTTCCTCGGGCTGAGGCGGAGAGATCAAACTCTGCTCCAGCGCGACGGATTGGGGAGAAGACTCCCTCGACGCTTAGCGGGTGCAGGGGCCACGACTCCGTAAGGCCGTGAGCTCGTCGTCGTGGCGAAATGAGACGCCTCCTGCAACGGTATTTGCCGCGTGGAGCGCCAGCGTCGGGCGAGGCGGCTGTTGGACCGTATGCTCCCCCACCATTTCTTCGGTCCTCCGGAGACGTCTCCTTGGCGGGGCGGCGAGCTCCTCCTGCGGCATGCTACTTGACGACGGAGGAGAGGCGCCCCCGACAGGCTCACTTGGGTCGTTGTCGGGCTCGGTCTGCTCCTCCTCACCGATGAACTCTTCCTGATCGGCAAGGCTTGCCGCCTCGGCCCTCTCTGCCTCCTCGACTGTGAACCCAAACGCACCGGCGGCAACGGCCTCTGCAGCCTCCTCCACCCTTGTGGCGATGCGCGCCATCTCCTGAGCAGTGGTGTCGCGGGTGAGCCACCTCTTCTCGTCGGCGCGGATCGGCACTTCTGACAAGTCGTCGAAGAACTGCTGCACTATGTCATCGGCGGGCTCCTGCCAAGTTGGAACGATCCCATGGGAATCGCTGGCGGCATTATCGCTGGATGCGATCAAGCGACGAGTTGTTGCACAAGGGCACAACTCCCCTCGACAACATGCACCATCCAGGGTTATCCGCTTCAGGCTTGAACAGCTCCCGCGGCATGCCGTCAAGCTCCAGGGTGGTGAAATTCCAATTTAGGCCTGGACGCAGCCTCATGATATCCGCCGCGTTCTGGAATTCCCAAGCAGGTCTCCCTTTCTCCTGCAAGGGTGTAATGCGGCGGCGAAGGAAATCCGCGCCAACTGCCCCTACGGTAAGCCCTGCTTACCGGAGGCGCAAGATCCTAGTCGTGGCAATCTTCAACTTGTCGTCCTCCGACGCCAAGTTGCTCCAATCGTTGCCGCGAACTATGGGGGTCTTGCGCAGGGCGGTAAAAGGCTGTGGCTCCTCCTCTAAGATCCAGCACCAGTCAGCCCTCCACTACTCCCACTTGCTGCGCAACTCTCCGTCAAGGTACACTTCCTTCTTGCCGATCCTAGAGGTCCATGCAATTCCTCCGGCAAGCGGCTCTCCTCTCTCTACGCGGGGTGATAAGTAATGGCGGAAGAGGGCGACATTTGGGTGGACCCCGACGAAGTTCTCGCAGAGATGTGCGAAAACGGCCAAGGTGAGGACGGCGTTGGGGGTGAAGTCAAGAAGGCGGAGGCCATAGGTGTTCATGACATCACAGAAAAACTCAGAAAAGGGCGGGCAGAGCCCACACCAAAAGAAAATCGCAAAGAAAGGGTACCCGAAGGAGACCTTAGCAGATGTGGCGGCGGAGATAACCTCGTGCGCGGATGCGCCCGGATCACCGTCGACCAGAAGAGGTAGTACAGCTCCCGCAGCTCCTTCCTGTTGAGCAGGGGGTCGAAGAGGGCCCGCTCCTTCCGCAGCGCCCTTGAGCCGCTGCGCCTCGGCGGATTTCACGCCTTTCCCTTATCGGCCTTGGAGCCATAGGGGTCGTGGTGAAGGAAGCCGACGGCGGGTGGCACCGGTGGCAATGGAGGGGGGAGTCGCCTTTGTGGACTCGAGAAGGAAGGGAATAGCGACGGGGTTTTCGATGTGACAGCGAGGCGAGTGGGCGTCTGCCCGGTTCCCCGCTTATAAAGGGAGAGGGGCGGGCGTTCGATTTTTCCCATTAAAGAAAGCCCCACGATCTCCCCCACGACGCCATGCCCGACGCGTGCCGTTCGTGGGAGACGTGGTGGGTCCAAGGCAAGAACGGCGTAGTCAAGACCACGCGCCTGCAGATCGCTTTGGGCCTGGCCCAACAGAGCTTGGCGCCGTGTGTGCCCCAGTTCGTGGCTCTGCCGGTGTACTAGAGTAGGGTACCCTAGTACCCGAACTCGTCTGCACGGACAGTTGCAGCGCCACGGCAGGCTGGCTTGATGGCCACCAGGTCCTCAGCGGCTCCTTTGGAGCCATTCAAGAACAAAGCAGTCAAGACCCGGCAAGAGGAGCTTGCCGGAAGGCCACCAGTATGCTAGGAAAACAAGGCCCCGCAAGAGGAGCTTGCCGGAAGGCTTGGCGCGCTGAACCCCAAAGCGCGACAAGGTTCCCGCCAGGCAAGGCACTTGCCGGGGCGACCTCTTCATCTCCGCTCCAGCTCACCCGCCAACGTGTCTGGCAGGGCTCTCCCAAGCACGCAGCGTGTCGACGGGCTGTGCAGCCAGCGGGAGATGCGACAGATACGCCGACAAGCTACCATCGTGGCGGACGGAGGCGCACTTAACGGTCCTCGTTACCTCGTTTCGGGCGACCGAGACGGGCATTGATGACCCTTGTCCCTTGCCGTCGAGTTAGGTATAGATTACTGTACACTGTACAAAGCGGTGTACCTACCCATGTTTTTACCATTGTAGCCTTATCTACTTGCCACATGTGGTAACCCCTTGTGCCTATAAAAGGAGGCCCGAGGGCAACGTAGAGGGGGTTGGGGTTCGGCTGGTTTTCGAGCCAGCTCCAGCTTAGTTCATCACATTCAGGCTAGGTTTTGTAGCCCGCATTGCTCCCTAGCAAGAAGAGAAGATAATCCACAAAGCAACAGTAGGAGTATTATCTCTCCGGAGAGCTCCGAAGCTGGGTAAAAACCCTCTCGTGTGCATCACCTCAATCCGCTCTTTACGCGATCTCCGCCCCCCTCCGAACCACAAAGGGACCCAGGTCCCGTAGGTGCTCGTGGGGCACGATCAGTTCTTCCCCCGACATCTTTGGGAGAGGAGGAGATAATGGTGTGGGCGTCACTCGAGAGATAATGGTGTGGGCGTCGCTCGAGGAACTGTCGCCTTGCCGGAAGACGGACAACGGAAAAGCTAAGTTGCTAAGTTTAAGCGACCAGTTTTAAATTTTCAAGTTATCTTCCTCGAATGATAGTACTTTGTATGGAAAACCTGTGCGCGGAGGAACCAAATCGTGACTGGTCGCGCCCTTACTTTGTTTCGAGTCCGCTCAACAACTTAAGTGAGCTGCGGCTAGTCCGCGACGAGGTTGCTTGTCGGTAGCGACCCTTGCCAAAGAGGCTGTCAAGTCCCTTTTCGGCGCCATCAAGACAAGGGTGCTGCACCGCAAGTTTCCTGAAAGCGAGGGGTGAAAACATACAAGGAAGAAGTCGAGTAAAGGAAATAACAGTGCATTCGATTGCCTAAGATAGTGTATATTACATAATAACTTGTCGCAGATCTAATAGATTTTTCGCCTAAACATGATCTACAGCGACAAGAGAAAGATAGGCTTGGCGGCCTAGTCCACGCGGTCGCCCTCGAGCCTCTTAACTCCGCTCACCCTGTCCACAATGGGTGCGACAAGGGTCTTGAGCGCTTCAACATCGGCGGATGGAGGCAGGGACTTGAGGGCCTTGGAAAAGTCGACGCCTGGGTTGCGGAAGGCCA
Source organism: Aegilops longissima (assembly GCA_021605205.1). Taxonomy (NCBI): domain Eukaryota; kingdom Viridiplantae; phylum Streptophyta; class Magnoliopsida; order Poales; family Poaceae; genus Aegilops; species Aegilops longissima. The sequence continues at coordinate 581,631,954 of CM038682.1, forward strand.
CCTTCATCAACACCTTCTGGAGAGCCTCGGCACAGACTTGGCGTGATTCCTCCGCCAACTGCTTCGGAACCTCATCCCGGAGCCGTCGGATACCCGCCAACACGCCTTTGAAGAATAGGCTGAGCTTGACGCTGGGTTGGAGGTTCTCGTCGGTGGAATATCCAAGATCTGTCATCCCCACCTCGGGAAGAACTGATCGTGCCCCACGAGCACCTACCGGACCTGGGTCCCTTTGTGGTTCGGAGGGGGGCGGAGATCGTGCAAAGAGCGGATTGAGGCGATGCACACGAGAGGGTTTTTACCCCGCTTCGGAGCTCTCCGGAGAGATAATACTCCTACTGCTGCTTTGTGGATTATCTTCTCTTCTTGCTAGGGAGCAATGCGGGCTACAAAACCTAGCCTGAATGTGATGAACTAAGCTGGAGCTGGCTCGAAAACCAGCCGAACCCCAACCCCCTCTACGTTGCCCTCGGGCCTCCTTTTATAGGCACAAGGGTTACCACATGTGGCAAGTAGATAAGGCTACAATCGTAAAAACATGGGTAGGTACACCGCTTTGTACAAAGGTACAGAATCTATAGCTAACTCGACGGCAAGGGACAAGGGTCATCAATGCCCGCCTCGGTCTCCCGAACAGGTAACAGGACTGCTATGCTCCTCCGTCCGCCATGATGGTAGCTTGTCGCCGTGCTGTCGCTACTCCCCGCTGGCTGCACAGCCCGCCGACACGCATGCTTGGGAGAGCCCTGGTGACACGTTGGCGGGTGAGCTGGAGCGGAGATGAAGAGAGGTCCCAAGAAGTGCCTTGCTTGCCAAGGGAACCTTGTCGCCTTGGGGGTTCAGCGCCACCAAGCCTTCCGGCAAGCTCCTCTTGCCGGGCCTTGTTTTCCTTGCGCCACAGAGTGGCCTTCCCGCAAGCTCCTATTGCGGGGTCTTGACTGCTTTGTTCTTGAATGGCTCCAAAGGAGCCGCTGAGGACCTGGGTGGCCATCAAGCCAGCCTGCCGTGGGCGCTGAATCGTCCGTGCTGAAGTTCGGGTACTAGGGTACCCCTACTCTAGTACACCGACACCCGGATACCGGCTCTTCCACATGTCGGCGAAGTACGTAGTAAGAAGGAGCAAAGAATCATGCGGTATATATAGTGTATATACTAGTACTACTACTCACGTTGGAGGAGTGTGAACCACGGTAGCCCAGTGAACCAGCAGTGCGAACCACGATAGCGCGGTGAACCAGCAGTAGAAAACAATGTGGTGATATGGCCATAAAAAACAATGTGCTACGGTCCAGACTGTAGCATGTACAGTACTACTCCTCTTTGTTTGGATCCTTGAGTAAGAGCTAGTTTGGGTTGAAATAGCCTCAAAGTATCCAAACGGGAGGGGTTAGTTTGAGCTAGTTTGCTCTAACCCAGCTAAAAATACTAGCCAGGTGGAGAGGTTCTAATTGGGTTAGTTCTCCTTGGGCCCACTAAAAGAGAACTAAAAAAAATCTCCCCTGCCCGCACCAGATCGCTCCCTCCGCCCCCTCCCCCCCCCCCCCCCTCGCACGACTCCTCTCTGTTCCTCATAGGGCCGCCCGCCCAAGCGCCGCTCTGCCTCTTGCCCTTTCTCTCCTCCGGCTGCCCTCTCCCTCCGGCCTCCGCCGCCCTCCTCTGGCCGCCCTCTCCCTCCGGCCTCCGCAGCTCTCCTCGCTCCCCCTTCGCCGGTTGTTTTTCTCCCTCTATCATGCGCGGCGGCGGTGCATCTACCAGGGAGGTCACGAGAGGGGTGAGTTTGTTTGTTCCTTCTCTGTCTCACATCCATATCATTGATCTTGCTCGCTCTAGCGCTAATTCTGATTTGGAAAAGTAGATTCTAATTAAACTTGGTATAGATTTGTGGCACACGCATGGAATTGTTTGATGCTGCTTGCGGAGGTAATAAATCTTTCTAGAGGCCCAAAGATTCAGTTCACCTTTCCAGGTATTTCAGTTTCAGCCTTGCATTATTTCTAGAGGCTCAAAGATTCAGTTCACCTTTCTAGGTATTTCAGTTTCAGGCTTGCATTATTTCTAGAGGCCCAAAGATTCGGCTCGTAGTCGTCGGCAAGTGGCCCTGCTACCCATACCGGTGTCGACCTCAACTCGCAAGCGCCGGCATCGGAGGGGTTCCCGGGGCTTGGGCTCTACAGAGCGTTCCTCCAGAGCGACGATGACGGGCTCCTCCCTGGGTGCGTGAGGGGATCCGCGCTCCCTCCCTATCATGAATGACTTCCATGATGATTTAGCTCATGCTTTGTTTCATGGAGTATATTTTTTTTGTGAAGCTTGATTAACGACTTGTATGTTTAAGTGGGATATCTCATTTGTATGGACAAAGTAAAATTTATCATGTTTTGCATGCTTGATTTGTAAAGATGGTTCGTTTATGTCAATTGTGAGCAGGAGGAGGCCACACCAAATCCGGCAGGAAATAGGGTCCAAAGTACTCTCATGATCGAGAAGAGCATTTATTGTCAATCTAACCCTGCCATCCATACACCTCTTTGGTTAGAGTTAGTTCAGGGTTAGAATCTAACTCTAACCTCTAACTGAGTTAAACATCTCCTTGTCGCGGTTCATCGCCATCATACTTTCCCCGTTCCTGTGTTTTCAGTATCCTGCGAATCAAAGAGGCCCTTAGACTGGTTTAGGTCCAGTCATTTTTTATAAACGTGTTATGTCCAAAATTTAATGAACGTGCTCCAGTTACTACGAAAATATTCCGGTTTCATGTAGTAATTCATTTATTTGTTTATTCTTCTGCGGGGGGTTTGCATGTGATTCGTGAGGTCTGAAATGTAAAGTACCCCGGCATATGCTCCGAGTCATGCATGCACTATGACCCAGATGCTCTATGTGTCACATGTCGGCGAAAGGGAGCATGTGGAAATAGCCTAGGATTACATACAGGAGGATAAATGCGTGAAAAAATATGTACTGTGAAGCGTAGCTGCAGTTCGAAAAGGAGACCTAAAGTGATGACAGGTATTGGTCACACGCACCCAACTTGTGGTACTAGACATACGACTACTATTTCCCTCAAAAAAAGAGGTACGAGTGCTTAGTACTCCTATTCTATCAACACGAGTCCCATCTGACAACAGCGTCCGTGCTACAGCTAGCTCTTCTCCCTCGTTTCTCTCTTCTAATTTTAAACTCATCCGATGTGTGGTGGGCGGGGTGGGGATTTGGCTGATGGCTAGTTTGTATAACAGCCCCAAAATTGGGTTATCAATTTTTGTGCTGTTATTTCTTCCTGGCACTCATTTTCAAAAAAATTCCTGAGCTTGATGGATGACTGAGAAATTTGTCATTTCCAACCTTTCGAAACCTTTCTCATGTCTTTGTCAATGGGCAAGACCTCTTTTGCATCATCTCAAATCCTCTCAAACCCTAATTCCAATTTTTGGAATTTGAATGTGGCCTTTGTGATTACAAAGGAGCCATCATTTTCTTTGATCTATTGATCATCCCATCTGTTCCCAGAGACCCTCCTATTCTCCTAATCCTTGGATATCCAAAAATATTGCCAAGTCCCATGCAATATTTTTGAATTATGATTTATTCCTTTTCTTGCCTTTCTGAGGAATAAAATCCAAAGGCATAGCTAGCCATCTCCTAAATTTATGAGAATTGGTGCAGTTGATATTTATGCCTAATCCAAGCTCTGGCAAAGATACTGGCCATAATTAAATATGGAAAATTGCCTTTTCCTATTTAATACCAATATTGCATTTATGCCACTTTCTAAAGGAACTACTATTTTTATAGCAGGTAAAATTCTCACATAAATTGTGGAGATTGTACTTGATATATAATCACTAGTTCTACCCTTATCTCATGTTCCATAGTTTAAAATTTCGGCACATGATCCAATGCAAGTTTCTTCCTTCTCTGAAATTTTGCAAAGGAAGTGCTTTATTCCTCATCCTATTTGAGCTGAAATTTGGCAGGGTGATTAACATTGTTAAATAACCCATGAATACTAAATATGAGCTCAATCACTTTCTCCTAGCTCCCTGTGCAATTTTTCAAAGCTTCTGACCAGATTGCAACTTTGTGAAGGAAGTACCTTCATAGAGTTTCCAAATGGGATGAAACTTTTCCATTTTCTCAAGTATCTCAAATCATTAGCCTCCACCCAAATTCAGTTCATTTCATTGAACTATGTGGACACAGGAGCAATTCTTGGTTTCTATCCAAATTTTCAGTTTGTGAAGCAAGTATATTTTATCTTGCTCCATTATGGCTGAAAATATTCCCAAGCCTTCTCCTATCCATATAATCTATCTCCAAAAAAGTTTAGCTCATTTCAGGTAGCCAATATTTTCCTGGATTTTTCCAAAGTTTCTGGTCAGATCTGATGCTTGTGAAACAAGTACAAATTTGTCATGATCTTTTTGCAGCATCTACATATGACCAAATAAGGAAGCTTTGCCAAGTTTTAGCCCAATCCATCACTCCTAGTGAGTGCTTCTTCCTCATTTGCTTTCTGGGTCAGATTTGGCATTTGAACTGCAGCTATGCTAAATCCTTGCCCAAATCCCTTCCAACTTCGTAGGACCATAGTCTTTGCTTCCATGAACCTCCCAGACAACCAACTTAGCTCTTAACCTCTCTGGTCTGATCACCAGGATGTGGCCAAGTTTGCAACAGCAAACTTGTCGAGCTTGGTTCTCTCTGCTTGTTCCATCACCTCGGTCTTAATGAGCCTTGGAAGGACTACGCTATAGACAAGATTTGGCACTTAGTTGACGACCAGAGCGTGCGATGTCAGTGGTGACAACGGGGCTATGCAGGCCAATCAGATCTCGCCATCATGCCCACAAGCATGAGTCTCCGCTGGCTCGCTCATCCAACCTTGTCAAACAGCTCAGCCTCATCGTCGCCGTGCGTCTTGGCCCGTTTCCCCCTTTGTTTGCTTCCTCAATGAGCCGTCGCCGTCACCGAACTGTTCTTGTCCGTGAGCTTGTCGTTGTTTCTTCGCCTCTGTCCGCTTCCCCCCTCTTGTCCCCGAGCTCGGCTCGTCTCCATGACCTCCTGGCACTTGTTCGCGTCCCCCTCGTCGCCTTTCCGCCGCTCCCCGTGAGCTTCGGCCGTGTGTGCGCGTCGCTGGCGCACGGACACGTAGCCGTGTCGTGTGTCGCCTGCCCCTCCTCTAGAACTCGCCTCATGCTATAAGAAGCGATCATGAGCCCCTCGCAGTTCACAAGCCCCCTCCGGAGCATCTAGCTCGAGCTCGAGGAGTGTCGGTGTCAAAACCGGCGGATCTCGGGTAGGGGGTCCCGAACTATGCATCTAGGCGGATGGTAACAGGAGACAAGGGACACGATGTTTTTACCCAGGTTCGGGCCCTCTCGATGGAGGTAAAACCCTACTCCTCCTTGATTAATATTGATGATATGGGTAGTACAAGAGTAGATCTACCACGAGATCAGACAGGCTAAACCCTAGAAGCTAACCTATGGTATGATTGTTGTTCGTCCTACGGACTAAAACCCTCCGGTTTATATAGACACCGGATAGGTTTAGGGTTACACAGAGTCGGTTACAATGGTAGGAGATCTACATATCCGTATCGCCAAGCTTGCCTTCCACGCCAAGGAAAGTCCCATCCGGACACGGGACTAAGTCTTCAATCTTGTATCTTCATAGTCCAGAGTCCGCCAACGGTGATAGTATCGCTATCCGACACCCCTAATCCAGACTCCCTCAAGAGCTCCCTCGAACCAGGCTTCAATGACGACGAGTCCGGGCGTGTATATTGTCTTCGCATTGCAAGGCGGGTTCCTCCTACTAATACTTCATAGAAGATTTTGAACACAAGGATTGTGTCCGCTCGCAAAACAAGTTCCACATACTACCGTAGAGAGAATAACCTTTGCGTAGATCTCGCCGACGATTCCGCGGGCGTGACATCACACCACGGCGCAGGCCTTTATATGAATCGCTTTTACTGCTTCCACCTTAGCGATTTAGCGAGGCGTTTCTTGGCACGCCTTATCAAAGCGGAGATCGTGCCCCTTTATTCCGGGATCCTCATCAATACGGGCGTAGGTAACCCAGCTTGTGCCTGCTGGCATGCCTCCTCCATCGGCGCAGGCCCAAACGGTCACGGGAGGGCTCTTGGTATTCAACCTCTTTATAGCGAGACCAAGGCCCGCCTTTCTTTCAATCTCAATTGAATCCGCCGCTTCGAAGTTCCAACACCCAAAGCTCCAGATTTAGGCGCTCGACCTTCAACGATGTCCGCTCCAACCTGCACGCACGGTGGATGTCTTCCTCCGTCACGGAAGAAGATGTGCTAAAGCTGAGAGACGCCAGGTATCTAACCGGCGAAATTGTTCCCACTCCCGAGCCTGGTGAGAGCGTGGTATTCGTGTCTCACTTCCTTCGGCGTTTAGGCTTCCCGACGGACCCCTTTGTGAGGGGGCTCATGTTTTATTATGGGCTGGAATTCCATGACTTAGATCCGGAGTCCATCCTCCAAATCTCGTTGTTCATTGTCGTATGTGAAGCCTTCCTCCGCATTACCCCTCACTTCGGATTGTGGCTCAAGACCTTCAAAGTGGAGCCGAAGATGATCAAGGGGCATCAGGTAGAGTGCAGAGGGGCTGTTATAAGCAAGAATGCGGACGCTCCATGGCCCGAGGGCTCTTTTCAAAAGGAGCTCAATTTATGGCAACAGGAGTGATTCTACATCACTGCCCCCAGGGGCACCAAATGGGCGGCGCCACCTGCCTTCCGCTCGGGTCCTCCATTGCGGCAGGCGTCATGGGTCAATAAAGGGCTCGACTGGGGACCATCCAAGGACGTACCTCTGTTGCAGGGCCGTATTCGAGACCTCCAACAAAGAGAGATCAATCTGGTCGTAGTAGCGCAGGTCATGCTGATTCATCGCACCTTGCCCTGCAAATGTCGCCCCCTCCGCCTGTGGGAGTTTAGTCCGGAGGGACGACGAACTCTCCAACCTTTTATGGGCGAAACACCCGTCGAGATGTACCAACTGTTCTTCGGATCACAAGCAATGTGTCCGGACTTAACCGAGGACGCAGGTCTGAGCTGCAATCGCCTGGACACTCAAGTAAGTAGTCCTGCATCTTGACATGCTATCCGTGATATTTATCATATACTTGTCCTTAAAAGAGCTATCCTTAAACAGAGTGGATAGCAAAAGCAAACTGATCAGTGTCCGCCCTCCCCGAGACCACGCCGGATCCGTATTAACTAAGATGCTAGAGGTTGTTCCTTTTGAAGAAGGCGAAGGGGGAACAAGGAACTACTACCTCCGTGAAGGAGGCTATCAAGAAAGGGGGATCGAGAATCCTCCTCCAAGGGGAGAAGAGGACCGCTTCAAGATCCGGAGGCCAAAGCCTCAAGCTGGGAAGAAATTCGCCAGAGGGTCCTGGCGGCGGAGATGCACCGCCGCACTATTTCCCCAAGGAGATCAGCCTCCAATGAGCCGTAAGTAAAGGGGGGTGTTTTTCTTAAATGAGAGACATCCCTGTTTTGTTTCAAGGTAACCAAAGTTTTACCTTGTAGTTCGATCTCAGCCCTTCACAGCAGAGCTCGCCTTCAGGGATCTTGATCCGAGATGATGGAGAGCGAACGCCCGCCGCCGCCGCATCATTATGCGAGGCGAAGCACCCGAGGTGTCGCCGCGAGGGCTCGAATCCGCTGGGCCAAAGGCAGCCAGATGTCCCTCAAAGCCCTCCGTGTCCGCCTTCAAAAAAGGCCACCGGACGAGTCCGGCACCAACGGGTGTACGGTCGGAGGAGCTGAAGGATCTGCTCGGGTGAGCATCTATCTCAAAAGATCACCATACATTAATGGGTACGGTGATTGAAAGGATTTCATCCGCTGAGAGCGGATTGCATGAAGCCGTCGTAAGTTTACTGACGGGTTTTGAGGTACGTAAAATGATGTACCTTCTGACAGTTTTGCATATAAAATGTGCCATGTATAGATAGTAGCCCCTGAGACTTGGTGCGGTGTCAAAAATGACGGCGCGCCGAGTATCATAACCCCAGGTATAATATGCGCTCTTCCTATGTAGGTGGTGAAGCGTCCGGTGGCTAGCCGGGCTGATGAATTTGCCGAACTAAAGCGGTCAACTTGACGTGGCGGATGCGGACATCACGCTTGTTAATAAGCGGCTTGACGAGTCACAAGGTATGCGACTTCTCCGCGGACACCTGGTAAGGGAGCTTGACGCCCATGCCTTACAACATGTATGCTTAATGCAGATGGTGCTGCTGCTATGGAGAGCCTTCATGAGCTCGCCTGCCAAGGAGCATGCCGAAAAGTGATGCGGTTGTTTTAAAGGCGGCCGCAGAGCTAGAAGTTTAACAGGCTGCTCACCGCCTTGCTAAGAAAGAAATGGCCGAGATGGCCGTGAAATTGAAGAATGCTATCGACCGCTATGCAGCTTCTTGAAAAGAAGATCGAGCGAACCAAGAGGACCTGAAAAGGCCACCACCGAGGTTAAGGATACTGCTCATGATGAGAGCTATGAAGGAGGAGCTACCACCATCGAAACTGGAATTTGCCATCAGCCAGCTCTTTGCCATCTCGCCACCGATGGCAAAGAACGCCTTTGCCATCTGCTTATAAAAACAGATGGCAAAGAACCGAGATGGCAAAGAACATGGTTGCTATCACCACCCTTTGCCATCCGCTAGTGGATGGCAATATCTTTGCCATCCGCCAAATAGATGGCAAGAATCTTTTTCCATCTGCTGGCGATGGCAAAGAAGTGGTGGAGCCCAATGGATAACGGCGTTATAACGGCAAGTAGCCCCACCTCTTGCCATCTGCCAATGGATGGCAAGGCCCATATCTTTGCCATCACCCAGCTGCTCACAGATGGCAAAGAGGTCGACCCCTCTCTCCCAGCCCGCCCTCCCTCTCTCTCTCTTCCAGCCCGCCCCACCCCCTCTCTCTCTCTCTCCCCCACCTCACCCACCCACCATTGTCTAAAAAAGTCTGCCCCAACAAACCGCACCCAAGACGCCTGACGACCTCAAAGGCCACTGCCCGCCACCGCCGCCCGCCCCCTCCCCACCACCGCAGCCCTCCCCGCCTCCCCGCCCTCTCCCCGCCACCGCAGCTCGCCTCGCGCCTGGCCCCTCCACCGCCACCTGCCCCAAGCACTGCCGCCTGTCCCTCCACCGAGCTGCCTCCCCGCCCCTCCCGCCACCATGGACAGCCCTCCTCGCCACTGCAGCTCGCCTCGCGCCTGCCCCTCCACCGTGAGTCTGCCCCAAAGACCACCGCCTGCCCCTCCACCGAGCCGGACCTCCCCGCCTCCTCCTGCCACTGCTGGCCTCCCTGCCATCGTGGCGGCCTCATGCCCCGCCTCCATCGAGCCAGCCACGACGCCGCTTCTTCCTGCTGCCCTCCCGCCACGGCGCCTCGCCTCCATCTCGGCAGGTTTGTTCCATTCGAAATATACTCCTCCATTCGAAATTAATATTTGCCATCTAGAAAATATGGTCCTTCCATTATGTATTATTCATCAAGAAGATGCAACGTGGGTGCCAAAAAGGCAATGGTGTGAAAAAATTGTTCACGCTAATTTTTTGATTGGATAATGGTGGACTGCTGCTGTTTCAACTCTTCGAACATCAAGGAAAAAAGGGTTTAACTCAGAGTCGCTTTGGTCTTTTGGTCCGCTCTAGAAAGAGCTAACAATATAGTCTTTCACAATGCCCATCTTCCACTTCTAAAGCTTGTTGATTTAATAAATCTGAATGTCATTTATGGGTTCAGCCGAGCAAAGCAATTAGGCTCCCTACTCCTTGTTTTGTCTCTTGGGCAAAGCACATAGGCTCCCTCGCCCCTGTTTTGCCTCTTGACCGTCATCACCGCTTGTACTACCCTTGTACTTGGTTTCGTTTTAATATATGACATGCGCTCTCCTGCATGGTTCAAAAAATGCAAACAATGGACCAAATTGATGCTACATGAAGTCTATAAGCTTATGTGTTTTCTTTCTCACCAAAGGTAAATAATTAAACCACAGCTTAAATATATTTGTATGGCTGCAGCAAGATTATCCGATAGGCTATGTAAGACATGTAAAAAATCAAATGATTTTACCATCTAAGATATGCATAATTAAATGCAAGTAAAATCAGAACTTTGGCAAGGGATGGGGCTCAGACATCCCAAACCTGCCAGATGGTTATATATGAATTTGGGAAATAGGTTAGGTTGCACATCAAGAAGAACTAATTCATTGTTAGACCCTTCCATATTTGAAGAACGGTATCCTCTCAAAGAAACAACACACGGAAACATGAGCATCTGGGACTGGGCAATGACTGCCGAACAAAATTTAGTTTGATATTAATCAAGCACACAAATATGCAAAACTAGCAAATGTATAGGAACAGTGTGTGCCTTAGCATGTACGGGTTGCACAGGGAAAAAACTACCAAAACTATGGTTTTTATCAATTTTACCAAAACTACCTAGGTGTTTGGCTGGTGTTTCGCCGGGGTGGTTTTTCGGTCATATATTTTTGAATTATGAGTTAGGTCATATATTTTCCAATTTTGTTATGAAAAACATCATATATATTTGCATTGATCGGGTGGATTTAAATGTGCAGTTGTTTCATCGCTGTGAGGGTCTGGTGTTCAACAACCTCCTCTGCGCTCGATTTAGCTCCGCCTCGCGCTTCGTCGGTGAGCACAAATGACATCTCCTCCTCTCCCCTTCATTTGCTCGCTCCGCCTTCGTGCCGATGAAACTTGCTAGCTATAGGTGTATTCAATCATCGCGATATGCGTGATCACTATATGCCTCCCATTCGAAGGGTTACATCTATAAATATGCATTCATTTGCATATTTATAACCGTAATTCTTTCAATTGTCCAACGTTATCCATGGATAGCTCGAGTATGTAGATTGGGTTCGTTTCATATGCTCGCCCCGGATCTGATGCAGAATTTCTTCGCTCTCTCGTTGTTCTCCGGCACACATCCTCTCCGCTATTGCCGAGACGTATCAGAGAACAGCGGGAGGTGCTGCCAAAATTTTGTGTCGGATCCGGAGCAGAGCATGGGAAAACGAACCCAATCTACACATACTGGTGGGATTAGGACCTATCTTTACCTATTAGCGTCTAGGTTGCATGGACGTAATAAAACCGAGAAACTCTAGTAATCGATGAATATGGTTTGCTGAGTTATGTATGTATTTTTGTGGGTCCAAGAGCTAGGCAAGATGAGTGATCGTATGGATGTACACCGTCACCCTAGTCGTAAAGACATGACCCCTGAATGGATGACAAAAACCAAGGGGTTTATCAGAGTCGATTTGGTAAATGGACAGAAAACAACATGGTGCCCCTGTTTCGGGTGCGACAACTATTGTAAGATGTCGAGTTTGAAATGATCAAACACCTGCAGAAGTGGGGTTTTACGCCCGTTATACGATGTGGACATTTCATGGTGAGTCCGCCAACGCTCCAGAGCTGAGGAGGGCCGCCGCCGCACCAACGAGCATGGTACCGGATGGAAGACATGGTGCAAGACTTTGATGATGCTCGGATTCGGACGATGAGATGGAGGAATCTGCAAAGGCCTTCAATGATATGTTGAGTCTTCAAGCGCCCTTCCATGAGCACACCGAGCTTTGTCACCGGATGCCATCGCACAAGTAATGGCTCAAGGCTCAATTCAACTTGGGCAGAGAATGCTATGACGCGATAGTGACACTATTTGGACGCTTTCACCCAAAGGCCATATAATGCCTCAAGAACCTGTACCACCTGGACAAAATCCTCCGTACTTAAGATGCCCTATGAGAAGATAGATGCCTGTGAGAATGGATGTGCCTTATTTAGGCTCCAAAGATGCGGACTTGAACTATTGTCCCATTTGCAAGTCTTCCGTATGTTGAGGTAGACAACGGTATGGGTGAGAAGAGTCGCACCAAAATCCCCATTAACGTTTCTTCGTATATGCCAATCATACCAAGACTTCAACGCCTATTCATGGTTGAAGAGACGGCCGACAAAATGACATGGCACAAATTGGGCAAAAGAACCAACGGGATGCGATGGGAATCTGATGATGGTACACACATCGGATGGTGCTGCATGGAAACACTTCGATGCATTGCATGATGAAAAGCGCAGATCCAAGGAATCTCGAGTAGCCGCCAAGACGGATGGGTTCAATGTGTTTGGTATGATGGCAGCCCAATACAGCTTGTTGGCCTGTATTTGTCATTCCACTCAATCTCCTGACAGATTATGCAAAGAAAGAACATTTTCCGACGCTGATAATTCCGGGCCCAACTATCCGGGAAGAATATGAATGTGTACATGCAGCCGCTTAAGGATGAACTGCAAGAAGCTTGGGATAATGGGATCAAGACATACGACGCCGCCACAAAAAAACTTCCTAATGCGTGTGTGGTACATGTACTGATGCATGACTTGCCGGGCGATGCGCTTATTCGCTGGCTGGTGTGTGCATGGAAGGTTCCTGTGCCCCACATGCAAGGCAGCTCTTGAGTTTCGGTTGGCCTGCAGCGGGTGGCAAGTTTTCTTGCTTCGACATGCATAGACAGTTCCTCGATCCTCACCATAAGTTCGTAAAAGAAAAGAAGAACTTCATCAAAGGTAGAGCTGTCAAAACTCGCACCACCGCATTGATGTGCCAATGCACTCGGATCGCTTAAACGCTTCGAGCCGGATGCGAGCCTCCAGGTATTTCAAGGGTATATTACGAACACGCTTAGACCCACAAGATATGCTTGTGGGATCTGCCAGATTAAAGACCTCCTTGCCCACACAACATCGACGTGATGCACATCGAAAAGAATGTCGGCGCAGGCCCTCTTTGGTACATTGTTTGGCATAGAGGGAAAACGAAGGATAATCCTAAGGCCAGAGTCGATCAGAGGCTCTATGTGATAGACCGCTACAAAACATGAAACAACCAAAAGGAAAGAAGAATCGGGCGAAGCCAAAGGCATGGTTCAATCTTGAAGGCTGGTTATGAGGGAAATACCCTGGGTGAAAAAGGAGTTGATGTTCTCGATGGGTATGCATCAATCTAAAGAGGGAGCGAGCCTTGAAAATTGAAAATATTTGGTCTCAAGAGTCATGATTGGCACATATGGCTTGAGCGGTAATGTCGGTGATGTTGCGTGGCTTTATCCCCGAGGATGAATGGCTAGTACCGGCAGAGCTGAGCTATTTCTTCCGTGTTCTATGTGCGAAAGAATTATCGCCTGGCTTGCTAGAAGAAATGGAAGAGTTGGCGCCGGAGTTGATCTGCAAGTTGGAGAAGATCTTTCCACCTGGCTTCTTTAATCCAATGCCGCATTTGATTTTGCATCTCCCGACCGCGGCACGCGGAATCGTTGGTGCTACGCAACTGAGAGGATGTAGAAGACGCTTCGAGCAAAATGTAAAAATAAATGTCGAATTGAAGCATCGATGGCCGAGGCATTCATTATCGAGGAGGCGGCAAACTTCGTGACAGCACACTACAAAGCCAAAAATCATCATTTGCATAATCCAAGCCTCGCATAATGTTGGCGACCCTAAAAGGGTGGATCCAACTCAGCCTATTCAAAGGGAAGCTCGCACCAGCCGGTGCTTATACTCCCTTATTGTTGGATAACGACTAATGGCGGACCATTACGCTGTATATCTAGAACAATCTAATGTAAGTGCGGCCGCACATCGAGTAATTTCTCGACATTGTTTTGCAACCTCTACTTCATTTGAACTGCTCTTATTCCTGGATATTTGATACAATGATACGCCGCCAAATTCTCGTGATGGAGCGGTTATCCAAAAGGATTCCGTCAAGAGTATGAGCTCGCAATGCATGGAGGCGGCTATCCTGGTTTCATCTCTTGGTTCAAACAAACGGTAATTTCCATTAGACCATTTCATTTCTTCTTCTAATTTCGCTAATGCAACAATCCTTTCAGATAAACTTGTAGGCTAGTTCGTAGTCTATGTACGCCTTAATTGAGACAAGTCGCTAATGGTTTTGACTATAAGGTCCATTCATTTGACAAATACGACATCAACGGGTATCGCTTGCATCTATGGCAAAGAGCTATCTATGGTCAATCGAAAGTCTACAAATTGTTGTGTCTCTGCTATCGGCGAAGGAGATACCGAGTATTATGGAAGAGTTGAAGCAATTTATGGACTTCTATTCTATGGTGCAAACCCACCGAACGTCAGAAGTCTTCAAATGTCATTGGTTCCAGCCGAAAGAGACTAGAAGGACTCATGAACATCTAGGGCTAGTCGAAATCAAACAAAGCACCCATTTGATGTTCCCGATGTCTATATTACGGCTCAACAGCAACCCAAGTTTTCTATCTACCGTGGGCCTGCCAAAGTGATCCAAATCTCAAGGTTGGGATGTCGCTTATGAAGTGCCGCCACGTGTTAGACCACCTCCCCAATGAAGAGGATTATGAACCTCACGTTAATCCGCATACATATGAAGGAGAACTGTTCCAAGAAACACGCCTTTCCAAAAACGCTTCAAGAACCGGGCCACCTCATAACATTCAAGTAGACAAAGCGCAGTGAATCCGAGCCCGAGCAGAAACAAGAGGAGCCGAACAAGAAGAGGTTATCGCATGGATGACCTGTCAATGCTTGACCGATTACATGCGTGGAGGCCTTCCAGATGTTGATGAATTTATTGATGATGATGATGATGAGCACGCCATTACCGAGTAGTGATGAGGATGATGCATTTATTGACCTCAAGCATATACGCATTTATGATGATGCATTTATTAATGATGACGATGAAGATTAATATTATAGTTCATATCGTATTCCATTATTATTATATACATATATATTACTAATTAGTTCAAGTTTTAACCTAGCTAGCTCTAAAATGAGCTATACTTAGCATTTATTCCTCCAAAATGAATTTGTATGCTTAGCTAGCTCAAAATGACATAACAACCTTAATTAGCTCAAAATGACTTTAACCTAGGATAGCTCTAAATGAGCTATACTTAGCATTTATTCCTCTAAAATGAATTTATATACATATTATTATTCATGTCGTATTCATTTTTTTATGTTGTACTAATTTCGCTTACTCTTTGTCATTCCGTGTGTCGATGATGGTGGGCGCGGTCGAGAGCGCCCGGGCTCCTACCTCGACGCTGCAGTGGAGGGGTAGTTCCATTCCCCCATAGCCTCCGGAGAGCGCTTAGATCTCAGTTTGCGAGTCCAGCGACGGCCGCTTCTTCTTCGGTCGGGAGAGGTCGAGGGGTAAGAAGGAGAAGGTCATAGAGGTGGACGGCGCCGGGAGAGGTAGGAAGGCTACTACGCCTTTCCTCGCCGCCACCCCCACTGAGTCACCCACCACGTGGCTGTCCGCCTAAGATCAAGCTATCCGAGGTGGACCTGCCTATGGCAGACGCTACCACGGCCGACGAGCCTCGGCCGACGACGAGCCTCGGCCGCCGAGCCTCGAGCTGCCGAGTTCGCCCACGAGACCCGGAGCTCGACGGGTCACGCCGAGTCGAAGCCTCAGCTGCCGAGTTCGCTTCACAAGACTCGGAGCTCAGCCAGGTCACGCCTGAGTCGAGTCGAGTGCACATGGTTGTGTTCAGGGTGGAGACAATAGTCCCGATAGCTATAGCGAGGTGAGTGGGTTGAGGGGCGCAAAGTCTACCAAATGTGGTCGCATAAAGCCCCGCCCACCCCGCGCAATTCCCACTGTAGGTGGTTGATTGCGCCTAACGGGAGAAATAAGTGCATTTACTCTTTTTAACCTTTTGCCTTGACGCTTTCTTCAATATCTAATGTGTTGGCCTTGTCATATCGAAGTTCTTGGACACACGAAGATGGTGTCCGCAGGCCCAACACTGCCCTTGGTGTGATTTGTCGCCAAGCTTCCCGGTGGGTCACGCTGTCTGTGAGGGCCGGGTTCGAGAGCTAGGAATGACCTGGGAGCACTATTTGGCTGCTCTGCCCCGCCGAGCATAGGGTCGGCGATGTCGAGTAGTGCACACGGTGGCCGACATTGTGATCGCCACGCTTTGGGTAATTTCTCCTTGCCATTTACGCTTGTGTTTTCTTCTTTGATTGCATACCTTCTACATGTGTTTTCTTGTTTGATTGCAGACCTTATAATCCGTGGTTTTCTTGTTTGATTGCAGACCTTCTGCAGTGTGTGCCGAGGGATGGAGGAGGCGGCGGCTCGGGTTATCGACGCCGAAAAGCAAAGCGCCTACTTGGAAACTTTCGACGAGGTTCTGGACGCAGCTGTTCGAGACTACTTAGCATGATCGGTATTAGGAGGAGAAAAGAGAAGTGCCGGACAAGTATCTGAGTAAGGAGAAGTACATGAAGGTAATTACCTATTCTTAAGGCCTTGTACTTAGTTTCCTTGATTTGATTCAGAGGCGAGCGCCAAATTTCTCTTGCTTAACTTAGGTGCCTCCGAGATGGTGTAAAGGACAAGATGGACTGCTGGGAGGTGTTGGTGGATGAGTGGTGTTTCCCCAATGGCGCCACGCCCACAACATAGCAAAGGAGAAGCTGCTTCAAAATGAAAGGTGTGCCACACCATCTAGGCAGCTCGACCTACATGGGTACGGGAAAACTGGTATGTGTGGTTTGCTTCATGATTCATGCAAATTCATTCTTTGTGCTAGCTTGAGTCCTTAACTAATACTGCTCCTCTCTTTTAGTCAAAACACAACAAGGCTCCAGCAGGCGAGCTGTTCGAATTTCTATGGCATGTCCAATATTGCACCAGATAAGAGTTCAGAGCCTTTGCCATCCACCGCGATGGCAAAGAGTTTGCAGCCTTTGCCATCTGCTGGCCGATGGCAAAGTATGTCGTTAACCTCTAACGGAGCTAACTCGTTAAGAGGCTTTTGCCATCCGCCAACAGATGGCAAAGTTACAGTTTTGCCATCACCAACAGATGGCAAAGTTATTAGTTTTTTTGCCATCAGCCAAACAGATGGCAAAGAAGCCTTTACCGCAGGGTTTCAAATGAACTATTTGCCATCATCGCTGATGGCAAAGCCTTTGCCATCCGCCGAACATGTTTTGCCATCTGCCATGGCGATGGCAAAGTGCCGCATTCCAAAGAGGTACGCCAGTCAAGACACCGCGCTGGAAAGCCCTTTTCGCTACGGAGGAAATTCACGGATCCTAAGTACGCCAATTGGACCGCTGTGGGGTGCGGAGGATGCTTATTCGACTTGGCGGCGAAAAGCCGCAGACGCCACCGAACACTTCCGAGGTCAAAAGGATCACGTAATGGAAGAGCTTTTTGGTCGCAGCCCATAGTCGAGCGCCCACTTTCGCTAAACGATCGCTACCGAATGGGCTGAGCTGAATAGGTTGTCCGGACTTGCCATGAAGGCTGTTGTGACTCATTTGTGGCCGAAAAGCCCCAAGTCAAGAGTTATTTTGGCTTGGTGCAACAGCCTTGGTGCGGTGCCGCATATCGATGCAATGAAGCGTCAAGATGCATAGAGGGTGCGCTGATGGCTCTTGCCCGTGTCAAGACATACCGGGCGGAGATGAAGGCCACCGATGTTGCATCCAAGATTCGGACAGGTTTAGAAGCTCGCTGTCGTGTCAAACCGCGGATCTCGGTAGGGGGTCCCGAATCTGCGCGCCTAGGCGGATGGTAACAGGAGACAAGGGACACGATTTTTACCCAGTGTTCGGGCCCTCTCGATGGAGGTAATACCCTACTACTGCTTGATTAATATTGATGATATGGGTAGTACAAGAGTAGATCTACCACGAGATCAAGGAGGCTAAACCTAGAAGCTAGCCTATGGTATGATTGTTGTTCGTCTCATGGACTAAAACCCTCCGGCTTATATAGACACCGGATAGGTTAGGGTTACACGTAGTCGGTTACAATGGTAGGAGATCTACATATCAGACGCCAAGCTTGCCTTCCACGCCAAGGAAAGTCCCATCCGCACGGACGAAGTCTTCAATCTTGTATCTTCATAGTCTTGGAGTCCGCCGTGACGATAGTCCAGCTATCCGGACACCCCTAGTCCGGGACTCCTCAAGAGCTCCCTCAACCAGGCTTCAATGACGACGAGTCCGCGCGCTGATTGTCTTCGCATTGCGAGGCGGGTTCCTCCTCCAATACTTCATCAAGGTTTTGAACACAAGGATAGTGTCCGCTCGCAAAACAAGTTCCACATAACACCGTGAGAGAGAATAACCTTTGCACAGATCCATCGACGTATTTTGTATGCGTGATATCACCCCATGGCCGTGCCATTATATGAATCGGTTTTTACTGCTCCACCTTAGCGCTTAGCGAGGCGGTTTCTTGGCACGCCTTATCAAAGCATAGATCATGCCCCTTATTCCGGGATTCTCATCAATACGGATGTGGGTAACCCATCCGCCATTGATTACGGCACTTGGGAGATAAGCGAGTTTTACTAAGCTGGTGGGGACGATAACTTCGTCCGCCCATATAAGGGATAAGGATCCACCTTTTCACCCACGCCTTCTTCCTCCTTTGCTTATCCATTTCACAGACTCGAGCCCAAATACTAAGCACGCACATCCCACCTCAACCCTTCTCCCACCATGTCGAGCGGAGGCAGGTGGATGGCCTCCTCCGCCACGGAGGGGCACATCACAAGACTGCGGAGGCCGGATACTTGTCCGGCGACATCACAGACAGGCTGCCCGATGCGGGCAGCTCATTCCAACCCCCGGCCCCATGAGAGGGTGGTGTTTCTCCCCACTTCCTCCGCTGGACTAGGTTTTCCACTTCACCCATTTGTCCGGGGCTCATGTTCTACAACGCCTCGACTTCCACGACCTGGCCCCGAATTTCATCCTCAACATCTCGGCGCTTATCGTCGGTGCGAGGCCTTCCTTCGCATCCAGCCCCACTTCGCTTATGGCTGAAGATCTTCAACGTCCGCCAAGGTAGTGGGCAGCCGCTGCCGGAGTGCGGAGGCGCCATGGTTGGCAAGATGGCCAAGGTCCTATGGCTCGAGGGCACCATTGTGGAGACAATAAAGGTGGCAATCGGGTGGTTCTACATCACCGAGCCACGGACTCCAATGGGTGGCGGCCCCGACCAGATATGGCTTCCCACACGGCCTCGCCATGGAAAGAGACGGGCCCGACGTGGGGGAATTCGAAGAGCTATCCGACTCCGCATATGCGCCCAAAACCTGGTGGACAAGAATCTCGTGCTTGTCGACGAATCCGTGTGATGCTCATCCGCCGGATTCTCCCATGCCAACAACGTGCCTTTAACTTGTGGGAGTTCGATCCGCACAAGACCGAATCCTTGAGCCGCTCTTCGACACCACGCATAAAGATGCCTAGAAGGTGTTGTTCAAGGCGCTGAAGCCCCAACATCCGCTAACAAAGATCGCGGATACAGCTCGTGGGCGCCCAGCCGCGAGGTGTTATTTTACCCTTTATGGGACTTTTTTTCATAGATTGACTCTATGGGGATCTAAAACTCCCTAATCTTTGACAGATCGGTTGAAGACGCCCGGACAGATTAACTGTCTGCTGCCTTTGCCGGAAGACCCGGAGGACGCCTGATTGACGGGTTGCTTGCTCCGGCGCCCATGTGGTGCCGGAGAAGAAGGCCAAGAAGGAGGCCACCGAACTCAAGGAGCTCCCGACGCCAGTGCCGCCGATTCAAGCGTAATCTTCTCCCGAGGACGAGGAGGAGGAAGAAGAAGCCGCTGCCTCAGCCGGGGAGGAGAGGAAAGGAAGGCCGCCTAACCGGGAGGCCGGAGGGTCCAAGAAGGAAGAACCCTCCTCCGGATTTCTCCACCAACGCCGACGACGACGAGGAGGATTGGCCTACAAGGGCCAAGCCCTCGGCGAGATCATAAGTGTCCGGATACCCATGGCATTTTATTATTGCTGAGTGTTCTCTAATGTCGAACAATCGCAGCCCGCCTCAATGGCGAAGTTCGCCGATTCATCGAAGCGGGTCCTCGGGCTTGTCGGAAATGGAGAGTACTTCACTCCGACCGCCTCGCCACACGCCGCGACGACGCCATGGGTGGCCCCAAGGGGGCTTGGTCAAGAGGAGGTGGCGCAGAGGTGCCACAAGGCAACCTCCCGGACTCAGCGCTGGGGGGCAAGACCCCAGGGGTTTAAGTTTGAGGTAAGTTTAGAATATGTAAAAACATTACCGCATAGACAAGAGCCCTTGATGCCCCCGGGCTATATCTCCCACGTGTCGAGGCACGACTTAGAGGCATAACCGCATTGAAAGCAATGTCGCAAGTGAGGTAATCTTCACACAACCCATGTAATAATTAAGGGAAAGAGATACATAGTTGGCTTACAATGCCACTTCACACAAGACATAAATAAACATCCATCATTCGAGTACACTCAAGGTCCGACCACGGAACCAAAATAAAAGAAGATACCCCAAATGCTAACACAGATCCCCGAATCGTCCCAACTGGGCACCACTATCGATCATCCGAAAAGACACATAGTAACGACCACGCCTCGTCGAACTCCCACTTGAGCTCGGTTGAATCACCTGACCGCATCGCCGGAACTCGCAACTGTTTTGAAGTATCTCGTGAGTCACGGGACTCAGCAATCTCACACCCGCGAGATCAAGACTATTTAAGCTTATAGGAAGGACAGAGTAGTAAAGTGGAGCTGCAGCAAGCGACTAGCATATATGGTGGCTACATCGCAAAAGAGAGCGAGAAGAGAAGCAAAGCACGGTCGTGAAACTAGTAGCGATCAAGAAGTGATCCTGAACTACTTACGCCGACATAACTCCAACATCAGTTCACTTCCCGGACTCACGAGAAGAGACCATCACGGTTACACACGCGTTGATGTGTATTTTATTTGAGGTCAACTTTAGGTTTTCTACAACCGACATTAACAAATTCCCATCTGCCTCATAACCAAGGGCACGGCTTTCGAAAGATATTACCCCGCAGGGTGTCCCAACTTAGCCCATTATAAGCTCTCACGGTCAACGAAGGATATTCTTCTACCGAAGACCCGATCAATCTCGAATCCCGGACTACAAGACATTTCGACAGAATAAAACAAGACCAGCAAAGCCGCCTGACAGCCGACAAATCCCGATAGGAGCTGCACATATCTCGCTCTCGTGGCACATCCGGATGAGCAGTCCATACAACTAAAACCAGACCTCAAGTTGCCTTTGAGGGGCGCCGCACAAGTTTAGTTCGGCCAGCACTCAAGGAGCACCGTCCCGGGGTTAAAATAAAGATGACCTCGGCTCGCGAAACCCGGGGAAAAGGCTTAGGTGGCAAATGGTAAAACCAAAGTTGGGCCTTGCCGACGAGTCTTATTCAAAGCGAACTGTCAAGGGGTCCCATAAATCACCCAACCGTAAGGAACGCTAAATCAAGGAACATAACACCGGTATGACGGAAACTAGGTGGCAAGAGGAACAAAACACTGCATAAGGCCGAGCCTTCCACCCTTTACCAAGTATATAGATGTATTAAAACATAGCATATATATATATTGTGATAACCCCAACAAGTAAACATGTTCCAACAAGGAACAACATCTCCATGTTCCAACAAGGAACAAACTTCAGCTTCACCGCAACTAGCAACGCTATAAGAGGGCTGAGCAAAGCGGTAACATAGCCAATCAACGGTTTGCTAGGAAAGGATGGTTAGGGCTGACATGGCAATATGGGTGGCATGATATAGCAAGTGGTAGGCATCGCAGCATAGGCATAGCAAAAGAGCGAGCAACTAGCATAGCAAAGATAGAAGTGATTTCG
The DNA here is from genome assembly GCA_021605205.1 of Aegilops longissima. Lineage (NCBI taxonomy): Eukaryota > Viridiplantae > Streptophyta > Magnoliopsida > Poales > Poaceae > Aegilops > Aegilops longissima. The sequence continues at coordinate 581,653,776 of CM038682.1, forward strand.
AGGGTATGGTCATCTTGCTCGCAATGTTCTCGAGTTGTCGAAAGCTTGATCCTCGTAAGCGCTTCTCAACAGGTTCCTCGCTCACGCACTCGCCTCCCGGCTCTACCCAAAGCAACAACACAAACAAAGGAACCACAATAAATCACGGTGCAATGCACAATCAACATGATGCAAAACATGACATGATATGCATGATGTGATATGCAATGCGATGTGCGCCCGAAGGTAATGAAAAACCAGGCATCATCTTGGCAAACCAAGCATGCCATCGAAAGATGAGATGATTTCGTAGAAATCGATATAGAGATCACCGAATCGGATGCACGGGTTGGATATGGCGAGCAAAACAAGAATGGCGCGAAACCTTCAATAACAAAGATGATGTACAAAGCCATGTTCGTGCAAACTACCTCATAGCATAAAGCAATAAATATACCCATGAAAGACAACACATCAACATGATGCAAAAGACATGATCACAAACTTGCTCAAATGCAGAAACTAATGCCACCACTGAGTTGGTGGGATTTTTCACCCCAAAACATATATGATATGTTAGGTTGCAGAGAGAAATCATCACAAATGCACTAAGTCAAAACCTGCCTAAAATGGAAGTTAATGTAAATGGCATCTTCCAGATTTGGAAACGTCCGAAATGGACTTGCCTAAACGGAAAGGGAAGCAATCCAGAAACGGAAACGCTGGGTAAGGAAAAAAAATATAAATATGGAGGAGGCGCCGAGAGGTCGATCAGTGGGGCCCCATCACATAGAGACAAGGGCATAGCAGGTTTAAAAGGGGGAAGAAAAGCAGCCTTGGGGAATCGAACCCGGCCTCCCGGTGAGACTCGCCTCGCTACCACTGGGCTAGGCGGCGGCGATCGACAGAGAAGGGCCTCGCCCTTAACTGCTGCTACATCGCTGAAGAGACGAACCAAGAAAAGAAAGAAAACAGAATTAAAGGGGCGCTACCGATTCGAACCTGTGTCGCCGCAGGAGCGCTGCTGGGTGCAAACCAGCTCGCTAGGCTAGGATGTCGGTTAGAACAGACTCGCCTACTTGGCCAAACCACAAGGCCCTGACTCGAGGCAGAGAAGAAACGACGACGCGGCCGAGGCAACAACGGCGATGGCGGGCCTTGATGCGACGACGGCATGCGGATCGCAATGGGTGCGGGTGCACGGACAGTTATGGAAGGCGTCAAGGGGGACCCGAGCACGAGCTCGATTCGCCGGGCAATCGCGAGGTCGCTGCTCCCCAACGCAGCGCCAGGTAAAACGCGTGAGGAGAAAAGGCTAGGCTAGAACAGAGCGCTGAGCACGCCGCGCAGATGCACGACACTAACTTCAGCTTGCCGGCACTACGGAACCAAGGACACGAACCAAAGCGAAGGCGGGTGCCTACATGCAAAGGGGATGGATGGGAGAGGGAGGAGCGCTACCCAGCTCACCCTAGGACGCGACGGGTCGACGGAGACGGGCCGACGGCGAGGCAACGGAGCTCTGAATTTCGCCGTGTTCTCGACCGAGAGGGAGGAGGAAGCCGGGACGCCGACGAACTTGACGATCCGGCATCAGAGTCGACGCCGTGGACGAAGTCGACGACGAGGAAGAAGATGGACACGCCGCGGGCTTGAGTGGCCGGAGAGCTCGCTGGCGACGAGGCGCGCTCAAAGCGCCGGACGGAGCGACGGGACGAATCTGGTGGTCCTATCACCGGCGGGGCGGCGGCGAGAGGAAGAGGGAAACCCTAGGGGTCGGGTGGACACGGAGAGGGATAAAAGGAGGCTAGGGCGACGGTGGAGCACGGCGCCGACGCTGCCGTGGCTATGTGCGCTAGCGGGCGTGAGCTAGAAGAAAAGGCGGCGGGGGGTGTGCTGAGCTGGGCTGGCTGGTGGGGGCGCAAGGGCCACGTGGGCGTACGGGCCGCGGGGTAGAGAGGCGACCAGGTGAGAAACGTCAAGGACGCGTCCTTGCTGGCGGCGGTGCTGGCTAGGCCGGCCCTGGGCTGCGGGGGTTGAGGGGGCTGGGCCGGCTTGGAGGCCGGAGCCTGTGGGAGGCCTCACTGGCTGCCATCGCTGCTGCCTCCTTTCTTTCTTTTCTTTTAAAACCAAAAGAAGAGAAAAGAAAGCACAGGAAAAAATGAGAAGAGTTGGAGTAAAAGGAAAATATCCCCAAACTCCTGGAATTCTCCACTATTTTAATAAATTGTAATGGGCATTTTAGAGGTAGAAAATAAGACAAGTTTGGAAATATGTCAATCTTGTGTCATTTTTGAACCTGACCAAAACAACTTCAAATGAGGAGATTTTTGGCAGAGAGGTTTAGTGTAGGGAGCAAGAATTGCAGGGAGAAGATGAACATTAATTGAGAAAGGAAAAGATAGCACTTGATAAGGAAAGAAGTAGAGGGAAGGAGGGGATGGTAATGCAAATTTGAGAATGGCACATGCAACAACATAACATGTGAGAGATCACCACAAACACATGATAAGAATGGAATGCAAGATGACAAGAGACACAAATGCAATATGGTAAAAAGAGCAAAACAAAGAAAAGAGAAACCCACATAACCAAACAAGATGAGGCCAAGCATGACAAAACCCACAAGAATTGGATGAGGTCAAGTTGATATAATGCCCAAAAATGGAAGTTTACATCCGGGGTGTTACAACACTCCACCACTACAAGAGGATCTCGCCCCAGATCTAGGACTGAAAGAACTCCGGATATTCGAACGGAGGTGATCCTCACGCCCCGTGTAGCTTCTCGGTCGGAATGGTGTGACCACTTCACTTTCAGGAATTTGATTGACTTGTTGCGTAGTCTTGCGCCGGTTTCTTCAAGAATAGCAACGGGTGCTCATGATAAGAGAGATCTTCTTGAAGGTCAATCTCTTCGGTTGATAGTGCTCTCAGAGTCTTGAAGCACTTATGGTTGTGACACGTGAAACACATCGCACACATTTGCAAAGTTGGATGGAAGCTCGTTGATAGGCTAGATCGCTTTTTCCCAATGATCTTGAAAGGACCCACGATCTAGGGGCAAGCTTCCTTTGATACCGGGCAACGAGTACCTTTCATTGAGAGACGCGAGGTAGACATGGTCTCCGATTTCAAAAGTCACATCACGGTGCTTATCATCATAATAGTTTTCCGCGCGATTGCGCTGCTTTGAGATTCTCACGAATGACTTGGCACATTTCTTCCGCTTCGTGATCAAGTCATTGCCAAGAAGTTGGCGCTCACCTGCCTCTGCACTAATTGAGAGGAGTACGCACTTTCGCCATAGAGAATTTCGAATGGGGCCTTGCCCAACTCGCTGGAAGCTGTTGTTGTAAGAGAACTCGCATATGGAAGACAATCTTCCCACTTCATACCGAAAGAAATGACACAAGCCCCGAGCATATCTTCAAGGATTTGATTAACTCGCCGACTTGGCCACTTGTTTGAGGATGGAAAGCTGTGCTGAAACGAATGTTGGTGCCCATGGCCTTCTCAAAAGAATCCCAAAACTTGGAGGTAAAGATGCTGCCACGGTCTCAAGAGATCACTTGTGGAATGCCGCAAAGAGACAATCCTCGAGGTGTATAGCTCGCCAACCGAGCTGCTGTGATGGATTCTTTGATAGGAAGAAAATGAGCCACTTTAGTAAGCTTGTCAATGACAACGAAGATAGCATCATTTCCACGCTTGGACTTTGGAAAGCCAGTCCACGAAGTCCATTTCAATATGATCAAACTTCCATTCAGGAATAGCAAGAGGTTGGAGGAGACCAGCTGGTCTTTGGTGTTCTCGCTTTCACTCTTCTCGCAGACATCACACTCATTCACGAATTGAGCAATTTCTCGCTTCATTCGAGTCCACCAATATGACTGCTTGAGGTCATGGTACATCTTCGCATTTCCAGATGAATGGATAGAAGCGAATTGTGAGCCTCTGCTCATAATGACTTTTCGCAGATCACCCTTAGGAACCACAATCCGTCCTCAAAGAACAGAGTGTCTTTGTCATCAACGTGGAAGCACTTGTACTTGAAATGCCCTTGTCGATACCACGCTTCACTTTCTTCACCATGGTATCCGAAGTTGAGCCTCACGAATCTGATCTTCCAAAGTAGGAGAGACTATGAGGTTGGCAAGAAAGCCTTGAGGAACAACTTGAAGATTCAGCTTATGGAAAGATTCACAGAGATCCGCTGAAAGGGCTTGAGGATAAGACTGCTGCAAGAAGCCTTCCTGCTCAAAGCATCTGAATGACATTGGCCTTGCCCGAGTATATTCAATACTTGGGTTGTACTCTTGAATCATTTCACCCATCGAGTCTGCCTCGAGGTTGAGGTTGGGCTGAGTGAAGATGTACTTGAGACTCTTGTGATCGGTGAAAATGTCCACTTTCCTTCCCAACAAGAGATGTCTCCACGTTATCAATGCATGGACAACTGCCGCCAACTCAAGATCGTGAGTGGGGTAGTTCTTCTCGCTGGGCTTCAATCAAGTAGAGGTATAAGCCACAACTCTTTCTCTTGCATTAACACAGCACCGAGACCTTGAAGAGAAGCATCACGTAAAACTTCAAATGGCTTGGATTCATCAGAGGAGTCAAGACAGAGCTGTGACGAGTTTCTCTTTGAGAGTATTGAAAGCAACGCCACATTCAGGAGACCGTATATACTTCACATGCTTCGAGAAGGTTGGAAAGAGGCTTTGCAATCTTGGAGAAGTTCTCAACGAATCTTCGCAATAGCTTGCAAGACCAAGAAAATCATGGAGCTGCTTGACATTCGAGGAGGTTCCCAATTCACAATTGCGGACACCTTCTCGGGATTAACAGCGATGCCCTTGGCGGAGATGATATGACCAAGATAAAGCACTTCATCAAGCCAAAATTCACATTTGGAGAACTTAGCATAGAACTGATACTCTCTGAGCTTGTCTAGCACCAATCGCAAATGTTTGGCATGATCCTTCTTATTCTTGGAGAAGACCAAAATATCATCAAGATAGACCAAGACGAATTCATTGGTGTAGGGGTTGAATATGAAGTTCATCATCCGAGAGAAAGTTGGAGGAGCATTGACGAGGCCGAAAGACATGACAGTATATTCATAAGAACCAAAGCTTGTTCTGAATGCTGTCTTGGGAATATCTTGTTCACGAATGCGAATCTGATGATACCCCATACGAAGGTCAAGCTTAGAGAACACCGTAGCACCTTTGAGTTGCTCGAAAAGCTCATTGATGTTGGGAAGTGGATACTTGTTCTTGATTGTCTTCTTATTCAATGGACGGTAATCGACGCAAAGTCGGTCCGCGCCATCCTTCTTCCGGACAAAAGAACACCACAACCCCAAGGAGATGAACTCGGTCCGATCAAACCCAGACGCTCTTGTTCATCGAGCTGCTTCTTCAATTCCTCAGCTCATCAGGTCCAAGCTTGTATGGACGCTTGTAAACGGGTTCAAGCTGTGCTCAAGATCGATAACTAACTCAATCGCCGATGAGGAGGCATACCCGAAGCTCTTCCGAAAGACATCTTGGTACTCACAAACGATCGAATCGAGAGATGGCATTCAGTTCGCCTCTTCTCATTGAGAGAAAACAACCAATGGTTTCATCACGAAGCGCATAGATGATCACATCATTAGAAGAGTGAGTCAATTGAATTTCCCGCAGCACAATCAAGCTTTGAGCTTTGTGCCGATAAAGCCACCCATTCCGAGAATAAGATCAATATCCGAGTCACCAAGAACAATTGGTTTAGAAAGAAATCTATAATCGCCCATCTTGATAGAAACATCCGAACATAATTATTAGAAGTCATCTGCTTAGCCGGGGACACAATAGACAAAGAACTAGGCAAAGCTTGAGTAACCAAATCATGCTTAGCCACAAAAGGTCTTGAGATGAAAGAATGCGATGCACCAAGATCAAATAAGACTTTTGCAGAATATCATTAATCGAGAGATTACCCATTATCACATCTCAAGAATCCTCCGCTTGAGCTGCATTCATCATATTGACCTTGGCATAATTTGGATTATGCTTGACCACCGCATTGCTGGAAGATTTCACAGAGGAGGAGGCGGAAGACGCCTGTTGAAGCACTTGTTCAAGATAGTGACCCTTCTCACGACACTTGTTGCAAGTGACCTCGAGAGCGGACGGTGGTAAGGAGCACTTGACCTTGGAGCTTGAGAATTAGACTTGTTCTCGATAGCTTGGGTTGGGTGGGTGGAAGATCCACGCCACCTGAGTTCTTCTCGCTGTAAGGCCGACGGAACGGAGGAGGGGCAGTAAAACTTCTGCTGCTTAGCTGCCACTTGAGAGGACGAAGAGGACTGAACTGCATCCCCGATTCTCTTCTTAGAAGCCTCACATTTGAGCTGGGCAGCTTCTTGCTTCAGAGCCATGTTGTAGAAATCATCATACTTATCCGCTCAAACAGCACAAGAGGTAATTGCAGATCTTCTCTCGCACCACCTCCGAATCGATAGATCATACTCTTTTCATCGTGCACGCCTTGCTTAGCAAAACGAGCAAGCTTCGAACTGGATATTGTATTGATAGACGACATGTTGCCCTGCTTGAGATTGCGGAACTCCTCACGCTTGCTCTCAACAACACTTTTCGAATGTGATGAGCTCAAATCACGGCGAACTCATCCTGTAATGACACGACCTCCTCTCGAATCTTTGTATTGTCGGTACCACTCAAAGAGCTTGATCCTTGAGTTGAAACGATGCAAACTTGACAAAGTCCTCGTGTCCGACATTGCTACACCAAAGTGCTTGCAGATGTCCACTAACCAATCGTCAAGATCTGTGGCCTCGGCACGTAAACCGAAAGACTTCGCTGATTAGCGAGGAACCGATCGAGAGTAGCAAAGTGTGGCTGATTGTTGCCTTGACCTTGATTGCCTTGATTGCCTTGCCCTCGAGTACGCTTCTTGCAAGAGCTGCAAAATCATCTCGAGCATTGGCATTGGTGGCTGCCATGATAGCTTGCCGTGCCTCCGGAGGCGGAGGTGGAGGTGGAGGTGGAGGGTTCGACCGATCCCCATCATTGCGATCCGGATTCGACGCTACTATGGAGCCATCCTCAAGAGGGTGACATCCGTTAGTCCTTTGATAGACAAATTGATAAGTAGAATCAACGGATAGAAATTGCAACATATAGTCTTCACAATAAACATTCAACAAGAATGAACGAATGAATTCCAAAGTTAATCATCACACGCCCATTAAGGTGAGAAGCCACTTAGATAAAGATATGGAAACAACATCTGCCTTAGAAACAAATCAATATCACAACCGAAAACAAAAGATTGGCTTCTAGAATGAGCCGAACAAACACATGATAGAGATTTCGCCCAAAGTGTTCGTGGTGGGGCCCACACGACACGACGATAGCGGACGCCACGAATGACTAACAAGACGCCCCGAATCAGCATAGCCAAGGATTCTTTAAGACGCCTCACACCATCGTAGAATCGACCGTGAATGGGCGGACCACTAAACTTTGAACCCCAATCTCAAATCATACATCCGTCGGAAAGAATATCCCGTAAGCTACTAGAATTCCCACCTATAAACTCCCGAAACTTTCTGGTTATGCAATCTGGTGTTGGGGATACAGGGACACAAAATATATCACCCAAACTAACAATACCTAGATCCAACCAGATCCATCCGTCAACACATAACCAAGAAATCCTCGAAATCGTGGTACCTCGACCTTCAAAAACATCCGTTATACAAGTCATGGCAATATTCCCAAGACTCGCCACAAGATCGGGCTATCAGGTTATCTCACCAACAACTGCACAAAAGAGATTTCGATGTCGGCAAAACTCGTATTCCGAATCGCAACGATAAAATTGTGACGACAACACCTCGGAGCTCAACTCCCGGACACCGCCACAACCCCTAAATGTCGAGGCACCAAGAACAATGTTCTCGCCACAAAACCATCGAACGATTCCAAGATACCCACGTGATCCTAAAAAATTTTAGTGAAATTTGAGGAGAGAAGAGTCAAAACTCTACGTCAGAGACCTCACAGAGCGATGAAGGACCGAGGAGTAAAAAGAATCCTACTCCGATATATATAATCCTAAGACTCAAAACATTTTCCATTCTAGACTCAACAACGCCAAGAAACAATCAAGTAGGGGGCTCTAAGTCGGGAAGGCTCGATACCAACTTGTATCGCCTCGATGCGGCTATATCTCCCACGTGTCGAGGCACGACTTAGAGGCATAACCGCATTGAAAGCAATGTCGCAAGTGAGGTAATCTTCACACAACCCATGTAATAATTAAGGAAAGATACATAGTTGGCTTACAATGCCACTTCACACAAGACATAAATAAACATCCATCATTCGAGTACACTCAAGGTCCGACTACGGAACCAAAATAAAAGAAGATACCCCAAATGCTAACACAGATCCTCGAATCGTCCCAACCGGGCACCACTATCGATCATCCGAAAAGACACATAGTAACGACCACGCCTCGTCGAACTCCCACTTGAGCTCGGTTGAATCACCTGACCGCCTCGCCGGAACCTCGCAACTGTTTTGAAGTATCTGTGAGTCACGGGACTCAGCAATCTCACACCATGAGATCAAGACTATTTAAGCTTATAGGAAGGACAGAGTAGTAAAGTGGAGCTGCAGCAAGCGACTAGCATATATGGTGGCTACATCGCAAAAGAGAGCGAGAAGAGAAGCAAAGCACGGTCGTGAAACTAGTAGTGATCAAGAAGTGATCCTGAACTACTTACGCCGACATAACTCCAACATCGTGTTCACTTCCCGGACTCACGAGAAGAGACCATCACGGTTACACACGCGTTGATGTGTATTTTATTTGAGGTCAACTTTAGGTTTTCTACAACCGACATTAACAAATTCCCATCTGCCTCATAACCGCGGGCACGGCTTTCAAAGATATTACCCCGCAGGGTGTCCCAACTTAGCCCATTATAAGCTCTCACGGTCAACGAAGGATATTCTTCTACCGAAGACCCGATCAATCTCGAATCCCGGACTACAAGACATTTCGACAGCAATAAAACAAGACCAGCAAAGCCGCCTGACAGCCGACAAATCCCGATAGGAGCTGCACATATCTCGCTCTCGTGGCACATCCGGATGAGCAGTCCATACAACTAAAACCAGACCTCAAGTTGCCTTGAGGGGCGCCGCACAGTGGTTTAGTTCGGGCCAGCACTCAAGGAGCACCGGTCCGGGGTTAAAATAAAGATGACCTCGGCTCGCGAAACCCGGGAAAAGGCTTAGGTGGCAAATGGTAAAACCAAAGTTGGGCCTTGCCGGACGAGTCTTATTCAAAGCGAACTGTCAAGGGGGTCCCATAAATCACCCAACCGTAAGGAACGCTAAATCAAGGAACATAACACCGTATGACGGAAACTAGGTGGCAAGAGGAACAAAACACTGCATAAGGCCGAGCCTTCCACCCTTTACCAAGTATATAGATGTATTAAAACATAGAAGATATATATTATTGTGATAACCCCAACAAGTAAACATGTTCCAACAAGGAACAACATCTCCATGTTCCAACAAGGAACAAACTTCAGCTTCACCGCAACTAGCAACGCTATAAGAGGGCTGAGCAAAGCGGTAACATAGCCAATCAACGGTTTGCTAGGAAAAGGATGGTTAGGGCTGACATGGCAATATGGGTGGCATGATATAGCAAGTGGTAGGCATCGCAGCATAGGCATAGCAAAAGAGCGAGCAACTAGCATAGCAAAGATAGAAGTGATTTCGAGGGTATGGTCATCTTGCCTGCAATGTTCTCGAGTTGTCGAAAGCTTGATCCTCGTAAGCGCTTCTCAACAGGTTCCTCGCTCACGCACTCGCCTCCGCCTACCCAAAGCAACAACACAAACAAAGGAACCACAATAAATCACGGTGCAATGCACAATCAACATGATGCAAAACATGACATGATATGCGGAAGTGATATGCAATGCGATAAAGGCCCGAAGGTAATGAAAACCAGGCATCATCTTGGCAAACCAAGCATGCCATCGAAAGATGAGATGATTTCGTAGAAATCGATATAGAGATCACCGAATCGGATGCACGGGTTGGATATGGCGAGCAAAACAAGAATGGCGCGAAACCTTCAATAACAGATGATGTACAAAGTCATGTTCGTGTGCAAACTACCTCATAGCATAAAGCAATAAATATACCCATGAAAGACAACACATCAACATGATGCAAAAGACATGATCACAAACTTGCTCAAATGCAGAAACTAATGCCACCACTGAGTTGGTGGGATTTTTCTACCCCAAAAACATATATGATATGTTAGGGTTGCAGTAGAGAAATCATCACAAATGCACTAAGTCAAAACCTGCCTAAAATGGAAGTTAACAGAAATGGCATCTTCCAGATTTGGAAACGTCCAGAAATGGACTTGCCTAAAACGGAAAGGGAAGCAATCCAGAAACGGAAACGCGGGGTAAGGGAAAAAAAATAAATATAGGGAGGAGGCGCCGAGAGGTCGATCAGGGGGGGCCCCTCCATCATAGAGACAAGGGCATAGCAGGTTTAAAAGGGGGAAGAAAAGCAGCCTCGGGGGGGAATCGAACCCGGGCCTCCCCGGTGGAACTCTGCCCCTGCTACCACTGGGCTAGGCGGCGGCGACTGACCGAGAAGGGCCTCGGCCCCTTAACTGCTGCTACTGCTGAAGGGACGAACCGAAGAAAGAACGAAAACAGAATTAAAAAGGGGGCGCGCCTGGGATTCGAACCCAGGTCGCCGCAGTGAGCGCGCGGGGTGCAAACCAGCTCGGCTAGGCTAGGAGGTCGGTAAGATCAGGGACTCGCCTACTTGGCCAAACCACAAGGCCCGACCTAGGCAGAAAACAACGACGAAGCCGGGACGAGAACGGCGAGGCAACCTTGATGCGACGGCGGCATGCGGATGCGCAAGGAGTGCGGTCAAAATGGAAGGCGTGCGCGGGACCCGAGCACGACTCGATTCGCCGGATCAAGGTTGGACGAGGACGCTGCTCCTTGCTCCCGAAGCGGGGTAAAACGCGCAGGAGAAACGAGGCTAGGCTAGAACAGAGCGCTGATCGGCCAAAATCTTGCGCACGACACTGACTTCAGCACGCCGAGCACTACGGCGCGGCAAGGACACGGACCAAAGCGAAGCCTACGGGTGCCTACATGCAAAGGGGATGGATGGGAGAGGAGGGAGCGCTACCAGCTCACCCTAGGACGCGACGGGTCGACGGAGACGGGCCGACGGCGAGGCAACGGAGCTCTGAATTTCGCCGTGTTCCCGACCGAGAGGAGGAGGAAGCCGGGACGCCGACGAACTTGACGATCCGGCGCATCAGAGTCGACGCCGTGGACGAAGTCGACGACGAGGAAGAAGATGGACACGACCGCGGGGCTTGAGTGGCCGGAGAGCTCGCTGGCGACGAGGCGCGCTCAAAGCGCCGGACGGAGCGGACGGGCGAATCTGGTGGTCCTCTCACCGGGCGGCGGCGGGCGAGAGGAAGAGGGAAACCCTAGGGGTCGGGTGGACACGGAGAGGGATAAAAGGAGGCTAGGGCGACGGTGGAGCACGGCGCCGACGCTGCCGTGGCTGGCATGTGCGCTGGGCGTGAGCTAGAAGAAAAAGGCGCGGCGGCGGTGGTGTGTGAGCTGGCTGGCTGGTGGGGGCGCAAGGGCCACGTGGGCGACGGGCATGGGTAGAGAGGCGACCAGGTGAGAAACGCCAAGGACGCTGGCCTGGCTGGCGGCGGTGGCTGGCTAGGCCGGCCTGGGCTGCGGGGTTGAGGGGCTGGGCCGGCTTGGAAGGCCGAGCCTGTGGGGAGGCCTCACTGGCTGCCATCGCTGCTGCTGCTGCCTTCCTTTCTTTTTCCTTTTAAAACCAAAAGAAGAGAAAAGAAAGCACAGGAAAAAAATGAGAAGAGTTGGAGTAAAGGAAAATATCCCCAAACTCCTGGAATTCTCCACTATTTTAATAAATTGTAATGGGCATTTTAGAGGTAGAAAATAAGACAAGTTTTGGAAATATTTCAAACTTGTGTCATTTTTGAACCTGACCAAAACAACTTCAAATGAGGAGATTTTTGGCAGAGAGGTTTAGTGTAGGGAGCAAGAATTGCAGGGAGAAGATGAACATTAATTGAGAAAGGAAAAGATAGCACTTGATAAGGAAAGAAGTAGAGGGAAGGAGGAGATGGTAATGCAAATTTGAGAATGGCACATGCAACAACATAACATGTGAGAGATCACCACAAACACATGATAAGAATGGAATGCAAGATGACAAGAGACACAAATGCAATATGGTAAAAGAGCAAAACAAAGAAAAGAGAAACCCACATAACCAAACAAGAAGAGGCCAAGCATGACAAAACCCACAAGAATTGGATGAGGTCAAGTTGATATATTGCCCAAAAGGGAAGTTTACATCCGTGGTGTTACAACACTCCACCACTACCTAGTGCAGCGGCTGGTGAACGCCTGTCCACGGATTGAAGTCATCAAGCGCCCGCCTGCATTGAAGGTGTCCGTCGGGCCCTTGCCCGCTTAAAGTGCACCGGGCAAGCTGGATGCGGAGAAGCTTGTGACGGACGGCCACCGAAGGGCCATGAGCATCGACGCCCGAAATGTACTATGAGGGCCTCTGAAGGGTGCCCGCCAATAACGGATGAGTGCTCCAAAGATGTAATTTTGAATAGGCTCGCATTTGTTATCCTGCACGCTGAAAACTTGTTCATATGCGCTAAGCAACGCTTGTTAATTTAAAATATTACCTTCAGGCGGCCGCTTATCAAATTTGAGAGATGGCAAGTCGTTATTTCAGCCCCATGCCACGAAAGTGGGGGTGTTCGGGATAAACTTGAGCACTCTTGTTCCCATTCTTGGGTCCATCTAGGAGGCGCCAACACAACCAACAAGGCAACCGGACTTATAATGCTTGAACACTCTCACTTAGCTATAGAATTCTATAATTTTAAATTTCGGCGAAGCCCTCAGATTCGAAGACCGAAGTTCGGGCGCTATCCACGCCTTGGCCGACAATTCGGTTCCTCGCTCTAAGCGACATAAGTCTTTAGGGACCCAAAAACCTCTCGAATAGCGACGGGCTCTCGCCCTATCATGACGGTCAGTTTTAGCTTTCTCCATCGAGGTGCTCACCCAGCTCAACTGGGGCACAATCATAGAAGAAACACGCCTAATATGCACCCTATCCAAAAGGAACTCAAGGTCCCACCAAGGATAGACCCAGATATTGAAACGCTTTTGCAAGGTGGATATCATTACATCAACATTACATAATAGTGGGATACATACATAAGGCACAAATGCCACAAGAATACATCAACATCATATACAAGATCAACATCCGACTACGGATGAAGCATAAACAGTAAACTCAAACGACATCCACCTCGCTAGCCCAAAGCTGCCGACCGAACCTAACCCCGATCGAAGAAGCAGCGAAGAACTCCAACACAAGCAAACATCGCCTCGTGTCATGATCATCGCACAACCTGTACCTGCAACGGTGGTGTAGTAAATCGTGAGCCACGAGGGCTCAAAGAATCCCATTACCATGGGTATCAAGACTAGCAAAGCTAAATGGGAAATGAAGGGGTAAAGTGGTGAGGTTGCAGCAGCGACTAAGCATATATGGTGGCTAACATACGCAAATGAGAGCGAGAAGAGAAACAAAGGAACGGTCGTCAACTAGTAATGATCAAGAAGTGATCCTGAACTCCTACTTACGCCGACATAACCCAAGAAACCGTGTTCTCCTCTCGATCAACCCCAAAAGAGACACTCACGTTACGCACACGGTTGGTGTATTTTAGAAGAGTTTACTTCAAGTTTACTACAACCGGATATTAACAAATTCCCATCTGCCACATAACCGCTGGCACGGCTCTCGAAAGTTTATACCCTGCAGGGTGTCCCAACTTAGCCCATGATAAGCTCTCGCGATCAACGAAGGATATTCCTTCTCCCGGAAGACCCGATCAGTCTCGAATCCTGCTACAAGACATTTCGACGGCAATAAAACAAGACCAGCAAAGCCGCCCGGATGTGCCGACAAATCCTGATAGGAGTTGCACATATCTCGGTCTCAAGGCACACCGGATTGTCCAAACTTCCGGTAGGCGAACCCAGAGTTGCCCCTGGTGGCCATCGGGCGGTCGACGGTTTGGACCAGCACTCACGACGAAGCACCGCCCGGGGGTAATAAGATGACCCTTGGGCTCCGGAAACCCAAGGGAAAAAGGGCTAGGTGAGGCAAATGGTAAAACCAATGTTGGGCCTTGCTGGAGGAGTCTTATTCAAAGCGAACTGTCAAGGGGGTCCCATAATCACCCGACCGCGTTAGGGACGCAAAATCCGGGAATATAACACCGATATGACGGAAACTAGGGCGGCAAGAGTGGAACAAAACACCAGACATAAGGCCGAGCCTTCCACCCTTTACCAAGTAGATAGATGCATTAAATAAATAAGATATATTGTGATATCCCAACAAGTAAACATGTTCCAACAAGGAACAACATCTCCATGTTCCAACAAGGAACAAACTTCATCTTCACCTGCAACTAACAACGCTATAAGAGGGGCTGAGCAAAGCGGTAACATAGCCAAACAAAGGTTTGCTAGGAAGGGTGACAAAGGTTAGACGCTGACATGGCAATTTGGGATGGCTTGATAAACAGGTAATAGGTAGCGCAGCATAGCGATAGAACGAAGCAACTAGCATAGCAATGATAGTAGTGAGATCCAGGGTGACGGTCATCTTGCCTGAAATCCCGCAAGGAAGAAGAACGAGCCCATGAAGAAGATGAAGCCACGAAGACGAACCAAGCGTAGACGAACGAATCCTCACGATCGCAACGAAACAGGAACTAACAAGAAGAAGCACACAACATAGTAAACACCCCACACATGAACAAGGCATGATGCACAACAAGCATGATGCATGGCAAAGCTACATGAAGCTACTCATGGCAAAACATGATGCGAACAAGAGCAACACATCAAAGCAAGTTTAAATGAGGCCGGAAACAACATAGAACAAATCCGGTAAGTCCTCATATGCAAATTTCGAAATTGGTCCAGATCTGAATAAACCTTATGTTCAAGTTGTTAAACAGCAAGTTAAAATGCACCACGATGATCTACACGAAATTCTAGTCAAGTTACATATAAAGTTCATTAGATTCGGAGCTACGGCCTAGAAGATATGAGCAAAACAAGTTAAACATGGCATTGATGCAAAATGCATACAAACATCAAGCAAACACCTCAAAACAAGGATGCAACATGATAATATGAAACTACATGCAAAATCGAGCAAGTTTCATATAGAGCACACTCAAAACAGAGCAACGGATCCACATACACCCTATACAAGTTATAGCAACAATCTGTCCAAAACAGCAACTATGCATATTGCAAGCATCAAAACAACATGCTACAGGACCTCAACAAGAAAACAAAAGGCATGAGCATGATTTACAGGTAAAGCATGACAAAACATGAACACTGAGCTATCTCCAGAAATCACTAGAACATGCCCAAAAACACATGGCAAGATTGCAAATAATAACAGTTTCAGACTTTAGCAGAAATAACATCAGGTTGCAATGTTTAGAGCTCTGAAACAACATGCTACAGGAACTTAACATGGAAAACAAAGGCATGGCATGAATCTACTAATTGCATATAACAAAAGTCCCTTACTGACCATGAGCCAAAAAGGATCAGAAAATATTATAGCACCCATGTAAACATGGCAAGTTATATTACAGATTCATACATGGCAGGAACAACAACAAGTAGGCATGTTGGTGAGCTTGAACCACTCACCACAGATCAATACATGGAATGGCAAGGCAACCAACAGTAAGAAGACATGGCATAGAAGCTATACATGGAAAGAACAACATCATAGCATACACGGATCAATTACAACAACCTTGGCAAAATTGAATAACATGTAAACAACCTGCCAGGAAACATTTTATAGCAAAAGTAGAGCTCGATAGACTCAAGCTATGGCACTCCATAATTTCAAACAAGGGCATGGATGGATAGAGAAAGAAATGTAGAACAAAACATTCTTACTGAAGTATCTCAAAATAAGCATGGATCTCTCGGTAGCATTAAGTTTACATGGCATAAATATATCAGCAGAACAGGGGCTGAAATCAGCAACATCATGAAGCCTAGTTTGCATGCTTGTGCTAGTCACCACAGAGATCACAAAAATACATGGCATACACCCCTGCAAAGACGGCATGGAATATTACAAAACACATGAAGGACTCAAGTTCATAGGATGCACACATCAATCATGGCAAAAATGACAAAAGTGCATGTTCTGATAAGAATCTGAAACTAACATCACATAGCCCTCTTCCAACTGCATTTCGGGCACCAAGATAAGCTCAAATGAAAATTATGCAATGAGATGAAATGATGTACTCGTCGAGACGAACAATTTGACATATTACACGCACGAAACGGAGCAGCGATGACAGAGTTATGGCATGATGAATATGGCAAGAAAATGTCACAGATATGAAGGACTTAGGCGAAATTTATACCCTCCGGGAAAAGTCAACGGGACGAGGAGATCCGGGACGACGCGGTACAGGACGGGGACGAGGGCGTTTGGTTCGGATCCCGGTGGATCTCATCCCGATCCACCGGATCCGGCCGGCGAGCTCTGGCGAGGGGAGGCGCGGGCGCCGGCGAGGGGCGCCGGGCGGCGGCAGAAGGGCGCGGCCGGGCGGCGCGAGACGGGCGGCGCGGCGGGGCGGCTTCGGCGCGCGCTGGGCGAGGGACGCTGGGCGGGCGCGGGCGGCGGGGCTGGCTCGCGAAGTCGGCGGGCGCCGGGCGAGGCAGCCGGAGGCGGCGGGCGACGCAGGCTTGCCGGGCGCGGAGGCGGCGGCGCGGGCGCGCGCGAGCGGCTTCGAGCGGTTGCAGCCGGGCGGGCTGCCGGCCTTGCTGCAGGGCCGCAGCGGCGGAGGCGCGGGGCAGGCGACGTGGCAGCCTCCCATTGGCTGCGGGCGGGCGGCGAAGCGTCCGGCGGCGGCGGATGTGTCCGGCGGGCGCGGGGATGATTTTTAGGGTTTCGGGGGATTTGGACTGCGATTTTTGGAGGGGGAGGTGTTTATATAGGTAGAGGGAGCTAGGAGAGTCCAAATGAGGTGCGGTTTTCGGCCACGCGATCGTGATCGAACGACCGAGAGCATGGAGGGGAGTTTGCTGGGTTTTGGGCCACTTTGGAAGGGGTGTTGGGCTGCAAAGAGAAAGAGGCTTTTGCGGTTACCCGGTTAACCATTGGAGTACCAAACGACCTCCAAATGGCACGAAACTTGACAAAGCGGTTCACGGTGCTATACCAAGGCCGCTTGACAAACCTCGGTCCATTCCGAGAAAGTTTAACACCCGCACACGAAAAGAGGTAAAAGGGGGCGCCGAGAGACATAGGAGTGCCGGATTGGAAAACGGACAACGGGGAAAATGCTCGGATGCATGAGACGAACACGTATGAAAATGAAATGCACATGATGATATGATATGAAATGCAGATGATGACATGGCAAAGTGCAACACGCAAGCACATGACATGGCAAAGACGACGAATAATCGGCGACACACTGGCGCGATCGAATCCGGGGCGTTACAACACTCCTCCACTAACAAGAGATCTCGTCCCGAGATCTTAGGACCGAGACGGGAGGGAAAAGGATGATGTGAAACACGAACTCATGAGAAGAAGCAAAGAATCGAGAGCACTCAAGAAGAAGAGAGGAACGACGAGAATGACAAGAATCGAAAGCTCCCGAAATCAGATAGGCTATGAAACAACTCGTTCTAACCGGAGTGGTTAGAATGAGAAAAGAAACGGATAAGACTGAAAGGATTTAGGCAGCACACCGGTTGAACAAGGAAAGAATAGAACAAGAGCTTCAGAAGATGGAATGTCACTTGACGAGATAAACAACGCAAAGCCTCCGGAAGAATTGAAAGAATGGAATGAAAAGAACTTAGAAGGAGAGGTTGAACGGAGTTGTTGAGAAAGTCAACAAAGAAAGAATAAGCTTGATGTGGACTTATGGAAAGCATCTCAAAATTATGAGGTGATAACCAGCCGCAAACGGAAATGATTGGATAGCTTAGAAGAACGAAGAAATGCAAAACTTCACTTCAAAAGAATACGAAGACTTAATTGCACTTCGAGATGAGAAGAAAAGATACTTGAACTCCGCCAACAAAATCTTGATGAACTCTTGAAGAATGAAATAAATCATGAAGAACCACCATGAAGAACTCCGGTAATAAAATGATGATAAGATAGAATAAAGGATGGAAAGAATAAGGATTAAGTCTTGCGGTGATTTAGATGGAGGTTCCGACGAAATGGCCGAGGAGAATTTGAACTCCGGAAAAGAAAAGATGAAAAAACTTGGAACTAGAATTTATTCCTCAAGAACAAACTCCGAAGAAAAAGATTAATCACTTTGAGGAAATAAGAATAAGATTTATTTTATGCTTATCCTTCATCAAATTAAATTGATGACAAGAAATGGATTTGGCATAATACTTATTCTCGTTGAAAAAGGATTAAGGAGAAACATCACACAAAACTTGAGAAAATCTTCATGAACCACCGGTAGGATTGAAAGAAGGAATGGATTGATACGATAACAAAGGAAAAAGAACATGAATGAACCACCGTAAGAATTCGAAATGACTGATGAAAGAGAATGAATCACCGGGAAGAATTAGAAAAGCACGGAGATACTTGAGGGAATTAAAATGCAAGAGAACAAAGAGATCGCGAACTGATTAATGAATGCTTGAACGCAACACCGGAAGAATATTGAGACGAACGAAGGGGCACGGATATAGAATAATTGGGGAATGAATCTGAAAAGTTAGAATGAAGAAATCTTCTGAAAAGATGGCCTCCGGATGATCGAGACAGAAAAGCAACTCATGAAATACTCCGGATGGGTAAGAAAAGACTATCAGATAAATGGAATAATTCGCGAGGATAACATGAAGCTAGAACCACGAAACTTCGAGAGAACCAACAAGATTTAGAAGGAACTCTTGTTCGGTCTTCAAATGATGACGAGAAAAAAACCACCAAAATTACTGGGATACTCCGGGAGAATGGAAAGCAAAGGGGTTGAACCAATAATGAAAATGATTTGAAATCGATCTTGGAAAAAAAACATCTGACTGATGAAATTCATACTTACGTCAAATTTCGAAAAGAATTTGAGAATAACTCCGGGCAATTAGAAGATTCAGGTAAGATCCTGGGAAAAACCTGTGGGTTAGGGCCCACTGAAGAGAAAACACCGTTGGAAAAGGGATGTTGAACAGATAGATGATGCACCGGAACAATTAAATATTTGAATGAAGTGACAACCTCGAATTAATTGGAACACAGACGAATCTCCTGAGATGTCTTGAACACTCCGGAAGGATAAACTGGCGAGAGGCGAACAAGCAAAGAGAAATATTTGAGCTGAGGGAAATAATACGGTTGACAACGAAAAACTTGAATTGAATCCACCGGAAAAGAAAAAAGGATGAAGAATGACGAACGAGACGAGAATTCACCGGTAGAAATAATTGAGGGAAGACTGAAGATACTCCGCACGAATGAAATAGATTGCTCGATAGAGACTCAGGCTCCGGGAATAAGAGGGTGGGAGGGCGGGAAAACACAGGCAACTTGGAAGGGGAAAATCGACGAATATCTTGAAGAGAAAACACCGGTTGAAAACATTGAGGAGAGGGAGCAAAAACTTCGCACGAGTAGGATGGATACTCGATTACGGACTCCGGTTCCGAGAAGAAGAAGAAGGGTGGGTGGGTGGGAAAAAACAAGGACAACTTCGGACAGAGAAACAACATCGATCGAAAAGAGCTGAGGATAGATCTCGCGCAAGACAAAGAGGTTCGAGTCAACTTGACGAAAAATGCACCGGATGAAAAGAGCTGAGGAACAACGATCGGAAAACCAACTGCGTGATCCTAAAGAAAATTTGAAGGGGAAGAGGAGTAATTCAAAACACCTACATCAAGATTCCTCACCAGAGCGACGAAGGGCTGAGGAGTAAAAAGAATTCCTACTCTCCGATATAACTAGACTCCAAAAAGTTTTATTCTAGACTCAACTGCGGCCAAACTACACGATCAATCAAGGGGGCTCCTAGGGTTGGTCGAGGCTCGATACCAACTTGAACACGCCCAATATGCGACCCTATCCAAAAGGAACTCAAGGTCCCACCAAGGATAGACCAAGATATTGAAACGCTTTTGCAAGGTGGATATCATTACATCAACATTACATAATAGTGGGATACATACATAAGGCACAAATGCCACAAGAATACATCAACATCATATACAAGATCAACATCCGACTACGGATGAAGCATAAACAGAAACTCAAACGACATCCACCTCCTAGCCCAAAGGCCGACCGAACCTAACCCCGATCAAGAAGAAGCAAGAAGAACTCCAACACAAGCAAACATCGCTCTCGCGTCATGATCATCGCATAACCTGTACCTGCAACTGGTGGTGTAGTAAACTGTGAGCCATGAGGACTCAGCAATCCCATTACCATGGGTATCAAGACTAGCAAAGCTGAATGGGAAATGAAGGGGTAAAGTGGTGAGGTTGCAGCAGCGACTAAGCATATATGGTGGCTAACATACGCAAATGAGAGCGAGAAGAGAAACAAAGGAACGGTCGTCAACTAGTAATGATCAAGAAGTGATCCTGAACTCCTACTTACGTCAGACATAACCCAAGAAACCGTGTTCTCCTCTCGATCAACCCCGAAAAGAGACCCTCACGGTTACGCACACGGTTGGTGTATTTTAGAAGAGTTTACTTCAAGTTTACTACAACCGGATATTAACAAATTCCCATCTGCCACATAACCGCGGGCACGGCTCTCGAAAGTTTATACCCTGCAGGGGTGTCCCAACTTAGCCCATGATAAGCTCTCGCGATCAACGAAGGATATTCCTTCTCCCGGGAAGACCCGATCAGTCTCGGAATCCGGCACAAGACATTTCAACAAAGAATAAAACAAGACCAGCAAAGCTGCCGGATGTGCCGACAAATCCTGATAGGAGCTGCACATATCTCGGTCTCGTGGCACACCGGATTGTCCAAACTTCCGTAGGCGAACCCAGAGTTGCCCCGGTGGCCACCGGCGGTCGACGGTTTGGACCAGCACTCACGACGCAGCACCGGCCGGGGGTAAAATAAGATGACCCTTGGGCTCCGGAAACCCAAGGGAAAAAGGGCTAGGTGAGGCAAATGGTAAAACCAATGTTGGGCCTTGCTGGAGGAGTCTTATTCAAAGCGAACTGTCAAGGGGGGCCCATAATCACCCGACCGCGTTAGGGACGCAAAATCCGGGAACATAACACCGATATGACAGAAACTAGGGCGGCAAGAGTGGAACAAAACACCAGACATAAGGCCGAGCCTTCCACCCTTTACCAAGTATATAGATGCATTAAATAAATAAGATATATTGTGATATCCCAACAAGTAAACATGTTCCAACAAGGAACAACATCTCCATGTTCCAACAAGGAACAAACTTCATCTTCACCTGCAACTAACAACGCTATAAGAGGGGCTGAGCAAAGCGGTAACATAGCCAAACAAAGGTTTGCTAGGAAGGGTGACAAAGGTTAGAGGCTGACATGGCAATTTGGGATGGCTTGATAAACAGGTAATAGGTAGCGCAGCATAGCGATAGAACGAAGCAACTAGCATAGCAATGATAGTAGTGAGATCCAGGGTGACGGTCATCTTGCCTGAAATCCCGCAAGGAAGAAGAACGAGTCCATGAAGAAGATGAAGCCACGAAGATTTAACCAAGCGTGACGAACGAATCCTCACGATCGCAACGAAACAGGAACTAACAAGAAGAAGCACACAACATAGTAAACACTCCACACATGAACAAGGCATGATGCACAACAATCATGATGCATGGCAAAGCTACATGAAGCTACTCATGGCAAAAGATGATGCGAACAAGAGCAACACATCAAAGCAAGTTTAAATGTTGCCAGAAACAACATAGAACAAATCCGGTAAGTCCTCATATGCAAATTTCGAAATTGGTCCAGATCGGAATAAACCTTATGTTCAAGTTGTTAAACAGCAAGTTAAAATGCACCACGATGATCTACACGAAATTCTAGTCAAGTTACATATAAAGTTCATTAGATTCGGAGCTACGGCCTAGAAGATATGAGCAAAACAAGTTAAACATGGCATTGATGCAAAATGCATACAAACATCAAGCAAACACCTCAAAACAAGGATGCAACATGATAATATGAAACTACATGCAAAATCAAGCAAGTTTCATATAGAGCACACTCAAAACGGAGCAACGGATCCACATACACCCTATACAAGTTATAGCAACAATCTGTCCAAAACAGCAACTAGGCATATTGCAAGCATCAAAACAACATGCTACAGGACCTCAACAAGAAAACAAAAGGCATGAGCATGATGTACAGGTAAAGCATGACAAAAGATGAACACTGAGCTATCTCCAGAAATCACTAGAACATGCTCAAAAACACATGGCAAGATTGCAAATAATAACAGTTTCAGACTAGCAGAAATAACATCAGGTTGCAATGTTTAGAGCTATGAAACAATATGCTACAGGAACTTAACATGGCAAACAAAGGCATGGCATGAATCTACTAATTGCATAGAACAAAAGTCCCTTACTGACCATGAGCCACAAAGGATCAGAAAATATGATAGCACCCATGTAAACATGGCAAGTTATATTACAGATTCATACATGGCAGGAACAACAATAAGTAGGCATGTTGGTGAGCTTGAACCACTCACCACAGAGCAATACATGGCATGGCAAGGCAACCAACCGTAAGAAGACATGGCATAGAAGCTATACATGGAAAGAACAATATCATAGCATACACGGATCAATTACAACAACCTTGGCAAAATTGAATAACATGTAAACAACCTGGTAGGAAACATTTTATAGCAAAAGTAGAGCTCGATTGACTCAAGCTATGGCACTCCATAATTGCAAACAAGGGCATGGGTGAATATAGCAAGACATTTAGAAAAAAACATCCTTACTGAAATATCTCAAAATAAGCATGGATCTCTCGGTAGCGTCAAGTTTACATGGCATAAAAATATCAGCAGAACAGGGGCTGAAATCAGCAACATCATGAAGCCTAGTTTGCATGCTTGTGCTAGTCACCACAGAGATCACAAAAATACATGGCATACACCCCTGCAAAGACGGCATGGAATATTACAAAACACATGAAGGACTCAAGTTCATAGGATGCACACATCAATCATGGCAAAAATGACAAAAGTGCATGTTCTGATAAGAATCTGAAACTAACATCACATAGCCCTCTTCCAACAGCATTTCGGGCACCAAGATAAGCTCAAATGAAAATTATGCAATGAGATGAAATGATGTACTCGTCGAGACGAACAATTTGACATATTACACGCATTTAAACGGAGCAGCGATGATGAGAGTTATGGCATGATGAATATGGCAAGAAAATGTCACAGATATGAAGGACTTAGGCGAAATTTATACCCTCCGGGAAAAGTCAACGGGACGAGGAGATCCGGGACGACGCGGTACAGGACGGGGACGAGGGCGTTTGGTTCGGATCCCGGTGGATCTCATCTCGATCCACCGGATCCGCCGGCGAAGCTCGAGGCGAGGGGAGGCGCGGGCGCCGGGCGGAGGGGTGCTGGGCGGCGGCGAAGCGGCGCTGCCGGGCGGGCGAGACGGGCGGCGCGGCTGGGCGGCGGCGGCAAGGCTGGGAGGGGGACGCCAGGCGCGCGCGGCGGGCGGGCTGGCTCGCGAAGTCGGCGGCGCTGGCGAGGCAGCCGGAGGCGGCGGGCGACGCAGGCAGGGGGCGCAGGAGGCGGCAGCGGCGCGCGCGCTGGAGCGGGGCTTCATGGGTCGGGCCGGGCGGGCCGGCCGTGGATTCAGCAGGGCCACAGTGGCCGGGAGGCACGGGCAGGCGACGTGGCAGCCTCCCATTGGCTGCGGGCGGCGGCGGCGTCCGGGCGGCGGGCGGATGTCCGGGCGGGCGGGGATGATTTTTAGGGTTTCGGGATTTGACCATGATTTTGGAGGGGGGGTGTTTATATAGGTAGAGGGAGCTAGGAGAGTCCAAATGAGGTGCGGTTTTCACGCGATCGTGATCGAACGACCGAGAGCATGGAGGGAGTTTGCAGGGTTTTGGGCCACTTTGAAGGGGTGTTGGGCTGCAAAGAGAAAGAGGCTTTTATGGTTACCCGTTAACCGTTGAGTACCAAACGACCTCCAAATGGCACGAAACTTGACAGTGGTCTACCGTGCTATACCAAGGCCGCTTGACAAACCTCGGTCCATTCCGAGAAAGTTTAACACCCACACCTAAAAGAGGTAAAAGGGGCGCCGGAGACATAGGAGTGCCGGATTGAAAACGGACAACGGGAAAATGCTCGGATGCATGAGACGAACACGTATGCAAAATGAAATGCACATGATGACATGATATGAAATGCAGATGATGACATGGAAAAGTGCAACACGCAAGCACATGACATGGCAAAGACGACGAATAACTGGCAGACACCTGGCGCACCGAATCCGGGGCGTTACACAGTGGTTCTCCCGGTGCTACCTTAGCCGATATAACGGAACGTAAGGTACCAAAACACGGGAGTCGGGCAAACCCAACTATTGACCCAAGACATGATTTGGAGCCGATTCATATAATGCTATAAGTTCGGGGTGCCGCACTAGTGAAAGTGTTCGGACTTGTCACACCATAATTTTGGGATACTTAAGCCCCTGGTGTATTGGCCGTACCAAAGTGTACGGTTGCAACATGTCGTGAAATGAACATATGTATAGATAAAGGAAGTAGAGCAATAATAAGAAAAAGCTATGTATTGTTTATTCAAAAAAGGTACTGCAATGAAGGCAGGACGATACAAATAGTGCGATAAGCAAGGAATGGGACTATCTAATATGTCCTCTCCGTGGGTAGGCTGCGGATGATATGTAAAACAGGTATAATGCTCGTAATAGAGACCACCTGAACATTCGACGTGGCTTTCTGCTTCCCTGGCTGTTGCATCGTGAGTTCGGCAATTCAAGTGCCGGACAGGACTTCTCAAAGACGGAGTCCTGAAAGTAAGAAAAAGGAAGAAAAAGGAAAAAATAAAAAGAATGACACAACCGGGAGCCCCTGGTGCGGTCGAGCCGCATTCTTGGCATGTCGTGGTCTTGCCCCTCCCCATATGCCATGGTATCTCCAGAGCGTAATTATGTACGCGTAATACTAGCTTCGCAATTTCGTGAGGGCGGGGGTTGGAGCCGGATTGCTACGCGTGCTTGAATCGTGCCAGGCGGTCTTGTTGTAGGTTACTCCGGGCGCGCTTGACAGTGTCCGGACGCTTAGTGGCCGGACTCGAGAATTGCTGTGAGAGGCTGCTTTGTACCTCCGCAGCGAGGGCCGCCATGTGCTCCCCCGTTCGGAGGGAGTGTTCGGTGTTTCCATTGACCGTGATTACTCCTCGAGGGCCTGGCATCTTGAGCTTGAGGTATGCGTAGTGCGGCAACACATTGAACTTTGCAAATGCGGTTCGTCCGAGCAGTGCATGATAGCCGCTGCAGAATGGGACGATGTCGAAGATTAACTCTTTGCTTCGGAAGTTATCCAGGGATCCGAAGACCACTTCGAGTGTAACGAGCCCGCATAACCGGCCTCTACACCCGGTATGACACCTTTAAAGGTCGCCTTTGTAGGTTTAATCCTTGAGGGTCTATGCCCATTTTGCACATCGTATCCTGATAAAGCAGGTTCAGATGCTACCGCCGTCCATCGTGACTCGGTGAGGTGAAATCCGTCGATAATTGGGTCAAGAACCAATGCGGCGGCCGCCGCGGACGGATGCTAGTGGGTGGTCCTTCGATCGAAGGTGATCGGGCAGGAAGACCATGGGTTGAACTTGGGCGATCGCTCCATCGCATATACGCCCCTTAGTGCATGCTTCCGCTCCCTTTTGGGTATGTGGGTTGCGTATATCATGTTCACTGTCCGCACTTGTGTAGGAAAACCCTTCTGTCCTCTATTGTTCGGCGGCCGGGCTCTTCCTCGTCATCGCTATGCAGCCCCTTGTCATTGAGTTCGGCACTTAACTTGCTCGCTTGCTTGAACACCCAACAATCCCTGTTGGTGTGATTGGCTGGTTTTCGGGAGTGCCATGTATCCGCACAAGCGATCGAGTATTCGGTCCAAGTTGGATGGGCCCCGGTATTTCTTTTGAATGGCTTCATCCGCCGACCGGGTTTAGAGCTCAATCCGCATTGACGGCCGTATCTTCAGATTATCGCCGCACGCGGCGCTTTGTTCTTGTTGTGACGCGACCTGCCATTGCTGTCCTTGGTATCCGAACTATCAGGATGTTTGCCCAAGTTGTTGCTTCGAGCTAGCCAGTTGTCCTCTCCCGCACAAAAGCGGGTCATGAGTGTTGTGAGGGCTGCCATGGATTTTGGCTTTTTCCTGTCCTAGGTGCCGGGCAAGCCACTCGTCGCAGATGTTATGTTTGAAGGCTGCAAGGGCCTCTACATCCGGACAGTCAACGATTTGATTTTTCTTTGTTAGGAACCATGTCCGTAATTGTCCGCCGATTCTTCCGCTGCTGAATTATGTGGCTAAGGTCATCGGCGCTCGTGGTCGCATATATGTGCCCTGGAAGTTATCAAGGTATGCGGCTTCCACGTCCTCCCAACAACCAATTGATTCTGCTGGTAAGCTGTTGAGCCAATGTCGAGCTGGTCCTTTAAGCTTGAGTGGGAGGTATTTGATGGCATGTAGATCATCACCGGGGCCATGTGGATATGGAGGAGATAGTCCTCGATCCGCACCGCAGGATCTGTGGTACCATCGTATGATTCGATGTTTACGGGTTTGAAGCCCTCGTGGATTTGATGATCTATTACTTCATCCGTGAAGCCTAGTGGGTGTGCGGCGCCTCAGATTGGGCTATATCACGACGTAGCTCATATGAGCTTTGTTCATCGTGCTCGCTCGGCGGGTTTGCTGTATCCGCGCGACGGTAATCATCCCGCCGTCGTACGCCCACGCCGATCCGTAGATCGATCTTGTATGTTTTGCCTTATCCTCCAATATATCTCGCAAGTCCGGCGCGCTTTCCGTGCCTTGGTACTTTTTGAGCGTCGGGGTGTGGCTTGAGCGGAGGGCCGAGAGGCTTCTGCAGTCAGCGCCACGGGTGGCCGGTCTGCCATGTCGTCTTGCCGGTGACTTGGGTGCTTCCTCCTCGATCGAGGCAACGGCCTGCGCTTGGGGTAGCTTTTGGAGGGGCGTTCGAGTTCATACTCTTCGGCTGCATGGACTTCAATCCACCTGTCAGCTAGCAGGTCTTGATCAGCTCTAACCTGTTGTTGCTTTTTCTTGAGGCTGCTTGTCGTGGCTATAAGCCTGCGTTTGAAAGGCTCCTGTTCGGCGGGATCCTCAGGCACGACAAATTCGTCGTCATCGAGGCTTGCCTCATCTCCGGAGGGAGGCGATAATTATCGCCCTCGACCTCTTTTTATGCCGCCTTGTCGCGCGGACTTCCTTCTCCTCCTCCCGCGCTGAGTCCCGCTAGAGGGGTTGTCTTGATACTGTCCGGTGTTATTATCTCCGCACGGAATCACCGCTTTTGCTGTGGCGGATTTAGAGCGGCGCCACCGACGCCGGGCGCTT
Source organism: Aegilops longissima (assembly GCA_021605205.1). Taxonomy (NCBI): domain Eukaryota; kingdom Viridiplantae; phylum Streptophyta; class Magnoliopsida; order Poales; family Poaceae; genus Aegilops; species Aegilops longissima. The sequence goes on from CM038682.1 coordinate 581,681,666, forward strand.
GGTTGCTTTTTTGAGGGTCATCCTCCGTTGTTTCATCGTCGCTCCCATCTTTTGGGATATCCATCATGCATATGTCGATGACGAGGTGGCCTTCCGCGCCCCAGTAGGCGCTGGGTCTTGGTCGCCTCCGCATCGTCGCCCATACCGCCGATGTCTTCGGAGTCAAGTCTAGCATGTCGCTTAAATCATCGACAGGGCTACAAAGTGGGTGGTGGGTGGGCGTTGAATTTCTTCGTCGTCCGCATCCCAACCTTCCTGTCCGTAGTCCGCCAGGGCTCTCCGGATAAAGAGAGAGACTTTAGTGAATTCAGGATGTCGCTAAAGGGCGAGTGCTGAAAGATGTCCGCGGCAGTGAACTCCATAACGGGCGCCCAATTGGATTCGATTGGCACGGGCGCGGATGGTTCGGAGTCCGGAGAGGAGTCCGGCACCCTAGAGTCGAGGTCTTCGCAAAGGACATGGATGGAGTTCGGCTCGATCGCCGTAGAGATTGTAGCCCCCGAGGCGGTGTCCAACCACTCGTCCTCGATCGGGGAATCCGTCTCCGGATTAAGGGTCGGAGCAGATGCTGGTGCGGCCTCCAGGGCACTGTTTGGCTACAGAGCTAGATCATGCCCATCGAGACAGTGCGGCACACTTGGCTGCGGCTCGAATCCGTCGGAGATCAAGTCTCCGCGGATATCGGCCGTATAGTTCAAACTTCCAAATCTGACCTGATGGCCAGGGGCGAAGCTTTCGATCTGCTCCAGATGGCTGCTTAATTGGCCCGTAGTGCAAAGCCGCCGAAAACGAAGATCTGTCCGGGGAGAAAAGTCTCACCCTGGACCGCGTCGTTGTTGATGATTGAAGGAGCCATCGGGCCTATCGGTGACGATACGAGGAACTCTCAATGAAAGCACCAATGTCGGTGTCAAACCGCGGATCTCGGTAGGGGGTCCCGAATCTGTGCGCCTAGGCGGATGGTAACAGGAGACAAGGGACATGATGTTTTACCCAGGTTCGGCCCTCTCGATGGAGGTAATACCCTACTCCTGCTTGATTAATATTGATGATATGGGTAGTACAAGAGTAGATCTACCACGAGATCAAGGAGGCTAAGCCCTAGAAGCTAGCCTATGGTATGATTGTTGTTCGTCCTACGGACTAAAACCCTCCGGTTTATATAGACACCGGATAGGTTAGGGTTACACAGAGTTGGTTACAATGGTAGGAGATCTACATATCCGTATCGCCAAGCTTGCCTTCCACGCCAAGGAAAGTCCCATCCGGGCACGGGACGAAGTCTTCAATCTTGTATCTTCATAGTCTTGGAGTCCGGCCGTGACGATAGTCCGGCTATCCGGACACCCCCTAGTCCGGGACTCCCTCACCTGCCGAGCACTATTTTGAGGAAGTCTTGCAGGGCGCTCGTTTAATAGAGACGCAGTGCTCGAAGGATATTATGTTTAAGTGACATGTATGATTTGTGAAAACAATGTTTAAATATAATATAAGAGCTTTTTATACTTGTGCGTCCAAGTATTAAAACACCTCCTGTGCGGCCGTTGATGTATATGTGTATATAACCTGAAAGATGGCAGTTCGGCTTGACCCCACGCACATAGTGCGGGGTGTTTGCAAAAGGCGATTTTCGCACTTAATCCAACGCCTTGGTCCTGTAAAGGAGGTGATAGCGAGCAAACTAGGCAACCGGCCTATAATGCTTTATCACTTTCACTTAGCCATAGGAGTTCGATGGTGGGGCTACTATATATCCCCTAGGGGCACCACGCTCTCCCGAATTCTGGGCGTGTATGTGCCTGACCGGGAAACGGCCCTTCGTCAATGCGGGGGAATTCTAAACATTTCGCTGGGTCATCGAGTGGTTGACCAGTCTCACGCTATATCATGACAATCGCTTTTAGCTTTCCATCGAGTTGCTCAACCCGCTCAACCAGGCACAATCGCAGTGGTTCTCCCAGCCTACCTTAGCCGATATAACGGAACGTAAGGTACAAAACATGGGAGCCGGGCAAACCCGACATTTGACCAAAGACATGATTCGGAGCTGATGCATATAAGGCCTAACTCGAGACGCCGAACACTCCCTAAGGTATTCGGTCTTTATGAAAATGGGCAGAATAATGCCCTAAGCCCCGTGTCCGTGCGTGCAAAAATTCTGGTGTGGCCGATGCCAAACGCCAGCCTCCTCCTCGGTTATAGCAAGAAACCGGGGATGTGTATCAACAAGAGACAAGAAAAAGGTTTACGCAGGTCTTAATCTGAAAAGAATCCTTGCAACGGGTCCTCGCCGCACGCCCGCTACCGTGTCTCCGCAGCCGTATCTTGACGGGTGTAGCACGGTGTTCATCTCAGAAAAGAGAAGAACTTAGTTGAAAAAAGAAAAGATCATGCGAAAAATGTACTTTATATTAAATAAACAGAGTACGGTTCAAAAAGTGAATAAAATTGAGCTTTATTGTCTCTTGTTGTACATCGTGCAGCCCTTGTACGGGGTATGCCGCTAGTAGGCCTTTATATGTTTACGCGGACTCGCCTAGCCATGTCCGGGTTCAATGACCTATTCAGTGCTTTGATTAGCGGAGCCGGATTAGTGTGGGGCTGTCAAGGCAGTCTCACGTTCTTCCGTGCTCGATTAACACTTGGTACTCCCTTTTAATGAGATGATGCCACGTGGACCGGGCATTTTAAGTGTAAGAGATGCGTAATGCGGTATTGCGTTAAAGCGGGCGAAAGCTTCACGTCCCAGTAGTGCTTGATAGCTACTTTCGAATGGGGCGATGTGGAAGGTTAACCTTTACGTGGCGGAAGTTGTTGGATGACCGAACACAACTTCTAGCAGTGAGGGAGCCCGCATAATGGGCATATAGGCTGGCATTACCCCTTTGAAGGAGGTGTTGCTACGATTTAATTTCGGTTTGGTCTATCCCCATTTTGCGGATTGTGTCCTGATATAGCAGGTTTAGATCGCTACCTCTGTCCATTAGGACTTGAGTAAATTGGAGTCCGTCGATTATAGGATCTAATATCAAGGCAGTCCATCCTGTGTTCCGGATACTTCCGGAGTAGTCCTGATGATCGAAGGTGATTGGTTTTGACAACCATTGTTGGGATTCTTCCGATAGACCATGCGGTAGCGTGTTTCTATGGGCGCCGCTCTGTTTTTTCCTTTGTCACTTGAAGTGAGTTCACTGTTTTGACTTTTGTGGGAAATTCTTTTGTTTTCCGGTGCTCACTGGTGGTGGGGTTCGTCATCGCCCTCGCTTGGTGTGTCGAGCCCCTTGTGTTCGGCATTGAGTTTGCCGGACTGCTTGAAGACCCAACAATCTCTGTGGGTATGGTTTGCAGGCTTCCCGGGAGTACTGTGGATTTGGCATATTTAGGTTGGATAGCTCGTCGCTGTTGTCCTTGAAGGGCAGTTTTTTATGATTCTGCCGGGAGCTTCTGAATCCGGCGTTGACTGCCGTCCTCTTCGGGCTGTTTCCCTTTGTCCGGCGATGGTCCTTGCTGCGTCGTGGTTTTCCGTTTCCATCCCTGACTTCGGATGTACTTGGGTCGCTGGTACTGCATCTTGCTAGCCAACTATCCTCTCCCACGCAAAAGCGGGTCATGAGGCTTGTTAATGCAACCATTGTTCTCGGCTTCTCCTGGCCGAGGTGTTTGGCGAACCATTCGTCTCGGACGTTGTGTTTGAAAGCTGCTAAGGCTTCGGCGTCCGGACAGTCAACTATTTGGTTCTTTTTGGTGAGGAACCTGTTCCAGAATTTGCGGGCTGACTCTCCGTGTTGTTGAGTTATATGACTTAAATCGCTCAGATCCGGAGGACGGACATAAGTCCCTTGAAAATTTGCCCAAAAGCATCCTCGAGCTCTTCCCAACTTCAAATGGTATTTTCGGGAGGCTTTTGAGCCAATGCCGGGCTGGCCCTTTGAGCTTGAGGGTAAGCATTTTATGGCGTGGAGATCATCTCTCTAGCCATGTGTATGTGGAGGATGTAATCCTCAATCCGCATCTGTGGTCTGTTGTTCCGTCAGATGCCTCTATGTTTACGGGTTTTAATCCCGCTGGGAATTCGTGATCCAGCACCTCATCGGTGAAACACAGGGGGTGTGCGGCACCCCTATATTTGGGTGTGTCGTGATGTTCGGATATTTGGCGTGTTGCATTGCTTGGAAGAGCTTGATTTCTCGGCCCGTAGATGGACCTAACTGGGCCATCCTTTTGATGCGAATCGTTATGCGGATCGCGTGCCGACTTGTGTGCGACGCCGCTTGCCGCTCTCTGTTTGCCATGGGGTCGTCCATCCGACCGGGTGGCCTCCTTGTTTTTTGATTGTGGGGGCTCTACGGCCTCCTCATCAAATTCAGGCAGTAGTTTTCTCTTTGGGTAGCTCTTTGTTCGGCGACTGTCGTCGTATTTGTCTGCGGTGTTGAGTACTTTGCTCCATCTGATTCTGAGTGCATCTTCCGCTGTTTTGAGCTTCCGCTTCTGCTTTTTCAGGCTACACGCAGTGGCGACGAGCCTTTTGTGGAGGTTCTTCAGCTCCAACAATTTGTCCGGCGTGAGATCGTCCGGACTGTTATCTTCGCCGGGGACGGGTTGTTTATCCAAGTTGTCCTGTTCAGGCGGTTGCTCGATAGCATGTTGGTTGTCCACTGGTTCGCCCTGCTCTATGGCTGGGTCTGTGTGGCTGCCGTCTTTGTTGAAGCGGGACTTGGTGCGGCGTTTACGTTGCCGTTTTGACTGCTTTTCGAGGGATTTATCCTTCATAGTGTCCCGTTGTTCCTCGCCGTCACTTCCTTTAAGTATGTCCACCATGTATACATCGTGAGATGAGGTGGTTCTCCGGTGCCCTATAGGCGATGGTTCATGCTCCTCCCTTATTCGTCGTCCATACCGTCGATGTCTTCAGAGTCGAAGTCGAGCATGTCGGTTAAATCATGAGACAGTGGCTACAAAGTGGGCGGTGGGTGGGCGTTGAATTTCTTCGTCGTCCGCATCCCAACCTTCCTGACCATAGTCCGGCCAGGGCTCTCCTGATAAAGAGAGAGACTTTAGTGAATTCAGGATGTCGCCAAAGGGCGAAAAGGAAAGATGTCCACGGCAATGAACTCCATAACCGCGCGCCAATTGGATTTGATTAGCACGGGCGCGAGGGTTCAGATTCGGAGAGGAGTCCGCACCTTGGAGTCACGGTCTTCGCAGCGACGTGGATGGAGTTCGCTCGATCGCCGAGAGATCGTAGCCCCGAGGCGGTGTCCAACCACTCGCCCTCGATCGGCGGAGTCGGCTCGAGCTAAGGGTCGGAGTGGGCGCTGCGCGGCCTGTGGCACCGCTCGGGCGGCAGAGCTAGATCGCCCCATCGAGACAAGGCGGCACGCTTGGCTGTGGCTCGAATCCGTCAAGATCAAGTCTCCGCGATGTCGGCTGTAGTTCAAACTCCCAAATCTGACTGACGGCCAGGGCGAAGCTTTCGATCTGCTCCAGATGGCCAAGTGAATTGGCCTGCGATTACAAAGCCGAATCTGAAGATCTACCCGGGAGAAAAGTCTCACCGACCACGCCGTTGTTGATGATCGAAGGAGTCATCGGGCCTAAGGATGATGACACAGAGGAACTCTCAATGAAAGCACCAATGTCGGTGTCAAAACCGGCGGATCTCGGGTAGGGGGTCCCGAACTGTGCGTCTAGGCGGATGGTAACAGGAGACAAGGGACACGATGTTTTTACCCAGGTTTGGGCCCTCTCGATGGAGGTAAAACCCTACTCATGCTTGATTAATATTGATGATATGGGTAGTACAACAGTAGATCTACCACGAGATCAGAGAGGCTAAACCCTAGAAGCTAGCCTATGGTATGATTGTTGTTCGTCCTACGGACTAAAACCCTCCGGTTTATATAGACACCAGATAGGGTTAGGGTTACACAGATTCGGTTATAATGGTAGGAGATCTAAATATCCGTATCACCAAGATTGCCTTCGACGCCAAGGAAAGTCCCATCCGGACACGGGACGAAGTCTTCAATCTTGTATCTTCATAGTCCAGGAGTCCGGCCAACGGTGATAGTTCGACTATCCGGACACCCCCTAATCCAGGACTCCCTCAAGGAGCTCTCTGACCACCACCATTGCCACGGCCGCCGCCTCGGGCTCCGCTCGATTCCGGCTATGCCGCTCCCCTCTCGCCGTTCCACCTCCACCTCTGCCCTCCCTAGGGTTCGGTGAGCCTCCCCGTTGCCTTGCCCACCCCACTTCCCCACCGGAGCCCCTGGTTCACCGGAGGCTGAAGCCCTGCTCCGCCGCGCGCCTTGCTCCTCCTTCTCCCGTGCTCCTCGCCGGCAATGGAGACCTCCACCAGTTGCGCCTCGTCCTCCTGAGCTTATGGGTAGGTCGCCCGTCGCCGCCAGGATCGACGCTGACCCAGAAAGCCGCCGAGGCGCCATCGCCCTCTGTCCGTCACCCCGAGTGGGAGGAAGAAGAAGTGAGCTGACTCGCCAGCGGGCCCCGCACCATTTCTACCCCACCGGCAGCGACCAGCCGCCTCGCCCCTTGCCAAGCGCTGACCGTCCCGCCAACAGGATAAGTGGCGCCCTCGCCACGAAGTCGCTTCCCGCACCAAAAGCGATTCAAAATGCGCTCTCGAATCGAATCAGCGATTCACTTCCTCTTTGGGCGAGTCGCTTCCTCTCTCTGAAAGCGATTTTACGAGAAAGGCGCTCAGTTTTTCCTCCAGGGGCCTGTTTGCTAAAAAACTTTCGCCGATAGGTCCCTGAACTTCAAACCTTCGTATCTCGACAACCGTAAATCCGATTGAGGTGAAACCAACGCTCACGTCTTTGTCTCGTCGAAATATTTCTGTTGGTATCATTTTAAATACAGTGAAAATGACCACTTTGCCCTTGCCCATAAACAGCCTCCTCCGAGAGAGTACTATTTCCGGCAAATCTTTCCGCGATCTTTCCACACTTTTTCCGGAGTAATCCTCGACCCCAGGCAAGCCAACCTCTTATCATGAGCCCCAAACTTGCACATTGACTTTGCTTGCACCTCGCGTGTGTGCTTAGTTGAATTAGTTTCTTGTCTGTTCCATCTGCTGCTATTTTAGTCGTGCTATATGTTCTGCTATCTGTCTTGCATGCTGACGCTTTCATAAAATAATTTGACATGCTAGTTTGATGTTGTTACTGATAATATCATGCCTCTGTCTAGTTTAGTTTCATGTTAGTACTATCGATGTTATGATAATTCTGTTGCACTGATAAGTTTGCTAGTACTTGGTATTGCCATGTTTCGCATGCTATCATTGTTGTTTTGAAATGCTTGATGTTTTGTTACTGCATCGGTATGTTGCATGTTAGTTGTTGCATTCATGTTAATAATGCTCGCATGATGATTGATGATGGAGAAGTTAATAATATGACTTAATTACAAACCTCCTGCATCATCACTGGGATATCATAGTGCCACCCAACTCGAGCTTTCTCCAGTGCAACGACATTTACCTTATGGGGAGGTTCTAGCTGGGTCTATTGTCATGCCTCTCACCGGTGCCTCCCGCAAGGGAAGGTTATGGGCACGCGCTACCCTGATCAGGTAGACGGACATAACCATGTGTGCTCGTTTTTGTTTTTATGGTACCTTGTCCCCGTTTGGGACCGTTTTGCCACGACGGTGGCCGTTGGTGTCTTTGGTAGACACAGGGCCACCCAGGACTGAACCCCAAGGGGATGTTGGTCGGAATGGCCAGGAGAGCGTCATGGAAGTAGCTTGGTTTTGTCGGATCACCGTGTCCGCACGTATGGGAGTGCGAGGCCATGGGTTTTCGTGGTGTGGGTACAGTGTGCTACCTCTGCAGAGTGTATTCAATCTATCGATAGCCGCGTCCTCGGTCATGGGCAAAAGTTCATAGTAGGTCACACTATCCGGTGTCGGTAGAAATGGAGGATAAACCTAATATAACTAAGTTGATGAATAATGTGAAATAATGTGGTGACTTTGACTGTGAGACAGTCGTGAGTAATCACGATGATGAGTTGGTATGATCACGAGACAAGGTCTCAGTGAGTGTTGAACCAAGTATGGTTCCGTTGGTGATCCGTGCATGATCATCGCTTGGTTGTGAGGCAACCCACTGGTAAGAGAGTCCGAGGGACTCGAGGCACATTTTTGTTTGCATTGCATGATTAGTAAGTTGTTATTTGCATTTAAAGAACCATGATAGAATAGTAGATGATTACGTAAAGTTAACATGTTATGTTTGCATTGAATATGACTGGAGTTTATTTTCAGCATAGTTTCATGATGCCATGCCATGCTTTGACTGAATTTATGCCATGCTTTGGTATGCCATGTTTTGATATGTTATGCTTTGCGGTAGCCATGTTAGAAGTAAGTTTGATATGCCATTGCCATGCTTAGTTTCAGCTATGAGGTAGGTTGTTTCATACGCTTGGTTCTTGCGTTGTCATCTGTTTGTTTGGATGCTATGTATTTGGTTGTCTTGCAAGTACATTCAATGTACTGACCTGGCGTGTCATGCCAGTTTTGTAGGTCGTACCGAATTGCTCGCTTGATCCGTCGTGCTAGACCGTAATCTTGCCAGTCCTGTGAGTTGTGGAGCACAACCTAGATGAGATGCTGCCAAACCAATACTTCCGCCGCCATTTAAATAGACTTCCGCTACCATCCGCATAGCCTTAGGGCTATGCCAGATAATTGTATTCATCCATGATGTAATCGTATACACATGTATTTGATGAATATTATTGTACCTGGAATGTTGTATCATGGACCTGTCGTGCGTCAGGTGTAATCCTGGGCTGACATGCGAAGGCCCCCTGCTCCATGCGGATCGGAGTGCCACATGAGATGATATCAGAGTAGCTAGGCTGGCATAGGTTATCCTAGCATTAGATCACCGCTACCATCAACCCGTAATGACCCAAAGGGATTTGACCCATCCCTGGCATCCGGCATGGCCACTGTTAATCAATAGGTGGCGTAGTCGGGACCGACACGTCCTCACCCCGATGTCCCCTCCTAGTTATCCGTGGATAGAATAGCAACCCAATCCTTTCTTGTCGGACACACCGATTTCCCTTCTCCATTAAGGGAAAGGGGCCACACCATGCGGGCATGTCCCGCATAGCTGCCTATAAAAGCCCCCCCTTCCGCTCATCGTATCGATTACCCCTCAGTCAGGCATGTCCCTGCAAAGAAGCCTAACTAGCAACACTCCAGCCATGGCTAGCACCTTCAAAGCTCCCAAGTTTCATAGCCGCACCTTTGCCGTCAACCACCCTGGTTTTCCACCCTTCTTACTGAGATGCTCACCAAAGCCTTTGGCTGCAAGGCTAGCCCCGATTACCTGGTGTTCCAATCGGCACCCGTCCCTCACCTTCATCGCTTTGATGCAAGAGTGCACATCAACCTAGGTCCCGCAGTAGATGGCCAGCCGTTGGTTTTTCAGGGTAGAGCCATGCCTACCTCTGATTTAGCCATTTGGGCCGCTGTTGTGGAGGCTATCCTCCACCTCTGAACCAAGTTCCCGCAAGTGGCAGAGAGGCGAGAGTTCTGCTTTTTCCCCGTGGTGACAGAAGCCGAAATTCAGTCTTCTCTCACTATCCAGGAAAATGACCCCGCAATCGCTCGCCTGATGCAATATATCACTGCCCAGGGGATGATGATGTCCAAAATACTTGCCAAGCTTAGAACCCTGGACAACGATGTGGTACGAGTTGTCACGGAAGCTTATTGTGAGGCTCGTAAATTCGCACCCCAAGTTGTTCACTCCGCTCCCTCCGAACTAGTGCTACCCTCTCAGCCGGTGTTGTGGCCTTGGCCAAACATCACTACCCTCGACTCCTTCAACAAGGCTCTTTACCGAATCCACCAGCAGCATTTGCTAGGACCAATTTCAGCCACACCCACAGCAGTCGAACCCCAACCCATAGTGCTGCAAGACGGTGAAGATGGAGATTGGCTCAGTCTTCGTCCTCCCGGAGAGCCCCAGCACGGCCAGTCCTCTGCATGACCTCAGTCATGCAATGGGATGGTTCTGCGAGTAGGTTAGCTAGTCTGTTTATCCTCGATAGGAGGATAGAACCATGTATCCCGGAATGAGTAGTTTTGTTTAGCGCGTAGAGCGTTCGTGCTTTGTGGTATGCTTGCACTGTTTGTAACCCGTATGATGTGTTACGATTGCTTGCCTTTGGTTTCTTTTTGTGTTGTTTTGCTTGTCTCTCTGTCAAGCAGAAATGTTTGGCAAGGTTGGCATTGTGTTTCTACCAAGATTTTAATCAGTGCAACAGTTACACTAAAAACAACATTGACTCGTCGCGAGTCTATAATAAAAATGCGCGCTGGTGTAGGTATATGTATACCAGGATTACATATACCCACTAGCATTAAAACACATTATGATTTATCTGGTGTGTTTTTCATTGCATGTTTATTGCATCTGTCTGTTTGCTAGTTTAGATTATACTGCATACCGCACGCACACCCGGTTCACCCACGAGTACATTTAGGGCAGTACTCGGGGGAATGCAAAGTCACATATCCCTCTCTATCTGTGCATACCTCGTGTGCCGGATTTCTAAACCCAACGCCTCGAAGAGGCATTTTCATCTGGCAATTTCTCGTCACTCATTCTTTTGCGTTAGCCCCGATTGTGTTTCCGGAGAAACACTGCCATTTTTATTTCACTCGATCTAGTACAACTCCCCGTTACAAGTTTTAACTCCGATTCTACCTCGACACCTACTTTTTTGTGGAGTAATCCGCAAAATTTTCCCATACCACAGTGTGCATCCTGAACTGGCGCAGCCACCTCACCTGCACCTGGACCCACGTGTCAACAGGTGAAACTACTGTTCATTGGGGTGCATCCAGCATTTTTCGGGAGTCTGATCTCGAGTGCCCCTAGCCGTGGATATAACCCTTTTTGCTCATATCTCTCTCTGGGTGTACCAACTATCGGTACCCCAACTCATTGAAATCTGACCGAAGGATTCAAAATTTACCCCGAGGTTTTCCCCGGAGTAGTTATCTTTGCAATTGTGCTGTAACCCTAGAATCTCGAGGACGAGATTCTTTTTAAGGGGGGAAGGTTTGTAACAGCCCCAAAATTGGGTTATCAATTTTTGTGCTGTTATTCCTTCCTGGCACTCATTTTCAAAATTTTCTCCTGAGTTTGTTGGATGATTCTGAGAAATTTTGTAATTTCCAACCGTTCAAAACCTTGCTAATGTCTTTGTCAGTGGGCAAGACCTCTTTTGCATCATCTCAAATCCTCTCAAACCCTAATTCCAATTTTTGGAATTTGAATGTGGCCTTTGTGATTACAAAGGAGCCATCATTTTCCTTGATCTATTGATCATCCCATCTGTTCCCAGAGACCCTCCTATTCTCCTAATCCTTGGATATGCAAAAATATTGCTAAGTCCCATGCAATATTTTTGAATTATGATTTATTCCTTTTCTTGCCTTTCTGAGGAATAAAATACAAAGGCATAGCTAGTCATCTCCTAAACTCATGAGAATTGGTGGAGTTGATATTTATGCCTAATCCAAGCTCTGGAAAAGATACTGGCCATAATTAAATATGGAAAGTTGCCTTTTCCTATTTAATACCAATATTGCATTTTTGCCACTTTCTAAAGGAACTACTATTTTTATAGCAGGAAAAATTCTCACATAAATTGTGGAGCTTGTACTTGCTATATAATCACTAGTTCCATCCTTATCTCATGTTCCATAGTTTAAAATTTTGGCACATGATCCAATGCAAGTTTCTGCCTTCTCTGAAATTTTGCAAAGGAAGTGCTTTGTTCCTAATTCTATTTGAGCTGGAATTTGGCAGGGTGATTAACATTGTTAAATAACCCATGAATACCAAATATGAGATCAATCACTTTCTCCTAGCTCCCTGTGCAACTTTTCAAAGCTTCTGACCAGATTGCAACTTTGTGAAGGAAGTACCTTCATAGAGTTTCCAAATGGGATGAAACTTTCCCATCTTCTCAAGTATCTCAAATCATTAGCCTCCACCCAAATTCAGTTCATTTCATTGAACTATGTGAACACATGAGCAATTCTTGGTTTCTATCCAAATTTTCAGTTTGTGAAGCAAGTATATTTTATCATGCTCCATTATGGCTGAAAATATTCCCAAGCCTTCTCCTATCCATATAACCTATCTCCAACAAAGTTTGGCTCATTTCATGTAGCCAATATTTTCCTGGATTTTTCCAAAGTTTCTGGTCAGATCTGATGCTTGTGAAACAAGTACCAATTTGGCAAGCCCATTTGGCATGATCTTTTTCCAGCGTCTACATATGACCAAATAAGGAAGCTTTGCCATGTTTTAGCACAATCCATCACTCCTAGTGAGTGCTTCTTCCTCATTTGCTTTCTGGGTCAGATTTGGCATTTGAACTGCAGCTAAATCCTTGCCCAAACCCGTTCCAACTTCGCAGGACCGTAGTCTTTGCTTCCCTGAACCTCCCAGACAACCAGCTTAGCTCTTAACCTCTCTGGTCTAATCACCAGGATGTGGCCAAGTTTGCAACAGAAAACTTGTCGAGCTTGGTTCCCTCTGCTCGCTACACCTTTGCTCGTTTCATCACCTCAGTCTTAATGAGCCTTGGAAGGACCATACTGTAGACAAGATTTGGCACTTAGTTGACGACTAGAGCGTGCGATGTCGGTGGTGACCATGGGGCTATGCAGGCCAATCGGTTGTCTCGCCATCATATTACAAGCATGCAGCTCCGCTGGCTCTAGCTCGTCCAACCTTGTCAAACAGCTCAGCCTCATCGCCGCCAGGCGCCTTGGCCCGCTTCCCCTTCGCTTGCTTCCTCGACGAGCCGCCGTCGCCGAACTGTTCCTGTCCGTGAGCTCGCTGTTGTTTCTTCGCCTATCCGCTTCCCCCTCTTGTCCTCGAGCTCGCTCGCTCCGTGACCTCTTGGAACTTGTCCGCCCACCTGCCGCTTTTCCGCCGCCTCCCGTGAGCTTTGGTGTGCATGCTGCTGTCGCCAAGCGCACGGACACGTAGCCGTGCTGCGTGTCGCCGCCTCCTCTAGAACTCGTCTCTCAAGGCTATAAGTAGCGACCATGAGCCCTCGCAGTCCACAAGACCTCCCGAACCTCTAGCTCGAGCTCGAGGAGCCTTCGACCACCACCATTGCCACGGCCGCCGCCTGGCTCCGCTGATTCCGGCGATGCCGCCCCTCTCGCCATTCCACCTCCACCTCTGCCCTCTCTAGGGTCCGTGAGCCTCCTGCCTTGCTTCACACCCATTCCCCACTGGGCCCCGGTTCGCCGGAGGTCAAGCCCTGCTCCGCCAAGCGCCTCGCTGCTCCTTCTCCTGCTCTCACCGCAACGGAGACCACCACCGGTTTCGCCTCGCCCTCCCCGAAGCTCAGATAGGTCGCCTGTCGCCGCTGGACGGACGCTGCTGGCGAAGCGCCGCCGAGGCGGCCATCGCCTCGTCTGCCGCGCCGAAAGGGAGGAAGAAGAAAGGAGCTGACCTGGCCAGCGGGCCTCGTGCCGCTTCCCCAACCCCACCGGCAGCGACTAAGTCGCCTGCCCCGCCGCTGCCGCTGACCGTCCCGCCAGGTGGATAAGTGGCGCTACCACCACGAATCGCTTCCCGACCGAAAGCGATTCAAGAATGCGCTTCCCTTAAACGAAAGCGTATTCACTTCCTCTTCGGGCCAGAGTGTGCTTTCCTCTCTGGAAAGCGTATTTCTGAGAAAAGCGCTTTCAGTTTTTCCTCCAGGGGCCTGTTTGCTGAAAAACTTTCACCGATAGGTCCCTGAACTTCAAACCTTCGTATCTCGACAACCGTAACTCTGATTGAGGTGAAACCAATGCTCACGTCTTCGTCTCGTTGAACACTTTCTGTTGGTATCATTTTCATTATGTTTTCACACAGCGAAAATGATCACTGTGCCCTTGCCCGTAAACAGCCCCCTCCGAGAGAGAACTGTTTCCGGCAAATCTTTCCGCGATGTTCCACACTTTTTCCGGAGTTATCCTTGACCCCAGGCAAGCCAACCTCTTATCATGAGCCCCAAACTTGCACGTTGACTTTGCTTGCACCTCGCGTGTGTGCTTAGTTGCAGTAGTTTCTTGTCTGTTCCGTCCGCTGTTTATTTTAGTCGTGCTATATGTTCTGCTATCTTTCTTGCATGCTGACGCTTTCATAAAATAATTTGACATGCTAGTTTGCTGTTGTTACTGATAATATCATGCCTCTGTCTAGTTTAGTTTCATGTTAGTACTATCGATGTTATGATAATTCTGTTGCACTGATAAGTTTGCTAGTACTTGGTATTGCCATGTTTCGCATGCTATCGTTGTTGTTTTGAAATGCTTGATGTTTTGTTACTGCATCGGTATGTTGCATGTTAGTTGTTGCATTCATGTTAATAATGCTCGCATGATGATTGATGATGGAGAAGTTAATAATATGACTTAATTACAAACCTCCTCCATCATCACTGGGATATCACAGTGCCACCCAACTCGAGTTTTCGCTAGTGCAACCACATTTACCTTATGGGGAGGTCCTAGCTGGGTCTATTTTCATGCCTCTCACCGGTGCCTCCCGCGAGGGAAGGTTATGAGCACGCGCTACCCTGATCAGGTAGGCGGATATAACCTTGTGTGCCGTTTTTCCACGAAGGTGGCCGTTGGTGTCTTTGGTAGACACAGGGCCACCCAGGACTGAACCCCAAGGGGGTGTTGGTCGGAGTGGCCGGGAGAGCGTCATGGCAGTAGCTCGGTTTTGTCGGAATGCAATGTCCGCACGTATGGGAGAGAGAGGCCATGGGTTTCGTGGTGTGGGTACAGTGCACTACCTCTGCAGAGTGTATTCAATCTATCGATAGCCGCGTCCTCTGTCATGGGCAAAAGTTCGTAGTAGGTCACACTATCCGGTCTTGGTAGAAATGGAGGATAAACCTAATATAACTAAGTTGATGAATAATGTGAAATAATGTGGTGACTTGGACTGTGAGACAGTCGTGAGTAATCACGATGATGAGTTGGTATGATCACGAGACAAGGTCTCGGTGAGTGTTGAACCAACTAAGGTTCCGTTGGTGATCCGTGCATGATCATCGCTTGGTTGCGAGGCAACCCACTCGTAAGAGAGTCCGAGGGACTCGAGGCACATTTTTGTTTGCATTGCATGATTAGTAAGTTGTTATTTGCATTTAAAGAACCATGATAGAACAGTAGATGATTACGTAAAGTTAACATGTTATGTTTGCATTGGATATGACAAGAGTTTATTTTCAGCATAGTTTCATGATGCCATGGCATGCTTTGACTGAATTTATGCCATGCTTTGGTTTGCCATGTTTTGATATGTTATGCTTTGCGGTAGCCATGTTAGAAGTAAGTTTGATATGCCATTGCCATGCTTAGTTTCTGCTATGAGGTAGGTTGTTTCATACACTTGGTTCTTGCATTGTTATCTGTTTGCTTGGATGCTATGTATTTGATTGTCTTGCAAGTACATTCAATGTACTGACCTGGCGTGTCATGCCAGTTTTATAGGTCATACCGAATTGTTCGCTTGATCCGTCGTGCTAGGCCGTAATCTTGCCAGTCATGTGAGTTGTGGAGCCCAACCTAGATGAGATGCTGCCAAACCAAGACTTCCACCGCCATTTAAATAGACTTCCGCTGCCATCCGTATAGCCTTAGGGCTATGCTAGATGATTGTATTCATCCATGATGTAATCGTATACACATTTACTTGATGAATATTATTGTACCTAGAATGCTGTATCATGGACCTGTCATGCGTCAGGCGTAATCCTGGGCTGACGTGCAAAGGCCCCCTGCTCATGCGGATCGGGGTGCCACAGTTTGCTCAACCGCGGCCCCACCTCACAGTGAAAACGTTACGACTGGGATAAAAATGCCATATACTCCCTCCATTCCTAAATATAAGTCTTTTTAGATATTTCAAACGGAATACAACATACAAATGTATGTAGACATATTTTAGAGAGTAGATTCACTTATTTTGCTCCGTATGTAGTCACTTGTTGGAACCTCTAGAAATACTTATATTTGGGAACGAAGGGAGTGCTATACTAATAAAACATTAAGGCCACAAGGAGATGCAGTGCTGGTTACAGGAGGCAAGAAGAAAGATGTATCCATCGACGACTTACATCTCCTCGACTCAGGGCGCCGGCCCATCGAACGGCAGCTAAGTAGCGGCGGCTTTCGTGGCCAGGTTGACGTGCTTCTGAACAATGGCGTCCAAAGATTCCAGCCACTGGAAGAAGGTCAACGTCTTTCTGTCCTCGTTGGCCTTGTAGTGGCCTATGTAGATGATTTCCTCGTAGACGTGGATGTGTAGGTCAACGGTTTCTTGCATGGCGAGGCGCTGCGCGGCGAGTGCAGCCTCGAGGTCCACATTCTTCGTCGCGACCTCCGACACCTGCAGGGCCACCAGGGCTTGAAAGAGTTCGTCACCATGGAGGCCGACGAGGGTGGCAGGCAATGAGGAGCCTGGGCGCACGGGCTGGAGCAGTACAACAAGGTCGTCCGCGCGCTTCTTGATGGTGGTGAACTTGCGGATGAAGTGGACCATCATGTCGTCCATGTGAGAGGCGAAGCCGGCGTCAGCGAGGGCTACGATGCCGACGGTCGCCAAGACTGCTCGAAACGCTGCACGGTGCGGGGCCGTAAGCCGCTGCCTTGATGATTTGGCACAGCCGACTGCCGCTCGCGTCCATCGCCTCCATAGGTGCTTGTGGCTTCTTGTCACTTGGTCTTTGATTGGAGTGAGCTGTGTTGCGCAGAGACTCGGAGTAGATGGATTGGAGTGGTGGGGCGCCTTTATACGAGAGTCCAAACTCTGTTGCATTCACATCGTGCTGGCTCTATTATGCTTCTCCAATTAATTCCCTATGCATGCTAATTGAGGATGCATCATTGACCGTTCAACGTCTCGGGAACCACTACCCTCTCCCTCCTTGGCATTCAAGCCATATCAATGTAAATGCGGGTCAAGAAGAGACTAGTTACTGCATTGTGCACCGCGGCCGTGTGGGGGTGGGACGCGAACGACACAGGCATGTTGTACTTGTTCCACTTTCTTGTTTTGAACTCGTGACTTGTAGTAACGCCGCTTTTGAATATACTTTATAAGTTTGGTTGTATGCCAATATATACAGCACTCCTCCATGTAGGTTAGGTCACCAAGTCAAAATTAGACACCAAACACGATGGTGACGGACTGCTTATCTCCATCCTAGTTTATTGTTTCCTCGTTATATTTGGCCAAATTTTGACCATAATTTGACTAGTTAAAGGTTCATGCATATCACCAAAATTATATCATTGAAAACTATGTTCAAATACAAATCAAATGATATAATTTTTGTTGACATGCACTAACATTTTGTCAGTTAAATATTTGGTCAAAATTTAGCACAAATTACAAAAGGGACTAGTAAACCAGGACCTAGGTAGTAGTATACAGGTCGAAGACAGTGATACTACAAATAATTAATGCCAAATAAGAGCAAGGGATCACACATGTCATTTACGACTGGAATAAAAATGCCATACACTAATAAAAAATTAAGGCCACAAGGCGATGCAGTGTTGTTTACAGGAGGCAAGAAGAAAGATGCATCCATCGACGATGTCCACCTCCTCGACTCAGGGCGCCGGCCCACCAAACGACGGCTAAGTAGCAGCGGCTTTCGTGGCCAGGTCGACGTGCTTCTAAATAATGGCGTCCAAAGATTCCAGCCGCTGGAAGAAGGCCAACATCTTTCTGTCCTTGCTGGCCTTGTAGTGGCCTATGTAGACGATTTCCTCATAGACGTGGATGTGCATATCGATGGTTTCTTGCATGGCGAGGTGCTGCGTGGCGAGCGCGACCTCCGGCAGCTGCAGGGCCACCAATGCTTCAAAGAGTTCGTCACCTTGGAGGCCGATGAGGGTGGCAGGCAACGAGGAGCCTGGGCGTGTGGGCTGGAGCAGTATGGCAAGGTCGTCCGCGCGCTTCTTGACGGCGGTGAACCTGCGGATGGAGTCGACCATCATCTGGCGCATGCGAGAGGCGAAGCCAGCGTCGACGAGGGCTATGACGCTGGCGGTTGCTAGCATCGTCTGGAAACGCTCCGCGGTGCGGGGCCGCAGGTCGGCGTCTTGGACGATCTGGCACAGACGACTGCCGCACGCGTCCATTGACGCCATGGGTGCTTGTAGCTTCTGGTCACTTGGTCTGGGTCTTGGATTGGAGTGGGTAGTGTTGTGCAGAGACTAGGAGTAGATGGATTGGAGTGGTGTGGCGCCTTTATATGACAGTCCAAACTGCGTTGCATTCACATGCTCCATTCTGCTTCTCCAATTACTTACTCCTACCTCTGCATGCTACTTGAATGCGGAGGCATCATTGACCGTTCAACATTTCGGGAACCGCTACCCTCTCGCTGCTGGTATTCAAGCCAGATCAACGAATGCGTGTCAGAGACGCCTCGCCGACGATGAGTGTCGGGAAACTGATCCACTAACACCTATGGGACCGGCGACCGAGCCCCTTCGGTTCAAGGGGGGCGGAGATCGCACGAAGAGCAGATCGAGGTGAAGCACACGAGCAGTTTACCCAGCTTCGAGCTCTCCGAGAGATAACACCCCACCGCTGCATGTCCGAGTGTATTGAGTTCTTGCTTGGGAGCGCTTGAGTGCTACAAGACACACCAGCTGCTAACGAGACATAGCGTGAGTGTTTTCTCTTCAATCCCCTTCTACGCTGCGCATGGGCCTCCTTTATATGCTCAAGGTCTCCGACAGGTGGCAACGTAGACAAGGGTAAAAATGGAAAAGGAAATGCGGTGGGTACAACTACCTGTACAGTGTACCATACCTAACCCTGACGGCAGGGGACAAAGGCATTAAATGCCCGTCTACATCGCCCAAACAATGCAAAAAGGGACCGCTGTGGACGCCACCGCTGCCACGATGGAAATCTTGTCATTGTCGCTGCCACCACGCACCGGCCGCGCGACAGCTCGCCACGCTACCGAAAGGTCCTGTGGCACACGCTGGTGGATGTGCCGGAGCGCTGGTACAAAGTGGTGGTTTGCCGCGCCAGCTTTTGCCGCGATCATCGCCATGTCGCGTCCCGAAGCTTGTCGCTCACCGGCCTCGCCGATGCGTATGCCGCAGCAAGTTCCTCGATGCCTTGTTATCTTCCCGAAGCTCCTCTTGCCGGGCCTTGTCTCCTTGGCTTGAATACTTTGTTCTTGAATGGCTCCAAAGGAACCGGAGGACCTTGGCGGTCACTCCGCAAGCCTTGCCGCTGGTGGTAACTGCCTGCGGCACAAGTTCGGGATACTAGGGTACCCCTACTCTAGTACACCGACAGAGCCCTCGGCCTCGGGCCACACACGGTGCCGAAGCGCTGTTGGGCCAGCCCAAACAGGCACGGGCACGCGCCCGGGTTACGCCAGATTCACTGACCCACCACGCCCACGAACGGCACGCGTCGAATGCGGGCGCCATGGGAGAGATCGGGGTGGCTTTATTCGAAAGACGGAACGCCTTCCCTCCTCTTTATAAGCAGGGGAAACAAGGGCAGTTCGCCCATCTCGCCAGCTTGTTGTTCCAATCTCAAAACCTCCGCCGCCCCCTTTCTTCCAAAAGCTGAAAGAGAGCAAAGGTTCCCCCCATCGCTACCAAAGATCACCAACGCCGCCGATCTTCCCCACCACCTCCGCCATGGTCTGAAGTCGACAAGGGAAGGTCGAAGTCGGCCGAGGCGCAGCGTCATGGCGCTGCGAAAGGAGCGGCAACCTTCCCCACAGCTCGCCGCCAAGGATTTGAGGGAGTACTACTACCTCTTCGGTCGACGGAGACGCGAAGCGATCCGCGACGAAGGTACTCCCAGCTACCGCTGAATCGGGTTCAATGGATACCCTTTCTTCACATTGTTTATCGCGGGCTCGCCTCGCTTTTCTCTGAATTTTTCTGTGATATCATGAACACCTACGGGTTCCGCCTCCTTGACTTCACCCCCAATGCCGTTTCGACCATGGCAGTTTTCGCACATCTCGCGAAAAACTTTGTCGGAGTCTATCCAAACGTAGCTCTTTTCCGCCACTTTTATGCCCCGAAGTTGAGAGAGGGAGCTCTATCCGTGGAATCGCCTCGATCTCGAGGACCGCAAGAAGGAAGCTTATCTCGAGGGAGAGCTCCGCAGCAAGTGGGATGAATGGAGAGCGATCGGTGTTGGATTGTTGAGGAGAACCCGCAGCTGCCATCGCCCAAATACTAAACCCCAAAGATATGCGGCAACGATTGGAGCAGCGTGGTCTCCTAAGACGCTTAGGCTGAAGATTGCCGCCACCCGATCCTACGCCTTAGGCTTGCCGGGCTCATCAGACGCCGCTGGCGCTGATTTTCTTCGCCGCCAGACGCTTCGCAGAGAGGAGGAGACCCACCGGGAGTTCCGAATGTGGTGGATATCATGCGAGGCTGCGCCTGGCCTCAATTTTAACTTCACTGCCCCGAACTGACGCGATGCTCCCGGAACTGTTCAGCACGATCCTCAACATCCCGGAGCGCTCAGGTTGCCGAGGAGTGTCGCTCACTGTGCAACAACTCGCCGACCGCATCCGCGTAATGATGCCACTGCGCGACTCGCATGGAATTGTCCCAACTTGGCAAGAGCCCGCAGATGACGCTGCAGGAGTTCTTTGACGGCCCGGTAGAAGTGCCGGTCCACCCCGATGAATGTAAGAGCCTCACCCGCGACAAAGACCGATGATGAGATGCAGCGCATCGCCACCAGGCTGGAAGAGGCGGCAGCAGCCGCTGCCGCGGGCGAGTTCGGATTCACTGTGGAGGAGGCAGAGGCAGCAGAGGCGGCAAGCCTTGTCGAGCGAGAGGAGCTTGCCGGCGAGGAAGAGCTTGTCGGGCCTGAAGCTGAGTCGAGCGAGCCCGCCGAGGGCACGAGCGACTCGTTGAAGATCAGCTCCTCCTCCTCCCCACCTTCAGCCAGCCCGCCGCAAGCGGAGCCCCCAACTCCACCAAGAAGGCGTCTCCGCAAGGCCGGGGAAGTAGCGGGGCGGCAGACGGGTCATCAGCCGCTGCCGCCGACGACGCTCCCGCCGCACAGCAAGCACTGCTGCCGCTGGAGCACTCACGCTGTCATGCAAGTAACCAGAGCGGGCCTCTCGACCACCGCTTCCTGCCCCCGCCAAGCGGCTAAGGGAACCTACCTCCGCCTGTCAGACCGGGAGGCGAGCCGAATTGATCTCCGCGCACTCAACTCCGACGAGGAAGAAGAAGAGTAAGATTTTTGCTGTACTTGTAGTTCTTCAATTTTGTTGCTTTGTCTTGTATCTGATTTACTTTACTCCGAACTCATTCCTTTTCAGGACTCTGGCCATGAGAGCGGCGAAGAGAGTCAAGGTCCCAGTGATTGTCATCGAGGACGAACCCACCGCGATAGCAGGAGGCGTGTCCGAGACCACCTTGCCGGACCCGACAACCCTTCCTCAAAGCAGCCCCCAGTGCAGCCTCCATCGTAAGTATATGGTTTACTTCCTGCTGTTAGGCGTGCATGGGTGCTCTTTCTTTGCTGATATCCGATCGTTGGTTTGTGTAGGAGCAGAGCAGCTCACCAGAGTGCCCAAGCCGCCTCCCAAATTCCATCTGCTTCGACTACACCGCCAAGGGAGGATTCCCGCAAGGGAGCTGCCCGCAAGGAGACTTCTCCGCAAGGGACAGTTCTCCCAAGGGATAGCACCAACGACCTCCGGTGGTTGATACCACGATCGCAGATCCTAGTACGTAATCCTCTCGCTTGAAAACTTCCCTTGTGTTCTTCTTCTTCTGATTTTCTTTTGATATTTGCTTGACTTTTCTTTCTTTTCCGGTTGCCGATCCATCTGCCACGGAGCCGATGGAAACCGAGGTCGCCGGCGAGGAGGACGCCACGGCAATACCGACGACGCCACCGTCATCAAGAAGAAGCCGGGCGCCGATGATCCCGGCCATGAGAGGTCGCCAAAGCTGCCGCCGCAGAAGCCGGGCGAGGGTCCGGCGATCGTGACCGACGGCCCCGAGGCCGAGGGAGCGCCAGCGCCACGCCGATCGCCGATCCTCCGCCACCGCAGCAGCTGTCAGTTCAAGAGCCCCAGCCCGGCGCTTATTTGAAGGCCGGCGATGGCGCTTCATCAAGCTCCCCGGGCGCCGAGCTCTAGGGCGCCGGTCAAGGAGAAACCTTTGATGAAGAGTTGCTCGCCTCCGCTGGCCGACGCTGGTCGACGCGCCGAAAGCAGCAGCAAGAAGGCGAAGCCTCGAGGAGGAGCAGCTGCCCGAAGCTGTTGTCGCTTCTACCGTGCTCGGCTGCACAAGCTGGAATCCCGAGAGGCGCTTTGTCGCAAGGCGGGAGCAGACATCGAGAAGCGCCGGAGGAGCTCCGGCCTCAACCAGAAGCCCTCCGTCCCTCGGCAAAGGAGCGGGAGCAACTCGCCGAGGAGCGAAAGCCTTCCTCCTCGAGAAGGCTGAAGTTGAAGAGCAACAACGGCTTGCTGCCGAGAAGCTGTCTCGCAGAAGGCGAAGTTGGCGCAGCGGAAGGTTAACCTTGACAGCCACGAGGAGGATCTTGCCGCGCGCGAGCAAACATTCGACGGGGCTCTCAAGGAAGCAGAGGATGCTGCTGCAGCTGCCGAGGCCGCCAAGAAGGAGCTGGAGACGAAGGTGGTGCAGCTGGAGGCCAATCTCAAGTTGAGCGGCGAGGAGCTTGCTGTGCTCAAGCGTGAGCGCGAGAAGGACGCCTACACTCTTGGCGAGCTGCAGGGTCGTCTCGCCGAGAGGAGCAAGGAGCTTAGCGCCGCCAAGGACTCCAACGCAGATCTTGAGTTGAAGCTGACCACTTTGACCGAGACGCTGGACGGTGCCAGGGAGCAGGAGGTGGCCCTGAAGGAGAAGATCAAGGCCGACGAGGCGCTGCTGGCGAGTGCTGCTGCCGCCCAGAACACTTTTAGGGAGAATGTGGAGCGCTGGACCAAGGGTCTCGTGGATGTTGCCGCAGTCATCGACGGGAGTCGGCGCAGCTGGGATGGAGGATCTCGGCATTCCTCCGATGAGCACCTCCAACCCAGCGCCAAGCTCAGCTTGTTCTTCAAAGGCGCATGACGGCCCTCCAATGACTCCGGAGAGGATCCCAAAGCAGCTGGTCGACGAGTCGCGCCAGATCTGCGCTGAGCTCTTCAAAGGTGTGTGAAGGTGGCCTTCCGCAACCCAGCCTCAACCTCACCAACGCCCTCAAGACCTTGCCGCCGGATGTTGATGTGGAAGCGCCAAGACCCTTGTCGCACCCATTGTGGACAAGGTGAGCGGATCAAGAGGGTTGAGGGCGATCGCGAGATTAGGCCGCCTGCTTTCTCTTTTTCTTGTCGCCATGGTCATGTTATGAGAACAATCTGTTAGAGCTGCACAAGCTATCTTGTAATATAACTCTATTTCGGTAGCGATTGCTATGTTATTTCCTTTACTTGATTCCTTCCTTTGTATGTTTTTGCCTCACGCTTTTAGGGAACTTGTCAAGCAGCACCTTAGTCATGAAGCGCTGAAAGGGACGTCAAGAATTTCGTCAAGGTGCCGCTCCGACAAGAAACCTTGTCGCAACTAGTCGCAGCTCACTTAAGTTGTTGAGCGGACTCAAACAAAGTAAGGGCGCAACTAGCTACGAGTTGGTTCCTCCGCAAGCATGTGTTTTCCATACAAAGCACGGTCGCTCGAGGAAGATAACTTAAAATTTTAAAACTGATTGCTCAAACTTTAGCAACTTAGCTTTTCTATCGCTTGCTTCCCGGTAAGGCTTAAACTTCCTCGAGCGACGCTTGGTCCACACCATTATCTTCTCCTTTCCCCGCAAACTTGTGGGCGAGGGAACCTTCCTTTCTTTGAGAAAGAGAAAGAAGAGAAAATAAAGATATGGAGCCTTATGGCTCGTTATTGCTTACCGGGGGTAGGTGTTGTACAAAGTGTCAGATAACACATGCAAAAAAGAGCAGGAAGCATGAAATTGACAAGATGTGCGGAGCACATGAGCTTTACTTATGCACGGGTCTGCGCCCGCTTTGTACAAAGGATTACATGCAACATCGGCAAGACTTGTATTAAAGGTGGTTGCCGAACAGGTTCCGCAACCGCGCTTCTACGGTAAAACTTACGAAGATGCTCAATGTTCCAGGAGTTGCTCACCGAATGCCATCTTCGGTCTCAAGGCTGACAGCGCCAGCCTAGTGACTCGCTTCACCCGTAAGGGCCTCCCACTTCAAGGCCAACTTGTTGGAATTCTTATGGACTGAACGCTACCAAGAACAAGGTCGCTTTCCTCGAGACTTCCGCATTAACTTTGCGGGTTATGGTAGCGGCGCAAAGCTTGCTGGTATCGAGCAGCTCGATAAATGCCTCAAGATGGTCCTCCTCAAGGAGCAGCGCCATCTTGTCGCAATCGCTCTTGCTCAAGCTCATCATAAGCGAGCACTCGAGGTGACCCAGATACGAAGTTCCGTGGGAGAACTGCCTCGCTCCATAGACTAGAGCGAAGGTGTCCGCCGCTGGCTCGACGGCGCCGCCCCGATCGACCAAAGAACCACCGCAGCTCTCAATCCAGCTTCTTCCGCACTTGTGCAGCTCGTCAAAGTCCTGGTCTTGAGCTCCGCGCAGCACTTCAAAGATTCGCCTCTCCGCTGACCGCTACTTTCTGATGAGCAATGTGGTTAAGCAGACTTTGGCGCCAAGATCTTGGACGATCGCATGAAGGTGCGGCTTAGAATTGCGTGCCGTTGTCGGTGATGATCCGTTAGGGATCCCAAACGGCAAACAATCGACCAAGAACTTGATCGCCGATCGGCTGTCACCTTCCTCATCGCTTCCACTTCCGCCACTTTGTGAACTTGTCGATTGCAACGCATAAGTACTCAAAGCCCCGACAGCTCGGGAAAGGGGCCGAGGATGTCGAGCCCCTGCACCAAAATGGCCAGGATAAAGGGATCGCCCGAGAGCTTGAGCTGGCTGGTGTATCTGCTGAATGGAACCGCACGCTTCACACTTGGTTACTTGTGCAGCAGCATCCTCGAGGGCTGTCGGCCAAAAGAAACCTTGCCGAACGCTTTGCCGGCAAGTGCTTTGGCGCCAATGTGGTGACCACATATGCCTCCATGTATCTCTCGCCAACAGCTTTTGTCCGCCTTCCCGTGAATACACTTCAATTTCACACCGTTGAGTCTTCTTCTCATGCAGTGTGTTGTCGATAAACTGGTACATACTTGACCGCCGGGCTACTCTTTCCGCTTTTCTTGCTCTTCGAAGTTCTCCGTCTCAAGGAAATGGACAATCTGTTGTGCCCATGCCGGAGCTTGCGGCTCGACAACAAGGACTAAAGGCACATCTCGCTGCTGCGGGAACATCCGCTTACGGCGAGAATCGCGGCTCACCGAGCTTGACGCCCTCGCAAGCTTGCCGGAGCAAAACTTGTTGGGAGCGCTCGCTTCAACGAACAAACCCTAGGGCTTGCCGGAGCAGATCGCTCAAAGACCCTTGGTGTTGATCTTGAGGACCTTCTTGGCGGCGGCTTGGGAGCTCGCCGAAAATAGTCACCGTAAATCAACTTCCTCTTCTTGTTCTGTCCAGCTTGATGGTATTACGATTTGTTGAGTCAGTTTGAGCACAAAGATCCCTGGTTCCATAGGTAACTTAAGTGCGGCGCGACTTCGACAAGCCATCGGCAATGTCGCTCGAGCTCTTGGAACATGTTCCATCTGTAGGGCCGCCAAAGTGCTCTTCTAGCTTTCACTTCATCAACGTAAGCTTCCATCAACGGACTCGATAATTTTGTTCACTTGGCGGACGACAAGTCGTGAGTCACCCCGATAATGAGCTTCTTGATCCCAAGGTCTGCTGCGATCTCGAGACCGCAAGCAAACCTTCATACTCGCAGTATTGTTCGTTGCTTGCTCCTTGGGAAAGTGCATCCGACTACGTACTTGAGGTGCTCTCCGGGTGCAACAAGTAGCACGCTGCAAGACCGGGCGCTTTGCAGCGAGAAGGCACCATCAAAGTACATCAGCCACTCTTTTGCTTGCTTCCTTGACGGGATGCTCGCTTCTCGAATTTCTTCATCTTGTGTTGGCGCCCATTCTGCTATGAACTCCGCCAATGCTCGCTTTTGATAGTTGAAGTGCTCTCAAACTTGAGGCCAAAGCTTGACAGTTCCAAAGGCCCACTGACAATCCTGCCTGCTTCGGATTTTGCAAGATCCTCTTCAGCCGAAAACGAGTGACGATCGTGATCTCATGTGCTTGGAAGTAATGGCGAGCTTTCTCGAGGCCATGAGAAGGCCGAAAGCAATTTCTGCACACCGAGTACCTTGACCTAGCCCCCGCAGAAGGGACCCGACAGTAAACCGGGCGCTGCACCATTCTTTTTCTCAGATCTTCTCACGCTACCGCAGATCCATCTTTGTCGGGACCAGAGCTTGCCGGTGAAGTCCCCGCTTGTCGCCGGATGCATCTGCCGTGGTTGCTGGCTCATCATCCGCCTCCTCTCCGCTACTAACGCAGCACTAACCACTTGATTGGTTGCCGCTATATATAGCAGCAACTTCTCTTGTGGCTTAGGTGCGACAAGTGTTGGAGTGGAGGACAGTATCTCTTTAAGTCCTCGCAGCAGCCTCCGCTCCGAGTCCATTTCATTGACCTGCCTTTTTCAATATTTTGAAAATGGCAGGCGCGCCAGCAGACCTAGAGATAAACCTCGCCGAGAGCAGCTACGCAACCGCAAGTCTTCGTGACATCCTTGACGCGCTTTGGTGCTTCAATCTGCTCAATGGCCTTGATCTTGTCGGGATTGGCTTCAATTCCGCCGAGATGACGAAGAACCCGAGAAGCTTGCCGAGGGGACTCCAAACACACACTTCGGGTTGAGCTTGAGGTTGATCTTGCGCAGATTTGCAAAGGTTTCGCTCTAAATCTTGAATCGAGTCGCCTTTGTCCTTGCTTTTGACCACTATGTCATCCATGTAGGCTTCCACATTTCGTGTATTTGCGGCTCAAAAGCGCCATGGACTACCCTTGCAAATGTTGAACCAGCATTCTTTAAACCGAAAGGCATCCGTGATGAAAAGTATGTGCCACATGGGGTGATGAATGCGGTCTTCTCATCCTCTTCGCCATGAAGATCTGATGGTATCTCGAGTATGCATCAAGAAATGAAAGCAAGTCACATCCGCCGTGGAGTCAACAATCTGGTCGATGCGCGGCAAGGGAAATGGGTCTTTGGGACAAGCTTTATTGACATCGGTAAAGTCGATACAAAGCCTCCATTTCCGCTTGCTTTTGCGACGACTACAGGATTGGCCAACCACGAGGATGGAGCACCCTCCGACAAGGCCTGCTGCTTCCAATTTCTTGATTTCTTCGCGATGAATTCTGGCGCCCACCGCCGCTTCCCGACTTTTCGCTTGACGGGCCGCGATGAGGACAGACGGCAAGATGGTGCTCGACATTTCCGAACACCGGGATGTCGACGGTTGCCATGCAAACACGCCGACGTTACCGCAGAAAGCAACGAGCGCGCTTCCTATTTAGGGTCGAGAGTGGCATCGATGGTGAAGGTACCACCAGCCATCCTCCTTGGCGGACACCTTCTTGGTCTCCGTGGAGCTGCCATTGTCTTCTTACACTTGCCGGTGGAGCTCGATGGTGCGCCCTCGACGGTAGCGCAGCACCAAGAGGTGCGCTTGCCGGAGTGGGCATCGTAACTCTTGCCGGACTTGGTCTTCTTCTTCGCCCGGAGCTTCAACGGCAAGTGACTTGCGATCCGCTGCGGCTGCCGCTTCCTCGTAGATCTTGTCGGCGCAGATAAGAGCATCCTTCTTGTCGCCAGGACAGAGATGACACTTATCGGGCCTCGCATCTTCAAAGATGTTGTATGCATAGTGAGAGGCTGCCATGAATTTGGCGAGTGCCGGACGGCCGAGTATCCCATTGTAAGGCAATGGAAAGTCAGCAACGCCAAAAGTGACCTCTCAGTCCTGAAGTTCAACTCGCGCCAAATGTCACCGCAACGTGATCTTTCCTTCGCTTGCTCCTTCCCGGATTGATTCTTGAATGTGCCGGCCTCTTCGAGCTCGCCATCGTGGATCCGGAGTTTCGGAGTACCGCGGAGGAGATCAGGTTCGCCGCCCCGCCATCAACTAGCATCTTAGTGACCTTGAGGTTGCGGATAGTTGGTGAAACCAACATCGGCAAGCACCCGACCGCAGTTATGCGATCGTGGTGGTCCTCAATATCAAAGATGATAGGCGGCCGGACCATTTCGAGGTTTGCGTGACTCGACGGATGGTTCTCGCCGCATTGACTTCCCGCATCCACCGCTTGAGCTGGCGTGTGAAGTATGCGCAGAAGCACCGCCACAACGCACAAGACCTCCGTGGCTTTCTCGAACTCCTGCTCATCGGTCTCGCATCATCCATATCTTCATCGTCGCCGCCATCTTCATCCTTGTCGCGCCGCTGGAGGTCTGTCTCCTTGCCGCTGCTTGGCCTTGCCGCGCGCCTCCTCGCCGGGCGCTTGTTGCCGCTCCTCCAGCACCTTCCTGGCCTTCTCCTTGTCGCGCTGTTCAGATTCAGCCTTTTGTTGCTCGACAAGCTGCTCGACCTTCTTGCAGCTCGAGGTCATGGCCCTTGGTGCGTGGATCTTGCAAGATCGCTTGTTGGTGCCGCCCCGCTTGTCGGCGACCGCCACACCGGTAGTTGGTGCTCAAGGGCAATCTCCTTGCCGAGCTACCAGCTTTGGCTTTCTTGGCGCCACCTCCATTGCCGGACTGCTCAACAACTAGCACATCTTTGCCTTTCTTCTTCCGTTGTTCCGCCGCCGGTTTTTCTTTGCCGGGCAGCCTCCTCACTATCGATCCTCCGCTTCAGATTCTCTCCGGAGTTTCTCCTTCCTCAAAGACGCACACTTGTCGGCCAGGCATATAGCTCATCGACGCCTCGATCTTGCACATCGCCATCTCCTCCCGCATCTCGCGGTTTCGCACGCTCGATGGAACGCGCTGATTACAGGGCTGGGTGGACATCTCGATGTTGTGCCAGACGCGGCTGAATCTCTCGAATGTACTTGCGTTAGGGGCTCTCCTTCCTTCTCGGGCGCAGATGAAGGTCGCTTCTTGGCCATGAGGCTTGTGGTCACCAGAAAGGCGCCGACAAACTGATGGCATAGGTCTGCCCAGAGGATATGGAGTTGTCCGCAAGTGCATGAGCCAGATCTCGACATTGGGCTTGAGCACCAGCGGAAGTAGTTGGCCAGATCTTGTCGCCCCGCCCCGCAGCTTGCACCGCGATGGTGTAGATGCTGGGAACTCCGACGGATGCGATTTGCCGCCGCATTTCTCCGCACGCCTAGCTTGAAATTTTTCGTGGGCCACTTGACTTGCCGCAGCTCACGAGTGAACGCAGGGCAACCTACCGCGATGGCAAGTCGCCTGGTTCCCCGGTGCATGCATGTCGACAAGGGCCCCGCGCCGCTGGTCCGATTGATGCCGCTTTTCGGGCGCCGATGCGAAGTTCGAGCTTTCTTGTTGTCGTCAGGAAGAACTTGGCGCTGATCGCGACGAGTTCGTGGATCTGGCGATGCGGTGGAGTCGCTGCGAGGTGGATCCGCGAGTCGGCGATCTTGGCCTTCGGGTGGAGAGTGCATGGTGGTTGCACCCCACCGTTTCGCCGCCATCGCTCGCGCTTGCAGTCCTGCCGCTGCAGCGATGTACTGTTGTTATGGAGTGTCGCCGCTGGCGGCCGATGAGACTTGAATGGTGGCCTCCATTCATCGACCTTGTCCGCCGTTGAGGGTAATCCAGAGCAGTTGAGCTCGCCAAAGCTTCGCCGGAGTGGTCGGCGGCAAGGGCGAACGGCGCGAGGAGCGGATATGCTCGACTTCTAACTATGTTAGAAGGAGCAGATCCCGCCCAGCGATCGCGTTCGCCGCGCCAAAGATGTTGGCGTATGCTGGCCTTGAGCATCCCGAGATCCACCAGCTCGATCTTGGCCCAACGAACGATGGCACCGCAATACCATGACGCCGCCGGTCCCGCGCCTCCTGATGTGGGCGCGGTGCGTGTACGGACGCCGAGGTCTCGCGCAGCCTTGTCCTTGGACTTGGCAGCACTGCGGCCTCGCCGACGCCTTCGCTTCTTCCATTGGCGTTTAGCCCACCACCCGCTTGTTCGTGGTGGTGAGATCGACGGGACGGAACAGCTGCCGCCAAGCCTTCTTCTTCGGTGGCATGTCGATGAAGAAGATGAAGATCTAGTCAGTGAACGCCGGATCAGGTTCACACAACCTCGACGCCTTTACCGGGCGCGCCAAAGATGTCGGGAAACTGATCCACGAACACCTATGGGACCGGGCGGACCGAGCCCCTTTCGTTCGGCGGGGGCGGAGATCGCACGAAGAGCAGATCGAGGCGGCACACGAGCAGTTTACCCAGCTTCGAGCTCTCCGAGAGATAACACCCCTACCGCTGCATGTCCGAGTGTATTGAGTTCTTGCTTGGGAGCGCTTGAGTGCTACAAAGACACACCAACTGCTAACGAGACCTAGCGTGAGTGTTTTCTGCTTCAATCCCTCTACGCTATGCGCATGGGCCTCCTTTTATATGCTCAAGGGTCTCCGGCTGTGGCAACGAGACAAGGGTAAAATGGAAAAGGAAATGCAAGGTACAACCACCGCATAAAGGTACCATACCTAACCCCGACGGCAGGGGACAAAGGCATTAAATGCCCATCTACGCCGCCCAAATAGTGCAAAAGGACTGCTGTGGACGCCACCGCTGCCACGATGGCAATCTTGTTAGCGCTGCCACATCACAAGACCGCTGGCCGCGACAGCTTCGGCCACGCTACCGAAAGGTCCTGTGGCGACACGCTGGTGGATGTGCGAGCGCTGGTACAGAGTGGTGGTCGCCGAGCAAGCGCTTTGCCGCGGTCGCCGCCTTGTCGCGTCCGAAGCTTGTCGCTCACCGGCCTCGCCGACGCTGGGCCGCTGTCAGCAAGTTCCTCGATGCCTTGTTGGCCTTCCCGGCAAGCTCCTCTGCCGGGCCTTGTCTCCTTGGCTTGAATACTTTGTTCTTGAATGGCTCCAAAGGAACCGCTGAGGACCTGGCGATCACCCGCAAGCCTTGCCATGGGTGCCAGAACTGCCTGCGCACAAGTTCGATACTAGGGTACCCCTACTCTAGTACAATCGACAACGAGGTGCCTATGCTAACTTCAGAATTTCAAGATGATATGCCGACTAAGTCTTTCTTTGAGGTGCGATAGGGGTAGGGTGTGCGTAAAAGTGCTCATAGGGGTGAGGTATGCGGGTGTATATGAGCGCTATGTCTGGACTCGTGTTAAAAACGTAAATGCGTGTCAAAAAAGAGACTAGTCAAGATTAGTATACTCAATATTGTGCACCGCAACCAAGGTGGAGAGGAAAATGAGAGAACTACGTATTTATTTACGATGTACATTCACTCATTTTGCTCCATATGTAGTCATTTAGGGTGTAGTCTAGTCACTTGTTGAAATCTCTAGAAAGGAAAATACTCCTTTCTGATTCACAGGGCTCACATAGCAATTTTGTGTCATGCAAGATCCTGGCTACATGCATGCTCCAAGGCTCCGCACCACGCCCCACCCGTACACAAAGACTGTCACCCGAGCGTTCGCAACCGCCATGTTCGGGTTGTGCTTGGCTCTTCGCCTCTTCGAGAAGACGAACAATGATGATACTACTACTTCTATAGTATTGAATCCATTGTTGCATGTCCGTCCACCGTGTGCGGAAGGGATAGCTTGTTGAAGTATAAGCAAAAGTCTATCCTCGTCTGTGAGCCACCGCGCGCATGGGCGAGGGAGAAGGTGTGTAGTAGTAAAATCAAGCTTCTCCTTGTTGTACGAGTTGAAGCGACACATCATAGCACTGGCCCCACATGCTTGCCTCTAAACTTGGCCAAAAGACCCGCAGTGTACAATATATTTGCTGCAACCTCTAACATTTACCCCACCACAAATTAAAATATATATTCCTGTCTTGACCAGATGAGTGTGCAAAATATCACCAGGATGATAGGTAGGGCCAGAAGATTATTTTAATAAAAAAATGCTTCGAGACAGCCTCATAGCATGGAGCCGACCCCAACGATTTTAAGCTTAGAGACACGGTACACGCTGTCCTAGACTACTCTACACATGAAACTGCCACACGAGCATCCGGGCTGCGCTTGGCTCTTCGCCTCTTCGGGAAGTCGAACAATGATGGAGTACTACTGCAGTGGATTACTACAGTATGCTTATGGCCATCTGACACCGAATGAACTGCTGCATGTCCATCGCAGCGGGAGGGAGAGTGTGTAGCGAAAGCTTCCCTAGTCCTCGCCAGCCACCACGCCATGGGCGCAGGCAGACGCAGCTTCATTGACTTATCGCCCCGCCTTTATGCTTATGATAGGCGGGCCCAACAGTGGGTGGCCCACCTGTCATACAGCCAAAGGCAGTGCAGCTAAGGCACCGAGCTCAGTCCGTGAGGGAGAGGGCGTTGTAATCAAACTTCGTTGTTGTACGAAAGGACGCGACAGATCAAATCACCGCAATGATATAATTCAATAATTTATGCCACTGATGCGATTAATTACAACGCATGCATGCATGTCGTGACTTTCCTTTTGATACTTGCATGTGTTGATTTAACATACCTTGAAGTAGTATGAATATGTGATGGTAAAGCTTTGTAATGCCCGCCCTAAAGCGAGATATGGTTGTGCATGAGGAGGGCGAGATCATGCCGACGAAACAGGACCCGACGATGGAGCTCTCCATGGTGGACCTCACCTTGCTCCACCGCCCCTTGTGCCTCCACCCCTTGAAGCCTCCAGTGTATGAGGTTCGAATACACCTCGTCCGTTCGATTGATCCAACAAGGTGCAGGTTTCTTGATTGATGTGCTCTTCGATTGATCTGTGTAGTGCAAGGGAGGGCACCAGCTCATGGCTGGACTCGCCGCCGAGCGCCCGTGAACCAGCGGAAGTGCTGTATGTGAGCGCTGCTATGGCTTCGGACGCGGCGGAACACGCATTTACGGACGCCATCCTCCTCCTCGAGGGTGGAGTGCCCGCATCGAAGGTCTGTGGGCTCTACGAATCTTACCACAAGCTCGCCGATCACCGTAGCGCAGGTTCGCCGCGCCGCAAATGCCCCGTGTCTGCCTCGGGGTTACGGCGTCGGCTTACCGGGCGCTTATCCCACCACATCAGCACCATGCATCCCATGCCCATGCACAGGATCCAATACGGCAAGGTGCTCCAGCTGCAAGTGCCACTAACGGAGCCACAGCTCTTGCTGTTCGCAGAGGAGAACGGCCGTGCATTTGTCTTGGTCGGCAGCGTGCTCGACATCGGCGCGCCTATCACCATGTCGGTCGTCTGCATCAGAGTGGGGGCGTCCCCACTGCCGCAATACATGGCGAAGCTTTGGACGAACGGCCCGCCGGGGGAGCCCAAAGGCAGGACCGACATCGTCAAGGTGGAAATGGAGGTGACAAGCAGCAAGGATCCTGGTGACTTCGCCGTGCAGGAGTTGACCTTCTTCACAGTTCCGCCCAAGGTGCTGGCCGGGGCTGGGTTGTCGAGGACGGTGTCCCTCCACATTCAGATTGACAAGCTCGCCTCACTACTGCAGGCTGCTGCTAACACGACACTACGATCAGAGAACCTTCGACGAAACTGTGTGCGATTCCTTAATCGCAAACGGTGGTGTAAAATAACCGTCAAAAAAGGTGCAAAATGTTTACGATGGAGGGTGCATCAAACACGGTTCAGATTTGAGTTGCGTGTGCGATGCAGGGCATACGGTTCAGCTCAATTAACTGTTTGCAATGAGGAGGAACAAAACAAACGAGCAGCCAGATGAAGGTGTGTGCGATGTATAGCATATGGTTCACTCGGATGAACTGTTTGTGATTAGGCAACACAAAAGAAATGGTCAGCCTGATCAAGGTGTGTGCGATGTACAGCATACGGTTCACTCGGATGAACTGTTTGTGATTAGGCAAGAGAACAGAAACGGTTCAATAGAACAAGATGTGTGTGATACGCAGCAAACAGGTCTGTCATCAGAAATGTGTGCGAAGACCGATAATAACACATACGATTGCTTCTAATAAGATGTATGTGATATGCTCTGTCTACACAACATCTATTGGCCATTGGGGGACGAGCGGTCATCTGGATACGCCATAAGGATGCGAAGAGGCATTCCTATCAGCAAGGACTAGCTGTTCCACTAGTAGCTCATGTAAGAAAACTATCAAGTTAAATGTGCTCAGGCTGGAGCAGCCATCAGATGGGCGACTGGATGGGAAGTTGTGTTGATGTTAAATTAACTGAGAGGATGGGTCATTTCGGTTAGATGACTGCCAGCTAATTTAGACTCGAGGTCCTTGTTTTATATTTTTTTTAACACATGTTAAAGAAGGTCTACCGCATTAATTTTTCACAATGTGCGACACGTGGCATACAGTTGATCCATCCGACCTGTTTGTGATGGAATAGGTCGTGTGTGTTGTGGGCAAACATTTACTAGTATTCAACGGTTTCGGATTGATGAATTCATCACTGACGGGTTCCCTAGTGTGGTCCGTGTTCATCTGATCATCATCTACTTCTTGTGCTAGCTCGATGTTCCTTCTATGCTAAGTTTCAATTAATTGATGGCGTTTTATGAACACGCCACCATTTCCAGCCATTTCCTCACATGTTTCCTGCCACCCTGCTATATTGCGCGTAGGTGACGCGCGATGCACGGAGGCGACAAGCGCAACCTATAGCACATCCACCTTTTCCAAGCATGCCAACCCACCAAAGCGCCGCCTCTGCCATCAACCCCGTCGATGAGGAAAACGAGCAGGCGCCATGGCCCGTCGAGGCCGAGGCGCTCCCCGGCAATGCGATGGACGACGCCGTTATGCGCGTCATTGCCAGGGCTGAGCAGACCTTTGGCGCATGGCGCTTGAGCGCCGCGGATCAAGATAGGCATGTCAGCACCGACAAGCTGCAGCTCGCCGCACAACATAATCGATGGCGCGCCATAGAGCAAGCTAGGCGCGTACGCGCCGATAGGCTACGGCTCGCCGCATAGCGAGACCGTTGGAGCGCGGCAGAGCGAGAGGCGCGGCGCGCCGCACAGCAAGAGCAGATCCATCGACACTTTCCTGTTGTCGACACGGCGTCGCTGTTGGGTACACGTCCCATCAGTACCCCCATTCCTCGCCAAGAGTGGGTAGAGGCCCACAGCACAGTACTTGCACCAGAGGCCGGCCATGCCATGCTTGCACCGGACACCCGCCGTGCCGTTCGCATGGGTGCCGCTGTTCGCCTTGTCCGCGGCCCGCTGGATGCCAACGCGCTGGTCCGTAGGCTCGACCGCCTCCTTGGCCCAGGTGTCCACCTGGGTGCAGTAGAGGAACATGGTCGTTGTCTCCTTGAGCTAGTGATCTCCGATGAAATATCCAACTTGGAGCTCGAGATCACGCTCCAGATGTGCTGCGAGCGTGTCGACCGCCTGGACGAACGCCTGCATGAGTTCAGGCAGAGCCAAGAGCTACCCTAGGCAAGGGCTGCTGGTCATGGTCTCATGGACGCGTTTTGTTTTGAAAAGTCGTTTCGACGTGGATAGTTATGTATTCACAGCAATCATAGTATTGCTCTGTTTATTGCGCTGTTTCTGTGTGTGTACTCTGTTTTCCATCCTTATATGTTCTGTTTCAATGTGTGTATATACGCTTTCCATTCTGTATATGTGGATGATAACGGCTACATTCAAATTACTATACAAAAATAGATAGAAAATGGAATTATAATATATATATATATATATATATATATATATATATATATATATATATATATATATATATATATATATATATATATATATATATATATATATAATATAATCACATATACGTGATGATACTTAACTACTAGGTACAATGCATAAAATTGAAAACGAACAATA
This sequence comes from Aegilops longissima, assembly GCA_021605205.1. Classification (NCBI taxonomy): domain Eukaryota; kingdom Viridiplantae; phylum Streptophyta; class Magnoliopsida; order Poales; family Poaceae; genus Aegilops; species Aegilops longissima. Next base: position 581,717,786 of record CM038682.1, read on the forward strand.
CTAAAACTAATAATCCCTCCTGGGCTAGTATTCGCAGCCTCGCAAGCAGCTCCCCGGTGCGCTGGCGTCCCCTTGAGGCAGAGGCAGATCCTCCTCCGCCGCATCACTTGAAGTACCGATCGCTTCTTGTCGGGCAGACGCTGCGACCGATCTTGCCATTTTGTTGGGCGCCCACCAGAGCTCCTCATCGGTGGCACGCTGGAGCTTATTGGCCCACCTCCATGCGGCGACGAGGCACCCAGCGCCTATGACCTTCCTCGGCAGTACCGTCTTCAGACACCTCCTCGGCACAATGACGCTACGCCCCTCTAAAGCTCCGCCACCTCCTTTTCCAGCGGCATCACGGGCTTCACAGTCGCCGGTACCGGCTTCCTCCGCCATCTCCTTCTTGAACGCCACTTGCTCGGCTTTCTCACCGGGCGCGGCGATTTCCACAAACAAAGATTGTACTCGCCCCAAAACCAATCCAAAGTTAGAGTCCGGCGCAACTCGTCAGCGGCGTAGAGGGGTCCTCGTCGCTGCTAATCGAGTGAGCGCCCTCGGGGCGGTAACTCGCTCGTCGCTGGCGCAGATCAAGCGGTGCCATGGCAGAGATTTGAGAGAGAGAGAGAGAGAGAGAGAGAGAGAGAGAAAGAGAGAGAGAGAGGGCGAGCGAGGGGAGGATCTAGATGAGAATGCAGGAGGGACAACGTGATCAAGGTAGTATTTATTGGCGGCCGGAATCTAGATCGACGGGGACAGTACACACGCCGGTCGCCGGAATTTACAAGTACTATAGTTCGAATTACACACGATTCCCGCAGCAAAATCCGTGTGTGAACATAATAGCTGACGGTTTCCAATACAGAACAGTGTCTGGTTAATGATCCCCGCCAATCACCTACCAAACCTCAAGCCACGAGATAGAGTGCCAATCATGTGGGGGCCGGTTGTCTTGCCAGATCTTTACATTTTCTTTTTTGAACATCAGATATTTACATCGTCTGATGATTTTTTAACTCACACACAAATACACAAAAATATGATTTTTCAAACCGTTTTGGTTAGGCGTTGTATGTAGACGTAGTTCAAATTTGAATTACGGTCATTAAATGGTTAGAAAATAACTTAAATGTCTTTAAAAGGTCAAATGACCCCTGAAATTTTCCAAATTTTCACATGAAAGTTGTATTAGTGCATGTTAAACGTAGGAAAAAAAATTTGAAGGCCGTAAGAGGAAGCTATCTCCCGTCCGTCATCAAACATGCATTTTCCTCTCGAACCATGAACCTTCTAGTGAGTTGCTCCGCTTGTGAGGGTGTGTGTCCTAACTTTCACAAACAGCCAATTTTTTACCACATCATCTTGGTGGCATGACATTAAATCAAGCAAGGTTTCTTGTTTTTCTGATCATTTTTTAATTTTTTTGGAATTAAAATGCCATGGCATGCACCCCATGCATGTGCCCATGCCTTGAGACCAATATGTTTGAAAATTCCTTCTAATTTACTGCACATGGAATTAACTCGGACACAAGTACACAGAAATATGACTTTTCAGACCGTTATGGTTAGGCGTTGCATGTAGATGTAGTTCAAATTTGAATTACGGTCATTAAATGGTTAGAAAAACACTTAAATGTCTTTAAAAGGTCAAATGACCCCTGAAATTTTCCAAATTTTCACATGACACTTGTATTAGTGCACGTTAAACGTAGGAAAAAATTTGAAGGCTGTAAGAGGAAGCTATCTCCATCCGTCATCAAATATGCATTGTTCCTTCTCGGAACCACGAGCCTTCTAGTGAGTTGCTCCAGTTTGTGAGGGGTGTGTGTTCAAACTTTCGTCAAACATGCCAATTTCTTTACCACATCATCTTGGTGGCATGACATTACATCAACCAAGGTTTCATGTGTTTCTGATTTTTTTTGGAATTAAAATGCCATGTCACTCCATGAATACATATGCATGCATGTGTCCATGTCGTGAAACAAATATGTTTGAAAATTCCTTCTAGTTTACTGCACATGGAATTTACTCGCACACAAGTACACAAATATGATTTTTCAAACCGTTTTGGTTAGGCGTTGCATGTAGATGTAGTTCAAATTTGAATTACGGTCATTAAATGGCTAGAAAATCACTTCAATGTCTTTAAAAGGTCAAATGACCCCTAGAATTTTCAACAATTTCACATTACAGTTGTAGTACTGCATGTTAGACGTAGAAAAAAAAATTGAAGGACGTAATAGGAAGCTATCTCCCGTTCGTCATCAAACATGCATTGTTCCCTCTCGGAACCATGAGCCTTTTAGTGAGTTGCTCCGGTTTGTGAGGGGTGTGTGTCAACTTTCGTCAAACATGCCAATTTTTTTACCACATCATCTTGGTGGCATGACATTACATCAACCAAGGTTTCATGTATTTCTGTTTTTTTTACTTTTTGGAATTAAAATGCCATGCCACTCCATGCCTAATTGTGTCATAGCCGTTAGATCAATATGTTTGAAAATTCCTTCCAATTTACTGCACATGGAATTAAATCACACACAACTACACGAAATATGAGTTTTCAAACCGTTATGGTTAGTTGTTACATGTACATGTAGTTCAAATTTCAATTACGGTCATTAAATGGCTAGAAAATCACTTAAATGTCTTAAAAGGTCAAATGACCCCTGGAGTTTTCCAAAATTTGACATGACAATTGCATTAGTACTACAAAATTTCTCGTTCATTTAAAACACCATCCGTTGGCACTTTACTCCAAATTCGTCTTTAACAGCTAATAAAAAATATCTACAACATCACACGCAGTTGTTTTCTAGGAATGGTTTACGATGAAAATATCTGGGTCTATTTAAGTCTCCCTCCTTAAGCTTCGTCGGCTCGTCTGCTCTAGTGCCGGCAACTCCCGAATCCAGGAATCCTGATCCCCATTCCCGCACCCCCTTATTGCAAAGATGAAGCCGTGGAAACGCTTCGTGAAGGCTCGTACGATGGTCGCGCCCCCCGAAGCGCCGTCATACCGAGAGTGCCACCGATCCAAGATTGAGAGCGGCCGCTTCACCGGAAGGCGCCCGCAGCCGACAAGGCAGCTATGCGACGACAAACCGAAGGCCGAGCGCCGAGCTGCCGCTTGCTCGCCACTAATGTCGCTGGCTGTCTGGTCGAGGCCATCCATGCCAAGATCGAGGATGCACATGCCAAGATATTCCAGTGCCACCTCGACTCCAAAGATGCAACCCACATCTCAAAAAGGCGGCGGTGGCTATGGAGCACCCATTTCATGAGGTCGCCGAAAGGTGAGCCGGAGATGCAGGAGGCGGCAGAGATCGAGGAGCGACGGGAGGAGGAGTTGCGCGTGGCCGAGGTTGAGGTAGAGAAGAGTCTGTCCGTCGACGAATCGGCGGTGGAGTACCAATGCGAGCTCTGGCGCAGCCACTACTACGAGCACTACAACCGTGGCGCCGAGGACGAGGACGCGGTCGACTTCAGTAGGGGGGACGTGCAGTCCACCAACAGCGACATGTCGCCAGGACAAGTCATCGACGTCTCATCTCACACCGGCGATGCATAGGCCAGCGCGGCGACGGATTTGTTAAAATTATCACTACAAAAAAATACACTTTCGTGATGATACGTGTTTGTCATAGTAGGTCACGTTTTTTGTCATGCGTACATCCATGACAAATTTATGACAGAATCAAGATAGTCATACTTGTCTTGTCGTAGAAGTGTTCCATGACATTACCAAAATTATCATCACGGAAGTGTCCACTTCCATGACGATAAATCGCGTGTCACAGAAGTGCTTTCGTAAAGGGTGTCCGGCACATGGCATCCACCGTAACGGAACGCCGCTAAGCTATTGGGCCGGTTTTGATCCGATAACCCGTTAACAGCCCTCGACCAATGGGGATTTTCCACGTAAAATCATCATCGGCCGGAGGAAACACGTGTCGGCTCACCGCTGGCACAGATGTCATCCGCCATTGGACCGAAGGCGCCTATGATACAAATGGCACGCGGCACGCCCAACAGAGGCCCATTCATGTGAAAAGGCCTCGCCGCTTGACTTGGTCAAAAGGTGGCGGGCCGCCCACTAAAGCTCGTTAATCGGCATGTTCGCATATAGCCCATTTACAACTCACAACCTGTGGCCCATTACGCCTCTATACTGAATTAGGCCCAAGAGCGCCATCCGGGCCGTCCAATATGATTCAGCCCGCTTTAACTTCCGCCCATGTGTGGCCCATGACTTCTTTCGCCCATATGAGGACCTTTCTTACTTGGCCCATTAACGGCCCGTGGTGAAATCAATTCGTAATGAACAAGTATCACTTTATACCCATTAACGCCCGTTATTCCATTGTCGCTTTAGCCCAAGTTATCTTCGCCTTCTTAGGGCCCATTGATTCTTGGGCTCATTTGCAGATTCGTTACATACGCCTGCATCGCTATTTTCGCTTGTAGGCCAAATTCAGCCCGTTATTACGGTCGGCCTGCTTGTGGACCGTTAATACGCTGGGCTTTTCATGTAAAAAACCGCTAATGTTTTCATAGATTTATCAACACGCCTATTAACGCCCATTATGGTCCATGAATAGTACGGCCCATGATTGGCCAAATGATGATACGCCCCGTAGAAGGCCCATGGATCCTACGGCCCGTATGAGGCCATGGATAGTACGACCCGTAGAAGGCCCATGGATCGTACGACCCATAGAAGGCCCATGGACCCTACGGCCCGTAGAAGGCCCATTGATCCCTAAGGCCCGTTGTCGGTGTCAAAACCGGTGGATCTCGGGTAGGGGGTCCCGGACTGTGCATCTAGGCGGATGGTAACAGGAGACAAGGGACACGATGTTTTTACCAAGGTTCGGGCCCTCTCGATGGAGGTAAAACCCTACTCCCGCTTGATTAATATTGATGATATGGGTAGTACAAGAGTAGATCTACCACGAGATCGTAGAGAGGCTAAACCCTAGAAGCTAGCCTATGGTATGATTGATGTTCGCCCCACGGACTAAAACCTCCGGCTTATATAGACACCGGAGAGGGTTAGGGTTACATAGAGTGGGTTACAAATGGAGGAGATCTACATATCCAGATCGCCAAGCTTGCCTTCCACGCCAAGGAAAGTCCGATCCCGACACGGACGAAGTCTTCAATCTTGTATCTTCATACTCCGTGAGTCCGCCAAAGGTCATAGTCCGCCATCCGACACCCCTAATCCAGACTCCTCAAGAGCTCTCGAACCAGGCTTCAATGACGACGAGTCCGGGCGCGAGATTGTCTTCGCATTGTAAGGCGGGTTCTCCTCCAATACTTCATAGAAGATTTTGAACACAAGGATAGTGTCCGCTCGCAAAATAATTTCCACATACCACCGTAGAGAGAATAATATTTACACAAATCCAATTTGCTGACGTATTTCGTAGCATGACATCACCCCACGGCCAAGCCTTTATTCAAATCGTTTTTACTGTCCCACCTCAGCGCACTTAGCGAGGCGGTTTCCTTGGCACGTCTTGTTGAAGCAGAGATTGTTTCCCCTTATTCCAAGATTCTCATCAATACGGGCGTGGGTAACCCAACTGTACCATTAATTTACGGTGCTTGGGAGATAAGCGAGTTTTACCAGGCTGGTGGGGGCACATAGTTTTGTCCGCCCATATAAGGGCATAAGGATCCACCTTTTCCATCTACGCCTTCTTCCTCCTTTGCTTATCCATTTTCGCGCACTCGAGCTCCAGCGCCCAAGTCCGCACATCCCATCTCTACCTTCCCCAGCCATGTCCGGAGCGGGAGGCAAGTGGATGGTCTCCTCCGTCACGGAGGGACACATCAAGAAGCTGAGGGAGGCCGGAAACTTGTCTAACGACATCGCGCACCGCTACTGCATTAAGGGGCAGCTCATCCCCACCCCTGTGCCCCATGAGAGGGTGGTGTTCCTCACCCATTTCCTCCAGGACTAGGTTTCCCACTTCACTCGCTTTGTCCGGGGCTCATGTTCTACTACGGCCTGGATTTCCACGATCTGGCCCTGAACTTCATCCTCAACATCTCGGCGCTTATCATCGTGGTGCGAGGCTTTCCTCCGCATCAAGCCCCACTTCGCTTATGGTCAAGACCTTCAATGTCAAGTCAAGGTAGTGGGCGGCCAGCAAGCGGAGTGCGGAGGCGCCATGGTGGGCAAGATGCCCAATGTTACATGGCGCGAGGGCTCCGCGTGGAGACCATAAAGGGGTGGCAATCGGGTGGTTCTACATCACCGAGCCGCGGACTGAATGGGCAGCGCCCCCGATTCCGATCCTGCATCCCCACACGGCTCACCTCCGGAAAGAGAAGGGCCTGTCGGGGTAATTCGAAGAGCGGACCGACTCCAAACTTGGCCCAAGACCTGGTGGACAAAGAGGTTAAACTCGCCAACGTAGTCCAGGTCATGCTCATCCGCCGGATCCTCCCGTGTCAACGACAGGCTTTTAACTTATGGGAGTTCAACCCGGACCAGCACCAAACTCTGACCAGGCTCTTTGACACAACGCACGAGGATGCCTGGAAGATGCCATTCAAGGGCGCCAAGGTTTCCCCTCCCATCATCGAGGATCACAGATTCCGCGCGAAGCGCCAAGCCAGCGTAGTAAGCTTATTTTACCCTTTACGGGATACTTGTTTTTCATAGTTTAACTCTATGCGGATCTAAGCTCCCGCCCTTTGACAGAATGGCGTAAGAAGACCGGCAGATCGACCGTCCGCCCTTTGCTCAAGATCCAGCAGATGCCCACTTGACGGGTTGCTGGTCCCGGCACCTTACGTGGTTCCGGAGAAGAAGGCCAAGAAGAAGACCACGGGAACTCAAAAGAGTTCCCGGCGCCCGGTGGTGCCGGATTCATCGTCCGATGACCTCGAGACGCACTCCTCCTCCAAAGACGAGGAGGAGGAAGAAGAAGCCTCCCCTCCAATGGGGAGGAATGAAAAGGAAGGCCGCCTAACCGGGGGGCTGAAGGTCCAAGAAGGAAGGACCCTTCCTCCGGACTATTTCCACCAACGCCGACGACGGCGAAGAGGAGTGGCCATCCAGAGCCAAGCCCCGCAAAATCGTAAGTATCCGGATACCGTAATAACTCATGGCATTCCTTTATCGCACAAGATCTTCCGACGCAATGTAATCATGCAGTCCGCCATGCCCAGCTCGACCCTTTGTCGAAGCGGATCCTCGATTCGCCGATGTGAATAGCCTTTCACTTCCGACTGCTACCTCCCTTGTCCCACGGACGATGCCGAGGTTTAGTACCAAAGGGTCCAAGCCAGAGGCGGTGGTCTCGAGGCGCCGCAAAGCACCTCCCGGACTCAGCGCAAGGGGATAAAACCCAAGGGCTCTAATCGCCCCGGGCCGACACCGCACCGAACCTTCAACGGTTCCGATCCGCAGTGCCCCTACTAAGAAGGGCAAGTTTATGACACCAGTGACCTCCGCCCAACCGAGGCACCGGATAATCTGCTGGAGGTGCTTAACGGCACCTCCATCGACGAGGAGCACCGCACTATTATGCGTGTGGTGATCCAGGAGGTTCAGTCCGCCAAGAGCGGGATGACTCAAGCTCGTGCCAGCCTTCTAACAGGCTTTGAGGTATGTATTTAAGATATGTAAAAATATTACCGCATAGACAGAGCCCCTCGATGTTAGTTTGGTGTTCGGAAAGAAAAGCCGAACCGAGGATCAAAAAGATATACGCAGGAGTCTAACATAAGTATGTCAATATGGGAATGCAAAGCTGTGCTTCAGACCTCCGCCAGACCGATCAAGGAGGTCAATGCATTGAAGCAGAGCCTCGAGCGGTCCGAGAACGAGCTCGGCCTTGCCAAGAAGCATCTCGAGGACAAGGAAGTTAAGCAATACATTATGTAAGTATATAAAAAAGATGTGTTTGCAAAAATGACAGGACTAACGTGAGTATTACAGGTCCACAACCTGTGGCGACTCAAGGAAGCGCTGTCCAAGGTCAAGAAAATGCGGCCGTGGAGCGCACTCCACGAGAAAAGCCGGAGGCGCGGTGGCGGAGGTGCAGCAAGAGCTCTGTGCTCGTGGAAAAACACGAGTTTGAGCTTGACTCAAAGACTCAAGAGTCCGAGCTCGCCGGGCGCTTGAGAGCGCCAAATCTGCCAAGGCCAAGCCCAAAAAGCCTCCAGAAATTGAGGCGATGAAGAAGATAGCGGCGGTAAGGCATTCTTTATGCAAAGCAAGCACGTGAAAGTGAATTACTTGTTACTTATCCGAGTCCGAGCTCTCCAGAGCATTCGCAGATCTTCCCCGAGTGTGTCCGACGCTGCCGTGATTCTACCGAGCCAAGAGGGAGCTCGACGGAGAAGGTGTTCTCGTCTCAAGATGCGATGCCGGAAACCCGGTGCCCTTTGAGCGACCAGCTGAAGTAGCTGGTCGAGCTCCATAAGGTGGCCGAACAGGCCATGAAGGGTCTCGAGTCCGCCGTGGCTCGGGAAGTCATGCCTGGAGCTACTTCTGGCTGGTAAGGCGGCCGGTGGATGCCTGTCCAAGGCTTGAAGTCATCAAGCGCTCAGATGCATCTAAGGTGCCTGCTGGCCCTTGACCGTGCTAAAGTGCACTGGGGCAAGATGGACGCCGAGAATCTTGTGACGGACGGACCACCGCCGGCAAGGAGCATCGCAAGCCCGAGATGTATTATGAGGGCGCCCTCAAGGGTGCCCGCCAGATAGCGGATGAGTGCTCCAAAGATGTAATTTTGAGTAAACTCGATTTGTGATCCTCAGATGCTGAAAACTTGTTCAAATGCGCTAAGCAACGCTTTTGAATTTAAAATATTACCTTCAGGCGGCCGCTTATTAAATTTGAGAGATGGTGAGTCATCGCTTCGCCCCCATGCCACGAAAAGCTGGGTGTTCGGATAAACTTGAGCTTTTTTTCCCATTATTGGGTCCTTCGAGGAGGCGCCAACACAACGTAACAAGGCAATCGGACAATAATGCTTGAACACTCTCACTTAGCCATAGAATTCTATAATTTTAAATTTCGACGAAGCCCCTAGTATTCGGAAGACCGAGTTCGGGGCCCTATCCATGCCTAGGCCAGTCAAAGCCGACTCCTCGCTCTAAGCGCCATAAGTCTTTAGGGACTCGAAAACCTCTCGAACAGCGACCAGCTCTCGCCTATCATGACGGGTCAGTTTTAGCTTTCTCCACCGAGGTGCTTAGCCCAGCTCAACCGGGCACAATCGCAGTTGGTTCTCCCAAAGGCTACCTTAGCCGATATAACGGAACGTAAGGTACCAAAACATGGGAGCCGGGCAAACCCAACTATTGACCCAAGACATGATTCGAGCCGATGCATATAATGCTATAAGTTCGGGTGCCGACTCATGAGAGTGTTCGGACTTCACACCATATTCTGGGGTACGTAAGCCCTCTGGTGTATTGGCCGTACTAAAGTGTACGGTTGCATAATGTCATAACTGAACATATTTTTATATAAAATGAATGCAATAATAGACAAAAGCTATGTATTGTTTATTCAAAAGTCTCTGTGTAAAAGCAGTAACGATACAAATAGTGCGATAAGCAAGAGATGGGACTATTTGACATGTCCCCTCTAGGGCGAAGCTGCGGGATGATATGTGAAACAAGTATACTGCTCATTATAGAGACCACATGGACACTCGACGTAGCTTTCTGCGTCACTGGTTGTTGCATCATGTGTTCAACGATTATACTGCCGGAAAGGCCTTCCGGAAAGTGGAGTCCTGAAAGTAAGAAAAAGGAATGACAAAATCGGGAGCCCCTAGTGAGGTTGAGCCGCATTTTGGGCATGCCGTGGTCGTGCTCCTCCCCTATGCCCATGGTATTTCCAGAGTGTAGTTATGTACGCCAGTAGTACTGGTTTCGCACTTTTGCGAGGGCTGGGTTAGCCGCATTGCTACACGTGCTCGGAACGTGCAGCGGTCTTGTTGTAGGTTACCCGGCTGCTTGACGGTGTCCCGGACGCTTAATGGCCGGATCGAGAATTGCCTTGAGAGGCTGCTTTGTACTTCCGCCGCAAGGGCCGCCGATCCTCCTCCGCTCGGAGAGAGTGTTCGTGTTTCCATTGACCGTAATGACTCCTTGAGGGCCTCGCATATTGATCTTGAGGTATGCGTGAAAGCGGCACCGCATTGAACTTTGCAAATGCGGTTCGTCCGAAAGAAAGGCGTGATAGCCATCGCGAACGAGACTATGTCAAGATTAACTCTCGCTTCGAAATTATCCGGGATCCAAGACCACCTCAAGTGTAATCGAGCCTGCATAGCTTGGCCTCTACACCGGTATGACGCCTTTAAAGGTCGTCTTTGTGGGTTTAACTTTGAGGGATCTATGGCCATTTTTTGCATCAGATCCCGATAAAGCAGGTTCAGGCACGCCGCCGCCCATAAGGACTCTAGTGAGGTGAAATCCACAATGATTGGGTCTAGAACCAATGCGCGAATCCGCCATGGTGGATGCTAGTGGTGGTCCTTCGATCAAAAGTGATCGGGCAGAGGACCATGGGTTGAACTTTGGGGCGACTGGCTCCAACGCATATACGCCCCTCGAGTGCACGCTCGCCCCTTTTGGGTATGTGGGTTGCGATATCATGTTCATCGTCTGCACTTGTGTGGGGAGCCCTTCGTCCCCTATTGTTCGGGCGGCCGGGCTCCTCCTCGTCATCACTATGGAGCCCTTCTCATTGTTTTCGGCGCTTAACTTGCTCTGCTGCTTGAACACCCAACGATCCCCTCATGGTGTGGTTGGCTGCTTTTGGGGTGCCATGTATCCGCACGGTGATCGAGTATTCAGTCCAAACCGGACGGGCTCGGAGTATTTCTTTTGAATGGCTTTTTCCGCTGACCGGGTTTAGAGCCTCTGAATCCGGCATTAACTGCCGTATCCTCAGCATTGTCACCGTTAATGCGGCGCTTTTGCATGTTGCGACGTGACCTGCCAATGATGTCCTTGGTATCCGAATTACCAGGGCTCTTGGTCATGTTATTACTACGAGCTAGCCAGCTGTCTTCTCCCATGCAAAAGCGGGTCATGAGTGTTGTGAGGGCTGCCATGGATTTCGGCTTTTCCTGTCCTAGGTGCCGGGCAAGCCACTCGTCACGGATGTTATGCTTGAAGGCTGCAAGGGCCTCGTGTCCCGGACAATGACTATTTGATTTTTCTTGTTAGGAACCGTGTCAGAATTGTCCGCCGATTCCTCCTGCTGCTGAATTATGTGGCTTAGGTCATCGGCGCTCTGTGGTCGCACATAGGTGCCTTTGAAGTTGTCGAGAATGCGGCTTCCGTGTCCTCCCAACAACCAATTGATTCTGGCCGGCAAGCTGTTAAGCCAATGCCGAGCTGGTCCTTGCTTGAGTGGGAGGTATTTGATGGCGTAGATCATCACCGGGCCATGTGGATATGAAGGAGATAATCCTTGATCCATACCGCCGATCTGTTGTGCCATCGTATGATTCGATGTTTACGGGTTTGAAACCCTCGGGATTTGATGATCCATTACTTCATCCGTGAAGCATAGTGGGTGTGCGGCGCCTCAGATAATATATCACGACGTAGCTCAAATGAGCTTTGTCTACTGTGTTCGGCCCGGCCGGATTTGCCATATCCGGCATGACGGTTATCGTCACGTGTCGTGGGGCGCCCACGCGATCCATAGATCAACCTTGTTTGCCTTGCCTTGTCCTCCAATATATCTCGCAGGTCTGGCGCGTTTCCCCGTGCCTTGGTATTTTTGGAGCGACGCCGGGGTGAGGCTTGAGTGGAGGGCCGAGAGGCCTCTCTGTCGCGGCCACGGGGTGGCCGATCGTCTGCATCATGCGCTGGTGATGTAGGTCTAGGTGCTTCCTCCTCTAATCTGGGTAGCAGCCTGCATTTTGGGTAGCTCTAGGTGCTTCCTCCTCTAATCTGGCTGCAAGGACTTCAGTCCATCTGTCGGCTAGCAAGTCTTGGTCTGCTCTAGGCTGTTGCTGTTTTTTCTTGAGGCTGCTCGCCGTGGCCATAAGCCCGCGCTTGAAACGCCTTGTTCGACGGGATCCTCGTGCACGACAAATTGCTGTCGCCGAGGCTTGCCTCGCCTTCGGAGGGAGGCATGTAATTATCGCCCTCTACCTCTCTGTCCGCCGCCTCTCATGAGGGCTGGTTTCTCCATCCTCCCCGCGCTGAATCCTGCTAGAGGGGATTGTCTTCGCACCGTCCGGGTGTTATTATCTCCCGTGCGGAATCGCCGCTTTTGTTGTGGCGGATTTAGAGCGGCCACCGACGCCGGCGCTTAGGCTGTTTCTTGGAGGGGTCATCCTCCGCTGCTCCATCGCCGCTCCTTCTTTTGGGGTGTCCACCATGTATATGTCATACGCACGGTGGGCTTCCAAAGGCCCTATAGGCACTGGTTCTTGGTCATCTCCCTGCATCGGCGCCCATACCGCCGATGTCTTCGAGTCGGTTGAGCATGTCGGTTAAATCATCGACAAGGCTACAAAGTGGGTGGAGGGTGGGCTTTGAATTTATTCGTCGTCCGCATCCCAACATTGCTGACCATAGTCCGGCCAGGGCTCTCCTGATAAAGAGAGAGATTTTAGTGAATTCAGAATGTCGCCAAAAGGCGAGTGCTGAAAGATGTCCGCGGCGGTGACCTCCATGATCGGGCGCCTCAATCGGGTTCGATTGAAGGGCGAAGGTTCGGAGTCCGGAGAGGAGTCCGACACCTTGAGTCACGAGCCGCAGCGAAAGGTATGGTGTTCGCCCGACGCCAGAGATTGCAGCCCCCGGGCGTGTCCAGCCACCCGCCCTCGACATGCAGCTGATCGGATCCGAGCTAAAGGTCGGAGAGGACACCGTGCGGCTCCAAGGCACTGCTCGCGGCAGAGCTAGATCATGCCCATCGTGATGCAAGGCGACGCGGTGGCTGTGGCTCGAACCCGTCAAGATCAAGTCTCCATGGACATCGGCCGTAGTTCAAACTTTCAAATCTGACCTGATGGCCAGGGGCGAGCTGATCTGCTCCAGATGGCTGCTTAATTGGCCCGCAAAGCAAAGCCGCCGAATACGAAGATCTGTCCGGGAGAAAAGTTCGCTCGACCGCATCGTTGTTGATTTATCGGAGGAGCCATCGGGCCTAAAGATGACGACACGCAGGAACTCTCAATGAAAGCACCAATGTCGGTGTCAAACCGCGGATCTCGGTAGGGGGTCCCGGATCGCATCTAGGCGGATGATAACATGAGACAAGGGACACGATGTTTTTACCTGTGTTCGGGCCCTCTCGATGGAGGTAAAACCCTACTCCCGCTTGATTAATATTGATGATATGGGTAGTACAAGAGTAGATCTACCACGAGATCGAGAGGCTAAACCCTAGAAGCTAGCCTATGGTATGATTGTTGTTCGCCCCACGGACTAAAACCCTCCGATTTATATAGACACCAAGAGGGTTAGGGTTACATAGAGTCGGTTACAAATGGGAGGAGATCTACATATCCAGACGCCAAGCTTGCCTTCCACGCCAAGGAAAGTCCCATCCCAACACGGCACGAAGTCTTCAATCTTGTATCTTCATAGTCCAGTGTCCGCCAAAGGTCATAGTCCGCCATCCGGACACCCCTAATCCAGACTCCTCACCCGATATAAGGTCGATGGATCCTACAGCCCGTATAGAAGGCCAATGGTCCCACGGCCAACGAAGGCCCATGGATCATACGCCCGCAGGAGGCCCATGGTTACAACAATCCGTGTGTTGCCATGATTATTTTGGCCTAGTTACCAAAAAATAGGCTATTGTGGCCACTAGAAAACACGTAAAAAGAACTCGCAGTGACTACAAGCAAACAACTAAACAAGACAATAAGGAAATAAATAAGCAAGCAATTAAGGCTAGCCTATTATCGCTATTACACATATTACATCCATCGGGCATCAAAGTTCGCCACCAAAGGCAAATATAGGGAACAAAGCAGCATATTACATACATTGGTCAAAAATTGGCCACCAAGGCAAATAAACGCGCAGCAAAACAAGAGCATAATCAAACAACTTTAGAAGAGCTCAAGAAGCGCTATCCTCGGTATCCACCATGCTGGCAATAAGCTTAGCAAGCTGATTAGCTTTGTCCTGCTTTGGCGCTAAAATCCTCCAACGCTTGTTGCACCGTAAAGTATGCATCCGAATGCTCCAGGACTTCAGCATCCTTCCGCTTGTCGCAGACAAACCGATCGATGTCTTTCACTTGTAGTTGAGACTCAAGAAACCGAACTGATTCGCATAAAGGAGTTTGAATAGCTTGTGCATGTGGTAGTGGCCAGAACTCAAACACTAAACCAAGACAGACTTTGGGGTTGTCTCACTGTCTTCAAGATAGTCTTCCTTAGCTGTTTTATCAGCTTTGTTGGAGACCAACAAGGATGTGTCACTATCCCGAACCTTATCTGCATTACTTCCTTTACCATTGCTTAATAAGGCACTCTTCCCCAATATTCTCACAAGATTCTAAAAGAAGAAACAAGGCATACATAACAAGTTTAGCATGTCCTAGTATATGAAACTCATTTCGGTGAACTAGTTCATTAGTAAGGTGGACAGGATTAAACTACCAAGTCTTCTATTGCCAAGTACTAGTACATAATAAAAGCATCAAACAAACATATATCTATGTCCTATGGTCACTGCATTGTCTTGCCAAATCAAAATAGAGACATGGTTCAAATCATATCAGTTCAAGACAAAGCAGCAGTGAAAGAATACAAAGCGTGGGAGACTACACGGCACAACAAGATTTCAGATGGGTACCACGGGTCTACATGTACAACAACACTATTGGCTCACAGATGCTAGTAATGTGCATGATATGAAAGTCAACTCATACACAATTGAAATTGAAATCAACAAAGCTATTGATAAGAGAAAACTGTTAAAGAAACATGCGGAACATACCTGCTGTGCCATTGGAGTTTCGATTGATCCTTCAATTTAAAAATAAGTTTGTATGAGTAAATACAAGTGATACAAGAGCAAAGCAATCATAGTTAAAAAGGCTACTTAAGCGAAGCTTTTGCCGCTTAGGCTCTAGGCGCTATAAAACGCATTATTAAGATAACTACGCATAATCTGTATAATCGCGCATAAGCATGCGCTTTGGTCAGAAAGCGCAAGGCGTGGCAAACGCACAATTAACGCCTAGCTTTTTGAACTATGATAGCAATGGAATCTTAAATTAGAACAATTGTTCTTCAGGTTTAGGCACTTGTTCTACATGAACAGTAGTACAAGAAGAAGCAAGAATAAAATACTTAAAATAGAAAATGAGCTCATAGACCTTACCACATTCTTGGTTCGGACCAAGATAGAACAAGGCGCTCCTACCATCGCCCAAAGAAATGTGTCTCAGGAGAACGTAAGGAATTTGATGAGTTTCTTTGCCGGTGAAGTATGTTTTCTTCTGTAATTCCGATATCGCCACCAAGCATTCTTGAAGATAGAAGAGGTATTAGCACAGGTTACCTCATCCCGAAGTTTCCAAATCGGTCCTTCTCTATAGAGAAAATGGGAAAATTTGCTGTATTATAACCATCATGGAGGTAGGATGTATGGGACGAAGCAAAGTAATTGCCATGAATAACATTACTTACACATAACTCCTCGGACAAACACCTGCAATCGCATTTTCCTTCATCTTCAGATAATATTTCCAAGATGGGAAGATACGCACATACGATTTAACAACATCAAATGCGATAGATGCTAAACCACGACGGCTGGTTGTGCTTCCTCCACAGAATAGGCGATTAACCGTGGAGTTGGGGTTCGCCAGATAGTACCGCCCTTTGGGCACCGGAGCTGCCTTACTAACTGCTCTTGTTTGGGAGCTCTGTGGTGGAGATGGTGCTGTGTCAACAGGAACTGGGTTACTATCGGCTGGGTTGGGGTTAGATTGGGTGAAGCTGTTTCTCCGTCCATCGCAGAGGGAGTACAATCTACACGAGAGTTTGGGTTATGTGGTAGGGCTGGTTCTTGTGCATGTACAACCGGTGCTATCTCCACCAAGAGGTAGCACTGCTTTTATTTGAAGACCGTGTTTTATTCCGCTAGATATCGCATCACCCGCCCCAATTCAAATGGCTGATAAACAGAAACATAGTTGAATGTACGACATTGTATGAGAGATGATGCAATAGATAGTGTGGAAAAAGAGGGCATGAAATAGTTGACATGTATATTGTTTAACTAAAATGGATAGCATGACATAATTTCACATATATGATGTCTATCTAAACTGGATAGCATAGCATAACATAATTCAAAGATATGATGAATAACTAAACAGATCGCATGACATAATTCACCTACATGTTATCTAAGTAATCAGGATCGCATCATTTAATTCACATATGTGATTTATATGCAAATGAGGGCATTCAATATGATGTCCTAACTAAGAACATGGTGTTGAATATTGTGTATATGATGTCTAAACTATGCAATGCAAGACACCGTATGCATGATATGAGCAGTATAACCGCGTGCAAGTTAGAGCATACACATCGCTGGGGAATAGGACTGGTCATCTGTCTCCTAATCCATCTCGAGGAGCTATCAAGACCAAACAAGAGATCTGCTTCGGCTGTAGCACTGCTCGCTCCTCAAGGCCTTGTTTTCACTCCAGATTTTTCCATCTCCCACCCAAATGGCTGATTCACAGTGAAGAGTAGTTTAATGTACAAACATTGTCGATAAATGGAAATGTAATGAAGAAAATGATGGGCAAGATATCATTCAAATATATGATGCCTGGTTAAATAGGATGGCATTGCACATTTCACATATATTATGGCTGGCTAAAAGACATGAGACCGCATAATTCTATATATGATATAGAAACTAAACAGTGGCATTACGTAACATGTCTCAATCTAAGCAGATGACATATATGATGTCAAAAGTAGGCACTGCAAGGCAACATATGCATGATATGACTAACATCATCATGCCAAGGTAGAGCAAACACCTTGGGGTAAATAGGAGTGGTCACGGCCTCGAATACGCCTGTAACAGATATCTTCCTCTCGATTACAACTGGAGAGGGGTGGGGAGGGTTTGCCATTGAACCCACCATGGAGCGATGTTTGCATGACATTGTATTGCCGCAAAAACTCTTCTCTTTTTCTCTACATGTTCAAGATGACTGTGTACAATATCCTATATGCATACAAAAAAAATATGGTGAGATTATGTAAGGAGAGCATGCAGAAATTTAGAGTGATGGTAACAACCAGGTGGATCGACGCTTTTCCGCTGAACCAAAATAGCCCTAATGGATTGACATGATGTATAGTAATAAGTGATGCAACAAGTGTACAACCTCTTTGTCAGAGCCGTGTCGACCTCAAAGATCATTGGGTTGGTCGTCAAGCAGCTTGAGGCAGAGGTGGTGTCGGAGGTGTGGAGGAAGATCCGAGGAATCAGAGACGGCGCCCGTGGCACTGCTCACAGTGATGGATCGTTCTATCGTTGGAGCAGCTCCGTGAGCCGAAGACGTCAAGGTTGAAGCAAAGACAAGATGACATCGCAATCTCAAGTGGATTCCAATAGCATCTCCAATAGATGATGTAAAATGGATGTAAAATTAACATCACCAAAAACCACCGACTACAACAGATGAGGTAAAAACTGTTGACTCGAACTTAATCGTTGAAACTGAAATTTACTGTGGAATCTGAATGCTACTATCGAAATGAACGCAATGGTAGCAGAGAGGCACTTGACATGTAGTTTAGGAGGGCCTCAGCTCATCTTCAACTCGCACCCTCGAGCCGCCAGCCACCATCGGCCCCCTGGGCCGCCGCCTCAAACACCCGCCACCGCCGCCTGCCAGCTCCTTCTAGGCCCCCGCCCCACCCCGAACCCTAAGATAGATAGTGGGTACCTCCGCGAGCCCCGCCCCTGCTGCCATGTGGTTCTTCCTTAACTCCGCGAGCCTCTCAAACCTGAAAATCGATCGACCCAAAAGTTGATTCAGTCGATCAAGTGTGGCTTAATCGAGCAGAGCAGCAGCACGAAAGGAAGGGAGAGCAGCAAGAGAAGCAGCGAAGGAAGGACGAGCGAGAGTGAGCAGCAAGAAGCAAGCGAAGGAAGCGAGATCCGGAGCAGCAGCAGCAGATCCGTCTGGTATGCTGCTGGGCCAAGGGGCCTCAGACTGGGGAAAGCCGCCGTGGAGATGTCGCCATGGAGCGGCTAAGGTAGCCGCCCATGGGGTGCGGGATGGAGCACTGTCGGTGCCGGAGGTCGAGTTAGGGAGAAGGTGCGATGCGATGAGTGTACAAACTCTTTGGTGGCGCTGAGTAGGCCTCGGCCGTCCGAGGAGTCGGTGAGGATGTTGCGGTTCGGTGGAGCAGGTTAAGGCGGCGCTGTGGGGATGGAGCAGCCGCGATAGACGAGGCGATCATTGAGCAGCTCCTTGAGGTGGAGGATGGGGCGGCTGAACCGGCGGATGGCGAGATGGACGACTGATCCTCATCCGGGAGGTGGACGAGGGACGCCGAGCTGTTGCGTGGACGACGCTGCCGGGAAGAGGCTCTGCTGGGCAGCGGTGACGTGGCGGACGGAGGAGGGTGGGGTTTCGCGGCTGGAGCGGAGGGGTTATGGCGGCCTGGGATTTCGAATGGCAAAAAGGGGGCGATGGGAGGGGGTGAAGCATGACTTAGGGTCGCGCTTGTCCAAAATGTAGGGTGTGTTACAAAAGTACCCCCCACCGATTTGTGTTGGAGATATGCCCTAGAGGCAATCATGTATGATGATATTTCCTATGTGTTTATGAATAAAGATAGTCCTTGGACATTATCAATGATGTGTATCGCAAGCACGTGACTTGTTTGTGGGACTATGCATTGTATGATGACTGTCCTAAAAGGTCCCTAGTCGAAGGGGCTGTGTGGACGCCAAGAGCCGACTAGACTAGCATATGACACGGTCGATGGCTCGGTCTCACTAGCCATGGAGCATTGGATGCTAATCGGATAATATGGACTTGAAGGTCTGGTCGGATTCGACATAGTCGGATCCGAGTCGAGATAAGGTCCGAGTCGGACAGACCCAACTATGAGACGCAGCGATATGTCATCTGTGAGTCTCTAGTACAACATAATGCTCTATGTCCTAAGACCTGAGCGACGCATGTACTCGAGATGGTGATAGACATGCTTTGGGTCGACGTAAACGCCACTCCGTGATCGGTAGTTACAAAGGTAGGTTTCGGTTTGTCCAATCCCATGCTCACAGACATGGTCGAGCAAGATGGGATTTGCCCTCCGATCAGAGAGATATACTGGGCCCCTCGTGTGATCCGACCAGAACAGCATGGCTATGCGACAAGGATTATGAGATAATCCGGATTGTGGTCAGATCACCGAACGAGAAAGAGGTCGGGCTAGCACAAGGATGACAGTCTCGCCTTGAGCCCGACAAACATATATCGTAAGCGCAAAGGGAACAGAAGTGTGACACGCCAGGCAGTGTTCGCTTAACCAGCTTCATAGTCTGCTTGGTGGTCGGCATGCCTTGCTAGAGGCCGCTACTAACCGTGCATGTCGGAGGTGATCCGAATCGTGACCAAGCCGACTTGAACCTAAGGGGTCGCGCGCTTAAGAGAAGGAACCTACGAGGTCAGTTCAGAGGGACACCGGTCGGATGGGATCCGAATCGACTAGGAATGTGACCGAATAGACTTTGGGCTTTAGGGTCCGTGGCGAGGCCCAAGTGTTGAGCCCAGCAAGCGGATGCCTATATAAAGTGGAGGTGCGGCACACTCAGCGGTTGATCGCTTCGCGCTATGGCTAGGGTTTGCATGTGTTGCGAATAGCCACCTCCACTCGCCGACCGTGGTGATCGACTCTAGCAGTCCGCCGACGACGCTCCTCCCGCGACGCTGGATACCGTTAGAGGCGGTGCACTTGCGCCGCTTCCAGCGAACTCAGACGTGGGATCGGACGACCGCCGCCGAGGGAGACCGAACGAGGAGGAGACGATCCACGCGACGCTGCCCCAACTCTTCTTTCGCTGCACGGCATCATGCTGCCTAGTGGTAACGAATCTGTGATCCATCTCCCGTAGCATGTTCCTGGATGTTCTACGCGTAGGAATTTTTAATTTGCAGTCGACGCACCCTACCATAGAACCCAACAATTTGAACTAGCGGCCCTTTCGGCTCAGGGTTAGGAGGGGGATTTCGTGTGTCGGGATTTGGCAGCTGGAGGGAGTTTTCGGCGCGTTGTAATTTTGGGATAGCAAGGCGTGGGTTGTGAAGGCGCCAGTTTTGGGAGCACGATATCTGAATTTTCAGGATATAACAAGACGCTGGTTGAATTTTAGGACAAGCCTAACATGTAGTAATATTGTACTTGTAATGCACTCAAATCAATTCGCACTTCCTCAACCAAAAAGAAAACGAAAAAATAAAACTATTCACACCACACAAAGAGAGAGTCTTGCCCCATTTTACTATACAAATGTTATTCAAAGTTATTCTCCTTCCATCTATATAGGGCCTAATGCATTTTTCGATGCTAACTTTGACCAAATATTAGAGCAATGATATATGACATGCAACTTACACAAAGCACACCGTTAACTTCATCTCGTGAAAGGTTCTTTCAATGATATAATTTTCACATTGTGCATGTCATGTACTATTAATCTTGTCAATAGTCAAAGGCGGTCTTAAAATCTCATTACGCCCTATATATATGGAAGGAGGGAGTATGAATCCATGTTATGTCCGTTAATTTTTTTCGCTTGTCAGATAATGTCAGAACCTACTGTACTCAACATTTTAGTGCATTCCAAATGTCTATACCACCGCTGCAATTCGAACTAAATTTGAATTCGCTTTCTATTTCAATAAGAATCTACAATCATGATTGTTGCCAACTTCAACCATCATAGTTTCCTTGCTATCCGCCAGATATAAATCAGACGGCCTATAATGCAGGATGGCAGGCACACCATCATCAACAACTCCGCTTTTTATAAGAGTAGAGATAAAATATATTAAATGTAGTATAACATGTTCATAAACACACCATGTGTATCAACGTTATATATATTCACACATGCGCCGGTTTAAAACACTATGATAAATTCTTCAAATATCCGAATTCGCTTTTATAATGAAGTATATATGATCTCTATTCGCCTTTTACACCCACACAACCCTCTTATCTTTGTAGCTAGAGCTAACTTTCTCTTGTGCATGCACACGCCAAGATCCCTCTCACCCTCCCTCAAAGATTCTCTAGCTCCATCACAAAAATTGCTGCTTCACTTTAGGTTGTTCACCCACTGTGTGTAGGCCCCCAACCCCTTCTTTACGGCACACATCGATCGATATGCCTCTCTAGCCAGTGTGCCTAGCACAAACACAAGCTTCCCTCTTCTCTTGTCACCGCCAATGCCTCACTCCCACCACTCTTTTCATCGCTCGTGCACTCGCACACTCCAACCCGCCGATCTAGTATGCCTCTCGCACCACCTCCTACATGCATCCCTCTATCTCTATCCTTCTCCTTGTGCCTCGCTTGCTTCTAACACACACATGCATGTATACCGGTCGATCTCCCAACATATACCGGATCGACTTTAACTACCCCCCATCGATTGACGCACTCTCACAAGTTATGTCTCCTTTCTAACAAAGGGCGCATTGATCTTCCTATGTAGTTATATCTGCTACCACAGCCACATCGTCCCCCTCATCATTTGTGCATGCCGCCACCCGCCGCTCAGTCACACGCACGCACCGGCCACAACAAGCAGCCATCTCCTATCTTATTGATATTATGGCGTGCCCTCCGCTTGTCTAGCAAGCCTATCCCACCATTTGTTAGAAGCAACCCACTACCACCCCTCCAACCCTCCAGCTCGCTCTCTCCCAACCTTATTCCTCTCCTCGACATATGCATGGATGTCGATCGATCTCCCTTAATACATGAGGCAGATCGATCTCCTTAATACATGAGGTAGGCCTCTCTCTCCTCCACACATATACCAGCCATTGTACCTCTATACTTAATTGGGCCTCCTCTTTCCCCACCACACACCGATAGTCGAAGCCAGGGTAGGTATCCATGCCACAGAGACAAACCGCACATGTCCCTCTCACGCTCCAAAGAGGGCCACCCACTCTATATCTTTGACGTGGCACACAGAAATTGACGACACTTTTATCGATCACACAAGCACACACACACACACATCATCCCTCTTTTCGATTCTATGGACACCTCAAGCCGGTGATATGTAACGCCCGGGTGGTTATGCAACAAGAATCATCCCGTTCGTTAATTAACCTCTCGTTAATTCGGACCCGCCCTAAAACAAAAATTAAAACTAAAACAAACGATAAAGAGTTCAAAATAAGTTCTAAAATGTTCCGGGTTTTCTAAAATAACTAACCTAATATTGGTGGGTGCAATACTTTTTACAAAATGCCGAGCATTTTAAATAAACCAAAACAGAAAAAGGAAAAATAACAAAAGAAAATAAATAAAAAAAGGAGGGGAAGACCCCCCCCAATGCCCATCGCCCCTCCCCTTGGCCCATCCCCTTCCCCCGGCCGCCCACCGCCCAGCCACCACCCCACTTACTCCTCCCCACCAGCGGCTAACCCTAGCCACCGACCGCACTCCCCACGCGCGCCTCCCTTCTCTCTCCTCGATCGGATCGGGGCGGAGACCACCCCGATCAACCTTCCCCCACTCCCACTCACTGCCACCTCCTCTGGCCACCACAGCCCCGGCCTCCTCCTCCTCCGACGCCTCGAAGCTCCCTCCTCCCCGTCCGCTTCTCAGGCCTCTCCACTGCTCGGCCCGGCCTCGGGCCTGTCTGGCCTCCCCCGACCCTCCCCGACGGACTCCCGACCCCATCGAGCCCGGCTGCCGAGTCCCCGCCTCCCCCGTGAGGCTCCCTCTCTCCCTCTCCCTCTGCCGGGCGACTGGCTCCGGCCACAAGCAAGAGCGAACGCCTGGCCCCCTTCACGCTGCTGTCAGCCAGGCCCCCGACCGCCCTGTGTCGCCAGACGGTCGCTGGGCTGCAGCACTCCGGCCACCCCGATCCTCTCCTTCCTTTCCCCTCCGACCCTGGCCAGGTTCTGACTGCCCGCCACCGCCTGCCCCTCTCCTTCCTTCCTCTGACGGCGATTCACCTGGCCTCTAGCGGGCGCCTAATCCTCGCCTCGACTGGCCCTCCTTCCGCCTTCAAGGCGCCTCCCGAACTCACCGACCTCTGACCTCGCTGCCCTGCCCGAGCCACCACCCCGCCTGTCACTGCCACTCACTCGGCTGGCCACGGCCAGGCTGTGGCTCGGCCAGGCTGCCCTGGTGGCCTCGGTCGCCTCGGTCGCGCCTCGATCCGCCTCGATCGGCCTGTCGGCATCGCCAAGCCGCCATGCTACTGATTTGGCCATAGGCCACTCGACGTGGGGGGCCCCACCCCAAATGGAAAAACAAAGAACGCTTTTAAATAAAAAATGTAAGCTAAAATGGAAATAGAAATGAATTAAATTAATTAGCTAAATAATTAATTAATTAATTAATTAAGCAATTAATTAATCTAATTAATTCGGATTAATTAACCCTAGTCATTAGTTAAATTAATTGGGTAATTAATTAAACTAATTAATTTCTGAATTAATTACCCCTAATCATTAATTAACTTAATTAACTAAGGTTAATTAACTTTGATTAGGCTAATTAGTTAATAGAGAATGACATGCGGACCCACTGTCAGGTTGACTCACCAACCCTGTTGATCGATGACGCCAAGATGACCTCATGCCGATGTCATAAATGCAATTTCGAAATTAATTAAATAATTAATTAAAATTCCGAAATTAATAAAATCTTTTATAATCATATCTTTTAATCCGTAATCCGGATTAAAATAATTTCAACATGAAAGTTGCTCGTAACGACGAGACGAATCCGGATACGCAATTCGCTCGCCCACCACACACCCTAACCTATCGAACCTGCAAACTTTCCTCTCCGGTTCATCCGTCTCGACAGACGTCTCGAACCGGATAACTTCCCGATGTTTTCCCCTAACCAAGACTTCTCTTACCACGTTAGGGCACGCCTAGCATCGCTTGGCATGTCATGCATCGTTATGCATCTCACACTTTGTATTCATTGTTTCTTCCCTCTTCTCCTAGAGACTACGAGACCGACGCCGCACTGCCGCTTCGACCACAAGGTTGACGACTCTCTCTTGCCAGAGCAACCAGCAAGCCCCCTTGATCACCAGATATCGCTTACTTTTATCTACACCGCTTGCATTAGAGTAGCATAGCATGTTACTGCTTTGATACTCCTATACCGCTGCATAGCCTGCCCTTGTAACTTCATGTTGTTACTTACCGCAATCCTATATGCTTAGTATAGGATGCTAGTACTTTCATCTGTGGGCCCTACATACTTGTCCGTCTCGCCGTATATATTATCGGGCCGTGATCACTGGAGGTGATCACGGTATATACTATATACTTATACATGATACATGTGAGACTAAAGTCGGTCGGCCGATGGAGCACCCGCGAGTGGATCTTGTGGCGAGCGACAGGCAGGTTGAGACCGCTTAGGAGAGAGGTGGGCCTGGCCTGCTCGCTCATGTTACTTAACACGCTTAACGAGGTCTTGGTATTTGATCTGGTTGGCTACGAGCTTATACGCACTAACCATCTACGCTGGAGTAGTTATGGGTATCCCGCGCCGTGGTATCACCAAGCACTTCAGACGTCAGCGACGGAGCGGAGCGCTACCGGATTGGACCGAACGCCTGATGGGCTAGGTCTGCTCGCCACAGACGCGAACGCAGTGTGTGTGCTCGTATGGCGGGCCTGCACTTGCGCTTAGGTTTAGACCGCGGTTGGCCTCTCACAGTTTAGGTGGGCTGCGACGTGTTGATCTTACGCGTCCGGCATGACCCCGAAAGTGTGTCCGCCAAATGGGATCAAGCTGCCGGGTAAGATGGTGCACCGCAGGGAAGTTAATCTATTCGATAGCCGTGATCTTCGGTAATGTGACGACTTGGAGTTGTACCTTGAGCTTATGACAACTAGAACCGGATACTTGATAAAACACACCCTTCCAAGTGCCGACATAACCGTGGTCGCCTCGCCAGTGGTTATGAGTGGGGATTGCCGGGTAGGATTATTGCTATATGATGTTACTTGAGGACTTCCGTTGTCCTCTTCTCGTCTGCAAGACAGTGTCCGTGGTTTAGTCTTCGCTAAGACTAGCTATCCCTCTTATTCTCGCATTCTGCAGCTCACCCATCGATATGGCCTTTACACATATATCCATGCATATGTAGTGTAGCTCCTTGCTTATGTAGTACTTTGATGAGTACTCACGGTTGCCTTGTTCCCCTTTTCCCTATCTCTACTCGATTGCTGCAATCGACGATGGAGCCTGATCCGACGCCACCGCCTATGACGACTACTACTCCGGAGGCGCTTACTACTACGCAGCAGCCCGACGACGACGCACCAGAGTGACCTAGGAGGATCCTGTGCAGGAGGCCTGCTCCTCTTCGATCTCAGATCCCAGCTTGTGCTAGCCATCTTATGGCACCTTGTTTAACTTATGTCCGTTTCAGATATTGTTGCTTCCACGACTCGCCTATGATCGAGCACTTGTATTCGAGCCCTCGAGGCCCTCGGCTTGTATTATGATGCTTGTATGACTTATTTTATTTGTAGAGTTGTGTTGTGATATCTTCCCGTGAGTCTCTGATCTTGATCGCATACATTTATGCGCATGATTAGTGTACGATTGAATCGAGGGCGCCACAAGTTGGTATCGAGCCGATCGCCAGTAGGAATCCCCTTCCACACTCCTTGGTCAAGTCGAGTCTAGACATTGCAAAACTTTTACTAACTTGGCTGTGTGCCTTACGGGCCCACGCCGCCATCGGGTGGTATTAGGATCTTTTACCCTCGACCTTTACTCGACTCGACTCTCTTCTACTCGGGTTAAACGATTTTACTAACTATCACTAGGATCCCGTGACCGCATTCACCCCAAGATGGATATAGCCTTAGTTGTTTTTGGAATTGTATTTGAACAATTTCCACCCGCCATTTGACTCCTTTGAAACGCCTTTGTTTTCAGATGGAACCCACGAGGCAGGTCGTGGCGCCACACGACGGCCATTGGTGCTCGGGATCACTCGCGTGCTAGCCGAGATGATGACCTATCCGGTTATCGCTGCACCCCGAGTACACCGCCTATGAGGAGTACCAGACTACAACCAGGAGCAGATCGCGCCATCGCCCACCTCTACTCGGAGTATGAGTCCACTATCGTGCTGCACACCGCACATGGTGTTGGAGTGACCATCGATATGGCAGTCCACGATGTCGCTTATGCCGCCTCGACACGCCTTCGCGCAGAGTATCGAGAGTTGGACACCTCCCCTTCGTGCACATTGCTATCGCTGGCCCGATGTTGGTGAGGAGGGTTACTACACCGCTGCCTACACCATCGCTACCAGAGAGCTCTTCCACCATCGTAACTTTGTTCTCGCATGCCGATGGGCTGGATCGAGCTAACCGAGCTCTTCGCCACGAGTTGTACATCACCCGCAAGACTCTACTGCGCTCGACGCTGATGCACCCTTTGTCCGATCCGAGAGCTGCCGCTTCGCGATCTACCCAGCCAGACCGTGATGCCCTGTGGTGTCGGGCTGGCGACGTGGAGGCTACTCTCCCGACTTGGCCCTTTTCTCGCCACCGGACGCCGGATTCAGCACCAGAGTATCCGCGCCCCTGTGTCACCGACGTGGAGGACTATCCACCGCCGACTATCAGCTTTCAGCTACAAATACCTCCGCAGCACCGCATGGGACTGATGTAGACTTGCTTGTTAGTATTTGATGTATTCGCCATGAGCCTGTGCCGCCTATGATGTAGTAGTCTATGTAATCGACTCTATGTATCGAACTCTATGCATGATTCCTTTGTAAGATATGCCAACTACTATGTAGTTCCCATCATGCTACTTTCATTATGCATGTTTCATCATGAATGATTCCTGCCTCTTGCTTAATTTCTCAAATGCTGAACTACCCTCGTTATATAATAGCAGGATGGTTAGGCCAGCAGGTCGTGGTCGTGGTGCCAACTTCCCACCACCGCCGAGTACATGGCTGGTATGATCCAACAGCTTGAGATGAATCGCCACCATGGAGAACATGATGGCTCGCCTCGCCCAATATGCACCAAAGACCCAAACGGGACAACTCGCAGGATTTCATACGCTCAACCCCAGCGGTACCGCAGCTCAACTCAGCCATCGGATGTCGATGATCGCCCGTGACATCACCTATGAGATGGAGTCTGCTGATGTAGCCCCGCCAGCTATGTCACTTTTGCTTCCTTCTTCCTCAAGGGACCCGCAGCTCAATGGTGGGACAGCCACCGCGATTTCGCCAGCTTGGAACACTCATCACCGCCAGACTTCCAGTTGCCTTCCGTGCTCCGCTTCATCCTCAAGGGGTCATGGACCGAAGAAGCGTGAGTTCCGCAACCTCACCCAAGGCAACAAGATCATTAGTTTATCAACAGAGTTCTTGGACTTGTCTCGCTATGTCAAGAGGATATTGCAACCGATGCACGCAGACAAGAGAAGTTCCGTGACGGTCTTCAAGTCGACATCAAGCTCGACTTCTAGTGCACGACTTTGCTGATTTCGCCACCTTGGTGAACAAAGCTATCAATGTCGAAACTGGTCCGCAGGAATACCAGAGCTCTAACAGCGCAACTGCGACACGGGCTCATCTTCGGCCCGCCTCGCAGGCGCAAGATATGGATTCCCAACAGCATGTACCAGCCAATGCATCTGCTTCAAAGCGTAACTATGCTACACCTCGCCCGCTTACAACTAAGCAGCCAAGCTTCCAGCTCCACCACCCCAAGCTCCTGCTCCCACTCCCAATAATGGCTTATGCTTCAAAGGACAACCAGGGCACTGCATAGAGAATGCAACCGAACCGTAATCAATCGCCCTTCCAAAGAATCGGCCGTGGAAACAACCGTAACCGCAACAACACCGGCAAGTCTTATGGGCAAGCTCAAGCCAACCACGTTGATCTCGAACGAAGCTCAAGACCAGCCTGCATCGTGATGGGTACACTCGTAAATTCAAGACTCAGATCTGCTTTTATTCGATTCAGAGCATCGCATTCATTCATGTCCAAGACTTTGCATACAAGCACGACGTTATGTGAAGAGATGAACTCTTCGGTAGTGGTAAAACCCCATTGGGACAATGTCAAACCTCCATGGTTGGCGCCGACGCCCCGTGGAAATCAAGGGTTGGAATTCTATGCCTCCCCATTATCCTCAAGACGCCTAACATCGACCTCATTTTGGGATGGATTGTTGAAAGCGATACGGCCAATCGCTTGCCCACTAAGACCGCCCATCCGCTACACCCTTCGATGAAATAGTAAGCTACAATGCTCATCTCGTTCAAGATGCCGAGGCAAGGCTCTATGCATTGAATGCATTGAACGCCGCACCCTCGAGGGAATTGAAAACATTCCTGCTGCTTATGCATTTCCAAGACGCTCTTTCCTCAAGAACTTCCAGGATTCCCTCGCTAGAGCTGTCAATTCGCCATCGACTTGAAACCAGTGCACCACTCCTATAGCCAAGCGACCCTACAAGATGCCGCCGATGAACTCCTTGAACTAAAGGAGGAAATCGACAAATCTCTTCAAAGCGGTTTCATTCGCCCAAGTTGCTCTCCTTGGGGAGCACCTTCTCTTGTCAAGAAGAAGGATGGGACAAACCGATTGGTCCAAGACTACCGCCCTATAAATCAAGCTACCATTCGTAATAAGTATCCTCTTCCTCGATCAATGATCTTTATGATCAATTGGCTGGTTCGCCGTTGTTCTCAAACTCGACTTGAGGTTGGGTTACCACCAGATCCGTGTTCGTGAGGAGGATATCCCTAAGACCGCATTCGTGACTCGTTATGGTTCATACGAGTACACCGTCATGTCTTTCGCTTAACCAATGCTCCAGCCACCTTCTCCCGCCTCGATGAACTATATATTCATGGATTACCTCGACAAGTTCGTCGTGGTTTATCCGGATGATATCCTGATCTATTCCAAGAATGAAGAAGAACATGTGAACATCTTCGCCTTGTGCCGAAAAGCTACGAGAGCATCAACTCTATGCCAAGTTCTCCAAGTGTGAATTCTGCTTCCTCAAGTAACCTATCTTGGGCATGTCATTTCTAAGGATGGTATTGCCGCCAACCCCGAAAGAGTTCAGGCTATTCTCGATTGACTCCTCCAAGAACGCATAAGTCGGTTTTCGGTCTCGCCACTATTGCCGCCGATTCGCCGAGAACTTCTCCAAGATTGCCAGCCTCCGACTAACCTGCTGTATAAAGGCGCAAGTTCCAATGGATGATAAGTGTCGAAAGTTTCCAGCACTCAAAGACAAGTTGACTTCTGCCCCTGCTAGCTCCTCCCGACATTAAGAAGGACTTCGTCATTTATCGCGACGCTTCGCCAAGGATTAGGCGGTGTCCTAATGCAAGAGCGCAAAGTGGTTGCTTATGCCTCTCGACAGCTATGCCTCACGAGGAGAACTACCCAGTTCACGACCTCGAACTTGTCTGCTGTCATTCATGCGCTAAAGCAAAGGGCGACATTACCTTCTCGGTAATCGCTATGTAGATCTACACCGACCACCAAAGTCTGAAGTATCTGCTTACTCAGCCAGACCTGAACCTCCGCCGCCAGAGATGGATGGAGACTGCATGCACTTTGATTTGGGTATTTCCTATACGCCAGCAAGGCTAATGTAATGGCTGATGCCTTGAGCCGCAAGTCTTATCAAGAACCACCTTCAGTTCACCAAGTTCAGCCCCACTTGTTGAAGAATTCAGAAAGCTGAACCTCCATATTGTTCCTCCGGTGCACTTCGCCCTCCTCCGGAGTTCCGCAAGATGAATCTCCGTGTTGTTCCCTGTGGTTCCCTTTATACCCTCGCTGTTGAACCCGATCTCGTGGCACCATAAAGACAATGCAGGATTTGACTCAAGTCTACAAGCTTAAACAAGACATCAGAAAGGAAATCCTCATCCTTCACTATTGCCGATGATGGCGCCTTTGTACTTCAAAGGCCGCTTAGTGGTGCCGTAAGAAGGAAAACCTGAATATGACTCGAAGGTTATGCAAGAAGCTCATGATACGCCTCTATGTATCCATCCCGGCAGTACAAAGATGTATCAAGACATTCGCCGAGATTCTGTGGTCTAATATGAAGCAGACATTGCTCGCTATGTTTCGAGTGTGACGCTTGCCGTCAGATCAAAGCAGAACATCAAAGGCCCGCCGAACTCGCAGCCTATCTCTATTCCGAATGGAAATGGGACCATGTTGAAATGGACTTCGCCACCGGATTTCCCAAATCGCAGAAAGGTAATGATGCTATTCTTGTCGCCATTGACCGCTTTCTAAAGTTGCACATTTTCCGCGGTCAAAGAAACGATCACCGCTAGCCAGCTTGCAACGCCTATATGTCCAGAATTGTTTCACTTCACGGTATTCCACCGTTATCGCTCGACCGTGGCAGCTTATTCACTTCAAGATTCTCGCAAGTTTTCAAGAAGCTATGGGGACTCATTTATCTTTCAAGATCGCTTTCATCCGCAGCCTCAAGGGCAAGTTGAACGTGTCAACCAAATTCTCAAGACATGCTTCGAGCTTGTGTCATCTCATTCGCAAGAAATGGGAGGAATCTCTCCCGATGCTGAGTTCTCTTATAATAATAGCTATCAAGCTTAGTCTCAAGATGGCCCCTTCAAGTGTTATATGGACGAAAGTGCCAACCCTCCGAACTGGTCGAAACTGGGAACGCCCACTCTTCGTCCGGATATTATCCAACATGCCAAGAACAAGTCCGCATTATTCGCGAGAATCTCAAGACCGCTCACCAAGGCTAAAAGAGTAATTATGACCGCTATCACAAAGACATGGTCTATCAACTCGCGAAAAGGCCTATCTTCGCTACACCAATGAAGGGTGCTCACCGCCGGATCAAGGGCGTTAGCTCGCTATATTGGCCCTTTCACTATTCTCGAAAGGCGGAAAAGTGGCTTATCAACCGGAGCTTCCGTCAACCTTTCTCGTGTTCACGATGTGTTCCACGTGTCCCAACTCCGACGCTGCTTCAAGGACCCAATCCGAGCAGTGGACCATGGTGCTCGAATTGCAACAGACCTCTCCTATAAAGAGCATCCGTCCGATTCTCGACTGCTGAACGCCGCCGCACACGCCGAAGGCGATCAAGTTCTCAAAGTCCAAAGGGTCGAATCACTCAAGACGGCCACCCGGGAACGCGAGGATCGCCTACGAGATGAATATCCCGCACTCTTTCCTTCTACCTCCTAAATCTCGGACGAGATTTCTTGTAGTGGAGGAGATTTGTAACGCCCGGTGGTTATGCAACAAGAATCATCCCGGTTCGTTAATTAACCTCTCGTTAATTCGACCCGCCCTAAAACAAAAATTAAAACTAAAACAAACGATAAAGAGTTCAAAATAAGTTCTAAAATGTTCCGGTTTTCTAAAATAACTAACCTAATATTGGTGGGTGCACAATTTTTACAAAATGCCGAGCATTTTAAATAAACCAAAACAGTAAAAAGGAAAAATAACAAAAGAAAAATAAAATAAAACAAAGGAGGGGAAGACCCCCCCCTGCCCAGCCAATGGCCCTCCCTTGGCCCATCCCCTTCCTCTCGCCGCCCACCGCCCACCCGCCACCCCACTTACCCTCCCCACCAGCAAGCTAACCCTAGCCACCGACCGCACCTTCCCACGCCTCGCCTCTCCTCCTCCCTCGATCGGATCGGGGCGAGACCACCCCGATCAACCTTCCCCACCACACTCCCACTCCGGGCCACGACCACCGGCCACCATCAAGCCCCGGCCTCCTCCTCCTCCGACCCACTGAAGCTCCTCCTCCTCCGTCCGTCTCAGCGCTGCCTCACACTGCTGCTCGGCTCGCCTGGCCAAGCCAAGGCCTCCCCGACCCTCCCCGACGGACTCCCACCCCCCATCGAGCCCGCCTGCCGAGTCCCCGCCTCCCCCCGTGAGGCTCCCCCTCTCCTCCTCCCTGCCTGGCGACTGCCCGGCCACACTGGCAGCGAACCCCCCTGCTCCCCTCTCACCTCATTGTCACCAGGCCCCTGACCGCCCTGTCCTGCTGGCGGTCGCTGGCCGCAAGCACTACGCACCCCGATCCTCTCCTTCCTTCCCTCGCGGACCTGCGCCAGGGGTCTCTGACTGCCCGGCCACGCCTGGCCCCTCCCTTCCTTCTTCCCTGACGGCGATTGACACAGGCTCTAGCGGCGCCTAATCCTCGCCTCGACCGGCCCTCCTCCTCAAGGCGCCTCGACTCCTCCTCGATTTCGCTGCCCTGCCCGAGCCACCACCCCGCCTGCCGCCACTCGCCGGCTGCTGGCCGGCCAGGCAGTCTTGGCCAAGGCCGCCCTGCGGCCTTTGTCGCCTCGGTCGCGCCTCGATCCGCCTCGATCGGCCTGCTCGCATCGCCATACTGGACGGCCATAGGTTATCGACGGGGCCCCACCCCAAATGAAAAAAACAAAGAACGCTTTTAAATAAAAAAAAGTAAGCTAAAATGGAAATAGAAATGAATTAAATTAATTAGCTAAATAATTAATTAATTAATTAATTAAGCAATTAATTAATCTAATTAATTCCGATTATTAACCCTAGTCATTAGTTAAATTAATTGGGTAATTAATTAAACTAATTAATTTCGATTAATTACCCTAATCATTAATTAACTTAATTAACTAAGGTTAATTAACTTTGATTAGGCTAATTAGTTAATAGAGAATGACATGCGGACCCACTGTCAGGTTGACTCACCAACCTCGCTGATCGATGACGCCAAGATGACCTCATGTCGATGTCATAAATGCAATTTCAAATTAATTAAATAATTAATTAAAATTCCGTAAATTAATAAAATCTTTTATAATCATATCTTTTAACCGTAATCCGGATTAAAATAATTTCAACATGAAAGTTGCTCGTAACGACGAGACGAATCCGATACGCAATTCGCTCGTTCCACCACACACCCCTAACCTATCGAACCTGCAAACTTTCCTCTCCGGCTCATCCGTCTCGACAGACGTCCTAACCGGATAACTTCCTGATGTTTTCCCCTAACCAAGACTTCTCTTACCACGTTAGGGCACGCCTAGCATCGCTTGGCATGTCATGCATCGTTATGCATCTGTTACTTTGTATTCATTGTTTCTTCCCTCTTCTCTCCTAGAGACTACGAGACCGACGCAGCACTGCCAGCTCGACTACAAGGTCGACGACTTCTCTCTTGCCAGAGCAACCAGCAAGCCCCCTTGATCACCAGATATCGCTTACTCTTATCTACACCGCTTGCATTAGAGTAGCATAGCATGTTACTGCTTTGATACTCCTATACCGCTGCATAGCCTCGTCCTTGTAACTTCGTTGTTACTTTTACCGCAATCCTATATGCTTAGTATAGGATGCTAGTACTTTCATCTGTGGGCCCTACATACTTGTCCGTCTCGCTGCGTATATTATCGGGCCGTGATCACTCGGGAGGTGATCACGGTATATACTATATACTTATACATGATACATGTGAGACTAAAGTCGGGTCGGCCGATGGAGCACCCGCGATGGATTCTTGTGGCGGAGCGACAGGCAGGTTGAGACCGCTTAGGAGAGAGGTGGGCCTGGCCTGCTCGCGCTCTCGCGTTTACTTAACACGCTTAACGAGGTCTTGGTATTTGATCCGGTTGGCTACGAGCTTATAAGCACTAACCATCTACGCTGGAGTAGTTATGGGTATCCCGCCGTGGTATCACCGGCACTTCAGACGTCACGACGAGCGGGCGCTACCGGATTGGACCGAACGCTGATGGGCTAGGTCTGCTTCCCACAGACGAACGCAGTGTGTGCTCAGGCGATGGGCCTGCACTTCGCGCTTAGGTTTAGACCGCGGTTGGCCTCTCTCACAGCCTAGGTGGGGCTGCGACGGTTGATCTTACGCGTCGGGCATGACCCCGAAAGTGTGTCCGCCAAATGGGATCAAGCGTGGCTGGGTAAGATGGTGCACCCCTGCAGGAAGTTAATCTATTCGGATAGCCGTGATCTTCGTAACAGGACGACTTGGAGTTGTACCTTGAGCTTATGACAACTAGAACCGGATACTTGATAAAACACACCCTTCCAAGTGCCGATATAACCGTGGTCGCTTCTCGCCGTGGTTATGAGCAGGGATTGCCGGGTAGGATTATTGCTATATGATGTTACTTGGAGGACTTCCGTTGTCCTCTTCTCGTCTGTGCAAGACAGTGTCCGTGGTTTAGTCTTCGCTAAGACTAGCTATCCCCTCTTATTCGGCATTCTGCAGCTCACCCATCGATATGGCCTTTACACATATATCCATGCATATGTAGTGTAGTTCCTTGCTTTAAGTAGTACTTTGATGAGTACTCACGGTTGCCTTGTTCCCCTTTTCCCTATCTCTACTCGATTGCTGCAATCGACGATGGAGCCCAGATCCGACGCCACGCCTATGACGACTACTACTCCGGAGGCGCCTTACTACTACGCAGCAGCTCACCGACGACGCACTGTGAGTGACCTAGGAGGATCCTGTGCAGAGGCCCGCCCTCTTCGATCCAGATCCCAGCTTTGTGCTAGCCATCTTATGGCACCTTGTTTAACTTATGTCCTGCTCAGATATTGTTGCTTCCACGACTCGCCTATGATCGAGCACTTGTATTCGAGCCCTCGAGGCCCCTCGGCTTGTATTATGATGCTTGTATGACTTATTTTATTTGTAGAGTTGTGTTGTGATATCTTCCGTGAGTCCTTGATCTTGATCGTACACGCTTATGCATGATTAGTGTACGATTGAATCGAGGGCGCCACAAGTTGGTATCGAGCCGATCGCCTGTAGGAATCCCCTTCCACACTCCTTGGTCAAGTCGAGTCTAGACATTGCAAAACTTTTACTAACTTGGCTGTGTGCCTTACGGGCCCACGCCGCCATCGGGTGGTATTAGGATCTTTTACCTCGACCTTTACTCGACTCGACTCTCTTCTACTCGGTTAAACGATTTTACTAACTATCACTAGGATCCCGTGACCGCATTCACCCCAAGATGGATATAGCCTTAGTTGTTTTTGGAATTGTATTTGAACAATTTCCACCCCGCCATTTGACTCCTTTGAAACGCCTTTGTTTTCGATGGAACCCACGAGGCAGGTCGTATACCACACGACGGCCATTGGTGCCTCGGGATCACCTCGGTGCTAGCCGAGATGATGACCTATCCGGGTTATCGCCGCACCCCGAGTACACCGCCTATGAGGAGTACCAGACTACAACCGTGAGCAGATCGCCGCCATCGCCCACCTCTACTCTCGGAGTATGAGTCCACTCATCGTGGCGCACACCGCACATGGTGTTGGAGTGACCATCGATATGGCAGTCCACGATGTTGCTTATGCTGCTCGACACGCCTTCGCGTAGTATCGAGAGTTGGACACCTCCCCTTCGTGCACATTGCTATCGCTGGCTCGATGTTGGTGAGGAGGGTTACTACACCGCTGCCTACACCATCGCTACCAGAGAGCCCTTCCACCATCGTAACTTTTTTCTCGCATGTCGATGGGCTGGATCGAGCTAACCGAGTTTTCGCCACGAGTTGTACATCACCCGTCAAGACCTCTACTGCGTGCTCGACGCTGATGCACCCTTTGTCCGATCCGGAGAGCTGCCGCTCGCGATCTACCCAGCCAGACCGTGATGCCCTCAGGGTGTCGGTTGGCGACGTGGAGGCTACTCTCCGCACTTGGCCCTTTTCGCCACTCGGACGCCGGATTCAGCACCGTGAGTATCCGCGGCCCCTGTGTCACCGACGTGGAGGACTATCCACCGCCGCACTATCAGCTTTCAGCTACAGCTACCTCCGCAGCATCCGCATGGGACCGATGTAGACTTGCTTGTTAGTATTTGATGTATTCGCCATGAGCCTGGTGCCGCCTATGATGTAGTAGTCTATGTAATCGGACTCTATGTATCGAACTCTATGCATGATTCCTTTTGTAAGATATGCCAACTACTATGTAGTTCCCATCATGCTACTTCCATTTTGCATGTTTCATCATGAATGATTCTGCCTCTTGCTTAATTTCTCAAATGTGAACTACCCTCGTTATATAATAGCAGATGGTTAGGCCAGCAGGTCGTGGTCGTGGGGCCAACTTCCCACCACCGCCCGAGTACATGGCTGGTATGATCCAACAGCTTGAGATGAATCGCCAGCTCATGGAGAACATGATGGCTCGCCTCGCCTCAATATGCACCAAAGACCCAAACGGGACAACTCGCAGGATTTCATACGCTCAACCCCAGCTGTACCGCAGCTCAACTCAGCCATCGGATGTCGATGATCGCCCGTGACATCACCTATGAGATGGAGTCTGCTGATGTAGCCCCTGCCACTATGTCACTTTTGCTTCCTTCTTCCTCAAGGGACCCGCAGCTCAATGGTGGGACAGCCACCGCGATTTCGCCAGCTTGGAACACTCATCACCGCCAGACTTCCGTGCTGCCTTCCGTGCCCGCTTCATCCTCAAGGGTCATGGACCGAAGAAGCGTGAGTTCCGCAACCTCTATATATATGTTATATCCAGGACTCTATTTCACACACATTGCATATGTTACATTTTTGATTGAACCCCCCCAAAAACTCTCAAGAACCCACACACTATATCTCTCTAGGTTTGTATCTCTCTCACACAACCCCACGAGGTGGTGTACGATACAAGAAGAGAATAGGTGCACCATGCATGTACTCACGCTCGTGCCCAGCCACACCTGCTGGTACACGGTGGAGCCTATTTCTTTACGAAATGGCAGCCCACGTGCTAATTTGAACGCTCAGAAGCGGTTGTTTACCTAGGAAGGTCGTGTACCACGCCGCATCTAAACAAAGTTCGACTTGACGCTGCCGCTGCTATTTTTAAATAAAGTTATAGCGCCAATGGCACGCATACGAATATAAAATGATTTTATGGAGAAAAGGTAGTCCGCTCGCTATATATACAATGGAGCCTTGCGTGCTCGGTTTGTCGCTTCTTCGAGTATCTCACACAAGGCTGCGGTGGCCTCTCTCTCACCGCTGGTCATCGATCCGCCGCATCCCGTCCGCCGGGAAAGGGAGGCGGTGGCCTCTCTCTCTCTCTCACCGTTGGTCACCGATCCAGCCGCATCCCGTCTACCGGGGAAAGGGAAGAAGTGCATCGTTTCTCCGCTCGACGGTGCCGAGGCAGCACGCCCCGATCCGCAGACACGCTGTTCTCTCGACTAAGCTCCGCGCGGCAGGGCTTCACGCCACCGCTCGCAGATTCTGCCCGCCGCCACCTAGTTACATCCCGATGACCTCCTGTATCCCTCCGCCTTGCTCCACCGCCCATCTTCCCACGCCGATGCATGTGGATCTTCCATAGTTCTTGCACAAAACGAGCTCGCCCAAATGATTTTCCATATTGCATTCTCATCCTCACACTGCTTTAGACAAACACAACCGTTGTTATCTTCCCTTAGGGCAAGGAATATGCTTCTTTTTGTCGTCGATGTGTCATCAACTGTTATTGGCCAGTAATTGTTTCCTTTCTACCTCTTTTTTGCAAACAGGCTATCCATTTCACCTCGCTATTATTGCGACCTTTTGGTGAACTGCACAAATCACTTTTTTCTTAAGAGTGTTTTGTGCAGTTGTACTAAAATGTCACATGGACAATGTCTCTACATTTCAGTGCGACTGCACAAAGGGAGATTGGGTTTGCTCTATCCTCCTCATCCAACTCCGAGCCTAATCTTCTCCAACTAGTTAGTCTTAAGAGAGACTGCAAAGGTGACCGCTTCTATTTATGTGTTTATTGTTTCATCAGCAGTCCTCTATTATCGTAATCACACTTAATATCTTTGGAACAGGGACGCTTAGCTCTATTTTAGTGGAACTGCACAAAATGGTCGGAATGTTGCATGCTCCGCATAGCTACTTTTTTTCCCAACATGCCTTGTTGATTTAGACAGAGTTGGGGGACGTTGTTGCCAATGAAAGCATGGATCAATTTTAATTTAACACCTTCTCACAACTCGTCTTCAGCCAGATGTAATTATTAGCTCGATCTGCTAATAATTGACATGCATTAGCAAGGAAGTTAGTTTTTATTGTTTCCGAAAGAGCATCGATGGCAAGACACGCCAAATGAAGTCGAAAGCTCACACCATTGTACAATTTCATGTCTCGCTGGAAAATTATTTGTATAGTACGTCAATTATGTAAACAAATGATGGAAGCTTGATAGCATTGCCGTAAGCCTCTTCATCATCCGGGTCCATGTGCCATGCACAAAATTATACTCCTTCGCTCCTAAATATTTGTCTTTTTACAAATTTCAAACGGGCATATTTTAGAGTGTAGATTCACTCATTTTGCTTCAGATGTGTACTCCTCTGTTCCTAAATATTCTATTCGTTTTCTAGAGATTTCAACAAGTGACTACATACGGAGCAAAATGAGAGAATCTACACTCTAAAATATGTATATACATCCATATGTGCCACCATTTGAAATCTCTAAAAGACAAATATTTGAGTAGTCACGCTGCTGAAATTCTAGAAAGACAAATATACTCCGAGTATATTTAAGAACTGAGGGGTAGTGCACAACTGCATGGGAGACTCAGCCCGGTCGCTATGCCGCATTAATAGTGAGTAATGAGCAGTCAAATCAGAAGCCCCACCTTTCCCATCGTAAGTTTCTCCAAGAAGCAACCATCAATATGCTCTTCTTTGAATTCGCCATACTCCATCCACACTGTTTATACAGCAAGCCTGAAAAAAAAAAAAAAATCTGTGGGACCAAGGCGACTAGCGATCGGCCTGAAAAATAGCATTGGTAGTTATAGCACGCGCCTATTACTAGAGGAATAATGCGACACATGCATGCATGCAGTGCTTCCACCCCGGTACACACATGCATGCACTTACTCCACTCAGAGTAATCTGTAGTACAGAGTACATGGAGAGAAAATTGTGGACTTGATTGCGGTTACCACGCCTAATTAATTGAGCATTAAACCAAACGCGCCTAAAGTCTCTTCGGTGGTGGAAATGCATTGAGAAATGCATCATAATAAAGCGTGCCTCAAACTGTGATGGAGGGAGGAGTAGTATGAAGGTTCAAAACCAAGTACGCCAGATGGCTACCGGTCAACGCACCTCCTCTTGGCATATCACCGACATGTGGGACAGGAGGTGAGCAAACCGATCTCAATCGACGGCAAAGAGCCAACCCGCTGCCCTTGAGAGAGACGAGGCGAGAACACACGACGAGTTCGCATGGAGGCCAAGATATATTCGAGCATGGTTGGTTGATCGATATCATTCATTACATGTTGGGCTGCCGCTTTCTGCCCTTCTCCGAATAAATGGGTACTTTATCGAGATAAAAAATAAGAGTACAAACGCTTCACCATGCGGTTCTAGTAGTAGTACTATTCGTACTATCGCGCTTTTTCGCTTCGTGAAGTCGAACAATGATGGTACTCGCATGTTGGGTACTACAGGTATGCCTCGATAACTGACACCAAATGGATCGATGCATGTCCACCGAGGGTAGGTTGCATTAGTAAAAGGCGTAAGCGGCTTCAACTTGTCCTGCAAGCTTCTCCTCGCTCATGAGTTGACGGGACACACCAAAAGTAGTGCTAGTCCATACTCCTCCTTTCTCGTTAATATGGCTTAATCTTTTATGGGTAAATGAGAGAGCTTTATTCATATATAAGCATTCTTAGGACGATCAGCCAAGACGCTGGTCACTAGGAAGCGAGCTACCCATAAAAAAAGAAGTAGGAAGCGAGGTGTTTCATCAAGCCAGCTCTCGCCACATTCAAAGTGCAGCATGCACGGTTCAAGACGAAGATGCGCCGCAAGGTTTGCTGACCTGTTTACATGCTGAATAACAAAAAAGAGGAAATATTACCGAGCGCTACTATTTGTAACAGGATATGAGCCAGAATTAAGCGAGAATTGTGGCGAGTGTTCCATGCAATCAACTTCCATTATCACATGCGAGAACCTCAAGAGAACCAAATGTGTTGAAGATTGCTTTATCACATTTTAAAATTATAATAAGAGTGCAGACGCTCCTCCATCTGGTTCCCAAGATTAGCATAGTACTTACGCATCTTTATAGACTATATTAGTAGTACTAGTACTAGTAAACTTTATGCTTGGCTGTTCGCCTATTCGGAAGTCGAACAATAGTAGCACTAGTAGTATAGTGTATGCTTCTAGCAACTGACACCAATTAATCGTTGCACGCCCACCGCCTCGAGCGAGGAGATCTTGCATTAGTCAAAAGTTTCTCCTTGTCATGCGAGCCACCGCAATAAGTAATGCTAGTCCATACCGCCTCCTCTCGTTAATATGGATTAATTTCAAACGAGATAAATACACCGTCTCACACTGTATATTTGTAAAAATACGGTCATGGACTTCATAATACGCCATTGCGCTCAATATATATATTTTCCGTGTTTATACGGTCACTAGCTCACCCCGACCGAGTATGTGTGTGCATGCACGTAGGTTGAGCACTTAGCGTGACCGTGTGTGTTTCTGGTCGTGTGCTCGGACATGCATGCATTAGGGTGGCGCGCACGCTTTTGCATCCATGTGTACGCAGGAATGTTGCATACACGTAGGGGAGTACGTAGGGGCCACTAAGGAGCAGTCAAATCACACAAGAAGTTAGTCTCAAGAAGCAACCATCATTTCACTCTTGAATGACACGTGACGCAATATAAAATGGTTGATATGGAGAGAAAAATAAAACCACTATATATACACTAGCAGGAGCCTAAGCTACAAGCCTGCTTGCTAAGGTTGCTCTCTTCACAAGCATAGAATGACGGGCCTGATCCCGCAGCTAGGGAAGGAACAATGTTCTCATGAGACGCTGTCGACATCGGCGAGGGAGAAACCCACAATCGGTGCGTCCCCAATAGGGGTCACCGCAGTATGGGCCGATGCCGCGTCCCAACCGCCTTCTAGCTACAGCCCGACGTCCTGTAGTCCATCTTCCTTTTGGAGCCTTCTTGCTCCACCGCCGTAGCTCCATCTCCATGTCGATCTTTCTACTTCTACTAGCTTCTACTTGTGATGAGTTTATGTCTCATGAACTAGTGCTAGTACTATTATTCTAATCACACTTCTTCAATATCTTTGCCATCGGGGATGCTCAGTCGATTTTAGTGGAACTGCACAAAAGCATCGTATGATCCGAGGGTGGCAGCCGCCTTTCCTTCGACAGTGTTCTACCTGCCAGGGAATTAAATAATGTTTAGGGTTTAGGTTTAAGTCGAGTGACCCCATCAGTAGTTTTTCTTTCAGACACGCCTCACAACTTTTTCTTTAGTTGTGAAGTAAATATTGGCTATGATCTGTGAATCATTGAGATGCATCAAGATGCGTGTTAGTTTTCCTTTGTATTTGATGGAATGTTGTAACGGGTCAACCTTGGAATAGGAATGAAAATGGAGTGGAAAGTTTCCGCTTTTCCGAGAAAAATGGAAATGGAGAGAAACCAACGCTTCGCTTCGTTGGATCGCGCCATCGAGCAAAACCAACGCTTAAATCACGCTCGTCGTGTTCGTGTCTCACCTCCTCCATGGCTCGACCCCACACGGTCGCCGGCATGCCACTCACCGCAAACCGAGTATACGATAACTTTCCTACCGCTTGTCGATGGATCGCCCATGGAGTACTACCGTCACTACCGAAGAGATTGACGAGTTGGGGAGGACAGCTAGCTGTAGCACGGACTCCCAAGAACTTTTTACATGCATGTTGTAGCGGCTATTTTAACCTTTGAACACGGAGCAGCCACGCACCGGAAGTGGCGCTGGCGATGTTTTCGCGGCGCGCGCCGCTTCAATGCCGGGCGCTAGTGAGAGGTCGCGTCCGCTCTGGCCGTGCATGAATGCGTAATCGACTGCTCAAGCGGAAGCATGCGCGGGTGATGAAGAGGGTTCGGGTTGGTCGATCGCCGTGGCAGCGGTCCGGACGCGCGCAAACAAGAGATGTTGTACGTTAATATTGTTGCGATATAATTAACAACGTAAATAATGTGCCGCTTGGACAAATATGATTGGAGATGGAGATGGAAATGGAATTTTACGTAAACACGGATATGCATGTCTATGTCTATGTGTGTGTGTGCGATTTACTCGTGACTCTGGAAGCGGCGGCGTGTTTTTGATCGAAGTTTTCTTTCTTGGTACGTTAGAAAATCAGTTTGTCTAATTCACATCTATATGTTATTTAAGGATATCACATCTAAGCTCCCACAAGTAGATAATGTAGCAACAAGAAACAAAAAACTAGGACAAAAATAGACCACAAACAGAGTGGATATCAACTTAGATGTGACATAACTATGTCACATCTAGATGTGTCCTAGACAGACCCTAAAAAATTGTCCGCCAGCTTTATGTTTCTTTTTTCCGAACGCCAGATTCTATTTAAAACCACTGCTATGGAGAGATTTTTTTACTCCATTATAGCCTCTTGTTTGATAGAGTTTCTGGCGTCTCGCTCTCTCACCCTCTCCATATCAAAACAAGATTACAGTGTTGAAAGCACAAGTGCTCCCTGGGTGGTTTTGGTAATTAATGTCAACATATCTCTTGTTCGACTAACACTTTTATCTAGTATGTTTCAAACAAGTTCAACAATGGAGTGGCATGGACTAGAGGATGTGGAACCCCTTCAAGATGCTAAGGACAAAGGATTGGCTCAAGCTTCAAGCTCAAGACTCTTCATTTTACATTTTAGTGATCCAAGATCACATTGAGTCTATAGGAAAAGCCAATACTATAAAGGAGGGATGAGGTGTTGCTTAATGAGTTTCTTGCTCCACAGTGCTTAGTGATATGCTCCAAAATCCTCAACTACTTTCTCACATCCACATATGACCTAAACCTAAAGTCAAACTCGGCCCTACCGATTCTTTCTATCCGGCGCCACCGAGTTCAGTTGTCATAGCCACTGCCACAAACCCTAGGAAAATCGGTTTCACCGATACGGATCTCGGTCTCACCGAGATGGGATTGTAATCTCTCTGTGTATGTCCATTACCAAAATCGGTCTCACCGAGTCTGTGTAATCGGTACTACCGAGATTACAATGCAAACTCTCTTGTTAACTTATTACCAAAATCGGTCTCACTGAGTTTGAGTAATCGGTCCCACCGAGTTTGCCTGACCAACTCTCTGGTTAGCTAATTACCAAAGTCAGTCTCATCGAGTTTGTGTAATCGGTCTCACCGAGATTACGTTATGCCCTAACCCTAACCATATCGGTCCTACCGAGTTGCATATCAGTCCCACCGAAAACCCTAACGGTCACTAGGTTTACTAAATCGGTCCGACCGAGTTTGTTGATTCGGTCCCACCGAGTTTGGTAAATTGTGTGTAACGGTTAGATTTTGTGTGGAGGCTATATATACCCTCCACCTCCTCTTCATTCGTGGAGAGAGCCATCGAAATGCTTCTACACTTCCAAAGATCCTATTTCTCGAGAGAGAACTACCTACTCATGTGTTGAGGCCAAGATATTCCATTCCTACCATATGAATCTTGATCTCTAGCCTTCCCCAAGTTGCTTTCCACTCAAATCTTCTTTCCACCAAATCCAAATCCTGTTAGAGAGAGTTGAGTGTTGGGGAGACTATCATTTGAAGCACAAGAGCAAGGAGTTCATCATCAACACACCATTTGTTACTTCTTGGAGAGTGGTGTCTCCTAGATTGGCTAGGTGTCACTTGGGAGCCTCCGACAAGATTGTGGAGTTGAACCAAGGAGTTTGTAAGGGCAAGGAGATCGCCTACTTCGTGAAGATCTACCGCTAGTGAGGCAAGTCCTTCGTGGGCTTACGACCATGGTGGGATAGACAAGGTTGCTTCTTCGTGGACCCTTCGTGGGTGGAGCCCTCCGTGGACTCAAGCAACCATTACCCTTCGTGGGTTGAAGTCTCCATCAACGTGGATGTACGATAGCACCACCTATCGGAACCACGACAAAAACATCCGTGTTCCAATTGCGTTTGAATCCTCCAAACCCTTCCCTTTACATTCTTGCAAGTTGCATGCTGTACTTTCCGCTGCTCATATACTCTTTGCATGCTTGCTTATTATGTATTGTGATTGTTAAACTTGTGCCTAAACTCCACTTAAACCTAAAGAAGTTAAAACTGCAACTTTGGTACTTAGTGTCTAATCACCCCCTCTAGACACCTCTTCTCAAGATCCTACAAGTGGTATCGAGCATTGGTCTCCATTGCCTTGGTTTAATCACCATTGGAGGAAGATGGATGAGTCTACTTTGGGGAGTCTTAGACATAGAGTGCCTATTCTTGATGGAGAGTATTTTCATGAGTGGAAAATGAGATGCTTGTGATTTTCAATCAATATCATTTGAAGAAGTACATTGCTAGCCCTTGTGCACCTCATGTTGATCCTATGCATCCTACCCTTGATGAATCAATTGACATGATTAGGAATCTTAGAACTGTTAATCTTATCACTAGAGGCTT
The DNA here is from genome assembly GCA_021605205.1 of Aegilops longissima. Taxonomy (NCBI): domain Eukaryota; kingdom Viridiplantae; phylum Streptophyta; class Magnoliopsida; order Poales; family Poaceae; genus Aegilops; species Aegilops longissima. The sequence continues at coordinate 581,762,585 of CM038682.1, forward strand.
TCCTAGAAACTTAATTAGAAACTTGCCTACTCTTGAGTGTGCCTACACTATATGGAAATTTCTTGAGGAACGCTTTCCAAATTTTTCCTTGAAAAATCTAGATGAGATTCTCTATAAGTCTATTGCCTTGAGTAAGATGAATACTAGTGATCCTATGTTTGGTGATCGTCTATTTGAACTTACAAACCTTATGCGTGCCAAAGGAGATGTTGGAATTATTGGTGATATTATTTCCGAAGCTATAAGAATTCATAAGCAAGATCATTGTCAAACTCACTCTAACGAATTACCCTCTCTAGGACTTGATCCACCACATGACGATGTTGAACATGGATACTATGATGAGGATGATGATAGTGACTTTGATCTTGACGATGCAATGAGACATTTTGGTCTTATGGAAAATCTTCGGGGATATATGGCAGGTGGAAAGGAATGGGTCCTTGACAGTGGTTGTACCGATCACATGACCGGAGATAAAGACATGTTTCGTGAGCTTGCTGAAAATGATAGTCTTCAAAAGTATGTCACTTTCGGTGACAACTCAAAGGGTAAGGTGGCTGGCCTCGGTAAGGTGGCCATCTCACATGATAGCTCCATTCAGAATGTTATGCTCGTTGAATCTCTTGGCTACAACTTACTTTCAGTATCTAGACTTGCTGATTTCGGTTTCAATGTCCTATTTACTGAAGTAGATTGCCAAGTGTTTCATCGAGACAATCATAAAATGGTCTTTACCGGTATACGTAGAGGTGATCTTTACATTATTGATTTCTCTAAAAAGGCACAACCTAAAACTTGCTTCATTGCTAAATCTTCAAAAGGTTGGTTATGGCATAGACGACTAGGTCATGTTGGCATGCGAAACCTTGACAAGCTTATTAAAGGAAATCATATCCTTGGAGTTAACGATGTCATATTTGATAAGGATAGACTTTGCAGCGCTTGTCAGGCAGGTAAACAGGTTGGAGGAAGGCATCCCGTGAAGAACATCATGACCACAAGGAGGCCACTCAAGCTACTTCATATGGATCTCTTTGGTCCCAACGCTTACAAAAGTCTCGGTGGAAACTCTTTTGGTCTAGTTATAGTTGATGATTTTTCAAGATTTACGTGGGTATTCTTTCTCGATGATAAATCGCAGGTCCAAAAGATCTTCAAAAACTTCGCTAGGAAGGCCCAAAATCAATTTGAAGTGAAGATCAAGAAGGTTCGCAGCCACAACGGAACGGAGTTCAAGAACGCAAATGTGGACACCTTTCTTGACGAAGAAGGAATTTCACATGAGTTCTCGGCTATGTACACACCTCAACAAAATGGAGTTGTTGAGAGGAAGAACCGGATGCTCATCGAAATGGCGAGAACAATGCTTGATGAGTACAAGACGCCAAAGCACTTTTGGGCAGAAGCGGTTGAGACAGCTTGTCATGCAACAAATCGCGTGTATCTTCACAAGCTACTCGGCAAGACAGCATACGAGCTCCTCACCGGTAACAAACCCCAAGTTGGATACTTTCGAGTATTCGGCTCAAAGTGCTACATTCTTGATAAGCGTCGTCGTTCAAAATTTGATCCTAAATCACATGATGGTTTCTTACTAGGTTATGGCTCAAACTCTCACGCTTACCGTGTCTACAACAATTTCACCTGAAAGGTTGAAGAGACGGTAGATTTGAAGTTTGATGAATCTACGGCTCGCAAGTAGAGCAATTGCCAATTGATGTAGGCGACAAAGATCCTTCGGAAGCAATCCAAGACTTGTCTATTGGCAAGGTCCATCCAACGGAGGAGAAGGAGAGTACCTCGTCTGTCCAAGTGAAAGCTTCTACTTCATGACAAGGTAAACCAAGAGTTGACACAGAAGCATCCACAAGTGGAACAGACCAAGACGAAGAAAACGAGGAAGGACATCACGAACATCAACAACCTCCTTCTCCACCACGACAAGAAAACGACAACGCCAACAATGAAGAAGATCAAGAAGAAGAAGAAGAAGAACAAGATGAAGAAGATGTTCAACCAAAACCCAAGCAAATGCTTTCACGAGTTCGAGCAAGAATTGCTAAAGACCATCCCGTGAGCAAATCTACAATGATATTCAAACCGGAGAATCACTCGCCTAAAACTCGTTTAGCTAACTTTTGTGAAAACTATTCTTTCATCTCTAGCATTGAACCTATGAAGGTCAAGAAGCATTGGAAGATCGATTGGATAAATGCTATGCATGAAGAGCTACACAACTTTGAGAGAAACCAAGTTTGGACATTGGTTGAGAAGCCCGACAACAACCACAACATCATCGGTACCAAATGGGTGTTTCGCAACAAGCAAGATGAAGATGGACAAGTAGTTTGCAATAAAGCACGTCTCGTCGCCCAAGGCTACACACAAGTCGAAGGTATGGACTATGGTGAGACTTATGCTCCCGTTGCTAGACTTGAGTCCATTCGCATCTTACTTGCCTATGCTAATCACCATGATATCACCTTGTACCAAATGGACATTAAAAGTGCTTTTCTAAATGGTGAAATAGAGGAGGAAGTTTATGTTAAACAACCTCCCAGCTTTGTCAATCCTAAGAAACCAAATCATTTATACAAACTTCACAAAGCCCTTTATGGACTTAAACAAGCTCCTAGAGCTTGGTATAAATGCTTGACCAAGTTTCTTCTTGAAAAAGGCTTTGAAATTGGGAAAATTGATTCCACACTTTTTACTAAAAGGGTTAATGGAGAACTATTTGTGTGCCAAATCTATGTTGATGATATTATATTTGGTTCAACTAACCCTCATTTTAGTGAAAAGTTTGGGAAGCTAATGTTGGAGAAGTTTGAGATGTCAATGATGAGTGAACTCAAATTCTTTCTTGGGTTCAAATCAAGCAAACTAAGGAAGGTACTTTTGTCTCTCAAACGAAGTACACTAAGGACTTATTCAAGAAGTTCAATATGCAATAGTGCAAAGGTATGTCTACACCCATGCCTACTAGTGGACATCTTGATTTGACCAAAGATGGTAAACTAGTTGACCAAAAGGTTTATCGCTCTATGATTGGTTCATTGTTATACCTATGTGCTTCACGTCCCGATATTATGCTGAGTGTGTGCATGTGTGCAAGATATCAAGCTGCTCCTAAAGAATGTCATCTTAAGGCCGTAAAAAGGATAGTGAGATACTTAATTCATACACCAAATTTTGGCATTTGGTATCCTAAGAGGGCCTCTTTCGATCTTGTTGGCTACTCCGACTCGTACTATGCCAGAGACAAGGTTGATAGAAAGTCCACTTCGGGTACTTGTCAATTTCTTGGTAGATCTCTTGTGTCTTGGTCCTCCAAGAAACAAAACTCGGTATCCTTATATACCGCTTGAGCGGAGTACATTGTCACTGGTTCATGTTGTGCTCAATTACTTTGGATGACCCAAACTCTTAAAGATTATGGGATATATGTGAAACATGTTCCATTGCTTTGTGACAATGAAAGTGCTATCAAAATTGGTCATAAACCCGTACAACATTCTCGAACTAAGCATATTGAAGTTCGTCATCATTTCATTCGAGATCATGTTGCTAAGGGTGACATTAATCTTAAGCATGTTCGCACCGAAAGGAAATTAGTGGATATATTTACTAAACCTCTTGATGAGAAAGTGTTTTGCAGGTTGAGAGGAGAATTGAACATCATTGATGCTTCAAACTTGGAGTAGAAACTCCATTGGATACATGCAAGACATGAGCTTATGACTAATCCATGATATCTCTCTTATGATGAAAATCTTATGTCTTGGATACATTTGCATCTTGCATGTTATCTAACCCATGTAGCTACTTGGTTGAACCAAATTCCATGAGATTGAAATCTACTCACATCTTGAGCAATCTCTACATCACCAAGTCTCTACACTATGGTGGTTGAAGTCAAGGAAGAACGGAATTATTCAAACATATCCTTTGACAAACTCTATGTTGAGCTTCATGATTATCATTTTTGGATACACAAGTGCTACTCCTTGCAAGAACTAACCCATGTAGATAGATGGGCTCAAATTCCAAGTGGTGCTCCCAACTCTTGATGAGCTACATCAACCTTGAGCAACCCACACAAGTTCAACTACATGGTCAACACCACCAACCAAGGTATGTTATTCCATCTTAGAGAAGCTTTACTCCGAGTCATGAGCTAAAGCAACTCGACAAGATGTGAATACATCAAGATGCGTAAACGAAAAATGGTAACCCCATTTTGAGCTTAAACGATGAGTATGACCTATGATCAAGTGATCTCACTTGACTCCTAAGTCAATATACTCTAACATAGGTTACTTTGTCACCGACCATCTCTAGATGAAGTTCTCTCGTGTTCTTTTTTGTGTTTTTGCATTTGTCTCATGCATATTTGTTTCCCCTTTCAGAAAAAACTTCATCTAGATTTCTTTCATTTCTTTCTGTTTGCTTTGCATTTCCTGCATCCAATTCATTGCATGTCTTTCAGTTAATTCCTTGCAAATCTTTGTGAAATCTTACTCGTCTAGAGATCTGAGGTGACAAGTGTTTTCTCTATGATGAACTCGGTGTTGGGAAACGTAGTAATTTCAAAACATTTCCTATGCACACGCAAGATCATGGTGATGGCATAGCAACAAGAGGGGAGAGTGTATGTCCACGCACTCTCGTGAGGTCAGAAGCGGAAGCGCTATGACAACGCTGTTGATGTAGTCGACGCCTTCATGATCCGACCGATCCAAGTACCGAACGACGACACCTCCGAGTTCAGACACGCTCACTCGATGACGATCCCCTGACCGATCCAGCAAAGTGTCAGGGATGAGTTCCACAAGATGACGGCAGGATTTATGATGATGCTCTCATCGCGAGGCTTCGCCTAAACTCCGCGACGATATGACCGAGGTGGAATATGGTGGAGGGGGCACCGACACGGCTAAGGAACGATCCAGATCAACTTGTGTGTCATGGGGTGCCCCCGCCTGTGATATAAAGGAGGGAGGGAAGGTGCGGCCGCCCCCAAAGGCGCTGAGGAGTCCTACTCCCACCGAGTAGGACTCCCCTCTTACCTTGTTGGAGAAGGAAAGGGGAGGGAAGAGGAAGGGGCGCCGCCTCTCCTTGTCCTATTCGGACTAGGGGAGGAGGGGGCGCTGCCTGCCCCCGGCCGGCCCTCCTCTTCTCCCTTATGGCCCATTAAGGCCCAACATCCCCGGAGGGTTCCGTAACCCCGGTGTTCCCTTAAAATTCGATTTCATCCGAACCATTCCGATATCCAAATATAGGCTTCTGTAACACCGGAAGTAACTTTCCATATTTGTAACTCCGACTCTTGCCATTTTCGCATTGATATATGATATTCCTCCGTGGTTGGGTTTTCTTCTTGTTGCATTTTGCCCGTGTCATGCATTTTATTTTATGTCATCATGTGCATCGATTTGCATACGTGTTCGCCTCATGTTTCCGAGCATTTTTCCGTTGTCCGCTTTTGCAATCCCAAGACTCCTATCTCCCCGGCGGTCCTTTTATGCTTTTCCGCAAAGCGGTATTAAACCTTCTCGAAATGGACCGAGGTTTGTCTAGTGGCCTTGGTATAACACCGGAGACCACCGTCAAGTTTCGGTCATTTGGAGCTCGTTTGGTACTCCAACGGTTAACCGCACCTTCGCAGAGGCCTCTTTTAAGTTGCAGCCCAACACCCTTCAAAACAGCCCAATAACCCATCTAAGTCACCTCCATGCTCTCCGTCGCTCGATCACGATCGTGGGGCGAAAACTACACCTCATTTGGACTCTCCTAGCTCCTCTATGCCTATTTAAGCAAACCTCCCAAATTCTTGATCATCCTCTTCCCGAACCCTAAAAACTGCTTCACAGGCGGACACGTCCCGCCAAGGCGGACAGATCCCGCCGCCGCCTCGCCATCCAGCGTCGCCACGTGGCCCAGCCACCCGCCGCCGTCTGGCCTCTCGCTGGTTGCCATGGGCCATGCGCCAGTTCATGGCGTGCTGCCGCCGCCGCCGCCGGCCACCCGCCGCCTCCTGTCGCCGCTCCTCCCGCGAGCTCCCCGCTGGCGCCTCCTCGCCATGCCTGCCGCCCGCCGCCCGCCCGCCGCCTCGCCGCGCCATGAGGGCCACCCCCTCGCCATGCCGGATCTCAAGCCGCCATCACAGCCTCATGCTGCCCGGCCCCCGCCGCCCCTGCCGGATCCGCCGCCGGCGCTGCTCGCCCGCCAGCGCCAAGCCGCCACAGCGCCGTCGCCGCCTGGTCGGCCGATCCGCCCGATCCGCCTCGGGAGCCGCGCCACCCGTTGACCTCATCTCCTCTCTCTTTTTTTTTCACTAAGTCATTTGCATCATTGTAATTTTGTGCAATATTCAACTTGCTATATCTTCGCATCCGTAGATCCATTTTTCGCGTATAATATGTCAAAATGTTCGCCTCGAAGAGTAGATCATTTCGTTCCATTGCATCATTTTCATTTGAGCTCATCTTGATGCCCGAAATGCTGTTGGAAGAGTGCAAGGTGCTGATAGTTTCTGATTTTTATCAGGAGTTGCACTTTTGTTATTTTTGCTATGATTAATATGTGCATCCTATGAATTTGAGTCCTACATGAGTTTTGTAAAATGCCATGTCATCTTTCCAGTGGTATATGCCATGTATTTTTTGTGATCTATGTGGTGACTAGCACAAGCATGCAAAGTAGGTGTCCTGTTGTTGCTGATTTCAGCCCTGTTTTAGCTGATTTTGATGCCATGTCTGCTTGATGATACCGAGAGATTTATGCATATTTTGAGATACTTCAGTAAGGGTGTTTTGTAAAGCATGACTTGCTCTATCCATCCATGCCTTTGTTTGCAATTATGGGATGCCATAGCTTGAGTCAATCGAGCTCTACTTTTGCTACCAAATGTTTCCTGGCAGATTGTATACGTGTTATTCAATTTTGCCTAGGATGTTGTGGTTGACTCAGATATGCTATGTTAGTGTTCTTGCCATGTATGTCTTCTATGTCAGGTCTTCTTGATGTATGTATGCTTAGTTTATCATTTGAGGCTCTGTAGTGAGTGCATTGAGCTTGTTAACATGCCATCTCGTTATCAGTTTTGACATGTCAAGTTGCTGAATCTGTTAACAAGACTTTCAATATTGCCATGAGTGTTGCTATATTTTCTAGTCCTTTTGGCTTATGGTCAGTAAGGGACTTTTGTTCTAGGCTTTGAGTAGATTCATGCCATGCCATGTTTTGCTATTTTTAAGTTCCTGTAGCATGTAGTTTTGATGCTCTGAACATTGCAACCTGTTACTGTTTTTGTCATGTCCAGTCTGTTACTTTGAGCACTTTTGCCATGCTTGTTTGAACCTGTTATGATGTGAACTAGCCGTAGCTCAGTGCTCATCTTTTGTCGAGCATCATGTGTAGATCACTGCCATGTGCTTTGTTGATACGTTTGGGTGCAGTAGCTTAATTAATTGTTGCTTGCTAAGTGGCATCATGCTGTTAATGGCAGATTTGCGCCATTCTTGTTTTGCTTGCCATTTGCAAACCGTGCATCCGATTCCGTGATCTTTATATCGATTTCAACCGAAATCATCTCATCTTTCCAGTGGCATGCTTGGTTTGCCAAGTTGATGCCTGGTTCATCATTTACCTTCCGAGCGCACATAAGCATTGCATATCTCATCATGCATATCATGCCTTGTTTTGCATCATGTTGATTGTGCATTGCACCGTGATTTATTGTGGTTCCTTTGTTTGTGTTGTTGCTTTGGGTAGAGTCGGGAGACGAGTACGTGAACGAGGAGCCTGTTGAGAACGTATTCGAGGATCAAGCTTTCGACAACTCGAGAACATTGCGCAAGATGACCATACCCTCGAAATCACTTCTATCTTTGCTATGCTAGTTGCTCGCCCTTTTGCTATGCCTATGCTGCGATGCCTACCACTTGCTATATCATGCCACCCATATTGCCATGTCAGCCTCTAACCATCCTTTCCTAGCAAACCGTTGTTTGGCTATGTTACCGCTTTGCTCAGCCCTCTTATAGCGTTGCTAGTTGCGGTGAAGTGAAGTTTGTTCCTTGTTGAACATGGAGGTGTTGTTCCTTGTTGGAACATGTTTACTTGTTGGGGATATCACAATATATATATCTGCTAATTAATACATCTATATACTTGGTAAAGGGTGGAAGGCTCGCCTTATGCCTGTGTTTTGTTCCACTCTTGCCACCCTAGTTTCCGCCATACCGTGTTATGTTCCTTGATTTTATGCTCCTTACACGGTTGGGTGATTTATGGGACCCCTTGACAGTTCGCTTTGAATAAGACTCGTCCAAAGAAGGCCCAACTTTGGTTTTACCATTTGCCACCTAAGCCTTTTCCCCGGTTTTCGCGAGCCCGAGGGTCATCTTTATTTTAACCCCCGACGGTGCTCCTCCGAGTGCTGGCCCAACTAGAGTGTTGTCTAGCGCCCCTCAAGGCAACTTGAGGTTTGGTTTTAGTTGTATGGACTGCTCATCCGGATGTGCCTCGAGAACGAGATATGTGCAGCTCCTATCGGGATTTGTCGGCACAATCGGGCGGCTTTGCTGGTCTTGTTTTATTGCTGTCGAAATGTCTTGTAGTCCGGATTCCGAGATTGATCGGGTCTTCCCAGTAGAAGGAATATCCTTCGCTGACCGTGAGAGCTTATAATGGGCTAAGTTGGGACACCCTGCAGGTAATATCTTTCAAAGCCGTGCCCATGTTATGAGGCAGATGGGAATTTGTTAATGTCCGTTGTAGAAAACCCAAAGTTGATCTCAATAAAATACACATCAACGCAAGGTGTAACCGTGATGGTCTCTTCTCGGCGGAGTCCGGAAGTGAACACGTGTTGGAGTTATGTCGGACGTAAGTAGTTCAGATCACTTCTTGATCACTACTAGTTTCACGACCATGCTTTGCTTCTCTCCTCGCTCTCTTTTGCGATGTAGCCACCATATATGCTAGTCGCTGCTGCAGCTCCAATTTACTTCCTTGTCCTTCCTATTAGCTTAAATAGTCTTGATCTCGCGGTGTGAGATTGCTGAGTCCCCGTGACTCACGATACTTCCAAACACAGATTGCAGGTTCCGATGAGGCCAAGGTGCAGGTGATTCCACCGAGCTCAAGTGGGAGTTCGACGAGGAACGTGGTCGTTACTATGTGTCGCTTCCAGATGATCAGAGTGGTGCCCAGCTGGGACGATTCGGGATCTGTGTTAGCATTTGGGGTATCTTCTTCATTTTGGTTCCGTAGTCGGACCTTGAGTGTACTCAGATGATGAATGTTTATTTATGTACTGTGTGAAGTGGCGATCGTAAGCCAACTATGTATCTTTCCTTGATTATTACATGGGTTGTGTGAAGATTACCTCACTTGCGACATTGCTTTCAATGCGGTTATGCCTCTAAGTCGTGCCTCGACACGTGGGAGATATAGCCGCATCGGGGCGCTATGTTGGTAATCGAGCCTTCCCGACTTAGGAGCCCCTACTTGATTGTTTGTCATGGCGTTGTTGAGTCTAGAATGGAAAAATGTTTTGAGTCTTAGGATTATATATATCGGAGAGTAGGATTCTTTTACTTCCCAGTCCCTTCGTCGCTCTGTGAGGTCTCCTGACGTAGAGTTTTGACTCTTCTCTTCTCAAATTTCACTAAAATTTTTTTAGGATCACGTGGGTATCTTGGAATCGTTCCGATGGTTTTGTGACGAGAACAATTGTTCTTGGTGCCTCGACATTTAGGGGTTGTGGCGTGTCCCGGGAGTTGAGCTCCGAGGTGTTGTCGCCACAATTTTATCGCTGCGATCTCGAATACCTGAGTTTTGCCGACATCGAAATCTCTTTTGTGCAGTTGTTGGTGAGATAACCCCGATAGCCCAAAGATCTTGTGGCGAAAAGTGGAGTATTGCCATGACTTGCATAACGGATGTTTTTCAAGGTCGAGGTACACGATTTCGAGGATTTCTTGGTTATGTGTTGACGGATGGATACAATGGATCTAGGTATTGTTAGTTTGGGTGATATATTTTGTGTCCCCTGTATCCCCAACACCAGATTGCATAACCGTAAAGTTTCGGAGTTTATAAGTGGGAGTTCTTTCAGTCCTAGATCTCGGACGAGATCCTCTTGTAGTGGTGGAGTGTTGTAACACCCCGAAGTAACTTTCCATATTTGTAACTCCGACTCTTGCCATTTTCGCATTGATATATGATATTCCCTCCGTGGTTGGGTTTTCTTCTTGTTGCATTTTGCCCGTGTCATGCATTTTATTTTATGTCATCATGTGCATCGCATTTGCATACGTGTTCGCCTCATGTTTCCGAGCATTTTTCCGTTGTCCGCTTTTGCAATCCGGCACTCCTATCTCCCCGGCGGTCCTTTTATGCTTTTTCGTGTGCGGGTATTAAACCTTCTCGAAATGGACCGAGGTTTGTCTAGTGGCCTTGGTATAACACCCGAGACCACCGGTCAAGTTTCGGTCATTTGGAGCTCGTTTGGTACTCCAACAGTTAACCGCACCTTCGAGAGGCCTCTTTTAAGTTGCAGCCCAACACCCCTTCAAAACAGCCCAATAACCCATCTAAGTCACCTCCATGCTCTCCGTCGTTCGATCACGATCGTGGGCGAAAACTACACCTCATTTGGACTCTCCTAGCTCCCTCTATGCCTATTTAAGCAAACCTCCCCGAATTCCTGGATCATCCTCTTCCGAAACCCTAAAATCGCCTCACACACACGGACACGCCCGCACGGCCACAGATCCCGCCGCCGCTCCCGGCCATCCAGCGTCGCCACGTGGCCCAGCCACCCGCCGCCGTCCGCTCCCTTGCCGCCCATGGGCTCAGCGCCAGTTCATGGGGGCATGCCGCCGCCGCCGCCCGGCGCGCCCTCTCCCTCGCCCGCTCCCTCCGGAGAGCTCCCGCCAGCGCCTCCTCGCCCGCGCCCCGCTCGCCCGCCCGCTCCGGCCGCCCGCCTCGCCGCCCGCCCCAGGCCAGCCATGCCCGGCCACCATGGATCCGCACCATCATCGCCTCACATGCCTGTCTGCGGCCGGCCAGCCGCCCTCGCCGGGATCCGCCGCCAGCGCCCTCGCCCGGCCAGCGCCCGGCCGCCGCGCGTCGCCGCCCGTCGGCCGATCCGCCCGATCCGCCTCGAGCCCGCGCCACCCGTTGACCTCATCTCCTCTCCTTTTTTTTTTTCACTAAGTCATTTGCATTATTGTAATTTTGTGCAATATTCAACTTGCTATATCTTCGCATCCGTAGATCCATTTTTCGCGTATAATATGTCAAAATGTTCGCCTCGAAGAGTAGATCATTTCGTTCCATTGCATCATTTTCATTTGAGCTCATCTTGATGCCCGAAATGCTGTTGGAAGAGTGCAAGGTGCTGATAGTTTCTGATTTTTATCAGGAGTTGCACTTTTGTTATTTTTGCTATGATTAATATGTGCATCCTATGAATTTGAGTCCTACATGAGTTTTGTAAAATGCCATGTCATCTTTCCAGTGGTATATACCATGTATTTTTTGTGATCTATGTGGTGACTAGCACAAGCATGCAAAGTAGGTGTCCTGTTGTTGCTGATTTCAGCCCTGTTTTAGCTGATTTTGATGCCATGTTTGCTTGATGATACCGAGAGATCTATGCATATTTTGAGATACTTCAGTAAGGGTGTTTTGTAAAGCATGACTTGCTCTATCCATCCATGCCTTTGTTTGCAATTATGGGATGCCATAGCTTGAGTCAATCGAGCTCTACTTTTGCTACCAAATGTTTCCTGGCAGATTGTATACGTGTTATTCAATTTTGCCTAGGATGTTGTGGTTGACTCGTATATGCTATGTTAGTGTTCTTGCCATGTATGTCTTCTATGTCAGGTCTTCTTGATGTATGTATGCTTAGTTTATCATTTGAGGCTCTGTAGTGAGTGCATTGAGCTTGTTAACATGCCATCTCGTTATCAGTTTTTGACATGTCAAGTTGCTGAATCTGTTAACAAGACTTTCAATATTGCCATGAGTGTTGCTATATTTTCTAGTCCTTTTTGGCTTATGGTCAGTAAGGGACTTTTGTTCTAGGCTTTGAGTAGATTCATGCCATGCCATGTTTTGCTATTTTTAAGTTCCTGTAGCATGTAGTTTTGATGCTCTGAACATTGCAACCTGTTACTGTTTTTGTCATGTCCAGTCTGTTACTTTGAGCACTTTTGCCATGCTTGTTTGAACCTGTTATGATGTGAACTAGCCGTAGCTCAGTGCTCATCTTTTGTCGAGCATCATGTGTAGATCACTGCCATGTGCTTTGTTGATACGTTTGGGTGCAGTAGCTTAATTAATTGTTGCTTGCTAAGTGGCATCATGTTGTTAATGGCAGATTTGCGCCATTCTTGTTTTGCTTGCCATTTGCAAACCGTGCATCCGATTCCGGTGATCTTTATATCGATTTCAACCGAAATCATCTCATCTTTCCAGTGGAATGCTTGGTTTGCCAAGTTGATGCCTGGTTCATCATTTACCTTCCGGAGCGCACATAAGCATTGCATATCTCATCATGCATATCATGCCTTGTTTTGCATCATGTTGATTGTGCATTGCACCGTGATTTATTGTGGTTCCTTTGTTTGTGTTGTTGCTTTGGGTAGAGTCGGGAGACGAGTACGTGAACGAGGAGCCTGTTGAGAACGTATTCGAGGATCAAGCTTTCGACAACTCGAGAACATTGCGAGCAAGATGACCATACCCTCGAAATCACTTCTATCTTTGCTATGCTAGTTGCTCGCCTTTTGCTATGCCTATGCTGCGATGCCTACCACTTGCTATATCATGCCACCCATATTGCCATGTCAGCCTCTAACCATCCTTTCCTAGCAAACCGTTGTTTGGCTATGTTACCGCTTTGCTCAGCCCTCTTATAGCGTTGCTAGTTGCAGTGAAGTGAAGTTTGTTCCTTGTTGAACATGGAGGTGTTGTTCCTTGTTGGAACATGTTTACTTGTTGGGGATATCACAATATATATATCTGCTAATTAATACATCTATATACTTGGTAAAGGGTGGAAGGCTCGGCCTTATGCCCGTGTTTTGTTCCACTCTTGCCACCCTAGTTTCCGTCATACCGGTGTTATGTTCCTTGATTTTATGCTCCTTACACGGTTGGGTGATTTATGGGACCCCTTGACAGTTCGCTTTGAATAAGACTCGTCCAAAAAGGCCCAACTTTGGTTTTACCATTTGCCACCTAAGCCTTTTCCCCGGTTTTCGCGAGCCCGAGGGTCATCTTTATTTTAACCCCCGACCGGTGCTCCTCCGAGTGCTGGCCCGAACTAGAGTCTTGTGCAGGCGCCCCTCAAGGCAACTTGAGGTTTGGTTTTAGTTGTATGGACTGCTCATCCGGATGTGCCCTGAGAACGAGATATGTGCAGCTCCTATCGGGATTTGTCGGCACAATCGGGCGGCTTTGCTGGTCTTGTTTTATTGCTGTCGAAATGTCTTGTAGTCCGGGATTCCGAGATTGATCGGGTCTTCCCGGTAGAAGGAATATCCTTCGTTGACCGTGAGAGCTTATAATGGGCTAAGTTGGGACACCCCTGCAGGGTAATATCTTTCGAAAGCCGTGCCCGTGGTTATGAGGCAGATGGGAATTTGTTAATGTCCGGTTGTAGAAAACCCAAAGTTGATCTCAATAAAATACACATCAACCGCGTGTGTAACCGTGATGGTCTCTTCTCGGCGGAGTCCGGAAAGTGAACACGGTGTTGGAGTTATGTCTGACGTAAGTAGTTCAGGATCACTTCTTGATCACTACTAGTTTCACGACCGTGCTTTGCTTCTCTCCTCGCTCTCTTTTGCGATGTAGCCACCATATATGCTAGTCGCTTGCTGCAGCTCCAATTTACTTCCTTGTCCTTCCTATTAGCTTAAATAGTCTTGATCTCGCGGGTGTGAGATTGCTGAGTCCCCGTGACTCACAGATACTTCCAAACACAGTTGTAGGTTCCGATGAGGCCAGTGCAGGTGATTCCACCGAGCTCAAGTGGGAGTTCGACGAGGAACGTGGTCGTTACTATGTGTCGTTTCCAGATGATCGAGAGTGGTGCCAGCTTGGGACGATTCGGGATCTGTGTTAGCATTTGGGGTATCTTCTTCATTTTGGTTCCGTAGTCGGACCTTGAGTGTACTCAGTATGATGAATGTTTATTTATGTACTTGTGTGAAGTGGCTAATCGTAAGCCAACTATGTATCTTTCCTTGATTATTACATGGGTTGTGTGAAGATTACCTCACTTGCGACATTGCTTTCAATGCGGTTATGCCTCTAAGTCGTGCCTCGACACGTGGGAGATATAGCCGCATCGGGGGCGTTACACTTCCAATATATCAATCTTTATGTCTCGACCATTTCGAGACTCCTCGTCATGTCCGTGATCACATCCGGGACTCCGAACAAACTTTGGTACATCAAAACTTATAAACTCATAATAAACTGTCATCGTAACGTTAAGCGTGCGGACCCTGCGGGTTCGAGAACTCTGTAGACATGACCTAGAACTATTCTCGGTCAATAACCAACAGCGGAACCTGGATGCCCATATTGGTTCCTACATATTCTTCAAAGATCTTTATCGGTCAAACCGCATAACGACATACGTTGTTCCCTTTGTCATCGGTATGTTACTTACCCGAGATTCGATCGTCGGTATCCAATACCTAGTTCAATCTCGTTACCGGCAAGTCTCTTTACTCGCTCACGTAATACATCATCTCACAACTAACTTATTAGTTGCAATGCTTGCAAGGCTTATGTGATGTGTATTACCGAGAAGGCCTAGAGATACCTCTCCGACAATCGGAGTGACAAAACCTAATCTCGAAATACGCCAACCCAACATGTACCTTTGGAGACACCTGTAGTACTCCTTTATAATCACCCGATTCGCCAGGACGCTTGGTAGCACCAAAGTGTTCCTCCGTAAACGGAGTTGCATAATCTCATAGTTACAGGAACATGTATAAGTCATGAAGAAAGCAATAGCAATATACTAAACGATCAAGTGCTAGGCTAACGGAATGGGTCATGTCAATCACATCATTCTCCTAATGATGTGATCCCGTTAATCAAATGACAACACATGTCTATGGTTAGGAAACATAACCATCTTTGATTAATGAGCTAGTCAAGTAGAGGCATACTAGTGACTATATGTTTGTCTATGTATTCACACATGTATTATGTTTCCGGTTAATACAATTCTAGCATGAATAATAAACATTTATCATGATATAAGGAAATAAATAATAACTTTATTATTGCCTCTAGGGCATATTTCCTTCAGCCTCCCACTTGCACTAGAGTCAATAATCTAGATTACACAAGAATGATTCTAACACCCATGGAGTCTTGGTGCTGATCATGTTTTGCTCGTGGAAGAGGCTTAGTCAACGGTCTGCCAGATTCAGATCCGTATGTATCTTGCAAATCTCTATGTCTCCCACTTGGACTTGGTCCCGAATGGAATTGAAGCGCCTCTTGATATGCTTGGTCCTCTTGTGAAATCTGGATTCCTTTGCCAAGGCAATTGCACCAAGATTGTCACAGAAGATCTTCATTGGTCCCGATGCACTAGGTATGACACCTAGATCGAAATGAACTCTTTCATCCGACTCCTTCATTTGCTGCTTCGAAGCAGCTATGTACTCCGCTTCACATGTAGATCCCGCCACGACGCTTTGTTTAGAACTGCACCAACCGACAGCTCCACCGCTTAATAAAAACACGATCCGGTTTGCGATTTAGAATCGTCTCGATCGGTGTCAAAGCTTGCATCGACGTAACCATTTACGACTAGCTCTTTGTCACCTCCATATACGAGAAACATATCCTTAGTCCTTTTCGGTTCTTTCAGGATGTTCTTGACCGCTGTCCAATGATCCACTCTGGATTACTTTGGTACCTTCCCGCCAAGCTTATTGCTAAGCATACGTCAGTGTCCGGTACACAGCATTGCATACATGATAGAGCCTATGGCTGAAGCATAGGAACATCTTTCATTTTCTCTCTATCTTCTCATTGTGTGGTCGGGCATTGAGTCCACTCAATTTCACACCTTGTAATACAGTAAAAATCCTTTCTTTGCCTGATCCATTTTGAATTTTTCAAAACTTTATCAAGGTATGTGCTTTGTGAAAGTCCAATCAAGCGTCTTGATCTATCTCTATAGATCTTGATGCCCAATATGTAAGCAGCTTCACCGAGGTCTTTCATTGAAATTTTTTTATTCAAGTATCCTTTTATGCTATCCAGAAATTCTATATCATTTCCAATCAATAATATGTCGTCCACATATAATATCGAAATGCTACTGAGCTCCCACTCACTTTCTTGTAAATACAGGCTTCTCCAAAAGTCTCATAAAACCATATGCTTTGATGACACTATCAAAGCGTTTATTCCAACTCCGAGAGGCTTGCACTGACCATAAATTGATCGCTGGAGCTTGCAC
This sequence comes from Aegilops longissima, assembly GCA_021605205.1. Taxonomy (NCBI): domain Eukaryota; kingdom Viridiplantae; phylum Streptophyta; class Magnoliopsida; order Poales; family Poaceae; genus Aegilops; species Aegilops longissima. The sequence goes on from CM038682.1 coordinate 581,779,113, forward strand.
ACTTTGTTAGCACCTTTTGGATCAACAAAACCTTCTGGTTGCATCATATACAACTCTTCTTCTAGAAATCCATTCAAGAATGCAGTTTTTACATCCATTTGCCAAATTTCAGAATCATAAAATGCAGCAATTGCTAACATGATTCGGACAGACTTAAGCATCGCTTCGGGTGAGAAAGTCTCATTGTAGTCAACCCTTGAACTTGTCGAAAACCTTTCGCAACAAGTCGAGCTTTATAGACGCTTACATTACCATCAGCGTCAGTCTTCTTCTTAAAGATCCATTTATTCTCAATAGCTTGCCGATCATCGGGCAAGTCAACCAAAGTCCATACTTTGTTCTCATACATGGATCCCATCTCAGATTTCATGGCTTCCACCATTTTGCGAATCTGGGCTCACCATCGCTTCTTCATAGTTTGTAGGTTCGCCATGGTCAAGTAACATGACTTCGAATAGGATTACCGTACCACTCGATGCGGATCTTACTCTAGTTGACCTATGTAGTTCAAGAGAAACTTGATCTGAAGTTTCATGATCAATATCATTAGCTTCCTCACTTATTGGTGTAGTTGTCACAGAACCGTTCTTGTGATGAACTATTTTCCAATAAGGGAACAGATCTGATTATCTCATCAAGTTCTACTTTCCTCCCACTCACTTCTTTCGAGAGAAACTCTTTTTCCGAAAGGATCCGAATTTAGCAACGAAAATCTTGCCCTCGGATCTGTGATAGAAGGTGTACCCAATAGTCTCTTTGGGTATCCTATGAAGACACATTCTCGATTTAGGTTCGAGCTTATCTGGTTGAAGTTTCTTCACATAAGCATCGCAGCCCCAAACTTTAAGATACGACAACTTTGGTTTCTTGCTAAACCATAGTTCATAAGGTGTCGTTTCAACGGATTTTGATGGTGCCCTATTTAACGTGAATGCGGTCGTCTCTAAAGCATAACCCCAAAACGATAGCGGTAAATCAGTAAGAGACATCATAGGTCGCACCATATCTAGTAAAGTACGATTAGGACGTTCGAACACACCATTTCGTTGTGGTGTTCCGGGTGGCGTGAGCTGCGAAACTATTCCGCATTGTTTCAAATGCAAACCAAACTCGTAACTCAAATATTCTCCTCCACGATCAGATCGTAGAAATTTTATTTTCTTGTTACGATGATTTTCCACTTCACTCTGAAATTCTTTGAACTTTTCAAATGTTTCAGACTTATGTTTCATCAAATAGATATACCCATATCTGCTCAAATCATCTGTGAAGGTGAGAAAATAACGATACCCGCCGCGTGCCTCAACATTCATTGGACCACAAACATCAGTATGTATGATTTCCAACAAATCCTTTGCTCGCTCCATAGTTCCGGAGAACGGCGTTTTAGTCATCTTGCCCATGAGGCACGGTTCGCAAGTACCAAGTGATTCATAATCAAGTGATTCCAAAGGTCCATCAGTATGGAGTTTCTTCATGCGTTTTACACCGATATGACACAAACGGCAGTGCCACAAATAAGTTGCATTATCATTATCAACTCTGTATCTTTTGGTTTCAACACTATGAATATGTGTATTACTACTATCGAGATTCAATAAAAATAGACCACTCTTCAAGGGTGCATGACCATAAAAGATATTATTCATATAAATAGAACAACCATTATTCTCTGACTTAAATGAATAACCGTCTCGCATCAAACAAGATTCAGATATAATGTTCATGCTTAACGCTGGCACCAAATAACAATTATTTAGGTGTAAAACTAATCCCGATGGTAGATGTAGAGGTAGCGTGCCGACCGCGATCACATCGACTTTGGAACCATTTCCCACGCGCGATCGTCACCTCGTCCTTAGCCAATCTTCGCAATCCGTAGTCCCTGCTTGAGTTGCAAATATTAGCAATGAACCAGATCAAATACCAGTACTATGCGGTATTAGTAAGGTACACATCAATAACATGTATATCACATATACCTTTGTTCACCTTGCCATCCTTCTTATCCGCCAAATACTTGGGGCAGTTCCGCTTCGATGTCGATCGCTTGCGAGAAGCACTCGGCCAGTGCTTAGGTCCAGACTTGGGTTTCTTCTCTTGAGCAGCAACTTGTTTGCTGTTCTTCTTGAAGTTCCTTCTTCTTCCCTTTGCCCTTTTTCTTGAAACAGGTGGTCTTGTTAACCATCAACACTTGATGCTCCTTTTGATTTCTACCTCCGCTGCTTTTAGCATTGCGAAGAGCTCGGTATACACTTGTCCATCCCTTGCATATTATAGTTCATCACGAAGCTCTTGTAGCTTGGTGGCGTGATTGAAGAATTACATCAATGACACTATCATCGTGAAGATTAACTCCCAGTTGAATCAAGTGATTATTATACCCGCACATTTTGAGTATGTGTTCATTGACGTAATTATTTTCCTCCATCTTGCAGCTATAGAACTTATTGGAGACTTCATATCTCTCAATCGGGGCATTTGCTTGAAATATTAACTTCAACTCTGGAACATCTCATATGCTCCATGACGCTCAAAACGTCGTTGAAGGCCCGGTTCTAAGCCGTAAAGCATGGCACACTGAACTATTGAGTAGTCATCGATTTGCTCGCGAGACGTTCTTAACGTCGTCGGTTGCATCGGCGGCAGTTCGCACCCAGCGGTGCTTCGGGACGTAATTCTTCGTGCAGCAATGAGGATAATCCTCGAATTACGGACCCAGTCCGTGTAATTGCTACCATCATCTTTCAACTTTGCTTTCTCAAGGAACGCATTAAAATTCAACGGAACAACAAAGACGGGCCATCTATCTACAGTAAACATAGACAAGCAAAATACTATCAGGTACTAAGTTCATGATAAATTTAAGTTCAATTAATCATATTACTAAAGAACTCCCACTTAGATAGACATCTCTCTAGTTATCTAAATGATTACGTGATCCAAATCAACTAAACCATGTCCGATCATCACGTGAGATGGAGTAGTTTCAATGGTGAACATCACTATGTTGATCATATCTACTATATGATTCACGTTCGACCTTTCGGTCTCCGTGTTCGAGGCCATATCTCAGTATATGCTAGGCTCGTCAAGTTTGACTGAGTATTCGCGTGTGCAACTGTTTTGCACCGTTGTATTTGAGCGTAGGCGTATCACACCCGATCATCACGTGGTGTCTCAAAGACGAAGAACTTTCGCAACGGTGCATACTCAGGGAGAACACTTCTTGATATTTAGTGAGAGATCATCTTATAATGCTACCGTCAATCAAAGCAAAATAAGATGCATAAAGGATAAACATCACATGCAATCAATATAAGTGATATGATATGGCCATCATCATCTTGTGCTTGTGATCTCCATCTCCGAAGCACCGTCGTGATCACCATCGTCACCTGCACGACACCTTGATCTCCATCGTAGCATCGTTGTCGTCTCGCCAACTATTGCTTCTATGACTATCGGTACTGCTTAGTGATAAAGTAAAGCAATTACATGGCGTTTGCATTTCATACAATAAAGCGACAACCATATGGCTCCTGCCAGTTGCCGATAACTCGGTTACAAAACATGATCATCTCATACAATATAGCATCACTTCTTGACCATATCACATCACAACATGCCCTGCAAAAACAAGTTAGACGTCCTCTACTTTGTTGTTGCAAGTTTTACGTGGCTGCTACGAGCTGAGCAAGAACCGTTCTTACCTACGCATCAAAACCACAACGATAGTTTGTCAAGTTGGTGCTGTTTTAACCTTCGCAAGGACCGGGCGTAGCCACACTCGGTTCAACTAAAGTGAGAGAGACAGACACCGCCGGTCACCTTTAAGCAACGAGTGCTCGAAGCGGTGAAACCAGTCTCGCGTAAGCGTCTGGCGTAATGTCGGTCCAGCCGCTTCATCTCACAATACCGCTGAACCAAAGTATGACATGCTTGGTAAGCAGATGACTTATATCGCCCACAACTCACTTGTATTCTACTCGTGCATATGACATCAACGCATAAAACCTGGCTCGATACCCATTGTTGGTGAACGTAGTAATTTCAAAAATTTCCTACGCACACGCAAGATCATGGTGATGACATAGCAACGAGAGGGAGAGTGTATGTCCACGCACCCTCGTGAGACCGTGGCGAAGCGTTATAACAACGCTGTTGATGTAGTCGACGTCTTCACGATCCGACCGATCCAAGTACCGAACGACGGCACCTCCGGGTTCAAAGACACGTTCAGCTCGACGACGATCCCGGACTCCGATCCAGCAAAGTGTCGGGGATGAGTTCCGTCAGCACGACGGCGTGGTGACGATGATGATGCTTCAACGGTGCAGGGCTTCGCCTAAGCTCCGCGACGATATGACCGAGGTGGAATATGGTGGAGGGGCACCGCACACGCTGAGGAACGATCCGTAGATCAACTTGTGTGTTATGGGGTGCCCCTGCTCCCGTATATAAAGGAGGGAGGGGAGGTGCGGCCGGCCCCTCCTAGTGCGCGCTGGAGGAGTCCTACTCCCACCGGAGTAGGACTCCCCTCTTACCTTGTTGGAGAAGGAAAGGGGAAGGGAAAGAGGAAGGGCCGCCCCCTCTCCTTGTCCTATTCGGACTAGGGGAGGGCGCGGCCTGCCCTGGCCGCCCTCCTCTTCTCCCTTATGGCCCATTAAGGCCCAACATCCCCGGGAGGTTCCGTAACCCCCCGGTGTTCCCGAAAATTCCCGATTTCATCCGGAACCATTCCGATATCCAAATATAGGCTTCCAATATATCAATCTTTATGTCTCGACCATTTGAGACTCCTCGTCATGTCCGTGATCACATCCGGGACTCGAACAAACTTCGTACATCAAAACTTATAAACTCATAATAAACTGTCATCGTAACGTTAAGCGTGCGGACCCTACGGGTTCGAGAACTATGTAGACATGACCTAGAACTATTCTCGGTCAATAACCAATAGCGGAACCTGGATGCCCATATTGGTTCCTACATATTCTTCGAAGATCTTTATCGGTCAAACCGCATAACGACATACGTTGTTCCCTTTGTCATCGGTATGTTACTTGCAAATCTCTAAGTGTCTAAGGTTAGGAAACATAACCATCTTTGATTAATGAGCTAGTCAAGTAGAGGCATACTAGTGACTATATGTTTGTCTATGTATTCACACATGTATCATGTTTCCGGTTAATACAATTATAGCATGAATAATAAACATTTATCATGATATGAGGAAATAAATAATAACTTTATTATTGCCTCTAGGGCATATTTCCTTGATCTCCCACTTGCACTAGAGTCAATAATCTAGATTACACAAGAATGATTCTAACACCCATGGAGTCTTGGTGCTGATCATGTTTTGCTCGTGGAAGAGGCTTTAGTCAACGGTTCGCAACATTCAGATCCGTATGTATCTTGCAAATCTCTAAGTCTCCCACCGGACTTGGTCCCGGATGGAATTGAAGCGTCTCTTGATATGCTTGGTCCTCTTGTGAAATCTGGATTCCTTTGCCAAGGCAATTGCACCAAGATTGTCACGAAGATCTTCATTGGTCCCGATGCACTAGGTATGACACCTAGATCGAAATGAACTCTTTCATCCAGACTCCTTCATTTGTTTGCTTCAAGCGTCTTGATCTATCTCTATAGATCTTGATGCCCAAGATGTAAGCAGCTTCACCGAGGTCTTTCATTGAAAAGATTTATTCAAGTATCCTTTTATGCTATCCAGAAATTCTATATCATTTCCAATCAATAATATGTCGTCCACATATAATATCGTAAATGCTACTGAGCTCCCACTCACTTTCTTGTAAATACAGCTTCTCCAAAGTCTGCAGATATGTAGCGACCGACCTCGGGACGGTCAAGCCTCGTATGTCTGTGCCATCCCTAGATCAAGTATCTTTGGCACACACAAGACATCAATGTATATATCAAAGTGCAATCACATGTATAAATAACGTAAAATGATATATACCTCATAATACTCAGCGGAAACAATCAAACGGGTGTGGAGTCCCATCAACGCCATCGGCAGTTGAGTGTAGACCGTAACCAGATCGTAACTCTTACTCGTCAAGAAAATCCTGCAACATGATACATTGCAACCATGTAGGTCAGTACATTGAATGCACCGGCAAGATCACAACATGAGAAAACAGATGGTAAAACTATATTATATGCAATTTGGCTTTGTGGCTCTGGGTCTGAGTTTTTTTTGCGTAAAAGTTGGTTTTATTTTCCCTACATCAAAGGAATAAATGAAGTCTGTACTATGGAGTTTTCTATCATGACATGGTTCCGCCAACCGATGTCTCATAGCCCAAAATCATCATATGTTGCCCACAATTAAGTTATCAGTCCGGTGTTGAGAGTTCCGAGATAGACCCAAGTCCAGATGCTCAAATTGTCCATAACCGGGGACACGGCTAATCGATTAGGTTTAAACCCTCTGCAGAGGTTTGTACACTTTACCCGCAAGATTCGATCCCTCTCTTTATGTTCTCGCACTTCAGGGTGTTTTAGAACAAGATGACCGAAACATGGTCTTAGAAGAGTTCCTCGACCACCGTCCGGTGCTCATCCAATCCTACCGTAGTTCTACATCTGCTAGCACCGTCCCAGCCAGTCACAACTAAGGTCAACCAAGCCGAGCCCATAGTGACTTGCGGTTGCACGTAAGCTTCGGTCATGAAGTATTCTTCCGTCTCTTTGAGTCTGGGTGAAGCTTTCCACAAGATGTCATGGCGCTTCTCCATGCATCCCGCCAACCACCGGATTCTCCAGGTGCCCGTCAACCATCCTTCACCCAGAGTGTGTATTGAATTCTTGTCTCGAGTCTTGAAGTCTTGAGGCCTTGAAGATGCAGATCCTTGCAGATTCCATCATGGAGTTGTCGTCATTGATGTAGATCCTCCATTCTCACACCACTCCCGAGCACTCATACCAAACCCGTCTACTATAGCGTAGCATTAAAATAAAATATCGTCCGGGCTTGTTAATGTGGTGATGGGTTCCTACCTCATGCATACTACTCAACTACAAGAATTCAATATCACTCTTTGGAGGGTTTGTTGCGAAGATGACACTAGATGCAATAAAACACATAGGTATGAAAAACATGGTCAAAGTGAACTTGCCTGGTAAGTTGATGAAGATAACAACACTCTCGAATAATGACTTGGTAGAACTATTCGTCACTCCGTTGAAAATCTATATAGTCAAACATAGCATTCATATAAGCAAACATCCTAGCAAACAATTTTAACACTCATAATAAAACCAACAAATAAAAATGCAAATCAAGGGACACCAAATAAAAACAAAGGAAAACTACACAACAAAACTACTAAAGAAAACTCTAAGACATAACACAAAAATAGTTTTGTCCTAAGTAAAATTTAACATCAAAGGAAATACCAACATAATAAATAATTTGAAAAGAAAATATAAAACAACTAATTTTAACAGAAAGTATTTTTCATAAACTTTTAATAGCAAAAGAAACAAATAAAAAGCTTTTATGAAACACTAACTATGACCTAAACAAGTTTTCATACAAAACTAAGAAAACAAATTTTTAAAATAAAATAAAATTTTCTTTTGTTGACTAACAGAAACAAAACTAAATTTTTCAAGAGTGACCAAAAGAAATAATTTGAAACTAATAAAAACAATAAAGAAAAGACTAAAACAAAACTATAACTAAAACAGTACTGTTTTGCTAAAACCTAATTTAAAAATAAAGTAAAAATAAAGAAGTATATGCTACTGGATAGACAAAACCATAATAAAACAGTAGCAAAAAGAATCAATCAAAAATACTTTGTAAAACTCAAAATATGACCAAATTAGTTATTTGAACAAATTTTATCAAATTCAAATCTAAACTATTCAAATTTGAAACCTAAGTACACAAACAGAAACTGAAGCAAATTTGTGACACAATGCAAAAAGAATCAACTCAAACGGAGTTACGGAACTTAAGTTATGAACAAAAGAAGTTTGAATATGAATCTGAACAAATTTCGAAATTTTAAACTTTCAAAAACATGTTTGACTTGAATTACTGGATAGAGGAGATCGTAACGAAGAAGTGGGCGTTGGTTTGATCTAATTTGGATGAACGAGTAAAAAGTTATGGCTATTTGAAAAATGAGGCCAAGTTGTTTCTGAAAGAAAAATAATTACGACTAAGGTCTAATGTATAAATCGTAGACTAATTGATAATCTAATCTATTGTATTAGTCTAAAAATAATAAACTATGGAAGTATAAGAAGGAAAAAAAACAAAGAAAGATACCTTTATAAGGCAGAGAAAAGAGGATGTTGAAGAGATGAGACAATTTCCAGAAGTCGCGCCGGAGAGGAGAAAATATATTTTTCTTAGTCAAACCAAAATATTGATTTAACCCGAATCAGCTGATTTTTGGAGGCTCTATGGGTCTATATTTATAGGTGGAAAAGAGGTTTAGGGGTTAAAGGCTAGGCAATGTGGGACTAAACGTAGACGTAATTAAACGAAACAGAGCAGAAAAAGGCTAAGGCCTCGGCCGGCCGCGCACGTACACTGAATTTTTTTTTGAGCAATAGGAAAGAAAAGAAAAAAAAATATGAGGAATGAATATGGCCCGCTGGGCCTGGCCCGTATATTATATAGAAAAAGAAAAGAAGGGGCGCCCGCTGGTACTATGATGCGCACGTCGGCGACAGTTAGCTTCAGGCGCGCGTGCAGTTTGTTATTGGTTTTCTTTTAAACAGAAAGCGATAAACTGAAAAATGAAAATAAAACTAAAACTTTATATAGGCATATTATATATCAAAATTTTCAGAAAAAGATTTTCTACAGCATGAACATCATTCTAGTATTAAATAAAATACACACAAATTCAAATAAAGCAAAGAGTGCTTCAGCTCTAATAAAATCCAATAAAGATCATTTTAAAAATACCAAAATGAATTCAAATTTATTCCTCTCCAATTTTCTGTTGTAGGGAATCATGTTACCCTATTTTCCATGTATTTTATTTTTGGAGAAAAATAATTTGAATAAAATCCAAATAACTCCAAATTGAAAAATAATTCCAAAAGGACTTCGAATTTGATCCTTTGAAACTCCCAACTCATATTTCATATGTTTTGAAGAAGTCATTTTATCTTCGCTCGTGAAAATCATTGAGTTGCATAAAGTTTCAGGATTGGAAATATTCTCAAATGAGATTCAAATATTTTCAACACCCCTTGTCATTTAAATAAATGGAAGAAGTCATGTCATCTTCTCTCCAGGGTTTTGTGATGAAAAGAATTTGAATTCCCGAAGATCATAAAAGCAAAAATGAAAGTTTGGGAAAGTCCTTTTATTCCCTCTCATTTAACTTTCAAAAAGTTTCGAATTCACTCACTTTCAGTCAATCAATCAAGCAATCAATCAAATCTATCTATGTGTTTATAACATTCCAAAATTTAGAATTTTGGGATGTTACAAACTACCACCCTTAAAATGAATCTAGCCCTCGAGATTCGGAGAAACTAACAAGAAATAGGTTAGGGTTTGGGGTCTTCAAAATCCATCGATCATCACAAAGTGCAGGGTGCTACCACCCTTAGAAGCATTATTACGGTTCCATCAAAACTCATATACTCCATGTCGGTCTTCTCAGATTGTAAGGATAATTCCTTCTCTGGGCTCTTCCGGTAGTGACAAAACCTTTTCCTCAATTCCTTTGTCCATTCCTCTTGGTAAGGTTATTCCGAGACTGGGTCTTCATAGCTGACGGGTCTGGCGCCAATTCTAAACAACTATCGATATCTCATGGTGGTCAACAATTTATGGTTTCTCCTGCAGAAAAAAGGGTATGGGTTGAGCCTCACCGTATAACCTACGGTTGGCAAAAGCTGCCTTGTACAAGGGGGAAAAAATGCTTATACCATTCTAAGGTTCAACAAGGTTTTGATCGTCGCCTCTCTACTATAGGTAAGTCACTCAGATTTACCAGCCCATATAGCAAGAGCGAATGACAAGAGTAAGTCGGTATGGTGATCAATCCATTCCGCACCCAAATTATTACCCTGTATAAGGTTTAGCAAATATCACATTTCTAACACTCGGGCATTCTCGCAAGCATTGCAGAATTTCTCTTGTTGACGAACCAAGTTCGGAAAAATCCATTGATTCTGCAGGCCAAACAAACATCTATCGTTCCTTAACAATTCTTAGGTTTTGCGTAAACTCCTATAGAATCGTCGGTTGATCAAATCGTATTCTTCCCAAAATTTCTTCTTCTAGTGGGTACTTGATCCTAATTGATTCTTGGGCCTGTGGGTTATGGCCCACTTCAACACTAGTGCAGCTTTAACTCATCCTTGGGGTAACTCTCTTGTTCCATATTACACATCCTTTAAATCCAGTAGTACTCTGTCTCTTCATACCATCATATCAAAAGCAAAACTCCAACTTTTTTTTCCTTCGAACTACAGTCCGTGGAATATATATTATCTTATCCATTAGTCTAGTCTTCTTCACAGGGTACTACCACCCTAAAAATGAAATTCACAAATCCATCCATAGACCATATTTCTCATATCCTCGAAAATGGTCAAAATCCGTGTTCATAGAGTAACAACTCATACAATTAAACATATGAAAACATGTCACCTTAACTTTATTGATTTCATGAATCCATTACAAACTCTGAGCACCCATTACATAACTCAACTTATTGTAATCATGAAAAGAAAAATTGGTTTCTACCACTCTTATTATCCATATCAAAATTCCAACTACTCAACTCCAGCTTCCTTCTTGTAGGAACATTTAGTAGCATAATGTCCTGCTTCCTTGCAGCGAAAACAAATGACTTTCGATAAGTCTTTGGGCTTCTTGGAGATGGTGCCTACTCCTCGAGTTCCTTGCTTCCTTTCGAGACAATGATTGGCATATTGCCCGACGTCCTTACATTCAAAACAGGTAATATGACTCTTGTCCCTATTTGCAGAAATTGGGTTGTTCTGAGGGTGTCTTTGTTTTCTCTTCCGGGTTTCTTCGTTCGATCAAACCTTCTATTCCCATGGACCAAACTCTATTGCTTCCGTCGGAAGTATCCGGATACTCTTTTCTTTCCTTGGTGCAATACTATGAAAATGTCCTTCTTCTCCACATGAATAGCGAGGCATTGGAGTAAAATCTGTTGAGGCCTTCTCCATCAAGATCTTCAACACATTCCTTCATCACGGGTTCTTTCATAACTTCTCGGAGGGCTTCTTTCATTCCTTCTTCCTGCTCTGAATAGTTTGTTGCACCATGGGGTAAATGTAACACCGAGTCGGGTAGTGGGTGGTTCCTTCACACAAGAAACAAGTCACCTTACTAGTTGGGCATTCCTCGGCTAGGTGTTTCTCCTCACAATGAGGGCATCCATCCTTGTGTTCCCCACAGGTGTGTCCTATTTCTCCGCAAATCTTGCGAGCACAAGGTTTATTTCTTGGTGTATCATGTTGCTTCCGGATAAGGCGAGATCTTGTCGAGTCTTCTTGAATTCTTTCAAGTCTTTGCTCCATTCCATCCTGTATAGCTTGATGCATCTGCCACCATGTTGCAGCACTTCCTTCAAAGTCTTGGAGAGCGTAAGATACTTCATTCTTCCTTGAAACCAAATTGCTCCCAAAGTGATTCTCCATGTTCGAATCCATAGCTCTACCTCCGGTTGAGTCTTGGTCCGAGAATATCAGTCCAACTTCATTCATCATCTATGGGGTCCAAAAGTTTTGGGATGAGATATGAGAGAGGTGGGGAGGATATACACACAATACAAACAACAGTTTTGAAGAAACAAGTTTTACTTTGTGGTACGTCGAAAACATCAAACAAATGACAGCTCACACATCGCCGCATCTAACGTAAGTGTGTAACAGGGTTTGGTCTTCTAAAGGTCAAATAATTCTTGATTCTTCAAATTCTTCTAGTCTTTGGAGTCTTCAATTGTTGCAGCTTCAACTCTTCTAATACATGGTGAAACCCTTGTTACTTTGAAGAGGTCATCAGCTGTCCGATATCTTTCTTGGAGCGGCTTCAGTTGATCTTCCGTGTGGTCAAAAGGGAAAGGTGTATATTCTAACTATTTGAGGTCAGAGGAACTACTTGATAAAATCAAAAAACATGAGAAGTAAAGGATCCTTTTGAAAATAATTTTTTTTGAGACATCCTGTCCTAGGGGCTTTCCGATTTCTAGGGTCACGTTCTACAATCAACATGTGCTCTGATACCATATCTGTAGCGACCCGACCTCAGACGGTCAAGCCTCTGTGTATCTGTGCCATCCACGGATCGATATCTTTGGCACACACAATACATCAATGTATATATCAAAGTGCAATCACATGTATAAATAACGTAAAATGATATATACCTCATAATACTCAATGAAACAATCAAGCGGGTGTGGAGTCCCATCAACGCCATCGGCGGGTTGAGTGTGAGACGAGAACCTGTATCGTAACTCTTACTGTCGAAGAAAATCCTGCAACATGATACATTGCAGCCGTGTAGGTCAATTACATTGAATGTACCGCAAGATCACAACATGAGAAAACAGATGGTAAAACTATATTATATGCAATTTGGCTTTGTGGCTCTGGGTCTGAGTTTTGTTTGCGTAAAAGCTGGTTTTATTTTCCCTACATCAAAGGAATAAATGAAGTCTGTACTATGGAGTTTTCTATCATGACATGGTTCCGCCAACCAATGTCTCATAGCCCAAAATCATCATATGTTGCCCACAATTAAGTTATCAGTCCGGTGTTGAGAGTTCCAGATAGACCCAAGTCCAGATGCTCAAATTGTCCATAACAAGGGGACACGGCTAATCGATTAGGTTTAAACCCTCTGCAGAGGTTTGTACACTTTACCCGCAAGATTCGATCCTCTCTTTATGTTCTCGCACTTGTGGTGTTTGAGAACAAGATGACCAAACATGGTCTTCCAAGAGTTCCTCGACCACCGTCCGTGCTCATCCAATCCTACCGTAGTTCTACATCTGCTAGCACCGTCCCAGCTAGAGTCACAACTAAGGTCAACCAAGCGAGCCCATAGTGACTTGCGGTTGCAGGTAAGCTTCCGGGCATGAAGTATTCCTCCGTCTCTTTGAGTGCAGGTGAAGCTTTCCAAAGATGTCATGGCGCTTCTCCATGCATCCCGCCAACCACTTGGATTCTCCAGGTGCCCGTCAACCATCCTTCACCCAGTGGTGTGTATTGAATTCTTGTCTCGAGTCTTGAAGTCTTGAGGCCTTGAAGATGCAGTCCTTGCAGATTCCATCATGGAGTTATCGTCATTGATGTAGATCCTCCATTCTCACACCACTCCGAGCACTCATACCAAACCCGTCTACTATAGCGTAGCATTAAAATAAAATATCGTCCGGGCTTGGTAACAGGTGATGGGTTCCTACCTCATGCATACTACTCAACTACAAGAATTCAATATCACTCATTGGAGGGTTTGTTGCGAAGATGACACTAGATGCAATAAAACACATAGGTATGAAAAACATGGTCAAAGTGAACTTGCACAGTAAGTTGATGAAGATAACAACACTCTCGAATAATGACTTGGTAGAACTATTAGTCACTCCGTTGAAAATCTATATAGTCAAACATAGCATTCATATAAGCAAACATCCTAGCAAACAATTTTAACACTCATAATAAAACCAACAAATAAAAATGCAAATCAAGGGACACCAAATAAAAACAAAGGAAAACTACACAACAAAACTACTAAAGAAAACTCTAAGACATAACACAAAAATAGTTTTGTCCTAAGTAAAATTTAACATCAAAGGAAATACCAACATAATAAATAATCTGAAAAGAAAATATAAAACAACTAATTTTAATGGAAAGTATTTTCATAAACTTTTAATAGCAAAAAGAAACAAATAAAAAGCTTTTATGAAACACTAACTATGACCTAAACAAGTTTTCATACAAAACTAAGAAAACAAATTTTAAAATAAAAACAAAATTTTCTTTTGTTTACTAACAGAAACAAAACTAAATTTTTCAAGAGTGACCAAAAGAAATAATTTGAAACTACTAAAAACAATAAAGAAAAGACTAAAACAAAACTATAACTAAAACAGTACTGTTTTGCTAAAACCTAATTTAAAAATAAAGTAAAAATAAAGAAGTATATGCTACTGGATAGACAAAACCATAATAAAACAGTAGCAAAAGAATCAATCAAAATACTTTGTAAAACTCAAAATATGACCAAATTAGTGATTTGAACAAATTTTATCAAATTCAAATCTAAACTATTCAAATTTGAAACCTAAGTACACAAACAGAAACTTAAGCAAATTTTTGACACAATGCAAAAGAATCAACTCAAGCGGATTCTGAAACTTAAGTTATGAACAAAAGAAGTTTGAATATGAATCTGAACAAATTTCGAAATTTTAAACTTTCAAAAACATGTTTGAGTTGAATTACTGGATATAGGAGATCGTAACGAAGAAGTGGGCGTTGGTTTCATCTAATTTGGATGAGCGAGTAAAAGTTATGGCTATTTGAAAATCAGGCCAAGTTGTTTTACTGAAAGAAAAATAGTTACAACTAAGGTCTAATGTATAAATCGTAGACTAATTGATAATCTAATCTATTGTATTAGTCTAAAATAATAAACTACGGAAGTATAAGAAGGAAAAAAAAAAAAGAAAGATACCTTTATAAGGCAGAGAAAAGACGACGTTGAAGAGATGAGACAATTTCGGAAGTCGGCGGAGAGGAGAAAATATATTTTTCTTAGTCAAACCAAAATATTGATTTAACCCGAATCAGCTGATTTTGGAGGCTCTATGGGTCTATATTTATAGGTGGAAAAGAGGTTTAGGGGTTAAAGGCTTTGAAGCGATGTGGGACTAAACGTAGACGTAATTAAACGAAACAGAGCAGAAAAAGGCTAAGGCCTCGCACGGGTCTAAAGGCCTCGGCCGGCCGCGCGCGTACACTAATTTTTTTTTGAGCAATAGGAAAGAAAAGAAAAAAAAATATGAGGAATGAATATGGCCCGCTGGGCCTGGCCCGTATATTATATAGAAAAAGAAAAGAAGGGGCGCCCGCTGGTACTATGATGCGCACGTCGGCGACAGTTAGCTTCAGGCGCGCGTGCAGTTTGTTATTAGTTTTCTTTTAAACAGAAAGCGATAAACTGAAAAACGAAAATAAAACTAAAACTTTATATAGGCATATTATATATCAAAATTTTCAGAAAAAGATTTTCTACAGCATGAACATCATTCTAGTATTAAATAAAATACACACAAATTCAAATAAAGCAAAGAGTGCTTCAGCTCTAATAAAATCCAATAAAGATCATTTTAAAAATACCAAAATGAATTCAAATTTATTCCTCTCCAATTTTCTGTTGTAGGAATCATGTTACCCTATTTTCCATGTATTTTATTTTTGGAGAAAATAATTTGAATAAAATCCAAATAACTCCAAATTGAAAAATAATTCCAAAAGGACTTCGAATTTGATCCTTTGAAACTCCCAACTCATATTTCATATGTTTTGAAGAAGTCATTTTATCTTCGCTCGTGAAAATCATTGAGTTGCATAAAGTTTCAGGATTGGAAATATTCTCAAATGAAATTCAAATATTTTCAACACCCCTTGTCATTTAAATAAATGGAAGAAGTCATGTCATCTTGTCTCCAGGGTTTTGTGATGAAAAGAATTTGAATTCGAAGATCATAAAAGCAAAAATGAAAGTTTGGGAAAGTCCTTTTATTCCTCTAATTTAACTTTCAAAAGTTTGAATTCACTCACTTTCAGTCAATCAATCAAGCAATCAATCAAATCTATCTATGTGTTTATAACATTCCAAAATATAGAATTTTGGGATGTTACACTGTATAAAACCATATGCTTTGATCACACTATCAAAGCGTTTATTCCAACTCCGAGAGGCTTGCACCAGACCATAAATTGATCGCTGGAGCTTGCACACTTTGTTAGCACCTTCTGGATCAACAAAACCTTCTCGTTGCATCATATACAACTCTTCTTCTAGAAATCCATTCAAGAATGCAGTTTTGATATCCATTTGCCAAATTTCATAATCCTAAAATGCAGCAATTGCTAACATGATTCGGACAGACTTAAGCATCGCTACGGGTGAGAAAGTCTCATCGTAGTCAACCCCTTGAACTTGTCGAAAACCTTTACGCAACAAGTCGAGCTTTATAAACGATTACATTACCATCGGCGTCGGTCTTCTTCTTAAAGATCCATTTATTCTCAATGGCTTGCCGATCATCGAGCAAGTCAACCAAAGTCCATACTTTGTTCTCATACATGGATCCCATCTCGGGTTTCATGGCTTCCGGCCATTTTGCGAATCTGGGATCACCATCGCTTCTTCATAGTTTGTAGGTTCGCCATGGTCAAGTAACATGACTTCGAATAGGATTACCGTACCACTCAGTGCGGATCTTACTCTAGTTGACCTCGTGGTTCGGTAGAAATTTGATCTGAAGTTTCATGATCAATATCATTAGCTTCCTCACTAATTGGTGTAGTTGTCACAGAACCGGTTCTTGTGATGAACTATTTTCAATAAGGGAGCAGATCTGATTATCTCATCAAGTTCTACTTTCCTCCCACTCACTTCTTTCGAGAGAAACTCTTTTCTAGAAAGGATCCGAATTTAGCAACGAAAATCTTGCCCTCGGATCTGTGATAGAAGGTGTACCCAATAGTCTCTTTTGGGTATCCTATGAAGACACATTTCTCCGATTTAGGTTCGAGCATCTGGTTGAAGTTTCTTCACATAAGCATCGCAGCCCCAAACTTTAAGATCGACAACTTTGGTTTCTTGCTAAACCATAGTTCATAAGGTGTCGTTTCAGCGGATTTTGATGGTGCCCTATTTAGCGTGAATCGACCATCTCTAAAGCATAACCCCAAAGCGATAGCGGTAAATCAGTAAGAGACATCATAGATCGCACCATATCTAGTAAAAATACGATTCGACGTTCGGACACACCATTTCTTTGTGGTGTTCCGTATGGCGTGAGCTGCTGAAACTATTCGCATTGTTTCAAATGCAAACCAAACTCGTAACTCAAATATTCTCCTCCACGATCAGATCGTAGAAATTTTATTTTCTTGTTACGATGATTTTCCACTTCACTCTGAAATTCTTTGAACTTTTCAAATGTTTCAGACTTATGTTTCATCAAGTAGATATACCCATATCTGCTCAAATCATCTGTGAAGGTGAGAAAATAACGATACCCGCGCGTGCCTCAACATTCATTGGACCAC
Organism: Aegilops longissima; assembly: GCA_021605205.1. Lineage (NCBI taxonomy): Eukaryota > Viridiplantae > Streptophyta > Magnoliopsida > Poales > Poaceae > Aegilops > Aegilops longissima. The sequence continues at coordinate 581,796,453 of CM038682.1, forward strand.
AAACATCGGTATGTATGATTTCCAACAAATCGTTGCTCGCTCCATAGTTCCGGAGAACGGCGTTTTAGTCATCTTGCCCATGAGGCACGGTTACATAAGTACCAAGTGATTCATAATCAAGTGATTCCAAAAGCCCATCGGTATGGAGTTTCTTCATGCGTTTTACACGATATGAATCAAGCGGCGATTACAAATAAGTTGCACTATCATTATCAACTCTGTATCTTTTGGTTTCAACACTATGAATATGTGTATTACTACTATCGAGATTCAATAAAATAGACCACTCTTCAAGGGTGCATGACCATAAAAGATATTATTCATATAAATAGAACAACCATTATTCTCGACTTAAATGAATAACCGTCTCGCATCAAACAAGATCCAGATATAATGTTCATGCTTAACGCGGCACCAAATAACAATTATTTAGGTCTAAAACTAATCCCGATGGTAGATGTAGAGGTAGCGTGCCGACCGCGATCACATCGACTATGGAACCATTTCCCACGCGCGATCGTCACCTCGTCCTTAGCCAATCTTAAGCAATCCGTAGTTCTGTTTCAAGTTGCAAATATTAGCAATGAACCGATATCAAATACCGGTACTCTGCGAGTATTAGTAAGGTACACATCAATAACATGTATATCACATATACCTTTGTTCACCTTGCCATCCTTCTTATCCGCCAAATACTTGGGGCAGTTCCGCTTCCGATGTCGATCGCTTGCGGTAGAAGCACTCGATTTCAAGCTTAGGTCCAGACTTGGGTTTCTTCTCTTGAGCAGCAACTTGTTTGTTGTTCTTCTTGAAGTTCCTTCTTCTTCCCTTTGCCCTTTTCTTGAAACTGGTGGTCTTGTTAACCATCAACACTTGATGCTCATTTTGATTTCTACCTCCATGCTGCTTTTAGCATTGCGAAGAGCTCGAAATAGACTTTTCCATCCCTTGCATATTATAGTTCATCACGAAGCTCTTGTAGCTTGGTGGCGATGATTGAAGAATTCATCAATGACACTATCATCGGAAAGATTAACTCCCGGTTGAATCAAGTGATTATTATACCCGAACATTTTGAGTATGTGTTCACCGATGTAACTATTCTCCTCCATCTTGCAGCTATAGAACTTATTGGAGACTTCATATCTCTCAATCCGGGCATTTGCTTGAAATATTAACTTCAACTCTGGAACATCTCATATGCTCCATGACGTTCAAAACGTCGTTGAAGGCCCGATTCTAAGCCGTAAAGCATGGCACATCGAACTATCGAGTAGTCATCGACTTTGCTCGCCAGACGTTCTTAAAGTCGTCGGTTGCATCGGCGAAGGCTGGCACCCAGCGGTGCTTCCAGGACGTAATTCTTCTGTGCAACAATGAGGATAATCCTCAGGTTATGGACCTAGTCTGTGTAATTGCTACCATCATCTTTCAACTTCGCTTTCTCAAGGAACGCATTAAAATTCAATGGAACAATAGCACGAGCCATCTATCAACAGTAAACATAGACAAGCAAAATACTATCAGGTACTAAGTTCATGATAAATTTAAGTTCAATTAATCATATTACTTAAGAACTCCCACTTAGATAGACATCTCTCTAGTTATCTAAGTGATTACGTGATCCAAATCAACTAAACCATGTCCGATCATCACGTGAGATGGAGTAGTTTCAATGGTGAACATCACTATGTTGATCATATCTACTATATGATTCATGTTCGACCTTCGGTCTCCGTGCTCGAGGCCATATCTGTATATGCTAGGCTCGTCAAGTTTGACCTGAGTATTCAGCGTGTGCAACTGTTTTGCACCGTTGTATTTGAGCGTAGAGCCTATCACACCCGATCATCATGTGGTGTCTCGGCACGAAGAACTTTCATAGCGGTGCATACTCGGGAGAACACTTCTTGATATTTAGTGAGAGATCATCTTATAATGCTACCGTCAATCAAAGCAAGATAAGATGCATAAAGGATAAACATCACATGCAATCAATATAAGTGATATGATATGGCCATCATCATCTTGTGCTTGTGATCTCCATCTCCGAAGCACCGTCGTGATCACCATCGCCACCGCACGACACCTTGATCTCCATCGTAGCATCGTTGTCGTCTCGCCAACTATTGCTTCTCGACTATCGCTACCGCTTAGTGATAAAGTAAAGCAATTACATGGCGTTGCATTTCATACAATAAGCGGCAACCATATGGCTCCTGCCGATTGCCGATAACTTCGTTACAAAACATGATCATCTCATACAATAAAATATAGCATCACGTCTTGACCATATCACATCACAACATGCCTGCAAAAACAAGTTAGGCGTCCTCTACTTTGTTGTTGCAAATTTTACGTGGCTGCTACAGGCTGAGCAAGAACCGTTCTTACCTCGCATCAAAACCACAATGATAGTTTGTCAAGTTGGTGCTGTTTTAACCTTCGCAAGGACGGGCGTAGCCACACTCAGTTCAACTAAAGTGAGAGAGCAGACACCCGCCGGTCACCTTTAAGCAGCGAGTGATCGCGGCGGTGAAACCAGTCTCGCGTAAGCGTCTGGCGTAATGTCTGTCCGGCCGCTTCATCACACAATACCGCCCGAACCAAAGTATGACATCTTTGGTAAGCGGTATGACTTGTATCGCCCACAACTCACTTGTGTTCTACTCGTGCATATAACATCAACGCATAAAACCAGGCTCGGATGCCATTTGTTGGGAAGCGTAGTAATTTCAAAAAATTCCTACGCACACGCAAGATCATGGTGATGGCATAGCAACAGAGGGAGAGTGTATGTCCACGTACCCTCGTGAGACCGTGGCGAGGCGTTATGACAACGCGGTTGATGTAGTCGTACATCTTCACGATCCGACCGATCCAAGTACGAGCGTCACGGTACCTCCGAGTTCAGCACGAGTTCAGCTCGATGGCGATCCCGGACTCGATCCAGCAAAGTGTCGGGGATGAGTTCCGTCGACCGACGGTGTGGTGACGATGATGATGCTCTACGGCGCGGGGGCTTCGCCTAAACTCCGCGACGATATGACCGAGATGGAATATGGTGGAGGGGGCACCGACACGGCTAAGGAACGATCCGTAGATCAACTTGTGTGTCATGGGTGCCCCCTGCCCCGTATATAAAGGAGGGAGGGAAGGTGCGGCCGGCCCCAAAGGGGTGCGCTGGAGGAGTCCTACTCCCACCGGGAGTAGGACTCCCCTCTGCCTTGTTGGAGAAGGAAGGGGGAGGGAAGAGGAAGGGCGCCGCCTCTCCTTGTCCTATTCGGACTAGGGGAGGGCGCGCGCCTGCCCTGGCCGACCCTCCTCTTCTCCCTCATGGCCCACTAAGGCCCATTATCCCCGGGAGGTTCCGTAACCCGGTGTTCCGTAAAATCGATTTCACCGGAACCATTCCGATATCAAATATAGGCTTCCAATATATCAATCTTTATGTCTCGACCATTTCGAGACTCCTTGTCATGTCCGTGATCACATCCGGGACTCCGAACAAACTTCGGTACATCAAAACTTATAAACTCTTAATAAACTGTCATCGTAACGTTAAGCGTGCGGACCCTACGGGTTCGAGAACTATGTAGACATGACCTAGAACTATTCTCGGTCAATAACTGTGACGCCCCAAGACCGGAGCTTCAGTTGCCTTCCAGGGTTTCCGAGTTTTGTCGTGTGATTTGTTTTGTTTGTGCTTTCATCATGTCATCTCTTGCATTGCATCATGTCATCATGCCATCATATCATTAATTTTAAAACTCAACTAAATAAATTGCATGGATCTTCGGTCCATTTAAATCGAGGAAGGGTGACTTCTCTTTATAACATATTCTCCCAATATTATGGAGCTATATAAATTATTCCATTTATTTGGAATTGATCATAACACACTTGCAAATAAATCCCATGCCTTTTCTGCTCCGAGTTGACCTCAAAACCTTGCCAATATTATTTCATCATTTTCCGGAGCTCCAACAAAAATCCTCAACATTTTTGGACCTCCCCAAACCTCACTTCCTATTCAAATCATTTGAATTTAATTCAAATGAGTTTGAATTTACATATTGCAATCTTGCCACTTCTATTTTTTCTGTGGTCATGCTTATTTTTATGAGTCCATAAAAATTATCCGTGTGTCCAAATCCTTTTCGTAACCCTCTCTTTCTTTTTCTTCTCTTTAATTGTTTTCTGGTAAAGAAAATATAAAAGAGAGAGAGAGAAGAGAGCCCAGCCAGCCCAGCCGGCCTCTTGGGCCTGACCAACCAGACCAGCCCGTTCCAGCCAGCCCACCTAAAGCCGCGCCTAACCCTAGCCCGATCCCCCGCATCTCTCTCCCTGGTCTCCTCCCTCAGCGCCGCAACCCTTCGCAGCGCCCCACCTCCTGCGCCCGATTCCATCTCCCTCCTCTCGATCCTTCCTCCCTCATCTCCCTCGCAGCCTCTCTTCTCCTTCCCCGCGTCCCCATCGCCACCCGCCACCGTCGGCGACCTCCAGGAGGGCCACCCCGCGCCCGAACCCTCCTCTCGCTCGTCGCCCCGCCTCCAGGGTCCTCCCCTGCCGCCGCGTCGTTCGTGGCGTCGGCCGGACCTCCAGTGCCGACGCCTCAAGCTCCAGGTCCGGTCGGCCCCATCGCCCTGTCACAGCCATCCTTCTCCTTCCCTCGTGACGCCGCGGGCATCGAGCTCGTCGCCCCGCCTCCGTTCGGCTCCCACGCCGAAGTCACCGCCAGCCCTGCCGGACGTTGGTGACCCCAGCAGCGCCGCGCCGGTCTTCTCAAGCCGCCGCCGTCCCTTCTCCGGTGCCCGTCCTCGTCGGTTTTGCTCGAGCTCGCCACCCTTGCGCCTCAAGTCTCTCCGCGGAGCCCGCGATCCCTTGTCGCGCCGCCCTTCGCCAAGTCCTGCTCGCCTCCGCCTCTCCTGCTGCCCGATCGGTCTAGCCTCGGCTCAGCTAGCCCCACATGTCGCTGTCCAAGCCCCATGCCCGCCTCTTCCTTGTTTGAGCAGGGAGGAGGATGCGCCTCGCTTGCCCTCATCGACCAGAGGCGCCAAGGCCATCTTCGTGGTTTTCGCCAAGTACCCCTCCAGCAAGACCGGCCTTTGAACAAGCACACGGCTCTGTGGATTTCGCCAAGTACCACGACATACGGCGCCCGACGACCACCAAACCGGAAGCGCCAAGTACCCCTACGCGCGAAGACGCCAAGTCCGTTTCGGGATTCTTCAAGTACCGCTATCGATGACTCGAACCTCTACGAAAAACGTGTACCACGAGCGCCAAGTTCGACTACCGCACGATTACGCCAAGTTCATCTACGGAACGTGTACGACTACCATCGCCGAGATCGCAAGTACCACGACAACCCCGAAGGGATTCGGACCCGTCAAGTACCTTTTCGAAAATGAACGTGTACCCCTACTTCCCCTACCATCGCGAGAACGTCTACTTCCCTCTACGAAACGCGAACCGTCCCGTTTTGAACGCTCTGAAGGTATAACCCGTGACGACCGCCCGTGGACGAATGCATGTTGTATGAGATGCCCGTTTGCATCGTGTCCGATTTGTCACTCGTTTGCCATGCCACCGTCCCGTGGGAACCCGGAAACCGGGAACACCCCACCATCTTGCTCAACTCGCTCACGCCCACTTCTTTTGCACCGGTATCTCCGTGAGCTACCGGAACCGAAATGTTGCCGTGGCACCATTTTCGTTTCGCCGCCGTGGCACCCTTTTTCGTTTCCGCCACGACGACAAATGCTTCATAATGCTCTTGTCAACATTTTCATAAAATTGCATAAAACGTGCACATGTCATCCGCATCATGATAACAACATTTAAATGTTTATAATTGCTGTTTGCATTATTTTGCATAATTGCCATGCTAAAATGATTTATTTCATAACTAAATAACCGTAGCTCCATTTTAAATAAATTATATATGTAAATGGGGTAGAAAAATGCATAGATTAACATGGTGCACTTTTATTTTCCTGTTTAACAACAATAAAATGTGATTTAGGGCAGAACAGTACCTAATCCATAAATATGCACAAGAGGATTTTCCGGACTTGTTGTTCGTTGTTTCCGGCCTCATTTAAATTTGCCTAAATAGTTAGTTTATTTATGCCTCACCTATTGCCATGTTTAACAACATTTAATATTGTTGAGTACCTAATCGGGAGTGAACTAAATAATTGATGTGGTGTTTCGTCAATATGCAACTCGTTGCATATTGAGCTCCACTTAACTTGTAGTGTTGTTTGTGCATATTGCCATGCCATGCATATTTAAACCGGACATGCATCATACTTGATTGTGCATCATGCCATGTTTATGTGATGGTTGTTTACTATGTTGTTTGCTTCTTTCCGGGTTGCTTCTCTCGTTAGCTTCGGTTTCCTTCCGGAGTTGTGAGGATTCGTTCGACTACGTCCGTTTGTCTTCTTCATGGACTTCTTCTTCTTCCTTGCGGGATCTCAGGCAAGATGACCATACCCCCGAAATCACTTCTATCTTTGCTTGCTAGTTGCTCGCTCTTTTGCTATGCCTATGCTACGATGCCTATCACTTGCTTATCATGCCACCCACATTGCCATGTCAAGCCCCTAACCATCCTTTCCTAGCAAACCGTTGTTTGGCTATGTTACCGCTTTGCTCAGCCCCTCTTATAGCGTTATTGGTTGCAGGTGAAGATGAAGATTGATCCTTGTTGGAACATGGAGATGTTGTTCCTTGTTGGAACATGTTTACTTGTTGGGATATCACAATATATCTTATTTAATTAATGCATCTATATACTTGGTAAAGGGTGGAAGGCTCGGCCTTATGCCTGGTGTTTTGTTCCACTCTTGCCGCCCTAGTTTCCGTCATATCGTTTTTATGTTCCCGGATTTTGCGTTCCTTACGGTTGGGTGATTTATGGGACCCCTTGACAGTTCGCTTTGAATAAGACTCCTCCAAAAAGGCCCAACATTGGTTTTACCATTTGCCACCTAAGCCTTTTTCCTTGGGTTCTGCAGACTCAAGGGTCATCTTTATTTTAACCCCGGACCAGTGCTCCTTCGAGTCTTGGCCCAAACCGAGCGATGTCCGGCGCCCCACAGGCAATCGGGGTCTATGCCAACCCGACGTCTGGCTCATCCGGTGTGCCACGAGACCGAGATATGTGCAGCTCCTATCGAGATTTGTCGGCACATCCGGCGGCTTTGCTGGTCTTGTTTTATTCTTTGTCGAAATGTCTTGTAGTCCGGGATTCGAGATGATCGGGTCTTCGGTAGAAGGAATATCCTTCGTTGACCGTGAGAGCTTATAATGGGCTAAGTTGGGACACCCTGCAGGTATTATCTTTCAAAGCCGTGCCGCGGTTATGAGGCAGATGGGAATTTGTTAATGTCGGTTGTAGAAAACCGAAGTTGACCTTAATTAAAATACACCAACGGCGTGTGTAACCGTGATGGTCTCTTCTCGTGGTCCGGGAAGTGAACACGGTGTTGGAGTTATGCTTGACGTGGGTTGTTCTAGGATCACTTCTTGATCATAGTTGTTCGACCGTGCTTTGCCTTCTCTTCCGCTCTCATTTGCGTATGTAGCCACCAGATATGCTAGTCGCTTGCTGCAGCTCCACCTCACTACCCTGTCCTACCTTTAAGCTTAAATAGTCTTGATCTCGCGGGTGTGAGATTGCTGAGTCCCGTGACTCACGGATACTTCAAAACCAGTTTGCGGTGCCGATGAAATCGTGCGGTGGCCTTTTGAGCTCAAGAAGGAGCTCGATGAAGACCTTGTTCTTTGTGTTGTTTCGTTTCAGTTGATCAGTAGTGGAGCCCAGTTGGGACGATCGAGGATCTGTGTAGCATTTGGGGTAGTCTTCTTTTATTTTGGTTCCGTAGTCGGACCTTGATTGTATCTGTATGATGTAATGCTTTACTCATGTATTGTGTGAAGTGGCAATTGTAAGCCAACTATGTATCTCTTTCCCTTATGTATTACATGGGTTGTGTGAAGATTACCTCACTTGCGACATTGCTTTCAATGCGGTTATGCCTCTAAGTCGTGCTTCGACACGTGGGAGATATAGCCGCATCGAGGGCGTTACAATAACCAATAGCGGAACCTGGATGCCCATATTGGTTCCTACATATTCTACGAAGATCTTTATCGGTCAAACCGCATAACGACATACGTTGTTCCCTTTGTCATCGGTATGTTACTTGCCCGAGATTCGATCGTCGGTATCCAATACCTAGTTCAATATCGTTACCGGCAAGTCTCTTTACTCGTTCCGTAATACATCATCTTGTAACTAACTTATTAGTTGTAATGCTTGCAAGGCTTATGTGATGTGTATTACCGAGAGGGCCCAGAGATACCTCTCCGACAATCGGAGTGACAAAACCTAATCTCGAAATACGCCAACCCAACATGTACCTTTGGAGACACCTGTAGTACTCCTTTATAATCACCCGATTCGTTGTGACGTTTGGTAGCACCAAAGTGTTCCTCCGTAAACAGGAGTTGCATAATCTCATAGTTACGGGAACATGTATAGGTCATGAAGAAAGCAATAACAATATACTAAGCGATCAAGTGCTAGGCTAACGGAATGGGTCATGTCAATCACATCATTCTCCTAATGATGTGATCCCATTAATCAAATAACAACACATGTCTATGGTTAGGAAACATAACCATCTTTGATTAATGAGCTAGTCAAGTAGAGGCATACTAGTGACTATATGTTTGTCTATGTATTCACACATGTATCATGTTTCCGGTTAATACAATTCTAGCATGAATAATAAACATTTATCATGATATGAGGAAATAAATAATAACTTTATTATTGCCTCTAGGGCATATTTCCTTCACTCGGTTTCACCGATTTGTTGTTTTCGGTCCAACCGAATCCTTTCGGTACAACCGAAGCATACCACTCGGTGCCACCGATTTCACAACAGGAAAAACAGTTTGCCACTTATTCTGTGTTTCTTCTGATCCAGCTCCACTCAATGAATCTTGTCCTCTACAAGCATCACATTTTATCCGATGGCTTTATGTTGTGACTCCAGGACCAAACGCATTCACAACAAATTCGAAAGACCCTTCTTGGAAATTGATGTCAAAGGGGAGAGAGAGATCACATCAAAGCTTATCACTTCCAAAGGGAGAGAGAGAAATCTCCAGGGGGAGAGAATACTCAAGGATCCCAGATGCTTGATGTTCAAGAGGAGAGATGCTACATGTCTTCTTGAGGGGAAAGACATGTTCATATGTGATTATTTGCATTAGCTCTGTTCATTTATATCTTTCAGCTCTGATTTTCTATTCCCTATCTTCTCCCAATATCCCATGCTAGATTCAGGGGGAGCAAGACATCTAAGGGAAAGAAATCATTTAAATTCATTGCATATCCTTTACCCTTGGGAACATGTCTAATCTAATGTGGTACTCTGTACTCACTCTCTACATGTCAACCCAGTCTTGGTATTCTTGTGGTTTCTTCTGTTTGCTCTGGCTAGTAGATGTACCTGTGTTATCTAACCTTGTTTGCGTAGGTTCTTTCCATCCTAAGCCAACTCAAGACTACAAGGTAAGTATATGCATCACAATCATGCGTATGGGGAATTCTTGCTGGTGTACATACTGTTTGCAAGAAGGACTCATGAGCATGAAGGTTTTTTCTTTAATATTCTTTGCTCTGATGCATATGGCCAAGATACATGTAACACATTGCCTACTCTATCATGGTTATGCTCTCACATGCTTATATATTCCATATTCACTTGATTTCATACATGTAGGGGGAGCCTATGCTTGTTACATGTCTTTCCGAAGCTTTACTTGCTACTCTTTATATCTTTATCTAAAGCTTTGATGTATGTTGCCAACAATTACCAAAAAGGGGGAGATTGAAAGCACAAGTGCTCCCTGGGTGGTTTTCGTAATTAATGTCAACATATCTCTTGTTGGACTAACACTTTTATCTAGTATGTTTCAGACAAGTTCAACAATGGAGTGGCATGGACTAGAGGATGTGGAACCCCTTCAAGATGCTAAGGACAAAGGATTGGCTCAAGCTTCAAGCTCAAGACTCTTCATTTTACATTTTAGTGATCCAAGATCACATTGAGTCTATAGGAAAAGCCAATACTATCAAGGAGGGATGAGGTGTTGCTTAATGAGTTTCTTGCTCCACAGTGCTCAGGGATATGCTCCAAAACCCTCAACTACTTTCTCACATCCACATATGACCTAAACCTAAAGTCAAACTCGGCCCTACCGATTCTTTCTATCCGGCGCCACCGAGTTCAGTTGTCATAGCCACTGCCACAAACCCTAGGCAAATCGGTTTCACCGATAGGGATCTCGGTCTCACCGAGATGGGATTGTAATCTCTCTGTGTATGTCCATTACCAAAATCGGTCTCACCGAGTCTGTATGTCGATACTACCGAGATTACAATGCAAACTCTCTGTTAACTTATTACCAAAATCGGTCTCACCGAGTTTGAGTGTCAGTCCCACCGAGTTTGCCTGACCAACTCTCTGGTTAGCTAATTACCAAAGTCGGTCTCACCGAGTTTGTGTAATCGGTCTCACCGAGATTATGTTATGCCCTAACCCTAACCGTATCGGTCCTACCGAGTTGCATATCAGTCCCACCGAAAACCCTAACGGTCACTAGGTTTACTAAATCGGTCCGACCGAGTTTTTGATTCGGTCCCACCGAGTTTGGTAAATTGTGTGTTATGGTTAGATTTTGTGTGGAGGCTATATATACCCCTCCACCTCCTCTTCATTCGTGGAGAGAGCCATCAGAACAAGCCTACACTTCCAGCATCCTAATTCTGAGAGAGAACTACCTACTCATGTGTTGAGGCCAAGATATTCCATTCCTACCATATGAATCTTGATCTCTAGCCTTCTCCAAGTTGCTTTCCACTCAAATCTTCTTTCCACCAAATCCAAATCATGTGAGAGAGAGTTGAGTGTTGGGGAGACTATCATTTGAAGCACAAGAGCAAGGAGTTCATCATCAACACACCGTTTGTTACTTCTTGGAGAGTGGTGTCTCCTAGATTGGCTAGGTGTCACTTGGGAGCCTCCGACAAGATTGTGGAGTTGAACCAAGGAGTTTGTAAGGGCAAGGAGATCGCCTACTTCGTGAAGATCTACCGCTAGTGAGGCAAGTCCTTCGTGGGCGACGGGAATGGTGGGATAGACAAGGTTGCTTCTTCGTGGACCCTTCGTGGGTGGAGCCCTCCTTGGACTCGCGCAACCGTTACCCTTCATGGGTTGAAGTCTCCATCAACGTGGATGTACGATAGCACCACCTATCGGAACCACGACAAAAACATTCATGTCTCCAATTGCGCTTGAATCCTCCAAAACCCTTCCCTTTACATTCTTGCAAGTTGCATGCTTTACTTTCCGCTGCTCATATACTCTTTGCATGCTTGCTTGTTATGTACTGTGATTGTTAAACTTGTGCCTAAACTCCACTTAAACCTAAAGAAGTTAAAAACTGCAACTTTGGTACTTAGTGTCAAATCACCCCCCCTCTAGACACCTCTTCTCAAGATCCTACAAGTGTCCACTCTATCTCTCTCCTCACGGTGGTCATAGATCCGGCCGAATGCCCGAATCCGTCCCTGTGGGAGGTGAGGAGGTGCAGCGTTAGCGTTATGCCCGTCGGCGACGGAGGGAGCCGATGTGCACCGTCCTCTCGGGCCGGCGCTGGCGCGGACGAAGATCCTCCGCGCCCTTGTTCGCTGCTGTCGTGTGGGCAGATCCCGCCCGCCCGCCTAAACGACATCTCACCCACCTGAGGTATAACTTCTTGTAATGGTCCAGCTCCCCAGGTCGCTGCATGCGGGTTTTCTTCTATGCGACTACTCCTCAGCTCCCCATGCATAGTAACTAGGGTTCGTCGGCTGGTCCAACATCACCTACTAGTACTATTATAGAGGAAATGCCACTCGAAAAGTTGTCCTGATTTATGCCTCGGTGGAGGTATACATGTTGTTTTGACGAAAAGTACATGGTGGTTGTGCGGTCATTGTCCATATGGTGGTAGTACTATCACTGGTTAAATGAAGAAATGATTTTTTTCTCGGGTATCCTGGTTTAGTTCCCATCAAGATATAATTATGATGCTTTTGTTTGTTGGTGTACTTTTGGAAACAACGATGCGTGTCTCGATACCCGGGCATGCCTTCCTCAATTTTAGTGGAACTGCACAAAATTGGATGGCCATTGTTGTTCCTCCTCACTGTCCTCTGCCACGTTGTTCTTCCTTCCTCGAGCTTGATTACTGAGAAGAAACAAACCACAGTGAGGATTTGTCGAACTTCATAGGTGCCTCACCCAAACTTGATGCCAAATGGATGATGCATCACCACGATGACCTATTGATGCTCATGGTTGCGCCTCGTGGTTGCGTCGGCTGGTGAAGCTGATCGATTTTCAATGAAAAACAAGTTGTCTTCCATCAGTGCTCTTTGCTTGTTATGCACAAAGATGATATCCTTCGTCAGTTCACCTTGGTTGCGTTGGAGACGCACTCGTCTTTCACGTTGGTGCAATTTTATCACACAATTGGCTATGAACCAAATGTTTCCTCGAAGAAGGATCGACGTTGGTACTAAGAGCATAAGTTTTGTATTGATTTCTAAGCCTTCTCACAACTTTGTCTCCAGCTCCCCTGTAATTTTATTTGTCCAGCTATTAACTTTGATTTTAAAAATGGTGTGGACTAAAAACCCGGATGGACGTAGTAGCCCTCCATTTTTATTTACTCCGCATATTAGATTTGACTGAAGTCAAACTTTATAATAGTCTCAAACCTTTCCGATAATTGAAATTAAAATTCTTTATTTGTACACATCTCACACGTTTCCGATAATTTGGCGCAATTTTTGTTGTTCACTTAAGGGAGGGTAGTGTACCACACGTGAAGGACATGAAGTGGGACCAGGACGCGTGGGCGTGGATCGTTAGTTCATCGGAAGTAGTTCTAGTTTTCTTCACTGTACATTAGATAAAGAGTTTCGTTTCGTACTTACACAATTTAAAATGATTATTATGGAGAGAATAACAAAACCACTCCACTAGTATATATTACTCGTATAAACGAGAGTACTATATGGACGCGGCTTGACTTAGTGCACCTGCCTTTGGTTTATGACAGGTGGGCCCAAAATGTGGTTGGCTCACCTGTCATACAGCCAAAAGCAGGTGCAGTGAAGGCACCGAGCTCAGTCCGTACTACAGTAGTATATATATAAGCGGGAGCCTCGGCGCTTGGTTGCTAGGGTTTGCACTCTCCACACACTCGCCGCACTACATATATGTTACACGCTGGAGGCTCAACGTTCATTTGCTAGGGTTTGCTATATTCATAGTCTCTCACCCTCTCTTCACCAGATCTAAACAAGACTGCATTGGCCTCTTGTCTCTCTCTCCCCCTCACACCGGGTGAAGGGCGTCCGTATCCCGTCGCACCGGAAGGGAAGGAGGTGCAGCGTTCACTCTATAGCCTTGGCGAGGAGGCAATCCACTTGCCGGCTGCTGCTGTTCTCTTTCACCCAGCGCTTTGTCTTGGCGGGTGTACCACCGACCCTTCTTCCTCGCTGCCGTATGTAGTGTGGGCAGATCCGGCCTCCCGCCACACGCCTTGCCACATCCCGACGACCCTAAGGTATAGGTTTCTTTGAAACCGTCGTTGCTCTAGCTGCATGTGGATCTTTTTCGATCTCAGTCGGATCTAGGTCTTGGTTCAAAGAGGAAAGAAGGGTGCGGTGGGCTGGAGCAAGAATCTAGGGCGTGGTTCAATGAGGAAATGAGGGCGGAAAGTAGTATAGGCTGGCTATCCAGCCGCTTTGTAGGTCGAAAAGGGAAAAAGGGGTAACCCAAAGACACACATAGAACCGATCTCTTTGTTGAAAAGGTAAAAAACTGGGGGTCGGGTAGTTTGTGCAGGACTAGATTTGCTGCCCTCACTTAGGAAAAAGGTTCAAAGAGAACAAATATGGGACCAACGCATATATGCTGCTTGGCTACATACTCTACATCACCCATTTATACGTGTGGACGCACATGGTGCTGGCATGTCCCATACAGCTATTTTGCTGTTGTTAATCTAAGAATGCCGCGGAAAATTGAAGCAATGCCCTTTGTTAAAAGTAAATTACATTTTTTAACGAATGTTGTTTCAAGAGAATGTCTCTGTTAATATGAATCAATGCAACCGTTTTAGAAATGCTACTATCCTACTTTGTTTTCCATCCAAGATAAGTTAGATGCTTCTTTCTGTCACCATTTGTTTCATCCTCCTTTATCGGCAAGTAAGTGTTTCCTTTTTGCCTCTGTTAAAATAGGGTATCGATTCAACTTGTTTCTATTATACATTTTGCTTCGCTACTCAAACACTTATGTTTTAAGAGTGTTTTGTGCAGTTCAACTTGAATGTCACACGGTGACTTTGCTTAATTTTGTGGAACTGCACAAAGGAGATCGAATTTGTTTCCACTCTTAGTGCGAGTTGTTTCAAATCTTGGTCTCATCCACATGATGTGCAGTGTGCTTTGAGATGTTGTGCTACTTGTTTTGGTACTGTTTTAAATAAATGTTGAATTGAAGCTATTGTATTGTTGTCTTTTCCCATTAAGTAGTGAACAAAAATGGGACCAACTCAGACATGATGCTTGTTGCTTTGTTACAACAAATTCAGCATCATCCCTTTATAAGCCGATAATTGATGCCACTCTCAAAATTAACTCTGAATCTTATTTCAAAACTCCAACACTTGTTAGGGATTGGCGGGATTACCATTTTGTGGCGCATGTTTCATCCTCCTTTATTAGCGATGGTTGATTCCTTTTTTGCCTATGTTTAAACAGGGATATCTATTCAACTTGTTGCTATTGCTACATTTAGCTTTCTCTGTGAAACACTTTGCTTGATTTCATTAGCAACCGCACAAAACGAGATTCGATTTCCTATTCGTGTTGGCAGATTCATATTTTATCTGGTCTTCTCATGAAAGGTCATTCTGGGCCTTCATCCACATGGTTGTGTAGTGTGCTTTGAGATGTTGTGCTACTTGTATTGGTACTTTTTAAATAAATGTTTAATTGAAGCTATTGTATTGCTGTCTTTTCCCATTAAGTAGTGAACAAAATGGGACCAACCCGGACATGATGCTTGTTGCTTTGTTACAACAAACTCGCATCACCCCTTTATAAGTAGATGGAGGCACATCTTGTTGTTGCCCCACTCTCCCCTGGAACTGTTTATGCTTTTCGTTAATCTAATGCATTTGGTAAAATTAAGCAATGCCACTCTCGAATTAATTAACTACTGAATCTTAGTTCAAAACTGCAACACTTGTTAGGAATGGTACTATCCTTCTTTGTAGTTCTTTCTACATGTTTAACCAAGGTATTGTTAAGATAATGTCTCTGTTAAAATGAATCGATCGCATTGTTTTAGGAATGATACTTTTACGCTTTTTCGTTCTTTATACATGTTGAAACAAGGCATTGTTAAGATAATGTCTCGATTAATATTAATGAATCACATGATTGAGAATTTCTACTCTCTGCTTTGTTTCCCATTAAGATAAGGTAGATCGGTAGATGTTTTTCTTCTGGGAGTACAAGCCATCAACCGTTATTTCTCAGTAATTGTTTCCCTTATACCTTTTGTTTCTTACAGGGATATCACAATTAAAGCTCGGTTTTATTCTGACTTTGATTTTAGTTCAACTGCACAAAAGGAGCCAATGTGTCCAAGGCAAACTGCTGCATTAGTGGGTCCAGTTGGTCGTTCCACTTTGCAGAAAGAAGCAGTCACTGTTTGCGCTACATTATAGAAGGAATGACCGAGAAGCTTTACAGAGTATTAGGCCTTCCATTATGTAGGCCAAAAGAGGTGCCAATTTCACCTTTTCTTAGTTTGGCACTGAATCCCTCCATTGCTACAGCCGGTGCCATAAATATTAGACACCGGTGACATGACTAGTCTGCGAGACCATTGGCAATTTAACAACCGTGGAGTGCCACGGCAAAAGTGCCCAAACAAGTACAAGCGCGACAGGACTCCACGATCATAGGCATTACATATTTTGAATTGGTCTGGTAATGTCGTCCATATAGCAGTGCTCGTAAAATATACACTGGTCTCTCAAATTACACGCATAACCCGCCGGTTTTACTTACAGACCTCTGGCCTTCCGATGACGAGTAAATTACACTTGTATGTTAATATAGGTTTGAAATAAACCAGAGCTCCCAAGCGCGGCCTTACCGTTTCATGCCGTCTTAGTTTCACGAAGGTGCTCATAGGTGTCCGATGATCCTGGCTTCCTGAGTGAGCAGCGGGCGCTGTATCAGACCTCCGTAGGGCCCGCGAGGCCCTCTCCGTTGTCCTTCAAGTTGTTGCGCTCACCGTGGCGCCGAGCATTGTTAACATGGTCAACGAACATGAGGATTCAGGAGATGACTTTATTTTGACTGGATGACACTAGGGACCCACTAGCGCCATAGCCGTGCGTGCATAAGTGCCTCCTTATTATGTACAACTATATTTTTTGCTTTCTCTTGGTTTCTCGACATCACGGTCCCACATCATTGTCAACCTATGTAGTCAATATAAGCGAGAGAATTGCACAAGGTGCGACCGACAATTTGGGACCAAGCAGCTCGGCGATATTTGTGTTTTTGAGGCGTGAGCACTGCAGAGTTTTTCTTGGTGATGATTTAGTTGTTGTTCAGAGGAGAGCAGGGTATTAACTGGGCGGGCTGTGGCCCTTCTAGCCCAGGCCAGATATCCAGCCCAGATACTACTTTTTTCAAGATGAAAATGGCTAGCCCAGCTATACGTCTTTTTGAGGAATACCCAGGCAAGGTCAACTTGTTATTCTCCGCCCCGCTGGGCTGCAAATCTTTCCTAGGAGGAATGCATTAGGCTTAACAGGAAAATGGGCTTTAAAATAATAAATGGGATGTAATTATAAAAACTGGGCAGTAACTATAAAAAAATGCACCAAACACGAAATTAGTTTATAAAATATTATTTCTGGATTTTGAAAATCTTAAATTTTCATTGTTGCTTGTGCAATGTTTCGTTGGATTTTTATGTAATACAAATTTATATTTAATTTGACTAGAAATTTGGGACAAAAATATTTCGGATCCCATCAAATGTGGGAAATTTTATTGAATTCTGTCTTCAACAGTTGGTTGAAATTATTAATCGTTGTCCTAGCTAGAAAATGGGATGTACTTTTAACAAACTGTAAATGGGCTGTTGTAAATTCCATTAGAATTCAAAAATGGGTTGTACATTCTTAAAAAACTCAAATGGGCTATAAGTTCTCTGCCACACACTTGTGGGCCTACTAAGTGATGCTCCCCTAAAAAAAATAAGTTGACGCGTATGCAAGGCTTTGTCAACTTATTATAGTGAACACACGGTTGTAGCAGCAGTGGCCGTTGGATGTCTATCCAACGGATGTTGTGCTTCTTCTTCAATCTCGGATATTCTTAGCTTCGGCCGCCCAAAAAATGATTCCTCCCCCTGACATCTGGAGCTCACCGTTTCGGAGGCCGCCCTGTGGGCCTACTAAGTTGGCGCGTACCAAGGGCTTTGTCAACTTAGTCAATATAAACGATTCTAGCTTTAGTGACCGTACGATGTCCATCCAACGGCCGTAGTGCTTCTTCAACCTCTGGTCTTCTTGGTCCAGCCGCCCAAAGAAGCGCCGGTTGTGCCGCCTGCTCCTGCCTCTCGTGGCGGCTGTCTTTGCCTGAGGCCTCACCGCCCCCATACTACTCCCACCGCTGGCCAGGCCATCCCTCCACTCACCCACACCCCCTGTTATTCTGCGGCGACGGCAGCCTCACACCGCAGCCGAACCAGTGAACCCTCGTACTCCTCTCCGCACGGGCTTCCACTGTTGTGTCTTCCCCGGCTCCGCGTCATCCCCTTCCTAGGCGTCGCCGTCGTCCACCGCCCTGGTGCTCTCGGCGCGGCGTGGTCAATGACCGACTTCCATCGGAAAAATACTGTACGTGGAGAGGCTGACAGCAGGGTCCACGGTGGCCGCAAGGAAGTGCCTCCTTATTACGCGCAAAATAATTATTCCTCCACCTGACAGCAGGGACCCACCGGACGGGCCACATTATTTCGTGAAAAAATGTTTCCCCCTTGACTACTGGGACCCACCGGACGGGCCACCGTATTTCGTGAAAAAAATGTTCCCCCGCTGTCAGCTTGGACCCATCGGAAGTGCCTCTTTATTACGCACAAAAAAATGAATACTCCCCCTGCTAGCTGGGACTCACCTTGGTGGGAAGCTGACTTGTGGGCCTACTAAGTTGACAGGGACGGAGGGCTTTGTCAACTTAGTCAATATGAACGATTCTAGCTCCAGTGACCGTACGATGTCCATCCAACGGCCGTAGTGCTTCTTCAATCTCTGTTCTTCTTGCTCCAACCGCCCAAAGCAGCGCCGGTCGTGCCGCCTGCTCCTGCCTCCCGTGGCCAGCTGTGCTGCCACGGAGGCCTCACCGCCCCCTACTATTCCCACCTTAGGCCAGGCCCTACGGCGACGGTAGCCACACACCGCAACCGAACGAGTGAATACTCATACTCCTCTCCGCATGGGCATCCACTGCCGCTCTTCACCGGCTCCGCGTCGTCCCCATCCTAGGCCTCGCCGTCGTCCACCGCCCTGGTGCTCTCGGCGCGGCGTGGTTAACATGGTCAAGGAACGACTTGCATCGGACGTGGATGTACGTCGAGAGGCTGACAGCTGGGTCCACGGCCGCAGCAAGGAAGTGCCTCCTTATTACGCGGAAAATAATGATTCCTCTACCTGACAGCAGGGACCCACCGGACGGGCCATCGTATTTCGCAAAAAAAAACGTTTCCCTCCGGACTGCTGGGACCCACCAGCTACATCTTCGCACGCAAGGAAGTGCATCCGAAAAAAAAAAAGCGATTAGCCCCACCACTCGGGACCCACCAGCTAAATCTTCGCGAGCAAGGAAGTGCGGCGGTCGGGACCCACCTGGTGAAGCATACGTGGCGTTGTCATTCGGTCGCGACGTATGCGTACATCTTGGTCGATGTAGAGGTGTGCACGTCGTAGTAGAGGCGCGCGCGTGTCGATGTAGAGGCGCCGCGTAGCATGTACACGCACGTCATAGCGCGAGGGTGCAAGAAATAAAATATGGCCACGCACGTACATACGGGCAGGGTCTCGACGCCTACTCGCGCGCATACGTACATGGCTGGGTCGGAACGAAGAAACAACATCGTAAATGCGTGTTCATGGGGAGCCAACCGGCTGGGTCGGAATGGAATGCGTGGTCGTGTTCATCGGGAGGGCTTGGGCGGAACAGGCGATGGAAGCGAGGCTGGCGTACCGCTGGAGGAAATGGACCTCCCACGTCGGAGCGGGTCCTGTTGATCGGGAGGGTGTGGCGTACCCCAAAGCGGAGAAGCGGACCTCCTACGGTCGAAACGGGGTCTGTTGATCGGGAGGGTGTGGCGTACCGCCAAAACGGAGAAGCGGACCTCCTACGGTCGAAATGGGGTCCTGTTGATCGGGAGGGTGTGGCGTGCCGCAAAACGAAGAAGCGGACCTCCTACGGTCGAAACAGGGTCTGTTGATCGGGAGGGGTGTGGCGTACCGCAAAACGGATGAAACGGACTTGTGTTGGAGCGCTACGGTCGAAACGGGGGCCGTGTTCATCGGGAGGGGTGTGGCGTACCACAAAACGGGACTCCACGGGATACTGTTCATCTCCACCGTCGACCTCCTCCAGCCTCCACCGCGCGCTACTCCACCGGCTACTGTTTAACCATCCTTCCACCGTCTACTGTTCATCCAGCCCTCCACCGTCTATTGTCCATCCAGCGCTCCACA
Organism: Aegilops longissima; assembly: GCA_021605205.1. Lineage (NCBI taxonomy): Eukaryota > Viridiplantae > Streptophyta > Magnoliopsida > Poales > Poaceae > Aegilops > Aegilops longissima. Next base: position 581,816,397 of record CM038682.1, read on the forward strand.
CCACGGGTTCCTGTTCAACCACCCTCCACCGCTCTCATTCGCTCATCGAGCCCTCCACACCACGGGTCATGTTCATCCAGAGGCAACGCCACCGCTCCTTGCTCATCAACCCCCCGCAGCGCCATTTGTTCATCAATCGATCGGCTTGATTAGCGGCGATGGCGAAGAATCGCTCCATTGGGTTCGATTAACAGCCATCGATCGATTGCTCGGGTTCGATAACGCGTAGCTGCGGTCAAAGGCTCGAGTTTAGTTAGAGCCCAACGCCTCGCTCGGGTTGATTAGAGCCAGCGCCTACGCCGCGTGTCGAGAAAGCGCGCATCACTCGGCCCCCGACCTCCCATCGCAACCGGCAACTCCCCGAAATTTTCCTCCCCCTCGCTTCTACCATGGTTTTTTCCGTCATGGACGGCCCAAAGAATGTCATGCAGCTGCGTCTTTGGCCCGCCCAGGACGAAAAGCCCATTTTCTGTCATGATTTGTTGTCATAGAAGTAGGAGCCCACCACATCTATGATGATACCGGGTTTTGTCACAATTATCGTCATAGAAGTGTCATATGTATGACAGAAAAAAATTCGTTCGGCCCAAAATGTCACGTATGTGTCTTTTTTTTCGTAGTGTATGTGTACTTAGGCTTTGTTTTTAATGTTGGTCTTTTGTTAGAGCAATGTTTAGGTCAACTGGCTCTGTTTAATTACTAAAACTGCTCGATTCAGTAAGTGTGGTCTCTCTGCTGTACGCTCTTTTGTGTGCCCAAATTAGCAAGTGATGTTAAATTATGCAATGACGTACCTGGGGAAATTTCCACCAAAATTTGAATTGTCAAACTCATCCCATGCACGTAAAGCAGAAGAATCATTTGCGATGCACACAATCGTTCAAAGTGAATGGTCCGGCGGCACCGCGTGCAAAGTTTCCCTCCACATTTCCAAAATTTTGGCCTACCACCAAAATATCTACCCCCGCCCCTTCCCCACCCCTTTTTCTCCCCGACCACAAGTCACATTTCCCCTGTTTCCTCATTCCTTCCTTCCTTGCTAAGCTATAGCCGCTTCGTCGCTCTCGACGTCTCGCATCCTACCGCTGGGGTCGCCATGGTCTTCTTCAAAGACCTCTCCAGCGGTTCCTCCTCCGACGACTACTCCTTCACCACCCGGGTATGCCTCTCTTCTCTCTCTTGGGCTATGACTTGGAATGAAGGATTTTTACCCAGCGGTCGATTTGAGTCATTTCTTCCTCTTGTAGCTCCCTAGGACCATCAGTGGCAACGAATGGAGCGGCGTGGCTGAAGATCTATCTGCTTGTTGTCACCATCAATCTCCATGCGTGAAGCTAGTTGCGTTTGATTCTGTGGACAGTGGGAGGAAGTTTCTGGCATGTGGAGAGAAGGTTAGACCCTCTTTCGTTGTTACAAATCATTTGTTAGATGTGATTTAGACACTGTCACGGTCCCAACCCATTCATACCACACCTTCAACCAAACGCATCCTAAGACAGTGTCACAGCTTGTACCTAGTATCTTAAATTGTTGCCATATCATCAGTGGTGCCATTAGAAAATTATTTGGCACTGCTTCAGCAGTTTGTGCAGCCAACTTTGGTCCACACATCCGAGCTGCCAAGCAGTAAAATACTAAATATTTATGGCACGAAGGAGCCGGGCATTGGAGCAACTACGTGCTCCGGAGTCTGGGTTCCTGATTTTTTTCCGTTGCATCGGCTCGCCAGTGCAGGGCACCGGTGCGAGATGTAGCAACAGTTGTCTTTACCCAGTTTTAGCATACATAGTGGACGGCCTTAGTGCTATTAGTTATATGTTACTAAATTTGTGCATTTACACACCTGTTAGTATCAATTTTTTGTCATCCAAACACTGTCGCTATGCTGTTGCAGTTATATTTACCTTCCTCATAAAATGTTCAATTTGTTATTTATTGTACATGAGTAAGAACTTGTAGCGTCATTGTAGTTAATTATAGCCGATGTTCCAAATTTGGTTTTGTCTCAGTACCAATTATTTCATTTGCACATTGATCTTTTTGAGAAGATATGTCATAATTAACATGTTTCTTCAGTTTTTCAAAATAAGCATTGGTGATTTTCTATGTTGCTATAAACCCATTTCCACCACAATTGTTACTGATCTAGTTTTAAATATTATAGGATGAACGGAAGTGTTCTTACTTGGAGTGGGTTGATCAAGAGTGGCCACAGTCTTTGAAGATGTTCCTAGCGAAGCTCTGGAGCATGTATGAGGAAGAGAACACACATAGGCTTAGAGAAACTGTTGTCAACGCTGAATCATATTTCAAGATGCCGGATAAAAAGTTGAAGGTGGAGAATGAGCTCAGATTTTTTAAATTAGACTTTGCTAAGATGGTGTTGGCGAAGGAGGAGGCACTTTCCCAGTTGGCCCGTGCAAAACAGGTTCTTACTAAACTGAAAGGAGAGGTGGATAAGACGATCCTGGATGATCTCGATTAGGGAAATGAATATATTGTTCTTATGAAGTTGAACTAGCTATATGTTGTACTGTGTTGTTTTCATGTAGCTGTCATACTGTGATGTTATAATATATTTATGTGCATGATATGAAATTGGCAAACAGCTGTTCGATATGAAATGTAAATTTGCGTAATACTAGAACTATTAATTGTAAACTAATAAACCTGCTAAATGTGTCAGGGACCTTTGCAAATGGTTCTAGCAGTAAACGCGCTTGCGATGGATAGCCTAATGACACACAGTTTTCTTCATCAAATCATGTGTGATATAGTTGATAAAAGCAAACAATTAACCAAGGCAGACCGTGTGTGATAGTTACACCTTTCACACATGAGCCTACACATAAAACTATGTGGGATGCACGTCTGAACGGAAACGTTTTCCCTGGATTGACTGTCTGGGATGTACATAAGGATGGAAACGTATTCATTGGATTGACTGTGTGTGATATACATACGAACGAAAATGTTTTTCTAGGATTCACCGTGTGGGATGTACATACCTACGGAAATGTTTTTCTCAGATTACCGTGTGGGATGTACATACCTACGAAAATGATTGGGTTTCGATGCCTCGCCCGATCGCACACGGCCCCAGGTCCCTCGAGGGCCTATCCCCGACGATTTCTGGGTCGTGTGGGAAGGCCCCCCTATCGCCCACACTCACTTGGCAACGGTTCCAAATGATGTTGCGGAAAGGGGTTAAAAACCGTTTGTTTAGGACCGACCAGTGCCTCCTAAATGATTCTATAGTGCCTTCTATTTATCTTAGTAATATGCTAATATAGGGGTTAGCTCGGTCTACTTTAGCTTATGAGATGGCGAGTTTTGGTGGCGATGCAGCAATTACTTCGACATCAGATCAGCAGTTAAAGTAATTTCCAGCAGTTGAATGGATATTTTGTGTTAGTTGGATATAAAGATCCTTTGGGTAAGATAAATATAGCTCTGGGTGGTTTTGGTAATTATTAACAACATATAGCTCATTGAACTAATGCTATTTCAAGATAAATATTTCACGAAAGTTCAATGATTGGCATGGCATGGATTAGAATTGTGGACCCCACAAAATGCTAAGGACACATATTGGATCAAGCTCAAGACTCTACATTTTTATTTTTAGTGATCCAAGATCACATTGAGTCCATAGGAAAAGCCAATACTATTAAAAGGGGATGAGGTGTTGCTTAATGGGTTGCTTGCTCAAAATGCTTAGTGATATGCTCCAAAACCCTCAACCACTCTCTCATATCCACATATGTCCCAAACCAAAAGTCAAACTCGGCCCCACCGAAACATTACATCCGGCGCCACCGAGTTCACTTGACATAGCCACTGCCACAAACCCTAGTCACTTCGATCTCACCGATAGGGATCTCGGTCTCACCGAGATGGGATTGCAAACTCTCTGTTTCCCTTCGTAATGTTTCGGTCCAAGCGAGATGAGCGATCGGTCCCACCGAGTTAGTAATGCAAACTCTCTGTTACCCCTTCGTAATGTTTCGGTCTCACCAAGATGAGCAAATCGGTCCCACCGAGTTTGCCTGACCAACTCTCTGGTTAGCTATTACCAAAGTCGGTCTCATCGAGTTTGTGTAATCGGTCTCACCGAGATTACGTTATGCCCTAACCCTAATGAAATCGGTCTCACCGAGTTGACATATCGGTCCCACCGAAATTCCTAACGGTCACATTATGAACTGAATCGGTCTGACCGAGTTTTCTGATTCGGTCTCACTAAGTTTCGTGAATTGTGTGTAACGGTTAGATTTTGTGTGGAGGCTATATATACCCCTCAACCCACTCTTCACTCATGGAGAGAGCCATCAGAATGTGCCTACACTTCCAGCATACATTTTCTGAGAGAGAACCACCTAATCATGTGTTGAGGTCAAGATATTCCATTCCAACCACATAAATCTTGATCTCTAGCCTTCTCCAAGTTGCTTTCCGCTCAAATCATCTTTTCACCAAATCCAAATCTGTGAGAGAGAGTTGAGTGTTGGGGAGACTATCATTCGAAGCACAAGGGCAAGGAGTTCATCATCAACACACCATCTATTACCTTTTGGAGAGTGGCGTCTCCTAGATTGGTTAGGTGTCACTTGGGAGCCTTCGTTAAGATTGTCGAGTTGAACCAAGCACTACAAAAAAATACACTTCCGTGATGATACATGTTTGTCACAGTAGGTCGCGTTTTTTGTCATGCATCTACATCCATGATGATTTTATGACATAATCAAGATAGTCATACCTGTGCTGTCGTAGAAGTGTTCCATGACATTACCAAAATTATCATCACGGAAGTGTGCACTTCCATGACGATAAATCGCGCGTCACAGAAGTGCTTTCGTCAAGGGTGACCAACACGTGGCATCCACCGTAACGGAACGTCGTTAAGCTATCGGGTCGGGTTTTGGATCCGATAACCCATTTACAACCCCGACCAATGGGGATTTTCCACGTGTAAAATCATCATTGGCTGGAGGAAACACGTGTCGGCTCATCGTTGAGACAGATGTCATCCAATGATTGGAAAGAAGGCGCCTACGATACGTCGACACATGGCACGGCCCAACAGAGGCCCATTCTTGTGAAAAGGCCGGCCCGTTTGACTTGGTCAAAAGGTGGCAGTCCGGCCCATGGAAAGCCTGTTAACGGCCTGTTCGCATATAGCCCATTTACAGCCCGCTAACCCAAGGCCCATTACGCCCTATCCGAATTAGGCCCAGTAGCGTCATATGGGCCATCCAATATGATTCCAGCCCGTTTTCACTTCTGGACCATGTATGGCCCATGACGTCTTTCGGCCCATATGAGGCCCTACGTAACTCTTGGCCTATTAACAGCCCGTGGTGAAACTGGCCCGTAATGAACAGTGTATCACTTTGCACCCATTAACGGACCGTGGTGAAACGGCCCGTAATGAATAGTGTATCACTTTATACCCATTAACGGCTCGTTATTACATTGGGCGTTTCAGCCCATGTTATCTTCGGCCTTCTCGAGCCCATTTATTCTTGGGCTCATTTCCGGCGATTCGTTTACTTACGGCCCGTTCTTGTCATTTTACGCTTGTGGGCCAAATTCAGCCCGTGGTTCTGATCGGCTGTTTGTGGTCCGTTAATCGTTGGGCCATTCTCACAGCGTCATCAAATCGACCTCTTAATGATGGCCCGTTATGGTCGGCCCATGAGCGGACGATTCCAACTCTAGCTTTGTTACGGGCATAATGCGACTGTTATTGGCCCATGTTTGTGTCGATCATCGACCCGTATAAGGCCCATTGATGATACAGCCCGTAGAAGGCCCATTGTTTCTATGGCCCGTAGAAGGCCCATTGTTTCTACGGCCCGTAGAAGGCCTAATTTTTCTACGGCCCGTAGAAGGCCCACTGTTTCTACGGCCCGTAGGAGGCCCAGTGTCACTACAATAAATATTAGCCCATGGTTATTGTGGCCTAGTTTTAAAAAATAGGTTATTGCAGCCACTAGCAAACAGCGGAAAAAGAACTACACTGACTACAAGCAAGCAAATAAACAAGACAACAAGGAAATAAATAAGCAAGCAACTTATGCTAGGCTATCACGGCTATTACACATATTACATCGACTAGGCATCAAAGTTCGCCACCAGTGCAAATATAGGGAACAAAGCAGCATATTAACGCTGCAGCAAAACAAGTCCATAATTGAAACCACTTCAGAAGAGTTCAAGAAAAAATATCTTGGGTACCCATAATGCTGGCAAGATGCTTAGCAAGATTATTAACTTTCTCTTGTTTGGCACTTAAATCCTCCAGCGCTTGCTGTTGCACAAGAAAGTACGCATCTGAATTTGGCAGGGACTTCCTCAGTCCTTCGGCTTCTTGCCGCAGCACAGCTGACTGATGCATTTCAGCTTGTAGCCGAGACTAAAGAAGCCGAAGTGATTCAGGCAGCAAGTTCGAAGAGCTTGTGCCAGCGGTACTGGCCAGTAACTCGAACACTACATCAACGCAGGACTGTGGGGTTTTCTCACTGTCTACAAGATCGTTTTTATCACCTTTCTTGGAGACCAACAAGGTTGTCTCACTATCTTGAACCTTATCTGCATTACTTTCTCCACCATTGCATAGTGGGGTGCTCTTCTCCAATATTACATTTGCATACTACAAGAGAAACAAGCGCACACATCACAGGTTTAGCTTGTAGTATCTGGAACTCATTTTGGTAAACCGGTTCAGTAGTAAGGTGGACAGGATAACAACATGAAAAAAAACATATATCTATGTACTATGTCACTTTGTATTGTCCATATCATTCTATTTTATGTTCCATAATCAAGATAGAGACACAGTTCAACTCATATATTTTTAAGACACAAAGAGATAGACAGAATATAAGTGTGAGAAACTACACAACATTGGCAGCACTTGTAATGTGCATCACATGAGAACATAACTGTTTATACAACTTAAACTGAAATCAACATAGAGCAAGAAGTTAGAACAGCAATCCGCTTAAAGAAATAGGTTTAAAACATACCTGCTTGCGCCATTGGAGTTTCAGTTGGATCCTTCAAATTGAAAGTAATTGGTGTGAGTAAATACTGCGATGCAACAAATAAGGAGTATGGACCATAGCTACGGAATATGACACGAGAATAGTTGCTCTTCCGCTTTAAGCGTGGAGTTTGGGTTAGCTGTGGTGGTCTTAGTGCTTTGGGCACAGCAGAGCTTTACAAACTGCTGGGTGTGGGGTACTCTATTGTGGACATGGTGCTTTGTCAACTATAAGTGGGTTACTATCCATTGGGGTTGCGGTTAGATGGGTTGTAGCTGGTTCTCGCTTAGCGGTGTAAGTGTGCAATCTGGAAGAGTATCGATTATGTGTGGTGGGGCTAGTTTTTGGGCCAGTACAACCATGGTTCTATCTGCATCGACGGGTAGCGTTGTCTTTTGTGAAGAACAGGTTTTTGCTCCCTTAGATACTGCCATCACCCCCTGCAATTCAAATGGTTGATAAACAAGAAAAGAAATTGAACGTACATACATTGTATGATAGACAGATGTGGTAATTCACCATATATGTTGTCTAACCAAACAGGACAGCATGACACAATTTCACATATATGATGCCTTACTAAACAGGATAGGATGACACAGTTTCAGATATATAATGGATAACTTAACAGGGTATAATGGCATAATTCAACATATGATGAGTACCTAAACAGGATGACGTGACAAAACTATATGATGTCTTTCTAAAATAGGTTGGCATCAAATAATTCACATACATGTTGTCTAAGTATACAGGATGTCATGATATAATTGACATAATTGATTCATATACTAAGGAGGTGGCACTCGCATGTATGATCTCTAAACTAAGTAGATAGAATTCAATATTGTGCATATGATGTCTAAACTAAGCAATGCAAGACACCATATGCATCATATGAAAATATAAACATTGCAACTTAGAGCATACACCTCGGGTGGGATATAGGACTGGTCATCTATCTATGAATCCTCCTCTGAGGAGCTCCTCAGAACCATCGAGATATATGCTTCAACAGTACCATTGCTTGCTCAAAGACCTTGTTTTCCTCCAGATTTTTCCATAACCGGCTCAAATGGCTGATACACATGAAGAGTAGTTCAATATACACACATTGTTGACAAATGGAATAGGTAATGAAAAAAAATATGGCATGAGATAATTCACATATATGATGCTGGCTCCATGGCGGTGCATAATTCACATATATGATAATCGGCTGAAAAACATGGCATTGCATAATTCACATATCGATATAGAAAGCAAGCAGAGGCATTCACACAAAGCATGTCTAATCTAAGCGGATGGAATGGCAATGCAAGACACCATATGCATGATATGAGCAATATAACCCAGCCAAGTTAGAGCATGCACCTCGGGGATCTGATGGTCATCTCTCTCTCAATCCTCCTCGAGGAGCTATCTGTAACCAGCAAGAAATCTGCATCAATAGGTAGCACTGACTGTTTAAACCCATGGAAAGCGTGTTAACGGCCTGTTCGCATATAGCCCATTTACAGCCCGCTAACCCAAGGCCCGTTACGCCCTATCCGAATTAGGCCCAGTAGCGTCATATGGGCCATCCAATATGATTCCAGCCCGTTTTCACTTCTGGACCATGTATGGCCCATGACGTCTTTCGGCCCATATGAGGCCCTACGTAACTCTTGGCCTATTAACAGCCCGTGGTGAAACTGGCCCGTAATGAACAGTGTATCACTTTGCACCCATTAACGGACCGTGGTGAAACTGGCCCGTAATGAATAGTGTATCACTTTATACCCATTAACGGCTCGTTATTCTGTTGGGCCGTTTCCAGCCCATGTTATCTTTCGGCCTTCTCAGAGCCCATTTATTCTTGGGCTCATTTCCAGCATTCGTTTACTTACGGCCCGTTACTGTCATTTTCTACTTGTGGACCAAATTCAGCCCGTGGTTACAGTCGGCCTGTTTGTGGTCCGTTAATACGTTGGGCCATTTTCATAGCGTCATCAAATACGACCTCTTAATGATGGCCCGTTATGGTCGGCCCATGAACGGACGATTCCAACTCTAGCCTGTTTACGGCCATAATGCGGCCTGTTATTGGCCCATGTTTGGCCAATCGATCATACGACCCGTATAAGGCCCATTGATGATACAGCCCGTAGAAGGCCCATTGTTTCTATGGCCCGTAGAAGGCCCATTGTTTCTACGGCCCGTAGAAGGCCTAATGTTTCTACGGCCCGTAGAAGGCCCATCGTTTCTCTGACCCGTAGGAGGCCCAGTGTCACTACAATAAATATTAGCCCATGGTTATTGTGGCCTAGTTTTAAAAAATAGGTTATTGCAGCCACTAGCAAACAGCGGAAAAAGAACTACACTGACTACAAGCAAGGAAATAAACAAGACAACAAGGAAATAAATAAGCAAGCAACTTATGCTAGGCTATCACGGCTATTACACATATTACATCGACTAGGCATCAAAGTTCGCCACCAGTGCAAATATAGGGAACAAAGCAGCATATTAACGCTGCAGCAAAACAAGTCCATAATTGAAACCACTTCAGAAGAGTTCAAGAAAAAATATCTTGGGTACCCATAATGCTGGCAAGATGCTTAGCAAGATTATTAACTTTCTCTTGTTTGGCACTTAAATCCTCCAGCGCTTGCTGTTGCACAAGAAAGTACGCATCTGAATTTGGCAGGGACTTCCTCAGTCCTTCGGCTTCTTGCCGCAGCACAGCTGACTGATGCATTTCAGCTTGTAGCCGAGACTGAAGAAGCAAAGTGATTCGTGAAGCGAGTTCGAAGAGCTTGTGCCGGTGATCTTGCCAATAATCGAACACTACATCAACGCAGGATCGTGGGGTTTTCTCACTTTGTCTACAAGATCGTTTTATCACCTTTCTTGAGACCAACAAGGTTGTCTCACTATCTTGAACCTTATCTGCATTACTTTCTCCACCATTGCATAGTGGGGTGCTCTTCTCCAATATTCTGTTTGCATACTACAAGAGAAACAAGCAGACACATCACAGGTTTAGCTTGTAGTATACGGAACTCATTTTGGTAAACCGGTTCAGTAGTAAGGTGGACAGGATAACAACATGAAAAAAACATATATCTATGTACTATGTCACTATATTGTCCATATCATTCTATTTTATGTTCCATAATCAAGATAGAGACACAGTTCAACTCATATATTTTTAGGACACAGCAGCATAGACAGAATATAAGTGTGAGAAACTACACAGCATTGGTAGCACTTGTAATGTGCATCACATGAGAACATAACTGGTTATACAACTTAAACTGAAATCAACATAGAGCAAGAAGTTAGAACAGCAATCCAGTTAAAGAAATAGGTTTAAAACATACCTGTTGCGCCATTGGAGTTTCAGTTGGATCCTTCAAATTCGAAAGTAGTTGGTGTGAGTAAATACACTGATGCAACAGCAAAGGAGTATGGACCATAGCTACGGAATATGACCTGAGAATAGTTGCTCTTCTGCTTTAAACGTGGAGTTTGGGTTAGCTGTGGTGGTCTTCGTGCTTTGGGCACGGCAGTAGCTTTACAAACTGCTCGTGTGGGGGTACTCTATGGTGGACATGGTGCTTTGTCAACTATAAGTGGGTTACTATCCGCTGGGGTTGCGGTTAGATGGGTTGTAGCTGGTTCTCTGCCCAACGGTGTAAGTGTGCAATCTGGAAGAGTATCGATTATGTGTGGTGGGGCTAGTTTTTGGGCCAGTACAACCATGGTTCTATCTGCATCAACGGGTAGCGCTGTCTTTTGTGAAGAACAGGTTTTTGCTCCCTTAGATACTGCCATCACCCCCTCCAATTCAAATGGTTGATAAACAAGAAAAGAAATTGAACGTACATACATTGTATGATAGACAGATGTGGTAATTCACCATATATGTTGTCTAACCAAACAGGACAGCATGACACAATTTCACATATATGATGCCTTACTAAACAGGATAGCATGACACAGTTTCAGATATATGATGGATAACTTAACAGGATATAATGGCATAATTCAACATATGATGAGTACCTAAACAGGATGACGTGACAAAACTATATGATGTCTTTCTAAAATAGGTTGGCATCAAATAATTCACATACATGTTGTCTAAGTATACAGGATGTCATGATATAATTGACATAATTGATTCATATACTAAGGAGGTGGCACTCGCATGTATGATCTCTAAACTAAGTAGATAGAATTCAATATTGTGCATATGATGTCTAAACTAAGCAATGCAAGACACCATATGCATCATATGAGAAATATAAACATTGCAACTTAGAGCATACACCTCAGGTGGGATATAGGACTGGTCATCTATCTATGAATCCTCCTCTGAGGAGCTCCTCAGAACCATCGAGATATATGCTTCAACAGTACCATTGCCTTTCAAGACCTTGTTTTCACTCCAGATTTTTCCATAACCTGCTCAAATGGCTGATACACATGAAGAGTAGTTCAATATACACACATTGTCGACAAATGGAATAGGTAATGAAAAAAAATATGGCATGAGATAATTCACATATATGATGCCTGGCTCCATGGCGGTGCATAATTCACATATATGATAACTGGCTGAAAAACATGGCATTGCATAATTCACATATCTGATATAGAAAGCAAACAAGAGGCATTCACACAAAGCATGTCTAATCTAAGAAGATGGAATGGCAATGCAAGACACCATATGCATGATATGAGCAATATAACCCAGCCAAGTTAGATCATGCACCTCGGGGATCTGACCGTCATCTCTCTCTGAATCCTCCTCTAAGGAGCTATCTGTAACCAGCAAGAAATCTGCATCAACAGGTAGCACTGACTGCTTAGAAGACCTTGTTTTCACTCCAGATTTTCACATGACCGACTCAAATGGCTGATGCACAGGAAGATTAGATGAATGTATAAACATTGTTGACAAATGGAATACATTATGGAAAAAATATGGCACGATACAATTCACATATACGATGAATGGCTAAACAGGATGGCATTGCATGATTCACGTATATGATGCCTGGCTAAAGAAGATGGCATTGCATAATTCCCATATACTCCCTCTATTCCTAAATATTTGTCTTTTTAGAGATTTCAAATGGACTACCACATACGGATGTATATAGACATATTTTAGAGTGTAGATTCACTCATTTTGTTCCGTATGTAGTCACTTGTTGAAATCTCTGAAAAGATAAATATTTAGGAATGGTGGGAGTATGATATAGAAACCAAACCAAACAGGTGGCATTCACACAAAGCAAATCTAAAATAAGCTGATGACATATAAGATTGTATAATGTAAGAAATGCAAGGCGCCATATGCATGATATGACCAACATCAACATGCCAGGTTAGAGCAAACACCTCAGGTGGTAAACAGGCGTGGTCGACTCCTTCTGAATCTCCATCTGAACAGTTATCTTCCTCTGGAATACAATCTGCAGGAGGGGGGGCACTTCGCCCACCATGGAGCGGCGTCTGCATGACATTATATTCGCACGCAACGGTCTTCTCTTTTTATCTACATGTTCAGTACGATTGTGTAAAATATCTGACATGCATAATAAAAAAATAGTTAGATTTTGTAAGGCCTAAGGGGTGCATGCAAAAATCAAGACTGATTAGCAAACGAGTGGATGGATCCAAAACTAATGGTAGCAGGTAGATTGTAGCTTCAGTTTAAAAAGATAGACAATGGATCATCTATTGTTTGTTGCCCACCCAAAATGAACCACATAGAAGACCCCAGATGAACCAGATAGTAGACAGATACTATTCGTTGCAGGCTCGATATGATACCCATGGGCAATTCAAAACTCAAGATTGAACGATAAAGTAGTAGGTAATAATAACCGATGTATAACGTAAGCAAACACGAAAGACTTCGACCTCTCTTCCGGAACTGTGTAGTCCTCAGGTTCATCTGCTCAGTCGATGATGGTAATGCAGTTGGCTTGGCTGCCGGCAACGGGGAAGATGATCTGAGGCGGCGAAAGGAAGTTTGCAGGGGGGATCTCTGCTGTAGTGAACGCTTCTATCGATGGTGCACCTTAGGTGGGGTGGATGACGGCACGGCAGGAGTAGGACATAAACACAGAGTTTTCTTTGACGCCTATCTGAAAATGAAGTAAATATGTAAGGGCTCCTTAGAATTGGAGGATTCTGTAAACGCAGGGACAGGAAAAACACAAGAATAGGATAGCAATGCACGCGCAAAACAGAGCATTTGGAAACATAGGATTTCAGTCAACCTGGGTGTTTGGCTCACATGAATTGGAAGAACAGAGGAATGGAGAAACAAATTGATGCGACGAGTGTACAACCTCTTTGGCATAGCCTTGTGGACCTCAGCATCATTGGGTTGGACGTGGAGGATGGTGATGATGCTGGTGTGACTGTCGGAGGCGAGGAAGAAGATCCGAGGCCTCTGGAAATGGCGCCGAGGGTACTGCTCCTCTGTGATGGACGGTTCCGTCGTTGGAGCAGCTCCGCTAAGGTGTACGGCGACGAGGCTGAAGCATGACAAGACAGACAACGTTAATCTGAAGTGGGACCCTAATATCATCTGCAATAGATGATGTAAAATACATCACCAATAAGTGTTAGATGTAAAACGCATCAGCCGCGCCACGGCCGGTCCGACAGATGCTGTAATTACTGTTCACTCTCAACTTAACTGAAGAAAATGAACTTCATAGTCGAAACTGAATTTTACTATCGAAACTGATTGAACTAGTAACAGAGCATTGCAATAGATGCTTAGGGCGTTCGAGCACTAGTAGCAGAGAAGCAGTAATCTAAATCAGCAGATGCTCGAGCAGGGAACACACTAGCAGAGAGCAAGTCGTGCAGTAGCACCGCGAGCGAGTGCTAAAGCAGCAACTCCTGTAGTTGCCGGAGGTCGTGCAGCAGCAGCAGCGCAAGCAAGAGCAGGAGCAGAGTAGCAGCACGAACGAAAGCAGGAGCAGTGCAGCAGCGCGACTGACAGCAAGAACAGAGTCGCAGCGCGAGCAAGAGCCGGAGCAGCTGCAGCTAGTGCCGTTGTGGAAGTCGCCGCCGAGGAAGCAACGACATGGGGGAGAGACACCGTGGATGATGTGGCCGGCGACGGCGCCGTTGATGGAGACACGCCATGTCTGCTCGGTATCAAGCACCGGCAGCCCCGTGAGATCAAATAAAAGATAAAATGCAGCGGCGAGTGCAGAACCTCCTTGGTGGTGCCGAGTTGGCCTCAGCTTCATCGGAGGAATTGGTGAGGGTGCTGTGGTTCCGGTGGGGCAGGTCAAGACGGTCTTGTGGGAATTGAGGTGGCGTGATAGACGAGGCGAACGTCGGGGCAGCTCCTTGGAGGTGGAGGACGGGGCAGCTGATGGGACGACGAGATCGACAACGGATCCTCATCCGGTGCGGTGGATGAGGGACGGCGAGCTGTTGCGATGGACGACGTAGTCGGGGAAGAGTCTCCGACTGGGCGGCGGTCGGGAGGCCGACGGAGGAGCGTGGGGTTTCGCGGGTTTTGGCGGCCTCGGTGTACGAATGGGGGGCGAAGGGGAGGGAGCCAAGCTTAGGGACGCGCTTGTCCGAAATGTAGGGTAAGTTACCAGCGTACCCACACCGGTTTTGACACCGTGACGTGGAGCTTCATTTCCGGCTGAGGGGTAGAAGGGGGATTTCCCGTGTCTGGGCTGCGGGAGCGATTTCGGATGAGGAGGGAGTTCTCGCGCGCGTCCAAATTTCGGGATAACAAGGTGCGGATTCCTTGTTCGGCAGAACAAACTTAACGTGTAAAAAAAATTCATACAAGACACAAGAGAGTCATGTCCCCTTTTACTATATTGCTATAGATGCCATTGAAAAAACTACAAGAAAAATGTAAAAAAATCGGAGAACAAGATTACCTCTGACAAGACCAAATCGATTCGCACTTCCCTCAATAACAACAAAAAACAAATCAATTCCCACCAAAGAAAGAGTAATTTCCCTTTTTATATGATTACAGATGCCATGATCTCGAATTTCAAATTTTGAATCCATGTTATGTTGAATTTGAATATATCGTTAGGTGACCTTGCGGTTTATAATTGATGTAGTCGTACATTTTGATCTTCCATCATATATGAACATTTTACTCCACCATGTGAACATATATATTGTTGTCTACCATATGGACTAAATTTGAATCAATTTTCCTTATTTTAATACGATTGTTGTCAAGTTATACAATAATTTAAATATTATCTTGATAACAAAGAACATACATTTAGCAGTAATCATATTTCACTATGAACTACATGTACCATACGCTCTCCAATTCAAATATTAGTATCCATTTTATGTTGATTTCAAATCATAGTACATTATTGGTCTAGTTAGCGAGATGTTTGGGATAATCTAAACCCTATTTTCATACGTATAATTTTTGGCTGAATTGGGACAAGTTTTGGTATAAGCCTCTTGCAAAACCGGAGATTCTCTCAACAACCCTCGTGGTTCCGAGAGGGAACGTGTCACCTTTGTGTGCGAAACGATATACGCTGCCTCCCCCCTGATTTTATTTACCGAGGCAACATAGAACTATATGAGTGCCCTGTTAAATTTTGGAATTATTTCGGGTTCATTTGGCCTTTTTATACATTAATTTAGTTTCTGGACTCTTAATGTGCATAATCTAAATATAAATTGCATGCACATGCTCCGGTGCACCAAAGTGGGTTGAAAAATCACATGTGTGTCCTTGGTTGAATTTCTAGGTCCCATGGAAGAAATGAGAATGAAATTCAAACATCTGGGCGTCATGACTCGGCCAAGAGCATCGAGAAACTTTGATTTTAATTTCATGTAAATCCAAAACTTGCCTGGAAATCATGAAACTTGGCATGGTGTCATGTCATGGCACTAACATGTTGTGGTAAAAAATTGGGCCGATTTGGAAGCTCATGGTTCTATGATGGAACGTGCCACCTTTGAGTGTGAAACGATATACGCTGCCCCCCTTGAGTTTCTTAACAAAGGCAACATAGAACTACATTAGTGCCCTGTTAAATTTTGGAATTATTCCGGGTTCGTTTGTCGTTTTTTATACATTAATTGAGTTTCTGGTCATTTAATGTGCACAAGTCAAATTTGAACTAGAAGCACATGCTCTCGTGCACCAAAGTTGGTTGAAAAATCACATTTGTGTCCTCGGGTGAATTTCTAGGTCCCATGCAAGAAATGAGAATAAAATTAAAACAACTGGGCATCGTGGCTCGGCCGAGAACATTGAGAAACTTGGTTTTAAAATTCTTGTAAATCCAAAACACGTCTAAAAATCATGAAACTTGGCATGGATGTCACGTCATGGTACTACCATGTTGTGGAAAAAAAACTGGCCGAATAGGAACATATTTTGGTATAAGCTTCTTGCAAACCAAAGCTTCTCTCAAGAAGGCTCGTGGTTCTGAGAGGGAACGTGCCACCTTTGAGTGCGAAACGATATACGTTGTCCCCCTTGAGTTTATTTACAAAGGCAACATAGAACTACATGAGTGCCCTGTTAAATTTTGGAATTATTCCGGCTTCGTTTGGCCTTATTTACACATTAATTGAGTTTTTGGTCATTTAATGTGCATAATTCAAATTTGAACTACAAGCACATGCTCCCGTGCACCAAAGTTGGTTGAAAAATCACATTTGTGTCCTCGGGTGAATTTCTACTCCCTCCTTCCATCTATATAGGTCCTACTGCATTTGACCAAACGTTAGAGCAATAATATATGACATGCAACTTACACAAAGCATACCTTCAAATTTGTATGTCAAAGGTATTTCCAATAATATAATTTTCATTGTATACATCTCATGTGCTATTAATCTTGTCAATAGTCAAAGGCTGTCTTGAAAAACACATTAGGCCCTATATAGATGGAAGGAGGGAGTAGGTCCCATGCAAAAAATGAGAATAAAATTCAAACATCTGGGCATCGTGGCTCGGTCGAGAACATTGAGAAACTTGGTTTTAAAATCATGAAACTTGGCATGGTGTCTTGTCATGGTAGTACCATGCCGTGGTAAAAAAAATTGGCCGAATAGGAACAAATTTTGGTATAAGCTTCTTGCAAATCGGAGCTTCTCTCAAGAAGGCTCGTGGTTACGGGAGGAACGTGTCACCTTTGTGTGCATAATTCAAATTTGAAATACAAGCACATGTTCCAAAGGCACCAAAGTTGGTTGAAAAATCACATGTGTGTCCTCGGGTAAATTTCTAGGTTACATGCAAGAAATGGGAATGAAATTCAAAATTCTGGGCGTCGTGGCTGGGTTGGAAACATTGAGAAACTTAGTTTTTTAATTCCTGTAAATCCAAAAAACGCATGAAAATAATGAAACTTGGCTTGGTGCCATGACATGGCACCAACATGCTGTGGTAAATTTGCAGTCCGATTTGCGAAGGCGCACATATTAACAATCAACAAAGTCATTTTGGAACAAGTGCTGTCACGTTACAATCGGAAACACAAGTATTATTGAAACCGTGGGCCTTCTACTTACTAGTACCATTTACGTGCCGCCACGCGTCCCCATTTTTGAAATATATCGAGTGCAGTGCTTTGATGTGTCGCGTCAACTTGTACATCAACGAGAAGTTTGATTATCCTCTCCCTCGCAGACTTAACTGCACCTGCCTTTGGCTGTATGACAGGTTGGCCACACACCTGTCGGGCCCACCTGTCATACACGCAAAGGCAGGAGCGTCCCTCCCTCGCCCATGAGCGTGGTGGCTGGCAAGACTAGGAGCAGCTTTCGCTACACGCTCTCCCTCCCGCACGCGGTGGACATGCAGCAGTTCAATCGGTGTCAGATGGCCAGAAGCGTACTGTGGTACTCCTCCAGTGCAGTAGTACTCCATCATTGTTCGACTTTTCCTGAAGAGGCGAAGAGCCAAGCGCAGCCCGGACGCTCGTGTGGCAGTTTCATGTGTAGAGTAGTCTAGGATAGTGTGTATCGTGCCTGTAAGCTTAAAATCGTTGGGGTCGGCTCCATGCTATGTGGCCGTCTTGAAGCTTTTAAAAAAATTAAAATAGTCTTCTGGCCCTACCTGACACCCTGGTGATTATAGTTTGCACGCTCATCTGGTCAAGACAGGAATATATATTTTAATTTGTTTTTTTTTTTTGAAAAGGGGGGACTCCCCGGCCTCTACATCAGAACGATGCATACAGCCACATATATTTTAATTTGTGGTGGGTAAATGTTAGAGGTTGCAGCAAATATATTGTACACGGCGGGTCTTTCAGCCAAGTTTAGAGGCAAGCATGTGGGGCCAGTACTATGATGTGTCGCGCCAACTCGTACAACAAAGAGAAGCTTGATTTTACTACACGCCTTCTCCCTCACCCAAGCGCACGGTTGCTCGCAAACGAGGACATGCTTTTGCTTAATAGTACTTCTACAACAAGCTATCCGTCCCGCTCGCGGTGGACAAACATGCAGCAGTGGATTCGACACTGTAGAAGCAGTAGTAGTAACATCATTGTTCGTCTTCTCGAAGAGGCGAAGAGCCAAGCGCAAACCAAACGTTGCAGTTGCGAACATTGGAGCACGCATATAGCCAGGCTCTTGCATGAGACAAAATTGCTATGTGAGCCCACTATTGTACTAGTACGTACAACTACTTGCTAGAATAGCCTTGTAAACCAGAAAGGAGTATTTGCCCTTTTAGAGATTTCAACAAGTGACTAGACTACACCGAGACGGAGTACATATGCAGCAAAATGAGTGAATCTGCACCATAAATAAATACGTACTAGTTCTATCGTTTTCATCTCCGAGGTGCACAATATTGAGTATACTGACTAGTCTCTTTTTGCCACGCATTTACGTTTTTTACACAGTACAGATGCAAGCGCTCATATACACGCGCATACACTCACCCCTATGAACGCACACACGCATGGCACTATCATCTTGAAATTTACGAAGTCACCATAGGCACCTCGTCGTCGACGGGTCCATAGGTGCTTGAATGCCAAGGAGGGAGAGGGTAGCAGTTCCCGAGACATTGAACGGTCAATGATGCATCCTCAAGTACATGCAGAGGGAATTAATTGGAGAAGCATAATAGAGCCAGCACGATGTGAATGCAACAGAGTTTGGACTCTCATATAATAAAGGCGCCCCACCACTCCAATCCATCTACTCCCAAGTCTCTGTGCAACACTGCTCACTCCAATCCAAGACCAAGTGACCAGAAGCCACAAGCACCTATGGAGGCAATGGACGCGAGTGGCAGTCGGCTGTGCCAAATCATCCAAGGTGCCGGCCTGCAGCCCCGCACCGCGTAGCGTTTCCAGGCGGTGTTGACGACTACAGGCATCGTAGCCCTAGCCAACGCCGGCTTCGCCTCTCGCATGGACAACATGATGGTCAACTCCATCCGCAAGTTCACCGCCGTCAAGAAGCGCGCGGACGACCTTGCCGTACTGCTCCAGCCCGCGCGCCCAGGCTCCTCATTGCCTGCCACCCTCATCGGCCTCCATGGTGACGAACTCTTTCAAGCCCTGGTGGCCCTGCAGGTGCCGGAGGTAGCGACAAAGAATGTGCACCTCGAGGCCGTGCTAGCCGCGCAGCGCCTCGCCATGCAAGAAACCGTCGACCTGCACATCCACGTCTACAAGGAAATCGTCTACATAGGCCACTACAAGGCAAGCGAGGATAGAAAGACGTTGGCCTTCTTCCAGCGGCTGGAATCTTTGGACGCCATTGTTCATAAGCACGTCGACCTGGCCACGAAAGCCGCTGCTACTTAGGCGTCGTTCGGTGGGCCGGCGCCCTGAGTCGAGGAGGTGGACGTCGTCGATGGATGCATCTCTTCTTGCCTCCTGTAACCAGCACTGCATCGCCTCATGGCCTTAATGTTTTATTAGTATAGTACTCCCTCCGTTCCCAAATATAAGTCTTTCTAAAGATTCCAGCAAGTGACTACTACATACGGAGCAAAATGAGTGAATCTACACTCTAAACTATGTCTACATACATCTGTATGTTGTATTCCATTTGAAATAGTATCTAAAAAGGCTTATATTTATGAACGGAGGGAGTATATGGCATTTTTATTCAAGTCGTAACATTTTCACTCTGAGGTGGGGCCGCAGTTGAGCAAACCCACCCCGCCCATCGGGCGTTGGCCGAGTTTAGAATTAGAAGAGAGAAACGAGGGAGGAGAGCTAGCTGTAGCACGGACGCTGTTGTCAGATGGGACTCGTGTTTATAGAAAAGGAGTACTGAGCACTCGTGCCTCTTTTTTTAGGGAAAATTTAGTCGTATGTCTAGTACCACTAGTTGGGTGCGTGCGACCTATAGCTGTCATCACTTTAGGTCTCCTTTTCGAACCGCAGCTATGCTTCATAGTACATATTATTTCACGCATTTATCCTCCTATATGTACTCCTAGGCTATTTCCATGTGCTCCCATTCGCTGACATGTGGGACATAGAGCATCTGGGTCGTAGTGCATGCACGACTCGGAGCATATGCCGGGGTACTTTACATTTCAGACCTCATGAATTACATGTAAACCCCGCAGAAGAATAAATAAATGAATGAATTACTACATGAACCCGGATTATTTTCATGGAAACCGGAGCACGTTCATTAAATTTTGGACATAACACATTTATAAAAATGACCGGACCGAAACCAGTCTAAGGTCCTCTTTGATTCTTCCCGCAAAAAAAGGGCCTCTTTGATTTGCAGGATACTGAAAACACAGGGATGGGGAAAGTATGATGGCGATGAACCGAGACGAGGAGAACTCTAACTCAGTTGGAGGTTAGAGTTAGATTCTAACCCTGAACTAACTCTAAACCAAAGAGGTGTATGGATGGCAGGGTTAGATTGACAATAAATGCTCTATCTCAATCATTTGACTACTTTGGACCCTATTTCTTGCCGGATTTGGAGGGTGCTTGGATACGTTTTAGTTCCATGACTAAAAGTAGTGGGACTAAAACTTGCTAGCCTCACCCATGCTTGGATCCAAATACTAAAGAGACTAAAATCAAGTTAATGAGCATTTATTATCCTCCAAACCCTCCAATCCGAACTCTTTGTGTGAAAGGAGAGGAGTTAAATGAGGAGAGAGGACTAATCCACATTTTAGTAGGGGTACCCGACTAAATTTTTTAGTCTCAAGACTAGTTTTAGCCCTCTTTAGTCGGGGTGCTTGGAACTTTAGCCTCTTAAAGAGACTATTTTTAGTCAGACTAAAATAAGTCCCTTGGATCCAAGCACCCTCTTGGTGTGGCCGGCTCTTCTGTGGCCTCCTCCCGCTCATAATTGACATAAACGAACCATCTATACAAATCAAGCATGTAAAACATGATAATTTTTACTTTGTCCATACAAATGAGATATCCCACTTAAACATACAAGTCGTCAATCAAGCTTCACAAAATAAGAAAAACACTTCATGAAACAAAGAATGAGCTAACTCATCATGGAAGTCATTCACGATAGGGAGGGAGCCCGGAGCCCCTCACGCACCGAGGGAGGAGCTCGCCATCGTCGCTCTGGAGGAAGGCTCTGTAGAGCCCAAGCCCCGGGAACCCCTCCGACGCTGGCCCTTGCGAGTTGAGGTCGACACCGGCATGGGTAGCAGGGCCGCTTGCCGCCGACTGGGAACTTAATCTTTGGGCCTCTAGAAATAATGCAAGCCTATAACTAAAATACCTAGAAAGGTGAACTGAATCTTTGGGCCTCTAGAAATAATGCAAGCCTGAAACTGAAATACCTAGAAAGGTGAACTAAATCTTTGGGCCTCTAGAAATAATGCAAGCCTGAAAGTGAAATACCTAGAAATGTGAACTGAATCTTTGGGCCTCTAGAAATAATGCAAGCCTGAAACTAAAATACCTAGAAAGGTGAACTGAATCTTTGGGCCTCTAGAAATAGTTCAAGCCTGAAATTGAAATACCTAGAAAGGTGAACTGAATCTTTGGGCCTCTAGAAATAATGCAAGCCTGAAATTGAAATACCTAGAAAGGTGACCTGAATCTTTGGGCCTCTAGAAAGATTTATTACCTCCTCAAGCAGCATCAAACAATTCCATGCGTGCACCACAAATCTATACCAAGTTTGATCAGGATCTACTTTTCCAAATCAGAATTAGCGCTAGAGCAAGCAAGATCAATGATATGGCCATGAGACAGAGAAGGAACGAACAAACTCACCCCTCTCGCGACCTCCCTGGTAGATGCACCACCGCCGTGCGTGACAGAGGAAGAAAAATGACTCGTGAAGGGGGAGCGGGGCGACCTTCGAAGGCCGGAGGGAGAGGGCGGCCGGAGTAGGGCGGCCGGAGGAGAGAGATGGCGAGCGGCCCTATGGGGAATAGAGAGGAGTCGTGCGAGAGGGGGGAGCGATCTGGTGCGGGCAGGGGAGATTTTTTAGTTCTCTTTTAGTGGGCCCGAGGATAACTAACCCAATTAGAACATCTCCACCGGGCTAATTTTTTTAGCTGGGTTAGAGCAAACTAGCTCAAACTAACCCCTCTTGTTTCGATAATTTGAGGCTATTTCAACCCAAACTAGCTCTAACTCAGGGATCCAAACAAAGAGGAGTGTTACTGTACATGCTACAGTGTGGACCGTAGCACATTGTCTTTTATGGCCATATCACCACATTGTTTTCTACTGCTGGTTCACTGGGCTACCGTGGTTCGCACTGCTGGTTCACTGGGCTGCCGTGGTTCGCACTCCTTCGACCTGAGTAGTACTCCCTCCGTTCCTAAATATAAGTCTTCATAGATATTTCACCGTGGACCACATACGGATGTATATAGATGCATTTTATGTGTAGATTCACTCATTTTTCTCCCTATGTGGTCCATAGTGAAATCTCTCCAAAGACTTATATTTAGGAACAGAGGGAGTAGTATAGTACTAGTATATACTCCCTCCTTTTCGGTTTATAGGGCTTATCTCAAAATTTTAGTTTTTCCATTTTATAAGGCTCAATTTGGTTGTTCCTCATCACATGTTCAGATTCAAAGGTGCATTAAATCATTGCATGCAAGTATTAAGAGAAAATTGGCCAATGTATGTACTTTATGCATGCATGCATTGCAATTAATGCATTGGTAAACATATTTTTTGAGGAAAACAAGAGCATTAATTGGGTGCTTTTGCAAACTACAAAAAGTATTCCACCACTCACCATCTACCTTGGTTGGTGAGATTTTTGAATTGAGCCCTATAAACCGAAAAGGAGGGAGTACCGCATCATTCTTTGCTCCTTACTACTCCGACATGTGGGAGAGCCAGCATCCGTGTCGACGTGTCATGCACCAGATTAGAGGGCGGAACGGAAGGGGGGCTGAGGGAGTCCTGGATTAGGGGGTGTCCGGATAGCCGGACTACCATCATCAGCCAAACTACCATCAGCCGGACTATCATCACCGACCGGACTCCAAGACTATGAAGATACAAGATTGAAGACTTCGCCTCGTGTCCGGATGGGACTTTCCTTGGCGTGGAAGGCAAGCTTGGCGATACGGATATGTAGATCTCCTACCATTGTAACCGACTCCATGTAACCCTAGCCATCTCCGGTGTCTATATAAACCGGATGGCTCTAGTCCGTAGAACAACAACAACAACAACCCTTACAATCATACCATAGGCTAGCTTCTAGGGTTTAGCCTCCTTGATCTCGTGGTAGATCCACTCTTGTAAACATCCACAATATCAATATCAATCAAGCAGGGCGTGGGTTTTACCTCCATCAAGAGGGCCCAACACAGGTAAAACATCGTGTCCCTTGTCTCTTGTTACCATCCGCCTAGACGCACGCTTTGGGACCCCCTACGAGATCCGCCGGTTTTGACACCGACATTGGTGCTTCCATTGAGAGTTCCTCTGTAGCCGCCACCGATAGGCTTGATGGCCTCTTCAATCGACAATGACGCAGTCCTGGTGAGACTTTTCTCCCGGACAGATCTTCAGATTCGGCGGCCGCCTCCGCGGCCAACTCACTTGGCCATCCGGAGCAGATCGAAGCTACGCCCGGCCGTCGAGTCAGGTTTGAAGCCTAAACTTCACGGCCGATATCCGCGGGAATTGATCTTGATGGATCCGAGCCACGACGAAGCGTGCCGCGCTGTCATGATGGGCATGACCTAACTCTACCGCGGACAGCACCTTGAGGTCAGACACGAATCTGCTCCGACCCATAGTCCGGAGCCGATCGCTCGGATCGAGGACGGATGGCTGGACACCGCCGAGCAGCAACTTCTCGGCGATGGAGCCGAACACTTACCTTCTCCCGCATAAAGCTCGCGACCCGAGGTGCCGGACTCTCCGCGGACTCCGAACCTCCTGCGCCCGCCAATCGAATCCGATTAGCCAATCGTATGGAATTCACCGCTGCGGACATCTTTCAAGACTTTCGCCCTCGGCGATATCGTAAATTCATCAAGCATCTCTCACTATCCGGAGAGCCCTGGCGAACTACGGCCAGGATGGTTGGGACGCGACAATGAAGAAATTCAGAGCCCACCCACCACCCACTTCAGCCCACCGTCGACGATTTAACCGACGTGCTGACTACGACTCAAGACATCGACGGTATGGACGACGATGCGAAGACTACCAAGAACCAAAGCCTACAGACACTTTGGAAGACCACCTCGTCATCGACATATACATGGTGGACACCCCAAAAGATGGGGACGGCGAAGAAGCAACGGAGGCCGATTCCTTAAAGAAACAGCCCAAGCACCGACGCGTCGGTGGCGCCGCTCTAAATCCCGCCACGTCAAGAATGGAGATTCCGCACAGAGATAATAACACCCCGAAAGTGCGAAGACAACCCCTCCAAAGATGATCTAGCGCAGGAGGAGGCAGAAGCAAGCCCTCACGAGAGGCGGCGATTTAAGAGGTCGAGGATGACAATTATTTACCTCCTCCGGAGACGAGGCAAGCCTCGACGACGATTTAATTCGTCGTGCTCGAGGATCCCGTCGAACAAGAGCGTTTCAGACGGAGGCTAATGCCCACGGCAAACAACCTAAAGAAAAAGCAGCAACCTTCTTCAAGCTGATCAAGACCCATTGGCCGACAGATGGACCGAGGTCCTCGCGTCAAGAGTATGAATGCCCCTCCAAAGTTACCCAAAACGCAAGTTGCTCCCCGACTAGAGGAGGAAGCGTACAAACCTGCATCACCAGCGCTGTCGGTAGACCGACCACCTCGTGGCCGCGACAGAGAGGCGTGCAAGCCCTCCACCAAAACCGTACCCCGGCATCGCTCAAAAAGCATGAAGCTACGGGGGAACGCGCCGGACTTGCGGGATATATTGGAGGACAGGGCAAGACAATCCAGATCTATCTATGGATCACGCGAGCGCCCCAAGACCCACGAAGAATACCGTCGCGCCGAATACAACTACTCCGGCCGGGCCGAACACAGAAGACAACGCTCTCTCGAGCTACGTCGCGATATTGCTCAACACAGAGGCGCCGCACACCCACTATGCTTCACTGACGAAGTAATGGATCATCAAATCCCTGAAGGGTTTAAACTCGTCAATATCGAATCCTACGATGGCACAACAGACCCCGCGGTTTGGATTGAGGATTATCTCCTCCATATACATATGGCCCGCGCGGCGCATCTTCACGCCATCAAATATCTCCCGCTCAAGCTTAAAGGACCAGCTCGGCATTGGCTTAACAGCCTGCCCGCAGAGTCAATCGGATCTTTGGGAAGACACGGAAGCCACATTCCTCGACAACTTCGAGAACGCGTATGTGCGACCACCGGACGCAGATGACCTAAGCCACATAATCCAGCAGCCAGACGAATCGGCCAAGCAATTCTGGACACGGTTCCTAACAAAGAAAAATCAAATCGTCGACTGTCCGGATGCAGAGGCACTCACTGCCTTCAAACATAACATCCGCGACGAGTGGCTGGCCCGGCACCTAGGACAGGAGAAGCTGAAATCCATGGCAGCCCTCACATCACTCATGACCCGCTTCTGCGCGGGAGAGGATAGCTGGCTAGCTCGCAAGAACAACCTCAGCAGAAACGCTG
Source organism: Aegilops longissima (assembly GCA_021605205.1). Classification (NCBI taxonomy): domain Eukaryota; kingdom Viridiplantae; phylum Streptophyta; class Magnoliopsida; order Poales; family Poaceae; genus Aegilops; species Aegilops longissima. The sequence goes on from CM038682.1 coordinate 581,842,549, forward strand.
GCAGTCCGGATACCAAGGACCGCAATGGCAGGTTGCGTCGAAACAAAAACAAACGCCGCATTAACGGCGACAGCAATGAGGATACGGCAGTCAACGCCGGATTCTGAGGCTCCAAGCCCGGTGAACGGAAGAAGCCATTCACAAGAACCACTCCGGGCCCGTCAATTTGGACCGAATACTCGACCGCTCTGTCAAATACATGGAACCCCGAAAAGCCAGCTAACCACACCAACAGAGATTGTTGGGTATTCAAGCGAGCATGCAAATTAATCGCCAAAATAGTGACAAGGGGCTACACAACGATGACGAGGAAGAGACCCGGCCGCCGAACAACAGAGGACAAAAGGGATTCCCCCCTCAAGTTTGGACGGTAAACATGATATACGCAACGCATATTCCCAAGAGGGAGCGGAAGCGTGCACTAAGGGACGTATACACGATGGAGCCAGTCGCCCCAAAATTCAACCCATGGTCCTCTTGCCCGATCACTTTCGATCGAAGAGACCATCCGACCAGTATCCGCCATGGCGGATTCGCCGCACTGGTTTTAGACCCAATCGTCGATGGATTTCACCTCACGAGAATCCTAATGGACGGCGGCAGAGCTGAACCTGCTTTATCGGGATACGGGCGCAAGATGGGCATAGACCCTTCAAGGATTAAACCTACAAAGACAACCTTCAAAGGCGTCATACCAGGTGTCGAGGCGGTTATACGAGCTCGATTACTGGAAGTGGTCTTCGGATCTCCGGATAATTTCGAAGCGAGGAGTTAATCTTCGACATAGTCCCGTTCATGGCGGCTATCACGCTCTGCTTTCGGACGAACCGCGTTCGCAAAATTCAACGCGGTGCCGCATTATGCATACCTTAAGCTCAAGATGCCAGGCCCTCGTGGAGTCATCACGGTCAATGGAAACACGGAATGCTCCCTCCGAACGGAGGAACATACAATGCTCTCGCGGCGAAGTACTGAGCAGCCTTTTAAGGCAATTTTCGAGTCCGGCCGTTAAGCGACCGGACACGGCCAAACGCTACGCCGAGCAACATCAACCAAGACCACAGCACGCCCGAGCACGCAGCGTAGCAATGCGGCCTCAACCCCAGCCCTCGCAAAATTGTACGACAAACTCTCCGCGTACATAATTACGCCCTGGAGATACCATGGGCATAGGGGGAAAGGCACAACCGCAACAGAACCAGAGTGCGGTTCGACCACACCAGGGGCTCCCACGTGTGTCGCTCTTTTTATCTTTTATTTCTCTCCTTTTTTTACAGAACTCTGTCCGGTGGCGAACCTGCCGAACTCATGATGCAACAGCCGGGGAAGGACAAAGGCATGATTTAACACTCGGTGGTCTCCATCACGAGCATTAAAATTGTTAAATACAACATTCCGCGACCTACCCCTGGAGGGAGACGCCTTTAATTCATCCAATCCCTTGCTTTCCGCACTATTTGTATCATTCCGCACTCATAGCATATCTTCTCGAATAAAACGCAGCACATTTTGCCCATAATTGCATTACCTTATATATATATATGTTCATTTACGAGATGTTGCACCCGTACATTTTGGTGCGGCCAAATACACCAGGGCTTATGTTCTCCGCATTATGGTGTGATAAAGTCCAACACTTTCACAAGTGCGGCACCCGAACTTATAGCATTATATGAATCGGCTCGAATCATGTCTTGGGTCAATAGTTGGGTTTCCGGCTCCCATGTTTGGCACCTTATGTTCCGTTCTATCGGCTAAGGTAGCATCGGAGAACCACTGCGATTGCGCCCGGTTGAGCCGGTTAACGCCTCGGAGAAAGCTAAAACTGACTATCATGATAAGGCGAGAGACTGGTCGCTGTCCGAGAGGTCCTTCGGGTCCTTAAAGACCTCGCCGCTTGAGCAAAGTTCGGATAATGTCCGACGAAGGCGTGGATAGCGCCCTAATTCGGTCTTCCGAATACTAGGGGCTTCACCAAATTTAAAATTATAGAATTCTATGGCTAAGTGAGAGTGTTCAAGCACTATAAGTCCGGTTGCCTTGTTCGTTGTGTTGAGCGCCTCCTAGATGGACCCAAAATGGGAACAAGAGTGCTCAAGTTTATCCCAACACCCCAGCACTCGTGGCATGGGGGCTGAAGCGGACGACTTGCCATCTCTCGATTTAACAAACGGCCGCATGTAAGGTAATATTTTAAATTAACAAGCGTTGCTTAGCGATATGAACAAAGATTTCAGCGCATGTGATAACACATTGCGAATTTACTCAATAATTACATCCTGGGGCACTCATCCGCAATCTTGCGGGCACCCTTCAGACAGTCTTATAGTACATTTGGGCGTCGATATTCCTTGCCCGCTGGTGGCGCGTCGCTGATTAGCTTCTCCGCATACAGCCTGCCCCAATGCACCTTTAATGCGGGCAAGGGCCCGACGAGCACCTTCAATACAAAGGCGGAGCGCTTGATAACCTCCACCCGAGGGCACGATCCACCAACCGTCGCCGCGAGGCGAAGTAGCTCCTGGCATGGCCTCTCTAGGCCACAGCCGGACTATGAGGCACTTCATGGCCTGCTCGGCCACCTTGTGGAGCTCGACTAGCTGCTTCAGCTGGTCGCTAGGGGGCACCGGACGGCCGGCCTCAGCATACTGAGACCAGAAGACCTTCTCCATTGAGCTCCCCTCCTCGGCTCGGTAGAATGCGGCGGCATCAGACACGCTGCGAGGCAGATCTGCAAACGCCCCTGGAGAGCTCCGAATTCGGGTAAGTAACACGTAATTTACATTCACATGCTTGCTTTGCATGAAAAATGCCTTACCCGCCGCTATCTTCCTCACCAACTCAATCTCTTGAAGGGACTTATGGGCATCGGCCTTGGCAGTTTTATACTTTCGAGAGCCGAGGCAAGCTCGGACTCTCGAGTCTTTGAGTCACGCCCAAACTCTCATGCTTTTCCATGAGAGCACGGAGCTCTTGCTGAACCACCGCCACCCACACCTCCTGCTTTTCTCGCTCTGCCCGTTCATGGCCGACTGCGTTCGTCATGACACGGCCTCCTCCTCAGGTCGCCACCTCATTCGTGGCCCCGCAGCACCCATGTTATCCTTGTTATTTTTGTTGCAACCTAAATCCTTTTCTATAAGGTACAAGTTCAAAGTGGTGTTACTCACCTTCTTTGTCCCGAGCTGCTTCTTGGCTGCCGAGCTCTTGCTCGGACCGCCGAGCTCTGCTTCAAAGCACCGACCTCCGATCGAAGACGGGCAGAGGTCAAGAAGCAGCCTGCAACCCATATTGACATATTTTTTAGCAACCCTGCGTATATCTTCTTTTTTCAGATCCTCATCCGCTTTTCTTTCCGAAACCGAATCGAGCATCGAGGGCTACTGTCTATGCGGTATTACATTACATATTTTAACTTCTTACCTCAAAGCCCGATAGAAGGCTATCGCAGGATCGGTCAGCCCGCTCTTGGCAAGCTGCACCTTCAATCACAGCACTCATAATAGTGCGGTGTTCTTCCTCGATGGAAGCGCTCTGCAGCGCCCAACAAATTTCCCGGCGCCCGGTTGGGCGGAAGCCGCCATGCGTCACGGTCTTGCCCTTCATTGAAGGGCCGCCCGGCGGACCCGGAACCATGCGGGTTCGATATGGCGTCCGGCGCAAAGTCCGGAGGACGCCTTGTGGCGCCTCGAGCCTCCCCGATGGGTGGAGTCTACATCCGACGGAGGCGGTCGGGATGGAGTCGACCGACGCTTCGATGAAGCGGGAGATCATCACCGGCCGGACTACAGGCAGCATGCGGCATCGATTGACACTATGTGACGCAGAAAAAGAAATTATAAATCATTCAGGAATCCGGATACTTACGATCTCGCCGGAGGCCTGGCCCTTGAAGGCCATTCTTCCTCGCCAACGTTGATGTTGGCGGAGCTGTCCGGGAATAGTCCTTCCCTCTTGACCCTTGGCCTCCCCTGGGGAAGCCTTCCTCTTCCTCTCTCCCTTCTCCGAGAGAGTCCTCTTCTCCTCCTCGTTTTGGGAGGAGTCCGCCCGAGTCGTCGGACACCTGGCAACGGAACTCTTTCGAGCACCCGTGGCCTCCTTCTTGGCCTTCTTCTCCGCACCACGTGCGGTGCCGAAACCAGCAGCCTCCTAGACGAGCGGCGTCTCGGATTTTTCGGCATAGGAGCCGGGCAGATAATCTGCTCCGCCTTCCTCATCCAGTCTGTCAAAGGAAAAGGGAAATTAAAACCCGCATAGAGTCAAACTATGAAAAGCAAGTGTCCCGTAAAGGGTAGAATCACTTACCTCGTCGACTTGGCGCTGCGGCGAAATCCGCGATCTTGATCATGGATGCGGGGCTTCGGCGCCTTGAACAGCACCCTCCAGCGCCTTTCAGACGTCAGGTCAAGAGCCCGCCAGCGCTGGTGCTGTTCCGGATTGAACTCCCACAGATTGAATGCCCGCTCTTGGCATGGGAGAATCCGGCGGGCGTGCATGACTTGGACCACGTTAACCAGCCCGAGCTTCTTCACCAGCTTCGGATACAGCTTGGAGTCCCGTCGGCTCCTCCGAACTACCCCACAAGCCCTTCTCTTTCCGGGAGGTGAGCTGCGTGGGGATACCAGATCTGAACTCGGGGCCGCCGCCCATGTAGGGTCACGCTGCTCGGTGATATAGAACCACCCCGATTGCCACCCCTTGACGGATTCCACGAAGGCCCTTCAACCAAAGGACGTTGGGCATCTTGCCCAACATGGCGCCTCAAGCACTCCGCTTGAGTGCCCTTCACTACCTTCGCTTGACATTGAAGGTCTTGAGCCTAAGTCAAGTGGGGCTGGATGCGAGGAAGGCCTTGCACCTGACGATAAACGCCGAGATGTTGAGGATGAAGTTCGCGCCGATCATGGAAATCCAGGCCGTAGTAGAACATGAGCCCCCGGACAAAGGGGTGAAGTGGAAAGCCCAGTCCGCGGAGGAAGTGGGGAAGAAAGACGACCCTCTCATGGGGCCTGGGGGTGGGGATGAGCTGCCCCTCGTCGGGCAGCCGGTGCGCGATGTCGCCGGAGAGGTATCCGACGCCGCGCAGTTTGGCGATGTGCTCCTCCTTAACGGTGGAGGCCAACCATTTACCTCCCGCTCCGGACATGGTCGGAGAAGGTTGAGACGAGATGCGCGAACTTGGGCTGGAGCTCGAGTGCGCGGAGATAGATAAGCAAAGGAGGAAGAAGGCGTAGGTGAAAAGGCGAATCCTTATCCCTTATATAGGCGGACAAAGCCTATGCGTCCCCCACCTTCCTGGTAAAACTCGCTTATCCCCCAAGCGTCACCATCAATGGCGCGGTTGGGTTACCCACGTCCGTATTGATGAGAATCCCGGATTAAGGGGAAACATGATCTCTGCTTCGACAAGACGTGCCAAGGAAACCGCTTAGCTAAATCTACCGAGGTGGTAAAGTAAAAAACAATTCAAGTAATGGCTTGGTAGTGGTGTGACATCATGCCACAAAAAAACATCAGCAGATTGAACTTGTGTATATATTATTCTCTCTACGGTGGAATGTGGAATTTATTTTGCAGAGTCGGACACTATCCTGGTGTTCACAATCTTCTATCATTCGGAGGAGGAACCCGCCTTGCAATGCCAAGCAATATACGCGCCGGACTTATCGTCATTGAAGCCTGGTTCAGGGGCTACTGAGGGAGTCCTGGATTAGGGGGTGTCCGGATAGCCGGACTACCATCATCAGCCGAACTACCATCAGCCGGACTATCATCACCGACCGGACTCCAAGACTATGAAGATACAAGATTGAAGACTTCGCCCCGTGTCCGGATGGGACTTTCCTTGGCGTGGAAGGCAAGCTTGGCGATACGGATATGTAGATCTCCTACCATTATAACAGACTCCATGTAACCCTAGCCCTCTCCGGTGTCTATATAAACCGGATGGCTCTAGTCCGTAGAACAACAACAACAACAACAACAACAACCCTTACAATCATACCATAGGCTAGCTTCTAGGGTTTAGCCTCCTTGATCTCGTGGTAGATCCACTCTTGTAAACATCCACAATATCAATATCAATCAAGCAGGGCGTGGGTTTTACCTCCATCAAGAGGGCCCAACCTGGTAAAACATCGTGTCCCTTGTCTCCTGTTACCATCCGCCTAGACGCACAGTTCGGGACCCCTACCCGAGATCCGCGGTTTGACACCGACAGGGCATCACCCAGTCGGGCGCCAAGAATTCATGACTATAGTGAGTGATCATATCACAAGTCTTTCCAGCAGTAATGCACAGTCAAATCGCACAGCCCCACTCGCCACCCTCCTCGCCTCTCACAAAATGCCTACCGAAAACTGCAGCGACGCCTGAAAAAGCCCTGCCCTCAACTTTTAACTACACGAAAATAGTTCGAGCTTCTTCGTTCAATATAAATACAGTACTTACTGTATGTTTATTCACCCGTGGGGTTGTTCAATGAATGGAGGCGCGGGGAGCACAAGTGAACAATACTGTAGTACTACTAGTAGTAAGTAGGAGTCATACAGTAGTCACCTTAAATAGAGAGTTTCTTTTCTTTAATGCCACGTACACAGATTGAAACGCTTGTTGTGGAGAGAAAAAAGATAATCACTCCACTATATATGGACGCAGGGGCCTGAGCGCTTGCTTTACTAGGGTTGCTCTCTTCATCCTCTCATCCTCTCCGGATATAAACAAGACAGCGGTAGCGACATTTTCTCTCTGCTCACTGCTGGTCAGATCTGGCGGATCCCTTCGGCCGGTGTGTGTAGAGGACTAAAAGGTGCATCATTCACGCGGTCATCGCCGCCGAGGGAGGAAACCCACAGCTGCCGGAGGGGCCCGATCCTCCGCCCGTGTCGTTCTCTCCGACACAGCGCCGGCTCAGGAGGTCCTCCGACCCTTCTTCCTCCCTGCCGTATTGTCCGTAGATCCGACCTGCCGCCGCCGACATCCCGGCGACCCTCAGGTATAAGGTTTTCGAAAGCGGCCTTGCTCTACTGTCCCAGCTCCCCACGTGTGTGCATGTGCATCTTTTTCTACTCCCATCAGCTCTTCCAAAGCCACCTAAATTTTTAGTATTATTAGAGGTAAAGCTACTTCATGCATTCGAATCTAGGGCTTTGTCCAAACAACGAAGAAAGGGGGGAAAGTTGTAGAATGAATCTAGGACTTGATTCAAAGAGGAAATAATATGGTGAAAGTAGTAGAGACCGGATACCCAACCGGTCTCTTGGTTGAAAAGGGAAATAATGGGAAAACACACTACAAAGTGGATAAGGAACAGATCTATTATTGGTTGAAAAAAGGATAGAAAGTGGCGGCTAGTGGACAAGTCAACAGAGTATGTCCAGGATTAGATTTGCTGCCATCACATAGTATAAGGTCTCCAGGATTAGATTTGCTGCCCTCACATAGTAAAAGGTCTCAGGATTAGATTTGTTGCCCTCACATAGTAAAAGGTCTCAGGATTAGATTTGCTACCCTCACATAGTAAAAGGTCTCCAGGATTAGATTTGATGCCCTCACATAGTAAAAGGTCTCCAGGATTAGATTTACTGCCCTCACATAGTAAAAGGTCTCCAGGATTAGATTTGCTGCCCTCACATAGTAAAAGGTCTCCAGGATTAGATTTGCTGCCCTCACATAGTACAAGGTCTCCAGGATTAGGTTTGCTGAGCTCACATAGCATGAACAAACTCGGCATCACCACTTTATGCCTCCTTGTAGGTACATTCTGCTGATGCGTCCACTGTCGCATGTCCTTATACCAACCTTTTGCTGTTGTTAATGTAAGGGCGCATGTAAAATGAAGCGATCACATTGTTACCTTAGGGACATGTCTAACCAGTGTTATTGTTAATCTAATGCCTCCAGTGATAAGATGCAAATTAACTGTGTTACAAATGGCTCTCCTGCTGTTTTCCCCAATATGATAAGTAAGTTGCTCCTTTATGCTGCTGAGTGTCCTGGTGTCCCCACGGTCCCATGCCCTTAAACCAACTCTTTAGCTTATGTTGATTTACTATGTCTGGTGAACAAGCAATGCCACCATTAAAGTAATCCCATATTTAAGGAATATCATTGTTGATCGTAATGCTTCTTGTAACATGAAGCATTGCTGATGTTTTAAAATTTCTACTGACCTTGCGTGATTGCCATGAACATAATTAAGATGCTTCTTTTCATTTTGTATATGTTTCGTATATTCTTATTGACAAGCAACTGTTTACTTTCTATCTTTTTGTGCAGATAGGGATATCCATTTCACCTTGTTGCTATTGTGACCTTTTGGTGAACTGCACAAAAACACTTTTTTTGAATGAGTGTCTTGTGCAGTTCAACTAAAATTTCATGTGGGCAACATCTCTCAATTTTGGTGGAACTGCACAAAATGGTGATTGGAGTTTCCAAAATCTCCGTCAAGTTCTGCTGGTAATCTCGTGCAACATTTTATTAGCCTTTGCAAGATGGAGTCGTCACTGTCACTACAATGGCACTTTATTTTAGTGGAACTGCACAAAAGGATAAGAAAATTATAGTTGCACCTTACATGAGCCAGACAGCAAACCTTAATGTTCCTCAATTTCAGTGCAACTACTAAAGAAGAACATGCCAGCTCACAAGAGCAAGTACTTCTTGCTAGCTGAATGATGCAATCTTTGCTTCATTTCAGGTGAACTACAGAAAAAGGCGCATGAATTGAATCATGGAACTCCAGGCAGACCTCATCCAACTAGAGCTGGAGGTTGAGTTCAAGGAGGCCGCTATTAAAGCGAAATCATGCTCTCTTGTCTCCTTGTTTGTGCTGTGCAAACATGTTGTGCAAACACGAATACTCAACTACAGATGTTGTGACGGTCAAGAGCATTCGCCAAGTTCTTTGATTGTATGACATGGCTAGCCAAGATGGATTTAATCCCGATATTCACTTTATCAAAAGGCTCTAATGGGTTGGTTCTGAATCTTGCAAGCTGGGAATCAGTGAGATGTGTAGGCATCTTTGTTGTACTTATTATTTGAATCTTATTTGTTGGTTATGAATCTTGCTAGCTGGGAATCAATGAGATGTGTAGGCATCTTTGTTGTACTTATTATTTGGATCTTATTTGTTGGTTCTGAATCTTGCAAGCTGGGAATCAATGAGATGTGTAGGCATCTTTGTTGTACTTATTATTTGGATCTTATTTGTTGGTTCTGAATCTTGCAAGCTGCGAATCAATGAGATGTGTAGGCATCTTTGTTGTACTTATTATTTGGATCTTATTTGTTGGTTCTAAATCTTGCAAGTTGGGAAACACGGCATGATGATGCAGAGGACAACAACCATAACAAATAGTTCAAACTTGGTAGTATTATCTTTGTGAAAGTGCGACAAATGTGTTGATCGTGTGTGTCCTGAGAATAATAATTATAATTGTTGTGCATGTTGATCCTGTGGCACTGATAGAATGAGCGAATGCATTGCTTGTTTTAAGTATAAATTTCTATTAAAGCTAATTAAATTTAAGTAAAGTGACCACTAACTCCTGTTTTTTTTACCATGACCACTAACTCCTGTTATTACAATACCAATACAGACCCGCTCGTGAACCGACGTGTGGCCGAGGGTGCATCTTCTGCCGGGCGTGCAGCGGACGAGGAAGGGGTAGTAACTGTTGTCGCATGTACACACTTAGCTTATCGTTGAATCCAGTTCCCAAGAGCTGAAAAACAAACTGCTGCCGCCGCCACACACTCGCTCACTCAAGAGACTCCAATGGCTATCCGAGGGGTGAGCCTGCTAGATATGGACATCAGCAAGGAGTTCCCCTTTGAGTTCGCCTTTCAGTCCTATGGCTGCACCAATTTGAATGTGATGTACACCAATGATACGAACTCGGTGAAGCTCTGCCTCGCCTCAGTCCTATGGCTGCACCAGGTTCTGGAGCATTCGCCCGTTTCATCAGCAGCATCGACTTCACCTTCGCTACGGTGGAGAGAAGGAAGAACGCGATGATTCGGCCATCTGGTGCAACAAGCTTGTCGATATCCAGAAGCAATCCAAGATCATCAGCAACGGGCAGGAGAAGGACTCCGTGGTTGACCTCGCTGAGACCATCATCGACCCCTGATACGCCAACATGAAAGAAGACGACCTGAACACATGGGAGGTACCTCTGAATCTAGCCTACATAACCTACGCGGCCAAGGATGCATACGCATGCTACGACATGTACAGACAGATCTTGGACATGAGGCGTCTTCGCTCCTCAGAATCGACGAGTACATGCAGACGATCGCAGCGTCATGATCAAGCGTGCCAGGAAGGTCTAGATGTTTTACTTTATCTGTTTATAAGCATCTTTATCATCTGAGTGTTTCATGCCTTAGCCTATGTGTCGTAATTATCTGTTTTGTCCGAAATATTTCTTTTAAGAACCCATTAACCTGATTGCTTTTTTTAGTGGCTATTTGCTTATGTATGTAAACTAGTTCACTTGTCCATAAAAAAACTAGTTCACTCGGCTGCCGTGCTTTGAATCTCCTTCCTCCCAACATATTCCCCTCCTCAGGTGGACCCAGCAGGTCTCTGAATTTTCTCCCACTTTCTTTTTCGATGTAAACTAAGTTTTCTCCCAGTACTTTCCCCTAGAACCAACTCAATTGTCACACGTCTAGCCTAAAAAATAATAATACCCCATGTACTATTAAATCATCAAATTAAAATGATATTTTATTTCGTAAGATGAAAGTTCTTACAAAATAATAATAATAATTGTTTATATATAACTTGGCAAGTTAACTCCTAGTGATTGCGTACATAAGCTTGCAAAGATTTTACTGACATGCAATCATGTGTTTATGTTTTTATAACATTTCTCCGTCTAGCCCAACATGATATTTTCACCCAGCCCAGCAAGTCCGCGGATTTCGAGAAAAATGAAAATGGGATTTAAACGGGCTGCATAGATGCTACATCATTGTTTCACCCAGCCCACCAAATGGACTAAAAAAACAAATGGACTGGCTGACATGTGGGCCAGTAGGTCGAACCCTAAGAAGGCGTTGGATTTACATCCAACGGCCGGCATTCTTCTTTAATCTCTCGTCTTCTTCCCCCAGCGCTGCCGGAACCGCCTGCTCCAGCCTTCGGCGTCCAGCGGCGTTGTTTTGCGCTCCTCAGTGAAACGCTACCCCGCCGACGGCCAGGCCATCCCTCCACTCCGCACCTCCTGTTATTCTCTGCCGAGTGTAGGCCCACCCCGCACCCGAACCAGTCAAGTTTCCCACTCCTCTCCGTTTGCGACTCCACTGCCGTGTCTTCCCCATCTCCGGGTCGTTCCAGTCTGGGGCCTCGCCATCGTCCACTGCCTCGGTGCGCTCGGCGCGGCGTGGTCAACATACGAGAGTCATTGGAAGAGGACTGTACGTGGAGAGCCTGACAGCTGGGACCCACGAGGTCCATGGTCGCACGCAAGGAAAGTTCCTCCTTATTACGCACTGTAAGTGCACTGTATGTGGGAAGGGCTTCTGTATTTCGTGAAAAAAACGTTCCCCCCGCTGACAGGTCAGACCCACCAGCTATATCTTCGCACGCAAGGAAGTCTTTGCTCCATTCCATCCCTGTATAGCTTGATGCATCTGCCACCATGTTGCAGCACTTCCTTCAAAGTACTAGAGAGCGTAAGATACTTCATTCTTCCTTGAAACCAAATTGCTCCCAAAGTGATTCTCCATGTTACGAATCCATAGCTCTACCTCCGGTGAGTCTTGGTCCGAGAGAATATCAGTCCAACTTCATTCATCATCTATGGGGTCCAAAAGTTTTGGGATGAGATATGAGAGAGGTGGGGAGGGATATACACACAATACAAACAACAGTTTTTGAAGAAACAAGTTTTACTTTGTGGCTGTCGGAAAACATCAAACAAATGACAGCTCACACATCGCCGCATCTAACGTAAGTGTGTAACAGGGGTTTGGTCTTCTAAAGGTCAAATAATTCTTCAGATTCTTCAAATTCTTCTAGTCTTCGGAGTCTTCAATTGTTGCAGCTTCAACTCTTCTAATACATGGTGAAACCCTTGTTACTTTGAAGAGGTCATCAGCTGTCCGATATCTTTCTTGGAGCGGCTTCAGTTGATCTTCCGTGTGGTCAAAAGGGAAAGGTGTATATTCTAACTATTTGAGGTCAGAGGAACTACTTGATAAAATCAAAAAACATGAGAAGTAAAGGATCCTTTTGAAAATAAATTTTTTGAGACATCCTGTCCTAGGGGCTTTCCGATTTCTAGGGTCACGTTCTCTGATCAACATGTGCTCGATACCATATCAGAAGCGACCCGACCTCGAGACGGTCAAGCCTACGTGTATCATGCCATCCTTGGATCGGTATCTTGGCACACACAATACATCAATGTATATATCAAAGTGCAATCACATGTATAAATAACGTAAAATGATATATACCTCATAATACTCGTGAAACAATCAAGCGGGTGTGGAGTCCCATCAACGCCATCGGCAGGTTGAGTGTGAACCGTAACCTCATGTCGTAACTCTTACTCGTCGAAGAAAATCCTGCAACATGATACATTGCAGCCGTGTAGGTCGATTACATTGAATGTACGGCAAGATCACAACATGAGAAAACAGATGGTAAAACTATATTATATGCAATTTGGCTTTGTGGCTCTGGGTGCTGAGTTTTGTTTGCGTAAAAGCTGGTTTTATTTTCCCTACATCAAAGGAATAAATGAAGTCTGTACTATGGAGTTTTCTATCATGACATGGTTCCGCCAACCAATGTCTCATAGCCCAAAATCATCATATGTTGCCCACAATTAAGTTATCGATCCGGTGTTGAGAGTTCCAGATAGACCCAAGTCCGGATGCTCAAATTGTCCATAACAGGGACACGGCTAATCGATTAGGTTTAAACCCTCTGCGCAGAGGTTTGTACACTTTACCCGCAAGATTCGATCCCTCTCTTTATGTTCTCGCACTTGAGGTGTTTGAGAACAAGATGACCAAACATGGTCTTCGAAGAGTTCCTCGACCAGCGTCCGGTGCTCATCCAATCCTCCGTAGTTCTACATCTGCTAGCACCGTCCCAGCCAGTCACAACTAAGGTCAACCAAGCGAGCCCATAGTGACTTGCGGTTGCACGGTAAGCTTCGGGCATGAAGTATTCTTCCGTCTCTTTGAGTGCTGGTGAAGCTTTCCGCAAGATGTCATGGCGCTTCTCCATGCATGCCGCCAACCACTTTGGATTCTCCAGGGGTGCCCGTCAACCATCCTTCACCCGATGAGTGTGTATTGAATTCTTGTCTCGAGTCTTGAAGTCTTGAGGCCTTGAAGATGCAATCCTTGCAGATTCCATCATGGAGTTATCGTCATTGATGTAGATCCTCCATTCTCACACCACTCCGAGCACTCATACCAAACCCGTCTACTATAGCGTAGCATTAAAATAAAATATCGTCCGGGCTTGGTAACAGGGTGATGGGTTCCTACCTCATGCATACTACTCAACTACAAGAATTCAATATCACTCTTTGGAGGGTTTGTTGCGAAGATGACACTAGATGCAATAAAACACATAGGTATGAAAAACATGGTCAAAGTGAACTTGCCTGGTAAGTTGATGAAGATAACAACACTCTCGAATAATGACTTGGTAGAACTATTCGTCACTCCGTTGAAAATCTATATAGTCAAACATAGCATTCATATAAGCAAATATCCTAGCAAACAATTTTAACACTCATAATAAAACCAACAAATAAAAATGCAAATCAAGGGACACCAAATAAAAACAAAGGAAAACTACACAACAAAACTACTAAAGAAAACTCTAAGACATAACACAAAAATAGTTTTGTCCTAAGTAAAATTTAACATCAAAGGAAATACCAACATAATAAATAATCTGAAAAGAAAATATAAAACAACTAATTTTAATGGAAAGTATTTTTCATAAACTTTTAATAGCAAAAAGAAACAAATAAAAAGCTTTTATGAAACACTAACTATGACCTAAACAAGTTTTCATACAAAACTAAGAAAACAAATTTTTAAAATAAAAACAAAATTTTCTTTTGTTTACTAACGAAACAAAACTAAATTTTTCAAGAGTGACCAAAAGAAATAATTTGAAACTACTAAAAACAATAAAGAAAAGACTAAAACAAAACTATAACTAAAACAGTACTGTTTTGCTAAAAACCTAATTTAAAAATAAAGTAAAAATAAAGAAGTATATGCTACTGGATAGACAAAACCATAATAAAACAGTAGCAAAAAGAATCAATCAAAATACTTTGTAAAACTCAAAATATGACCAAATTAGTGATTTGAACAAATTTTATCAAATTCAAATCTAAACTATTCAAATTTGAAACCTAAGTACACAAACAGAAACTTAAGCAAATTTGTGACACAATGCAAAAGAATCAACTCAAGCGGATTCTGGAACTTAAGTTATGAACAAAAGAAGTTTGAATATGAATCTGAACAAATTTCGAAATTTTAAACTTTCAAAAAACATGTTTGAGTTGAATTACAGGATAGAGGAGATCGTAATGAAGAAGTGGGCGTTGGTTTCATCTAATTTGGATGAGCGAGTAAAAGTTATGGCTATTTGAAAAATCAGGGCCAAGTTGTTTCTGAAAGAAAAATAATTCTGACTAAGGTCTAATGTATAAATCGTAGACTAATTGATAATCTAATCTATTGTATTAGTCTAAAATAATAAACTACGGAAGTATAAGAAGGAAAAAAACAAAGAAAGATACCTTTATAAGGCAGAAAAGACGGCGTTGAAGAGATGAGACAATTTAGGAAATCGGCGGAGAGGAGAAAATATATTTTCTTAGTCAAACCAAAATATTGATTTAACCCGAATCAGCTGATTTTTGGAGGCTCTATGGGTCTATATTTATAGGTGGAAAAGAGGTTTAGGGGTTAAAGGCTAAGCGATGTGGGATAAGCGTGAAGCGTAATTAAGCGAAACAGAGCAGAAAAAGGCTAAGGCCTCGCACGGGCCTAAAGGCCTCGGCCGGCCGCGCGCGTTTGGCACCTTATGTTCCGCTTCTATCGCTAAGGTAGCACTGGAGAACCATCGCGATTGCGCCTTGCTGAGCCGGTTAACGCCTCGAGGAGAAAGCTAAACCTGATCGTCATGATAAGGCGAGAGACTGGTCGCTGTCCGAGAGGTCCTTTCGGGTCCTTAAAGACCTACGCCGCTCGAGCAAAGTTCCGGATAATGTCCGATTTAAGCGTGGATAGCGCCTCTAATTCGTCTTCCGAATACTAGGGGCTTCACCAAATTTAAAATTATAGAATTCTATGGCTAAGTGAGAGTGTTCAAGCACTATAAGTCCGGTTGCCTTGTTCGTTGTGTTGAGCGCCTCCTAGATGGACCCAAAATGGGAACAAGAGTGCTCAAGTTTATCCCAACACCCCAAAGACTCGTGGCATGGGGCTGAAGCGACGACTTGCCATCTCTCGATTTAATAAACGGCCGCATGTAGGTAATATTTTAAATTAACAAGCGTTGCTTAGCGATATGAACAAAGATTTCAGCGCATGTGATAACACATTGCTAATTTACTCAATAATTACATCCTCGGGCACTCATCCGCAATCTTATGGGCACCCTTCAGACAGTCTTATAGTACATTTCGGCGACGATATTCCTTGCCCGCCGGTGGCGCGTCGCTGATTAGCTTCTCCGCATACAGCCTGCCCCAATGCACCTTTTGTGCGGGCAAGGGCCCGACGAGCACCTTCAATACAGCGGAGCGCTTGATAACCTCCACCTGGGGCACGATCCACCAACCGTCGACGAGGCCGGTAGCTCCTGTGCATGGCCTCTCTAGGCCACAGCCGGACTATGAGGCACTTCATGGCCTGCTCGCCACCTTGTGGAGCTCGACTAGCTGCTTCACCGGTCGCTAGGGGCACTGGACGGCCGGCCTCAAGATACCGAGACCGTAAGACCTTCTCCATTGAGCTCCCTCCTCGCTCGGTAGAATGCGGCGGCATCGTACACGCCATGAGGCAGATCTGCAAACGCCTCGAGAGCTCCGACCGGTAAGTAACACGTAATTTACATTCACATGCTTGCTTTGCATGAAAAATGCCTTACCCGCCGCTATCTTCCTCACCAACTTAATCTCTTGAAGGGACTTATGGGCACCGCCTTGGCAGTTTTATACTTTCGAGAGCCGAGGCAAGCTCGACTCTCGAAGTCTTTGAGTCACGCCCAAACTCTCATGCTTTTCCATGAGAGCCCGGAGCTCTTGCTGAACCACCGCCACCCACACCTCCTGCTTTTCTCTCGCCCTGCTCATGTCAAGATCATGCTCGTCATGACACGCCTCCTCTGTGGTCGCCACCTCATTCGTGGCCCCCAGCACCCATGTTATCCTTGTTATTTTTGTTGCAACCTAAATCCTTTTCTATAAGGTACAAGTTCAAAGTGGTGTTACTCACCTTCTTTGTCCCGAGCTGCTTCTTGCCGCCGAGCTCTTGCTCGGACCGCCGAGCTCTGCTTCAAAGCACCGACCTCCAGCCAAGACGGCAGAGGTCAAGAAGCAGCAGCCTGCAACCCATATTGACATATTTTTTAGCAACCCATGATATCTTCTTTTTTCAGATCCTCATCCGCTTTTCTTTCCGAAACCGAACGGAGCATCAGGGCTACTGTCTATGCGGTATTACATTACATATTTTAACTTCTACCTCAAAGCCCGATAGAAGGCTATCGCAGTTTCGTCACCGCTTCTTGGCAAGCTGCACCTTCAATCACAGCACTCATAATAGTGCGGTGTTCTTCCTCGATGGAAGCGCTGCAGCGCCTCAACAAATTCCGGCGCCCGTTGACGGAAGCCGCCCGGCCACGGTCTTGCCCTTCATTCAAGGCCGCGGCGGACCCGGAACCATCAAGGGTTCGATATGGCGTCCGGCGCAAAGTCCGGAGGACGCCTTGTGGCGCCCCGAGCCTCCCCGAGGGGTGGAGTCTACATCCGACGGAGCTAACGACCCGCTCGATGAAGCGGGAGATCATCACCGGCGGACTACAGGCAGCATGCGGCATCGATTGACACTATGTGACGCAAAAAAGAAATTATAAATCATTCAGAACCGGATACTTACGATCTCGCCGAGGCCTGGCCCTTGAAGGCCATTCTTCCTCGCCAACGCTGATGTTGGCGGAGCTGTCCGGGAATAGTCCTTCCCTCTTGACCCTTCGCCTCCCTGCTGGGAAGCCTTCCTCTTCCTCTCTCCTTCTCCGAGAGAGTCCTCTTCTCCTCCTCGCTGGGAGGAGTCCGCCCGAGTCGCTTGACACCTGAAAACGGGAACTCTTTCGAGCACCCGTGGCCTCCTTCTTGGTTTTCTTCTCCGCACCACGTGCGGTGCCGAAACCAGCAGCCTCGCTAGACGAAAGCGCTCATCGGATTTTCGGCATAGGAGCCGGGCAGATAATCTGCTCCGCCTTCCTCATCCAGTCCCGTCAAAGGAAAAGGGAAATTAAAACCGTGATAGAGTCAAACTATGAAAAGCAAGTGTCCCGTAAAGGGGTAGAATCACTTACCTCGCCGACTTGGCGCTGCGAAGCGAAATCATGATCTTCATCATGGATGCGGGCTTCGGCGCCTTGAACAGCACCTCCAGCGCCCAGACGTCAGGTCAAGAGCCCGCCAGCGCCGGTGCTGTTCCGGATTGAACTCCCACAGATTGAATGCCCGCCTTGGCATGGGAGAATCCGCGGACGTGCATGACTTGGACCACGTTAACCAGCCCGAGCTTCTTCACCAGCTTCGGATACAGGCTTGAGTCCCGCTGCTCCTCCAACTACCCCACAAAGAAGCCCTTCTTTCCCGGGAGGTGAGCTGCGTGGGGATACCAGATCTGAACTTCGGGGCCGCCGCCATGTAGGGTCACGCTGCTCGGTGATATAGAACCACCCCGATTGCCACCCCTTGACGGATTCCACGAAGGCCCTTCAACCAAAGGACGTTGGGCATCTTGCCCAACATGGCGCCTCCGACTCCGCTTGAGTGCCCTTCAAGACCTTCGCTTGACATTGAAGGTCTTGAGCCAAGTCAAGTGGGGCTGGATGCGAGGAAGGCCTTGCACACGCATTTATAAACGCCGAGATGTTGAGGATGAAGTTCGCGCGGATCATGGAAATCCAGGCCGTAGTAGAACATGAGCCCCTGGACAAAGGGGTGAAGTGGAAAGCCCAGTCCATGGAGGAAGTGGGGAAGAAAGACGACCTCTCATGGGGCCTGGGGTGGATGAGCTGCCCTCGTCGGGCAGCCGGTGCGCGATGTCGCCGGAGAGGTATTCGACGCCAAGAAGTTTGGCGATGTGCTCCTCCTTAACGGTGGAGGCCAACCATTTACCTCCCGCCCCGGACATGGTCGGAGAAGGTTGAGACGAGATGCGCGAACTTGGGCGCTAGAGCTCGAAAAGCGGAGATAGATAAGCAAAGGAGGAAGAAGGCGAGGTGAAAAGGCTAACTTATCCCTTATATAGGCGGACGGCTTTGCGCGCCCCCACCTGCCCGGTAAAACTCGCTTATCCCCAAGCGCCACCATCAATGGCGCGGTTGGGTTACCCACGTCCGTATTGATGAGAATCCCGGATTAAGGGGAAACATGATCTCTGCTTCGACAAGACGTGCCAAGGAAACCGCTTCGCTAAATGCGCTGAGGTGGTAAAGTAAAAAACAATTCAAGTAATGGCTTGGTAGTGGTGTGACATCATGCCACAAAAAAACATCAGCAGATTGAACTTGTGTATATATTATTCTCTCTACGGTGGAATGTGGAATTTATTTTGCAGAGTCGGACACTATCCTGGTGTTCACAATCTTCTATCATTCGGAGGAGGAACCCGCCTTGCAATGCCAAGCAATATACGCCACGGACTTATCGTCATTGAAGCCTGGTTCAGGGGCTACCGAGGAGTCCTGGATTAGGGGTGTCCGGATAGCGGACTACCATCATCACCGAACTACCATCACCGGACTATCATCACCGAATCGGACTCCAAGACTATGAAGATACAAGATTGAAGACTTCGCCTGTCCGGATGGGACTTTCCTTGGCGTGGAAGGCAAGCTTGGCGATACGGATATGTAGATCTCCTACCATTATAACAGACTCCATGTAACCCTAGCCTCTCCGTGTCTATATAAACCGGATGGCTCTAGTCCGTAGAACAACAACAACAACAACAACAACAACCCTTACAATCATACCATAGGCTAGCTTCTAGGGTTTAGCCTCCTTGATCTCGTGGTAGATCCACTCTTGTAAACATCCACAATATCAATATCAATCAAGCAGGACGTAGGGTTTTACCTCCATCAAGAGGGCCCGAACCTGGGTAAAACATCGTGTCCCTTGTCTCCTGTTACCATCCGCCTAGACGCATAGTTCGGGACCCCCTACCCGAGATCCGCCGGTTTTGACACCGACAGGGGCATCACCCCGGTCGGAGCGCCAGTAATTCATGACTATAGTGAGTGATCATATCACAAGTCTTTCCAGCAGTAATGCACTGTCAAATCGCACAGCCCCACTCGCTCACCCTCCTCGCCTCTCAGTCAAAATGCCTACCCGAAAACTGCCACAGACGCCTGCCAGAAAAGCCCCGCCTCAACTTTTAACTACACGAAAATAGTTCGAGCTTCATTGTTCAATATAAATACAGATTTATCAGATGTTTATTCACCCGTGGGGTTGTTCAATGAATGGAGGGGCGGGAGCACAAGTGAACAATACTGTAGTACTACTAGTAGTAAGTAGGAGTCATACAAGAGTCACCTTAAATAGAGAGTTTTTTTCTTTAATGCCACGCACACAGATTGAAACGCTTGTTGTGGAGAGAAAAAGATAATCACTCCACTATATATGGACGCAGGGCCTGAGCGCTTGCTTTACTAGGGTTGCTCTCTTCATCCTCTCATCCTCTCCGGATATAAACAAGACAGCGGTAGCGACATTTTCTCTCTCTCACTCGCTGGTCGATCTGGCCGATCCCTTCGGCCGTGTGTAGAGGACTAAAGGTGCATCATTCACGCGGTCATCGCCGCCGAGGAGGAAACCCACAGCTGCCGGAGGGGCCCGATCCTCCGCCTGTCGCTCTCTCCGACACAGCGCCGCTCAGAGGTCCTCCGACCCTTCTTCCTCCTGCCGATTGTCCAGAGATCCGACCTGCCGCCACGACATCCCGACCCTCGTGTATAAGGTTTTCGAAAGCGGCCTTGCTCTACTGTCCCAGCTCCCCACGTGTGTGCATGTGCATCTTTTTCTACTCCCATCAGCTCTTCCAAAGCCACCTAAATTTTTAGTATTATTAGAGGTAAAGCTACTTCATGCATTCGAATCTAGGGCTTTGTCCAAACAACGAAGAAAGGGGGGAAAGTTGTAGAATGAATCTAGGACTTGATTCAAAGAGGAAATAATATGGTGAAAGTAGTAGAGACCGGATACCCAACCGGTCTCTTGGTTGAAAAGGGAAATAATGGGAAAACGCACTACAAAGTGGATAAGGAACAGATCTATTATTGGTTGAAAAAAGGATAGAAAGTGGCGGCTAGTGGACAAGTCAACAGAGTATGTCCAGGATTAGATTTGCTGCCATCACATAGTATAAGGTCTCCAGGATTAGATTTGCTGCCCTCACATAGTAAAAGGTCTCAGGATTAGATTTGTTGCCCTCACATAGTAAAAGGTCTCAGGATTAGATTTGCTACCCTCACATAGTAAAAGGTCTCGTGATTAGATTTGATGCCCTCACATAGTAAAAGGTCTCTGTGATTAGATTTACTGCCTCACATAGTAAAAGGTCTCCAGATTAGATTTGCTGCCTCACATAGTAAAAGGTCTCTGTGATTAGATTTGCTGCCTCACATAGTACAAGGTCTCCAGTGATTAGGTTTGCTTGAGCTCACATAGCATGAACAAACTCGCATCACCACTTTATGCCTCCTTGTAGGTACATTCTCATGATGCGCCCACCGTCGCATGTCCTTATACCAACCTTTTGCTGTTGTTAATGTAAGGGCACATGTAAAATGAAGCGATCACATTGTTACCTTAGGGACATGTCTAACCAGTGTTATTGTTAATCTAATACCTCCAAAGGATAAGATGCAATTAAACTGTTACAAATGGCACTCCCGCTGTTTTCCCAATATGATAAGTAAATTGCTCCTTTACGCTTGAAAGTGTCCTGGTGTCCCCACGGTCCCATGCCCTTAAACCAACTCTTTAGCTTATGTTGATTTACTGTGTCTGGTGAACAAGCAATGCCACCATTAAAGTAATCCCATATTTAAGGAATATCATTGTTGATCGTAATGCTTCTTGTAACATGAAGCATTGCTGATGTTTTAAAATTTCTACTGACCTTGCGTGATTGCCATGAACATAATTAATATGCTTCTTTTCATTTTGTATATGTTTCGTATATTCTTATTGACAAGCAACTGTTTACTTTCTATCTTTTTGTGCAGATAGGGATATCCATTTCACCTTGTTGCTATTGTGACCTTTTGGTGAACTGCACAAAAACACTTTTTTTGAATGAGTGTCTTGTGCAGTTCAACTAAAATTTCATGTGGGCAACATCTCTCAATTTTGGTGGAACTGCACAAAATGGTGATTGGAGTTTCCAAAATCTCCGTCAAGTTCTGCTGGTAATCTCGTGCAACATTTTATTAGCCTTTGCAAGATGGAGTCGCATCGCTACTACAATGGCACTTTATTTTAGTGGAACTGCACAAAAGGATAAGAAAATTATAGTTGCACCTTACATGAGCCGACAGAAACCTTAATGTTCCTCAATTTCAGTGCAACTACTAAAGAAGAACATGCCACTCACAAGAGCAAGTACTTCTTGCTAGCTGAATGATGCAATCTTTGCTTCATTTCAGGTGAACTGCAGAAAAAGGCGCATGAATTGAATCATGGAACTCTAGGCAGACCTCATCCAACTAGAGCTGGAGGTTGAGTTCAAGGAGGCCGCTATTAAAGCGAAATCATGCTCTCTTGTCTCCTTGTTTGTGCTGTGCAAACATGCTGTGCAAACACGGATACTCAACTACAGATGTTGTGACGGTCAAGAGCATTCGCCAAGTTCTTTGATTGTATGACATGGCTAGCCAAGATGGATTTAATCCCGATAGTCACTTTATCAAAAGGCTCTAATGGGTTGGTTCTGAATCTTGCAAGCTGGGAATCAGTGAGATGTGTAGGCATCTTTGTTGTACTTATTATTTGAATCTTATTTGTTGGTTCTGAATCTTGCTAGCTGGGAATCAATGAGATGTGTAGGCATCTTTGTTGTACTTATTATTTGGATCTTATTTGTTGGTTCTCAATCTTGCAAGTCGGGAATCAATGAGATGTGTAGGCATCTTTGTTGTACTTATTATTTGGATCTTATTTGTTGGTTCTGAATCTTGCAAGTCTGCGAATCAATGAGATGTGTAGGCATCTTTGTTGTACTTATTATTTGGATCTTATTTGTTGGTTCTAAATCTTGCAAGTTGGGAAACACGGCATGATGATGCAGAGGACAACAACCATAACAAATAGTTCAAACTTGGTAGTATTATCTTTGTGAAAGTGCGACAAATGTGCTGATCGTGTGTGTCCTGAGAATAATAATTATAATTGTTGTGCATGTTGATCCTGTGGCACTGATAGAATGAGCGAATGCATTGCTTGTTTTAAGTATAAATTTCTATTAAACCTAATTAAATTTAAGTAAAGTGACCACTAACTCCTGTTTTTTTTTGACCATGACCACTAACTCCTGTTATTACAGTACCAATACAGACCCGCTCGTGAACCGACGTGTGGCCGAGGGTGCATCTTCTGCCGGGCGTGCAGCGGACGAGGGAGGGGTAGTAACTGTTGTCGCATGTACACACTTAGCTTACTGTTGAATCCAGTTCCCCAAGAGCTGAAAAACAAACTGCTGCCGCCGCCTACACACTCGTTCACTCGAAGAGACTCCAATGGCTATCCGAGGGGTGAGCCTGCTAGATATGGACATCAGCAAGGAGTTCCCCTTTGAGTTCGCCTTTCAGTCCTATGGCTGCACCAATTTGAATGTGATGTACACCAATGATACGAACTCGGTGAAGCTCGCCTCGCCTCAGTCCTATGGCTGCACCAGTTCGGAGCATTCGCCTGCTTTCATCAAGCAAAGATCGACTTCACCTTCGCTACGGTGGAGAGAAGGAAGAACGCGATGATTCGCCATCCGTGCAACAAGCTTGTCGATATCCGTATAATCCAAGATCATCAAGAACGGGCAGGAGAAGGACTCCGTGGTTGACCTCGCGAGACCATCATCGACCCACGATACGCCAACATGAAAGAAGACGACCAACACATGGGAGGTACCTCTGAATCTAGCCTACATAACCTACGCGGCCAAGGATGCATACGCATGCTACGACATGTACGCATGATCTTGGACATGAGGGCGTGCTTGCTTCCTCAGAATCGACGAGTACACGACAATCGCAGCGCCATGATCAAGCGTGCCAGAAGGTCTAGATGTTTTACTTTATCTGCTTATAAGCATCTTTATCATCCGAGTGTTTCATGCCTTAGCCTATGTGTCGAATTATCTGTTTTGTCTCAAAATATTTCTTTTAAGAACCCATTAACCTGATTGCTTTTTTAGTGGCTATTTGCTTATGTATGTAAACTAGTTCACTTGTCCATAAAAAACTAGTTCACTCGGCAGCTGTGCTTTGAATCTCCTTCCTCCCAACATATTCCCTCCTCGTGGACCCAGCAGGTCTCTGAATTTTCTCCCACTTTCTTTTTCGATGTAAACTAAGTTTTCTCCCAAGATTTCCCTAGAACCAACTCAATTGTCACACGCCTAGCCTAAAAATAATAATACCCCATGTACTATTAAATCATCAAATTAAATGATATTTTATTTCGTAAGATGAAAGTTCTACAAAATAATAATAATAATTGTTTATATATAACTTGGCAAGTTAACTCCTAGTGATTGCGCATATAAGCTTGCAAAGATTTTATCGACATGCAATCATGTGTTTATGTTTTATAACATTTCTCCGCCTAGCCCAACATGATATTTTCACCCAGCCCAGCAAGTCCATGGATTTCGAGAAAAATGAAAATGGATTTAAACGGGCTGCATAGATGCTACATCATTGTTTCACCCAGCCCACCAAATGGACTAAAAACAAATGGATCGGCCGACATGTGGGCCAGAGGTCGAACTTAAGAAGGCGTTGGATTTACATCCAACGGCCGCATTCTTCTTTAATCTCTCGTCTTCTTCCCCCAGCGCTGCGGAACCGCTTGCTCCAGCCTTTCTTCAAGCGCCCAATATGGCGTTGTTTTGCCCTCGGTGAACGCTACCTCGCCGACGGCCAGGCCATCCCTCCACTCGCACCTCCCGTTATTCTCTCACGAGTGTAGGCCCACCCGCACCAACCAGTCAAGTTTCCCACTCCTCTCCGCTTATGACTCCACCGCCGTGTCTTCCCCATCTCCGGTCGCTCCACTGGGCCTCGCCATCGCCCATCGCCTCGGTGCGCCGGCGGCGTGGTCAACATACGAGAGTCATTGAAGAGGATCAGACGTGGAGAGCTCGACACCGGGACCCACGAGGTCCATGGTCGCACGCAAGGAAAGTTCCTCCTTATTACGCCTTGTAAGTGCACCGTATGTGGAAGGGCTTCAGATTTCGTGAAAAAACGCTCCCCGCCGACAGTCGACCCACCAGCTATATCTTCGCACGCAAGGAAGTCTTTGCTCCATTCCATCCCTGTATAGCTTGATGCATCTGCCACCATGTTGCAGCACTTCCTTCAAAGTACTGAAGAGCGTAAGATACTTCATTCTTCCTTGAAACCAAATTGCTCCCGAAGTGATTCTCCATGTTCCGAATCCATAGCTCTGCCTCCGGCTGAGTCTTCGGTCCAGAGAATATCAGTCCAACTTCATTCATCATCTATGGGGTCCAAAAGTTTTGGGATGAGATATGAGAGAGGTGGGGAGGGATATACACACAATACAAACAATAGTTTTTGAAGAAACAAGTTTTACTTTGTGGCTGTCGGAAAACATCAAACAAATGACAGCTCACACATCGCCGCATCTAACGTAAGTGTGTAACAGGGGTTTGGTCTTCTAAAGGTCAAATAATTCTTCAGATTCTTCAAATTCTTCTAGTCTTTGGAGTCTTCAATTGTTGCAGCTTCAACTCTTCTAATACATGGTGAAACCCTTGTTACTTTGAAGAGGTCATCAGCTGTCCGATATCTTTCTTGGAGCGGCTTCAGTTGATCTTCCGTGTGGTCAAAAGGGAAAGGTGTATATTCTAACTATTTGAGGTCAGAGGAACTACTTGATAAAATCAAAAAACATGAGAAGTAAAGGATCCTTTTGAAAATAAATTTTTTTTGAGACATCCTGTCCTAGGGGCTTTCCGATTTCTAGGGTCACGTTCTACAACAACATGTGCTCGATACTATATTCAGAGCGACCCGACCTCGACGGTCAAGCCTCCGTGTATCTGTGCCATCCTTGGATCAAGATATCTTTGGCACACACAATACATCAATGTATATATCAAAGTGCAATCACATGTATAAATAACGAAATGATATATACCTCATAATACTCAATGAAACAATCAAACGGGTGTGGAGTCCCATCAACGCCATCGGCAAAGTTGAGTGTAGACCGTAACCTCAGATCGTAACTCTTACTCGTCAAGAAAATCCTGCAACATGATACATTGCAGCCGTGTAGGTCAAGACATTGAATGTACCGCAAGATCACAACATGAGAAAACAGATGGTAAAACTATATTATATGCAATTTGGCTTTGTGGCTCGGGTCTGAGTTTTGTTTATGTAAAAGCTGGTTTTATTTTCCCTACATCAAAGGAATAAATGAAGTCTGTACTATGGAGTTTTCTATCATGACATGGTTCCGCCAACCAATGTCTCATAGCCCAAAATCATCATATGTTGCCCACAATTAAGTTATCATCCGGTGTTGAGAGTTCCAGAGATAGACCCAAGTCCAGATGCTCAAATTGTCCATAACCGGGACACGGCTAATCGATTAGGTTTAAACCTCTGCGCAGAGGTTTGTACACTTTACCCGCAAGATTCGATCCTCTCTTTATGTTCTCGCACTTCGTGGTGTTTGAGAACAAGATGACCAAACATGGTCTTCCAAGAGTTCCTCCGACCACCGTCCGTGCTCATCCAATCCTACCGTAGTTCTACATCTGCTAGCACCGCCCCACCAGAGTCACAACTAAGGTCAACCAAGCCAGAGCCCATAGTGACTTGCGGTTGCACGTAAGCTTCCGGCATGAAGTATTCTTCCGTCTCTTTGAGTCTGGGTGAAGCTTTCCGCAAGATGTCATGGCGCTTCTCCATGCATGCCGCCAACCACTGGATTCTCCAGGTGCCCGTCAACCATCCTTCACCCAAGAGTGTGTATTGAATTCTTGTCTCGAGTCTTGAAGTCTTGAGGCCTTGAAGATGCAGTCCTTGCAGATTCCATCATGGAGTTGTCGCCATTGATGTAGATCCTCCATTCTCACACCACTCCCGAGCACTCATACCAAACCCCGCCTACTATAGCGTAGCATTAAAATAAAATATCGTCCCGGCTTGGTAACAGGTGATGGGTTCCTACCTCATGCATACTACTCAACTACAAGAATTCAATATCACTACGGAGGGTTTGTTGCTAAGATGACACTAGATGCAATAAAACACATAGGTATGAAAAACATGGTCAAAGTGAACTTGCACGTAAGTTGATGAAGATAACAACACTCTCGAATAATGACTTGGTAGAACTATTCAGTCACTCTTGAAAATCTATATAGTCAAACATAGCATTCATATAAGCAAATATCCTAGCAAACAATTTTAACACTCATAATAAAACCAACAAATAAAAATGCAAATCAAGGGACACCAAATAAAAACAAAGGAAAACTACACAACAAAACTACTAAAGAAAACTCTAAGACATAACACAAAAATAGTTTTGTCCTAAGTAAAATTTAACATCAAAGGAAATACCAACATAATAAATAATCTGAAAAGAAAATATAAAACAACTAATTTTAATGGAAAGTATTTTTCATAAACTTTTAATAGCAAAAAGAAACAAATAAAAAGCTTTTATGAAACACTAACTATGACCTAAACAAGTTTTCATACAAAACTAAGAAAACAAATTTTTAAATAAAACAAAATTTTCTTTTGTTTACTAACAGAAACAAAACTAAATTTTTCAAGAGTGACCAAAAGAAATAATTTGAAACTACTAAAACAATAAAGAAAAGACTAAAACAAAACTATAACTAAAACAGTACTGTTTTGCTAAAAACCTAATTTAAAAATAAAGTAAAAATAAAGAAGTATATGCTACTGGATAGACAAAACCATAATAAAACAGTAGCAAAAAGAATCAATCAAAAATACTTTGTAAAACTCAAAATATGACCAAATTAGTGATTTGAACAAATTTTATCAAATTCAAATCTAAACTATTCAAATTTGAAACCTAAGTACACAAACAGAAACTTAAGCAAATTTGTGACACAATGCAAAAAGAATCAACTCAAACGGAGTTACGGAACTTAAGTTATGAACAAAAGAAGTTTGAATATGAATCTGAACAAATTTCGAAATTTTAAACTTTCAAAAAACATGTTTGAGTTGAATTACAGGATAGAGGAGATCGTAATGAAGAAGTGGGCGTTGGTTTCATCTAATTTGGATGAACGAGTAAAAAGTTATGGCTATTTGAAAAATCAGGGCCAAGTTGTTTTACGAAAGAAAAATAGTTACGGCTAAGGTCTAATGTATAAATACGTAGACTAATTGATAATCTAATCTATTGTATTAGTCTAAAAATAATAAACTACGGAAGTATAAGAAGGAAAAAAAACAAAGAAAGATACCTTTATAAGGCAGAGAAAAGACGACGTTGAAGAGATGAGACAATTTCCAGAAGTCGCGCCGGAGAGGAGAAAATATATTTTTCTTAGTCAAACCAAAATATTGATTTAACCCGAATCAGCTGATTTTTGGAGGCTCTATGGGTCTATATTTATAGGTGGAAAAGAGGTTTAGGGGTTAAAGGCTAGGCAATGTGGGACTAAACGTAGACGTAATTAAACGAAACAGAGCAGAAAAAGGCTAAGGCCTCGCACGGGCCTAAAGGCCTCGGCCGGCCGCGCGCGTACACTGATTTTTTTTTTTTTGAGCAATAGGAAAGAAAAGAGAAAAAATATCAGGAATGAATATGGCCCGCTGGGCCTGACCCGTATATTATATAGAAAAAGAAAAGAAGGGGCGCCCGCTGGTACTATGATGCGCACGTCGGCGACAGTTAGCTTCAGGCGCGCGTGCAGTTTGTTATTGGTTTTCTTTTAAACCGAAAGCGATAAACTGAAAAACGAAAATAAAACTAAAACTTTATATAGGCATATTATATATCAAAATTTTCAAAAAAAGATTTTCTACAGCATGAACATCATTCTAGTATTAAATAAAATACACACAAATTCAAATAAAGCAAAGAGTGCTTCAGCTCTAATAAAATCCAATAAAGATCATTTTAAAATACCAAAATGAATTCAAATTTATTCCTCTCAATTTTCTGTTGTAGGAATCATGTTACCCTATTTTCCATGTATTTTATTTTTGGAGAAAATAATTTGAATAAAATCCAAATAACTCCAAATTGAAAAATAATTCCAAAAGGACTTGAATTTGATCCTTTGAAACTCCCAACTCATATTTCATATGTTTTGAAGAAGACATTTTATCTTCGCCGTGAAAATCATTGAGTTGCATAAAGTTTCAGGATTGGAAATATTCTCAAATGAAATTCAAATATTTTCAACACCCTTGTCATTTAAATAAATGGAAGAAGTCATGTCATCTTCTCTCCGTGGTTTTGTGATGAAAAGAATTTGAATTCGAAGATCATAAAAGCAAAAATGAAAGTTTGGGAAAGTCCTTTATTCCTCTCATTTAACTTTCAAAAGTTTCAATTCACTCACTTTCACCAATCAATCAAGCCATCAATCAAATCTATCTATGTGTTTATAACATTCCAAAATTTAGAATTTTGGGATGTTACATCAGATAAAACCATATGCTTTGATCACACTATCAAAGCGCTTATTCCAACTCCGAGAGGCTTGCACTGCACCATAAATTGATCGCTGGAGCTTGCACACTTTGTTAGCACCTTCTGGATTAACAAAACCTTCTCGTTGCATCATATACAACTCTTCTTCTAGAAATCCATTCAAGAATGCAGTTTTGATATCCATTTGCCAAATTTCATAATCATAAAATGCAGCAATTGCTAACATGATTCGGACAGACTTAAGCATCGCTACGGGTGAGAAAGTCTCATCGTAGTCAACCCCTTGAACTTGTCGAAAACCTTTCGCAACAAGTCGAGCTTTATAGACAGTTACATTACCATCAGCGTCAGTCTTCTTCTTAAAGATCCATTTATTCTCAATGGCTTGCCGATCATCGAGCAAGTCAACCAAAGTCCATACTTTGTTCTCATACATGGATCCCATCTCAGTTTCATGGCTTCCACCATTTTATGAATCTGGGCTCACCATCGCTTCTTCATAGTTTGTAGGTTCGCCATGGTCAAGTAACATGACTTCCGAATAGGATTACCGTACCACTCAGTGCGGATCTTACTCTAGTTGACCCACGAGTTCAAGAGAAACTTGATCTGAAGTTTCATGATCAATATCATTAGCTTCCTCACTAATTGGTGTAGTTGTCATAGGAACCGGTTCTTGTGATGAACTATTTTCCATGAAGGGAGCAGATACAGTTATCTCATCAAGTTCTACTTTCCTCCCACTCACTTCTTTCGAGAGAATCTCTTTTTCTAGAAAGGATCCGAATATAGCAACGAAAATCTTGCCCTCAGATCTGTGATAGAAGGTGTACCCAATAGTCTCTTTTGGGTATCCTATGAAGACACATTTCTCCGATTTAGGTTCGAGCATCTGGTTGAAGTTTCTTCACATAAGCATCGCAGCCCCAAACTTTAAGATACGACAACTTTGGTTTCTTGCTAAACCATAGTTCATAAGGTGTCGTTTCAACGGATTTTGATGGTGCCCTATTTAACGTGAATGCGGCCATCTCTAAAGCATAACCCCAAAACGATAGCGGTAAATCAGTAAGAGACATCATAGATCGCACCATATCTAGTAAAAGTACGACACGACGCTCGACACACCATTTCTTTGTGGTGTTCGGGTGGCGTGAGCTGCGAAACTATTCCGCATTGTTTCAAATGCAAACCAAACTCAGAACTCAAATATTCTCCTCCACGATCAGATCGTAGAAATTTTATTTTCTTGTTACGATGATTTTCCATTTCACTCTGAAATTCTTTGAACTTTTCAAATGTTTCAGACTTATGTTTCATCAAGTAGATATACCCATATTTGCTCAAATCATCTGTGAAGGTGAGAAAATAACGATACCCTTGCGTGCCTCAACATTCATTGGACCACAAACATCGGTATGTATGATTTCCAACAAATTAGTTGCTCGCTCCATAGTTCCGGAGAATGGCGTTTAGTCATCTTGCCCATGAGGCACGGTTCGCAAGTACCAAGTGATTCATAATCAAGTGATTCCAAAAGCCCATCAAGATGGAGTTTCTTCATGCGTTTTACACGATATGACTCAAACGGCAAAGCCACAAATAAGTTGCACTATCATTATCAACTCAGATCTTTTGGTTTCAACACTATGAATATGTGTATTACTACTATCGAGATTCAATAAAATAGACCACTCTTCAAGGGTGCATGACCATAAAAGATATTATTCATATAAATAGAACAACCATTATTCTCGACTTAAATGAATAACCGCCTCGCATCAAACAAGATCCAGATATAATGTTCATGCTTAACGCCGCACCAAATAACAATTATTTAGGTCTAAAACTAATCCCGATGGTAGATGTAGAGGTAGCGTGCCGACCGCGATCACATCGACTATGGAACCATTTCCCACGCCAAGATCGTCACCTCGCCCTTAGCCAATCTTCGCAATCCGTAGTTCCTGTTTCAAGTTGCAAATATTAGCAATGTAACCAGATCAAATACCTGTACTATCATGAGTATTAGTAAGGTACACATCAATAACATGTATATCACATATACCTTTGTTCACCTTGCCATCCTTCTTATCCGCCAAATACTTGGGGCAGTTCCGCTTCGAGGTCGATCGCTTGCGGTAGAAGCACTCGATTTCAAGCTTAGGTCCAGACTTGGGTTTCTTCTCTTGAGCAGCAACTTGTTTGCTGTTCTTCTTGAAGTTCCTTCTTCCTCCCTTTGCCCTTTTCTTGAAACTGGTGGTCTTGTTAACCATCAACACTTGATGCTCCTTTTTGATTTCTACCTCCGCTGCTTTTAGCATTGCGAAGAGCTCGAAATAGACTTTTCCATCCCTTGCATATTATAGTTCATCACGAAGCTCTTGTAGCTTGGTGGCGTGATTGAAGAATTCATCAATGACACTATCATCGGAAGATTAACTCCCAGTTGAATCAAGTGATTATTATACCCGCACATTTTGAGTATGTGTTCACCGATGTAACTATTCTCCTCCATCTTGCAGCTATAGAACTTATTGGAGACTTCATATCTCTCAATCCGGGCATTTGCTTGAAATATTAACTTCAACTCCTGAACATCTCATATGCTCCATGACGCTCAAAACGCCGTTGAAGGCCCAGTTCTAAGCCGTAGCATGGCACATCGAACTATCGAGTAGTCATCGCTTTGCTCGCCAGACGTTCTAACGCCGCTCGGTTAGCATCGGCGGCAGCACGGCACCCAGCGGTGCTTCCAGATTTAATTCTTCCGGCAACAATGAGGATAATCCTCAAATTATTTAACCTAGTCCGTGTAATTGCTACCATCATCTTTCAACTTTGCTTTCTTAAGGAACGCATTAAAATTCAACGGAACAATAGCACGAGCCATCTATCAACAGTAAACATAGACAAGCAAAATACTATCAGGTACTAAGTTCATGATAAATTTAAGTTCAATTAATCATATTACTTAAGAACTCCCACTTAGATAGACATCTCTCTAGTTATCTAAGTGATTACGTGATCCAAATCAACTAAACCATGTCCGATCATCACATGAGATGGAGTAGTTTCAATGGTGAACATCACTATGTTGATCATATCTACTATATGATTCACGTTCGACCTTTCGGTCTCCGTGCTCGAGGCCATATCTCAGATATGCTAGGCTCGTCAAGTTTGACCTGAGTATTCGCGTGTGCAACTGTTTTGCACCCGCTGTATTTGAACGTAGAGCCTATCACACCCGATCATCATGTGGTGTCTCAAAGACGAAGAACTTCCGCAACGGTGCATACTCGGGGAGAACACTTCTTGATATTTAGTGAGAGATCATCTTATAATGCTACCGTCAATCAAAGCAAGATAAGATGCATAAAGGATAAACATCACATGCAATCAATATAAGTGATATGATATGGCCATCATCATCTTGTGCTTGTGATCTCCATCTCCAAAGCACCGTCGTGATCACCATCGCCACCGGCGCGACACCTTGATCTCCATCGTAGCATCGTTGTCGCCTCGCCAACTATTGCTTCTCGACTATCGCTACCGCTTAGTGATAAAGTAAAGCACTTACATGGCGCTTGCATTTCATACAATAAAGCGGCAACCATATGGCTCCTGCCATTGCCGATAACTCGTTACAAAACATGATCATCTCATACAATAAAATATAGCATCACGCCTTGACCATATCACATCACAACATGCCCTGCAAAAACAAGTTAGACGTCCTCTACTTTGTTGTTGCAAATTTTACGTGGCTGCTACGGGCTGAGCAAGAACCGTTCTTACCTCGCATCAAAACCACAACAATAGTTTGTCAAGTTGGTGCTGTTTTAACCTTCGCAAGGACCGGGCGTAGCCACACTCGGTTCAACTAAAGTGAGAGAGCAGACACCCGCCACCACCTTTAAGCAACGAGTGCTCGCGGCGGTGAAACCAGTCTCGCGTAAGCGTCTGCGTAATGTCCGTCCGGCCGCTTCATCACACAATACCGCCGAACCAAAGTATGACATGCTGGTAAGCGGTATGACTTGTATCGCCCACAACTCACTTGTGTTCTACTCGTGCATATAACATCAACGCATAGAACCAGGCTCGGATGCCACTGTTGGGAAACGTAGTAATTTCAAAAAAATTCCTATGCACACGCAAGATCATGGTGATGGCATAGCAACAGAGGGGAGAGTGTATGTCCATGTACCCTCGTAGACCGTAAGCGGAAGCGTTATGACAACGCGGTTGATGTAGTCGTACATCTTCATGATCCGACCGATCCAAGTACCGAACGTCGGCACCTCCGAAGTTCAGCACAGTTCAGCTCGATGACGATCCCGGACTCGATCCAGCAAAGTGTCGGGATGAGTTCCACAAGACGACGGTGTGGTGACGATGATGATGCTCTACGGCGCAGGCTTCGCCTAAACTCCGCGACGATATGACCGAGGTGGAATATGGTGGAGGGGGCACCGCTGCACGGCTAAGGAACGATCCGTAGATCAACTTGTGTGTCATGGGTGCCCCCCCCCCCGTATATATAAAGGAGGGAGGGAAGGTGCGGCCGGCCCCAAAGGGTGCGCTGGAGGAGTCCTACTCCCACCGGGAGTAGGACTCCCCTCTTGCCTTGTTGGAGAAGGAAAGGGGAGGGAAGAGGAAGGGGGCGCCGCCTCTCCTTGTCCTATTCGGACTAGGGGAGGGGCGCGGCCTGCCCCGGCCGCCCTCCTCTTCTCCCTCATGGCCCACTAAGGCCCATTATCCCCGGGAGGTTCCGGTAACCCCGGTGTTCGTAAAATCCCGATTTCACCCGAACCATTCCGATATCCAAATATAGGCTTCCAATATATCAATATTTATGTCTCGACCATTTCGAGACTCCTTGTCATGTCCGTGATCACATCCGGACTCAACAAACTTCGTACATCAAAACTTATAAACTCTTAATAAACTGTCATCGTAGCGTTAAGCGTGCGGACCCTACGGGTTCGAGAACTATGTAGACATGACCTAGAACTATTCTCGGTCAATAACCAATAGCGGAACCTGGATGCCCATATTGGTTCCTACATATTCTACGAAGATCTTTATCGGTCAAACCGCATAACGACATCGTTGTTCCCTTTGTCATCGGTATGTTACTTGCCCGAGATTCGATCGTCGGTATCCAATACCTAGTTCAATCTCGTTACCGCAAGTCTCTTTACTCGTTCCGTAATACATCATCTCGTAACTAACTTATTAGTTGTAATGCATGCAAGGCTTATGTGATGTGTATTATCGAGAGGGCCCGTAGATACCTCTCGACAATAGGAGTGACAAAGCCTAATCTCAAATACGCCAACCCAACATGTACCTTTGGAGACACCTGTAGTACTCCTTTATAATCACCCATTCGTTGTGACGTTTGGTAGCACCCAAAGTGTTCCTCCGGTAAACGGGAGTTGCATAATCTCATAGTTACAGGAACATGTATAGGTCATGAAGAAAGCAATAACAATATACTAAACGATCAAGTGCTAGGCTAACGGAATGGGTCATGTCAATCACATCATTCTCCTAATGATGTGATCCCATTAATCAAATAACAACACATGTCTATGGTTAGGAAACATAACCATCTTTGATTAATGAGCTAGTCAAGTAGAGGCATACTAGTGACTATATGTTTGTCTATGTATTCACACATGTATCATGTTTCCGGTTAATACAATTCTAGCATGAATAATAAACATTTATCATGATATGAGGAAATAAATAATAACTTTATTATTGCCTCTAGGGCATATTTCCTTCACTCGGTTTCACCGATTTGTTGTTTTCGGTCCAACCGAATCCTTTCGGTACAACCGAAGCATACCACTCGGTGCCACCGATTTCACAACAGGAAAAACAGTTTGCCACTTATTCTGTGTTTCTTCTGATCCAGCTCCACTCAATGAATCTTGTCCTCTACAAGCATCACATTTTTATCCAGTGCTTTATGTTGTGACTCCAGGACCAAACGCATTCACAACAAATTCCAGAAGACCCTTCTTGGAAATTGATGTCAAAGGGGGAGAGAGAGATCACATCAAAGCTTATCACTTCCAAAGGGAGAGAGAGAGAAATCTCCAGGGGGAGAGAATACTCAAGGATCCCAGATGCTTGATGTTCAAGAGGAGAGATGCTACATGTCTTCTTGAGGGGAAAGACATGTTCATATGTGCTTATTTGCATTAGCTCTGTTCATTTATATCTTTCAGCTCTGATTTTCTATTCCCTATCTTCTCCCAATATCCCATGCTAGATTCAGGGGGAGCAAGACATCTAAGGGAAAGAAATCATTTAAATTCATTGCATATCCTTTACCCTTGGGAACATGTCTAATCTAATGTGGTACTCTGTACTCACTCTCTACATGTCAACCCAGTCTTGGTATTCTTGTGGTTTCTTCTGTTTGCTCTGGCTAGTAGATGTACCTGTGTTATCTAACCTTGTTTGCGTAGGTTCTTTCCATCCTAAGCCAACTCAAGACTACAAGGTAAGTATATGCATCACAATCATGTGTATGGGGAATTCTTGCTGGTGTACATACTGTTTGCAAGAAGGACTCATGAGCATGAAGGTTTTTTCTTTAATATTCTTTGCTCTGATGCATATGGCCAAGATACATGTAACACATTGCCTACTCTATCATGGTTATGCTCTCACATGCTTCTATATTCCATATTCACTTGATTTCATACATGTAGGGGGAGCCTATGCTTGTTATATGTCTTTCGGAAGCTTTACTTGCTACTCTTTATATCTTTATCTAAAGCTTTGATGTATGTTTCCATCAATTACCAAAAAGGGGGAGATTGAAAGCACAAGTGCTCCCTGGGTGGTTTTCGTAATTAATGTCAACATATCTCTTGTTGGACTAACACTTTTATCTAGTATGTTTCAGACAAGTTCAACAATGGAGTGGCATGGACTAGAGGATGTGGAACCCCTTCAAGATGCTAAGGACAAAGGATTGGCTCAAGCTTCAAGCTCAAGACTCTTCATTTTACATTTTAGTGATCCAAGATCACATTGAGTCTATAGGAAAAGCCAATACTATCAAGGAGGGATGAGGTGTTGCTTAATGAGTTTCTTGCTCCACAGTTGCTCGTGGATATGCTCCAAAACCCTCAACTACTTTCTCACATCCACATATGACCTAAACCTAAAGTCAAACTCGCCCTACCGATTCTTTCTATCCGCGCCACCGAAGTTCGGGCTTGTCATAGCCATCGCCACAAACCCTAGGCAAATCGGTTTCACCGATAGGGATCTCGGTCTCACCGAGATGGGATTGTAATCTCTCTGTGTATGTCCATTACCAAAATCGGTCTCACCGAGTCTGTGTAATCGATACTACCGAGATTACAATGCAAACTCTCTGGTTAACTTATTACCAAAATCGGTCTCACCGAGTTTGAGTAATCGGTCCCACCGAGTTTGCCTGACCAACTCTCTGGTTAGCTAATTACCAAAGTCGGTCTCACCGAGTTTGTGTAATCGGTCTCACCGAGATTACGTTATGCCCTAACCCTAACCATATCGATCCTACCGAGTTGCATATCAGTCCCACCGAAAACCCTAACGGTCACTAGGTTTACTAAATCGGTCCGACCGAGTTTTTTGATTCGGTCCCACCGAGTTTGGTAAATTGTGTGTTATGGTTAGATTTTGTGTGGAGGCTATATATACCCCTCCACCTCCTCTTCATTCGTGGAGAGAGCCATCGTACATGCCTACACTTCCAAAGATCCTAATTCGAGAGAGAACTACCTACTCATGTGTTGAGGCCAAGATATTCCATTCCTACCATATGAATCTTGATCTCTAGCCTTCTCCAAGTTGCTTTCCACTCAAATCTTCTTTCCACCAAATCCAAATCATGTGAGAGAGAGTTGAGTGTTGGGAGACTATCATTTGAAGCACAAGAGCAAGGAGTTCATCATCAACACACCGCTTGTTACTTCTTGGAGAGTGGTGTCTCCTAGATTGGCTAGGTGTCACTTGGGAGCCTCCGACAAGATTGTGGAGTTGAACCAAGGAGTTTGTAAGGGCAAGGAGATCGCCTACTTCGTGAAGATCTACCGCTAGTGAGGCAAGTCCTTCGTGGGCGGCAGGAATGGTGGGATAGACAAGGTTGCTTCTTCGTGGACCCTTCGTGGGTGGAGCCCTCCTTGACTCAAGCAACTGCTACCCTTCATGGGTTGAAGTCTCCATCAACGTGGATGTACGATAGCACCACCTATCGGAACCACGACAAAAACATTCATGTCTCCAATTGCGCTTGAATCCTCCAAAACCCTTCCCTTTACATTCTTGCAAGTTGCATGCTTTACTTTCCGCTGCTCATATACTCTTTGCATGCTTGCTTGTTATGTACTGTGATTGTTAAACTTGTGCCTAAACTCCACTTAAACCTAAAGAAGTTAAAAACTGCAACTTTGGTACTTAGTGTCAAATCACCCCCCCTCTAGACACCTCTTCTCAAGATCCTACAAGTGTCCACTCTATCTCTCTCCTCACCGGTGGTCATAGATCCGGCCGAATGCCCGAATCCCATCCCCTGTGGGAGGTGAGGAGCTGCAGCGTTGACGTTGTCGCCGTCGGCGACGGAGGGAGCCGATGTGCACCGTCCTCTCGGAGCCGGCGCTGGCGCGGACGAAGATCCTCCGCGCCCTTGTTCGCTGCTGTCGTGTGGGCAGATCCCGCCCGCCCGCCTAAACGACATCTCACCCACCTGAGGTATAACTTCTTGTAATGGTCCAGCTCCCCAGGTCGCTGCATGCGGGTTTTCTTCTATGCGACTACTCCTCAGCTCCCCATGCATAGTAACTAGGGTTCGTCGGCTGGTCCAACATCACCTACTAGTACTATTATAGAGGAAATGCCACTCGAAAAGTTGTCCTGATTTATGCCTCGGTGGAGGTATACATGTTGTTTTGACGAAAAGTACATGGTGGTTGTGCGGTCATTGTCCATATGGTGGTAGTACTATCACTGGTTAAATGAAGAAATGATTTTTTTCTCGGGTATCCTG
Source organism: Aegilops longissima (assembly GCA_021605205.1). Lineage (NCBI taxonomy): Eukaryota > Viridiplantae > Streptophyta > Magnoliopsida > Poales > Poaceae > Aegilops > Aegilops longissima. The sequence continues at coordinate 581,880,847 of CM038682.1, forward strand.
GTTTAGTTCCCATCAAGATATAATTATGATGCTTTTGTTTGTTGGTGTACTTTTGGAAACAACGATGCGTGTCTCGATACCCGGGCATGCCTTCCTCAATTTTAGTGGAACTGCACAAAATTGATGGCCATTGTTGTTCCTCCTCATCGTCCTCTGCCACGTTGTTCTTCCTTCCTCGAGCTTGATTATCGAGAAGAAACAAACCACGGTGAGGATTTGTCGAACTTCATAGGTGCCTCACCCAAACTTGATGCCAAATGGATGATGCATCACCACGATGACCTATTGATGCTCATGGTTGCGCCTCGTGGTTGCGCCGGCTGGTGAAGCTGATCGATTTTCAATGAAAAACAAGTTGTCTTCCATCGCTGCTTTTGCTTGTTATGCACAAAGATGATATCCTTCGTCGCTTCACCTTGGTTGCGTTGGAGACGCACTCGTCTTTCACGTTGGTGCAATTTTATCACACAATTGGCTATGAACCAAATGTTTCCTCGAAGAAGGATCGACGTTGGTACTAAGAGCATAAGTTTTGTATTGATTTCTAAGCCTTCTCACAACTTTGTCTCCAGCTCCCCTGTAATTTTATTTGTCCAGCTATTAACTTTGATTTTAAAAATGGTGTGGACTAAAAACCCGGATGGACGTAGTAGCCCTCCATTTTTATTTACTCCGCATATTAGATTTGATCAAGTCAAACTTTATAATAGTCTCAAACCTTTCCGATAATTGAAATTAAAATTCTTTATTTGTACACACTCTCACGCTTCCGATAATTTGGCGCAATTTTTGTTGTTCACTTAAGGGAGGGTAGTGTACCACACGTGAAGGACATGAAGTGGGACCAGGGGCGCTGGGCGTGGATCGTTAGTTCATCGGAAGTAGTTCTAGTTTTCTTCACTGTACATTAGATAAAGAGTTTCGTTTCAGTACTTACACAATTTAAAATGATTATTATGGAGAGAATAACAAAACCACTCCACTAGTATATATTACTCAGATAAACGAGAGTACTATATGGACGCCTTGACTTAGTGCACTGCTTTTGGGTTTATGACAGGTGGGCCCAAAATGTGGTTGGCTCACCATCATATAGCCAAAAGCAGTCTTGATGAAGGCACCGAGCTCAGTCCGTACTACAGTAGTATATATATAAGCGGGAGCCTCGGCGCTTGTTTGCTAGGGTTTGCACTCTCCACACACTCGCCGCACTACATATATGTTACACGCTGGAGGCTCAACGTTCATTTGCTAGGGTTTGCTATATTCATAGTCTCTCACCCTCTCTTCACCAGATCTAAACAAGACCGCATTGGCCTCTTGTCTCTCTCTCCCCCCTCACAGCTGGTGAAGGAGGCGTCCGTATCCCGTCGCACCGGGAAGGGAAGGAGGTACAGCGTTCACTCTATCGCCTTCGGCGAGGGAGGCAATCCACTGCCGGCTGCGCTGTTCTCTTTCACCCAGCGCCTGTGCGGCAGGGCCACCGACCCCTTCTTCCTCGCTGCCGTATGTAGTGTGGGCAGATCTGGCCTCCCGCCACACGCCTTGCCACATCCCGACGACCCTAAGGTATAGGTTTCTTTGAAACCGTCGTTGCTCTAGCTGCATGTGGATCTTTTTCGATCTGTAGTCGAATCTAGGTCTTGGTTCAAAGAGGAAAGAAGGGTGCGGTGGGCTGGAGCAAGAATCTAGGGCGTGGTTCAATGAGGAAATGAGGGGCGGAAAGTAGTATAGACTGGCTATCCAGCCGCTTTGTAGGTCGAAAAGGGAAAAAGGGGGTAACCCAGTACACACATAGAACCGATCTCTTTGTTGAAAAGGTAAAGAAACTGGGGGGGGGTCGGGTAGTTTGTGCAGGACTAGATTTGCTGCCCTCACTTAGGAAAAAGGTTCAAAGAGAACAAATATGGGACCAATGCATATATGCTGCTTGGCTACATACTCTACATCACCCATTTATACGTGTGGACGCACATGGTGCTGGCATGTCCCATACAGCTATTTTGTTGTTGTTAATCTAAGAATGCCGCCGGAAAATTGAAGCAATGCCACTGTTAAAAGTAAATTACATTTTTTAACGAATGTTGTTTCAAGAGAATGTCTCTGTTAATATGAATCAATGCAACCGTTTTAGAAATGCTACTATCCTACTTTGTTTTCCATCCAAGATAAGTTAGATGCTTCTTTACTCGTCACCATTTGTTTCATCCTCCTTTATCGGCAAGTAAGTGTTTCCTTTTTGCCTCTGTTAAAATAGGGTATCGATTCAACTTGTTTCTATTAGACATTTTGCTTCGCTACTCAAACACTTATGTTTTAAGAGTGTTTTGTGCAGTTCAACTTGAATGTCACACGGTGACTTTGCTTAATTTTTGTGGAACTGCACAAAGGAGATCGAGATTTGTTTCCACTCTTCGTGTGCGAGTTGTTTCAAATCTTGGTCTCATCCACATGATGTGCAAGGTGCTTTGAGATGTTGTGCTACTTGTTTTGGTACTGTTTTAAATAAATGTTGAATTGAAGCTATTGTATTGTTGTCTTTTCCCATTAAGTAGTGAACAAAATGGGACCAACTCAGACATGATGCTTGTTGCTTTGTTACAACAAATTCAGCATCATCCCTTTATAAGCCGAGAATTGATGCCACTCTCGTAATTAACTACTGAATCTTATTTCAAAACTCCAACACTTGTTAGGGATTGGCGGGATTACCATTTTTGTGGTCGCATGTTTCATCCTCCTTTATTAGCCAGTAATTGATTCCTTTTTTGCCTATGTTTAAACAGGGATATCTATTCAACTTGTTGCTATTGCTACATTTAGCTTCGCTACGTGAAACACTTTGCTTGATTTCAGTGCAACTGCACAAAACGAGATTCGATTTCCTATTCGTGTTGGCAGATTCATATTTTATCCTGGTCTTCTCATGAAAGGTCATTACAGGCCTTCATCCACATGGTTGTGTAGTGTGCTTTGAGATGTTGCGCTACTTGTATTGGTACTTTTTTAAATAAATGTTTAATTGAAGCTATTGTATTGCTGTATTTTCCCATTAAGTAGTGAACAAAAATGGGACCAACCCAGACATGATGCTTGTTGCTTTGTTACAACAAACTCTGCATCACCCCCTTTATAAGTAGATGGAAGCACATCTTTTGTTGCGCCCACTCTCCCCTGAAACTGTTTATGCTTTTCATTAATCTAATGCATTTGGTAAAATTAAGCAATGCCACTCTCGTAATTAATTAACTACTGAATCTTAGTTCAAAACTGCAACACTTGTTAGGAATGGTACTATCCTTCTTTGTAGTTCTTTCTACATGTTTAACCAAGGTATTGTTAAGATAATGTCTCTGTTAAAATGAATCGATCGCATTGTTTTAGGAATGATACTTTTCGCTTCTTCGTTCTTTATACATGTTGAAACAAGGCATTGTTAAGATAATGTCTCGCTTAATATTAATGAATCACACTTGATTGAGAATTTCTACTCTCCGCTTTGTTTCCCATTAAGATAAGGTAGATCAGTGGATGTTTTTCTTCTGGGAGTACAAGCCATCAACCGTTATTTCTCAGTAATTGTTTCCCTTATACCTTTTGTTGCTTACAGGGATATCACAATTAAAGCTCGGTTTTATTCTGACTTTGATTTTAGTTCAACTGCACAAAAGGAGCCAATGTGTCCAAGGCAAACTGCTGCATTAGTGGGTCCAGTTGGTCGTTCCACTTTGCAGAAAGAAGCAGTCACTGTTTGCGCTACATTATAGAATGAATGACCGAGAAGCTTTACAGAGTATTAGGCCTTCCATTATGTAGGCCAAAAGAGGTGCCAATTTCACCTTTTCTTAGTTTGGCACTGAATCCCTCCATTGCTACAGCCGGTGCCATAAATATTAGACACCGGTGACATGACTAGTCTGCAGAGACCATTGGCAATTTAACAACACGTGGAGTGCCCTGGGCAAAAAGTGCCCAAACAAGTACAAGAAGCGACAGGACTCCACGATCATAGGCATTACATATTTTGAATTGGAAAAGCTTGTCAAAGTTTAATCATTGATGTTAGCAAGAAGCGACAGGACTCCACGATCATAGGCATTGCATATTTTTAATGGGAAAATCTTGTCAAAGTTTAATCATTGATGTTAGCAAGAAGATGTTAGTTTAATATATTGGAATTGGAAAACCTTGTCAAAATTTGCTCATTGATGTTAGCCACACGACATGCATTTGACATTTTTGAGTGGGATGCCCTTGCTATGAGAAGCGTCGAGTGTTTTTTCCTATTCCTGTTTTCAGTTTAGAAGTAAATAGTTACTCTACTGAGATATTCCTGTGTTAAGAGTTTGTTCTGAATATTGTCTATGTAATGCCAGAACTTGTGTTTGATTGCAAAGTTTAGCTTGGAATGTTGTGGCATGCGACATCACGAGCTGTTCACCGTGCCTCCTGAGAATAATGCTTCATATTGTTTTGCATGTCGATCTAATACCAGTGATTTGCTTGTTAAGAAGATCATCCTCTTCTGTTGTTTCCGTGCGTAAGAAGTTCATCGTCTGATGTTTCAGAGCTGTTTGGTTCAATAAGTCACGACTTATAAGTCGGTGACTTAAAACGATGACTTATAAGTCACGCTGTTTGGTTGTCACCTGACACACCTTCCCACACCAATCAACATCATGCAGGTGGTGGGACCCACACAAAAGGGGATGACTTATAAGTTTTAAGTTGGGGTGGAGCCACTTATGACTTATAAGTTGAGGTGACTTATAAGTCGGGTCTGTTTGGCAAAATAAGTCACTTTTTCACTTTTCGAATTATAAGTTGGTGACTTATTTGGAGCCAAACAGGCCCTCATTCATAGCCTATACGACATGTCGGGTAGGTTAGACGTGAAACCATATGATCTTCCGACCAACTCATGATATTAGGCCGTGATTGGATCATTCTTTTCCAATGAAAACCGCTTGTAAAACTGACGCTTGTAAATTAAAGCAGATGGTCTCGGGCGAAGGCGCTTGGTTGGTCGATTTCGACAAGTAAAATATCGGAAGTACTTCACACACGATAAAAACGCTGAATGACACTTGGACGATTGCTAATCCAGCCGTTAGCTATTGTTTCAGCCTTGCCCATCGATGGCATGATACGCACGTCGTGCATGTATCGTCTGGTAATGTCGTCCATATAGCAGTGCTCGTAAAATATACACAGGTCTCTCAAATTACACGCATAATACGCCGGTTTTACTTACAGACCTCTGGCCTTCCGATGACGAGTAAATTACACTTGTATGTTAATACAGGTTTGAAATAAAACAGAGCTCCCAAGTGCGGCCTTACCGTTTCATGCCGTCTTAGTTTCACGAAGGTGCTCATAGGTGTCCGATGATCCTGGCTTCCTGAGTGAGCAGCGGGCGCTGTATCAAACCTCTGTAGGGCCCGCGAGGCCCTCTCCATTGTCCTTCGAGTTGTTGCGCTCACCGTGGCGCCGAGCATTGTTAACATGGTCAACGAACATGAGGATTCAGGAGATGACTTTATTTTGACTGGATGACACTAGGGACCCACTAGCGCCATAGCCGTACGTACGCAAGTGCCTCCTTATTATGTACAACTATAATTTTTTGCTTTCTCTTGGTTTCCTGACATCACGGTCCCACATCATTGTCAACCTATGTAGTCAATATAAACGAGAGAATTGCACAAGGTGCGGCCGACAGCTGGGACCAAGCAGCTCGAGCAGTATTTGTGTTTTTGAGGCGTGAGCACCGCAGAGTTTTTCTTGGTGATGATTTCGTTGTTGTTCGTGAGGAGAGCAGGGTATTAATCGGGCGGGCTGTGGCCCTTCTAGCCCAAGCCGATATCCAGCCCAGATACTACTTTTTCAAGATGAAAATGGCTAGCCCAGCTATACGCCTTTTGAGGAATACCCAGGCAAGGTCAACTTGTTATTCTCCGCCCCGCTGGGTTGCAAATCTTTCCTAGAAGGAATGCATTAGGCTTAACAGGAAAATGGGCTTTAAAATAATAAATGGGATGTAATTATAAAAACTGGGCAGTAACTATAAAAAAATGCACCAAACACGAAATTAGTTTATAAAATATTATTTCTGGATTTTGAAAATCTTAAATTTTCATTGTTGCTTGTGCAATGTTTCGTTGGATTTTTATGTAATACAAATTTATATTTAATTTGACTAGAAATTTGGGAAAAAATATTTCGGATCCCATCAAATGTGGGAAATTTTATTGAATTCTGTCTTCAACAGTTGGTTGAAATTATTAATCGTTGTCCTAGCTAGAAAATGGGATGTACTTTTAACAAACTGTAAATGGGCTGTTGTAAATTCCATTAGAATTCAAAAATGGGTTGTACATTCTTAAAAAACTCAAATGGGCTATAAGTTCTCTGCCACACACTTGTGGGCCTACTAAGTGACGCTCCCCTAAAAATAAGTTGACGCGTATGCAAGGCTTTGTCAACTTATTATAGTGAACACACGGTTGTAGCAGCAGTGGCCGTTGGATGTCTATCCAACGGATGTTGTGCTTCTTCTTCAATCTCGGATATTCTTAGCTTCGGCCGCCCAAAAAATGATTCCTCCCCCTAACATCTGGAGCTCACCGTTTCGGAGGCCGACCTGTGGGCCTACTAAGTTGGCGCGTACCAAGGGCTTTGTCAACTTAGTCAATATAAACGATTCTAGCTTTAGTGACCGTACGATGTCCATCCAACGGCTGTAGTGCTTCTTCAACCTCTGGTCTTCTTGGTCCAGCCGCCCAAAGCAGCGCCGGTTGTGCCGCCTGCTCCTGCCTCTCGTGGCCGGCTGTGCTGCCGCGGAGGCCTCACCGCCCCAATACTACTCCCACCGCTGGCCAGGCCATCCCTCCACTCACCCACACCCCCTGTTATTCTGCGGCGATGGCAGCCTCACACCGCAGCCGAACCAGTGAACCCTCGTACTCCTCTCCGCACGGGCTTCCACTGTTGTGTCTTCCCCGGCTCCGCGTCGTCCCCTTCCTAGGCGTCGGCGTCGTCCACCGCCCTGGTGCTCTCGGCGCGGCGTGGTCAATGACCGACTTCCATCGGAAAAATACTGTACGTGGAGAGGCTGACAGCAGGGTCCACGGTGGCCGCAAGGAAGTGCCTCCTTATTACGCGCAAAATAATTATTCCTCCACCTGACAGCAGGGACCCACCGGACGGGCCACATTATTTCGCGAAAAAACATTTCCCCCTTGACTGCTGGGACCCACTGGACGGGCCACCGTATTTCGTGAAAAAAATGTTCCCCCGCTGTCAGCTTGGACCCACCGGAAGTGCCTCTTTATTACGCACAAAAAAAAATGAATACTCCCCCTGCTAGCTGGGACTCACCTTGGTGGGAAGCTGACTTAGGGCCTACTAAGTTGACAGGACGGAGGGCTTTGTCAACTTAGTCAATATGAACGATTCTAGCTCCAGTGACCGTACGATGTCCATCCAACGGCCGTAGTGCTTCTTCAATCTCTGTTCTTCTTGCTCCAACCGCCCAAAGCAGCGCCGGTCGTGTCGCCTGCTCCTGCCTCCCGTGGCCGGCTGTGCTGCCACGGAGGCCTCACCGCCCCCTACTATTCCCACCTTAGGCCAGGCCCTACGGCGACGGCAGCCTCACACCGCAACCGAACGAGTGAATACTCATACTCCTCTCCGCATGGTCATCCACTGCCGATCTTCACCGGCTCCGCGTCGTCCCCATCCTAGGCCTCGCCGTCGTCCACCGCCCTGGTGCTCTCGGCGCGGCGTGGTTAACATGATCAAGGAATGACTTGCATCGGACGTGGATGTACGTCGAGAGGCTGACAACTGGGTCCACGGCTGCAGCAAGGAAGTGCCTCCTTATTACGCGGAAAATAATGATTCCTCTACCTGACAGCAGGGACCCACCGGACGGGCCATCGTATTTCGCAAAAAAAAATGTTTCCCTCCTGACTGCTGGGACCCACCAGCTACATCTTCGCACGCAAGGAAGTGCGTCCGAAAAAAAAACAAAACGATTCGCCGACCACTCGGGACCCACCACTAAATCTTCGCAGCAAGGAAGTGCACGGCGGTACGGGACCCACCTGGTGAAGCATACGTGGCGTTGTCATTCGGTCGCGAACGTACGCATATACATCTTGTCGATGTAGAGGTGTGCACGTGTCGTAGTAGAGGCGCGCACGTGTCGATGTAGAGGCGCGCACGTAGCATGTACACGTACGTACAGCGGCGAGGGTGCAAGAAATAAAATACGGCCACGTACATACATACGGGCAGGGTCTCGAATGCCTACTCGCGCATACGTACATGGCTGGGTCGGAACGAAGAAACAACGTCGTCGTCGTGTTCATGGGGAGCCAACCGGCTGGGTCGGAATGGAATGCGTGGTCGTGTTCATCGGGAGGGCTTGGACGGAACAGGCGATGGAAACGAGGCCTGGCGTACCGCACAACGGAGGAAATGGACCTCCTACGTTCGGAACGGGGTCCTGTTGATCGGGAGGGGTGTGGCGTACCCCAAAACGGAGGAAACGGACCTCCTACGGTCGAAACGGGGGTACTGTTGATCGGGAGGGGTGTGGCGTACCGCAAAACGGAGGAAACGGACCTCCTACGGTCGAAATGGGGGTCCTGTTGATCGGGAGGGGTGTGGTGTACCGCAAAACGAAGGAAACGGACCTCCTACGATCGAAACGGGGGTCCTGTTGATCGGGAGGGGTGTGGCGTACCGCAAAACGTATGAAACGGACTTGTGTTGGAGCGCTACGGTCGAAACGGGGGCCATGTTCATCGGGAGGGGTGTGGCGTACCACAAAACGGGACTCCACGGGATACTGTTCATCTCCACCGTCGACCTCCTCCAGCCTCCACCGCGCGCTACTCCACCGGCTACTGTTTAACCATCCCTCCACCGTCTACTGTTCATCCAGCCCTCCACCGTCTATTGTCCATCCAGCGCTCCACACCACGGGGTCCTGTTCAACCACCCCTCCACTGTCTACTGTTCATCGAGCCCTCCACACCACGGGGTCATGTTCATCCAGAGGCAACGCCACCGCTCACTGTTCATCCACCCCCATAACGCTCACTTTGTTCATCAAATCGATCGGCTTGATTAGCGGCGATGAGCGAAGAATCGCCCATTGGGTTCATTAACAGCCATCGATCGATTGCTCGGGTTCAAGAACGCGTAGCTGCGGTCTGTCGCTTTCGAGTTCATTAGAGCCCAACGCCTCGCTTCGGGTTGATTAGAGCGGCGCCTCACGCGTGTCTGAGAAAACGCGCATCGCTCGCCGGCCCCGACCTCCCATCGTAACCGCAACTCCCGAAATTTTCCTCCCCTCGCTTATTTGGAGGGTGCTTGGATACGTTTTAGTTCCATGACTAAAGTAGTGGGACTAAAACTTGCTAGCCTCACCCATGCTTGGATCCAAATACTAAAGAGACTAAAATCAAGTTAATGAGCATTTATCCTCAAACCCTCCAATCCAGAACTACACTTTGTGTTAGGAGAGGAGTTAAATGAGGAGAGAGGACTAATCCATTTTAGTAGGGGTACCCGACTAAATTTTTAGTCTCAAGACTAGTTTAGCCCCTCTTTAGTCGGGGGTGCTTGGAACTTTAGCCTCTTAAGAGACTATTTTTAGTCAGACTAAAATAAGTCCTTGGATCCAAGCACCCTCTTGGTGGCTTGACTCTTGGCCTCCTCCCGCTCACAATTGACATAGACCATCTATACAAATCAAGCATGCAAAACATGATAATTTTACTTTGTCCATACAAATGAGATATCCCACTTAAACATACAAGTGATCAATCAAGCACAAAATAAACACTTCATGAAACAAAATGAGCTAACTCATCATGGAAGTCATTCACGATAGGGAGGGAGCCGGAGCCCCTCACGCACCGAGAGGAGCTAGCCATCGTCGCTCTGGAGGAAGGCTCTGTAGAGCCCAAGCCCGAACCCCTCAAGCGCTGGCCCTTGCGAGTTGAGGTCGACACCGGCATGGTGTGAGCCGCTTGCCGCCGGCCAGGAACTTAATCTTTGGGCCTCTAGAAATAATGCAAGCACTGTAACTAAAATACCTAGAAAGGTGAAGCTGATCTTTGGGCCTCTAGAAATAATGCAAGCCTGGCTGAAATACCTAGAAAGGTGAACTGAATCTTTGGGCCTCTAGAAATAATGCAAGCTGAAAGTGAAATACCTAGAAAATGTGAACTGAATCTTTGGGCCTCTAGAAATAATGCAAACTGAAACAGAAATACCTAGAAAGGTGAGCTGAATCTTTGGGCCTCTAGAAATAATTCAAGCTTGAAATTGAAATACCTAGAAAGGTGGCTGAATCTTTGGGCCTCTAGAAATAATGCAAGCTGAAATTGAAATACCTAGAAAGGTGACCTGAATCTTTGGGCCTCTAGAAAGATTTACCTCCTCAAGCAGCATCAAACAATTCCATCGTGCACCACAAATCTATACCAAGTTTGATGGGATCTACTTTTCCAAATCAAATTAAGCTAGAAACAAGCAAGATCAATGATATGCCATGAGACGGAGAGAAGAACGAACAAACTCACCCCTCATGACCTCTGGTAGATGCACCACGCCCGTCTTGTGTGAGAGGGAAAAATATTTGTGTGAAGGGGGCCAGGGCGACCTTGAAGGCCCGGAGGAAAGCGGCGGAGTAGGGGCGGAGGAGGAAGAGAGCGGCGGCCCCAGGAATAGAGAGGAGTGATCGAGAGGGGAGGCGTCTGATGTGAGCGGGGAGATTTTTAGTTCTCTTTTAGTGGGCCGAGGATATAACAGATTAGAACCTCTCCACGGGCTAATTTTTTAGCTGGGTTAGAGCAAACTAGCTCAAACTAACCCCTCTTGTTTCGATAATTTGAGGCTATTTCAACCAAACTAGCTCTAACTCAGGGATCCAAACAAAGAGGAGTGTTCTTTGCACATGCTCTGATGTGGACCAGTAGCACATTGTCTTTATGGCCATATCACCACATTGTTTCTCTTCTTTGGTCCTTTGAGCTACCGTGGTTACCTTTGCTTGCTGGTTCAACTGAGGTAATAGTGGTTGCACTCCTTGACTGATAGTACTCCTCCGTTCCTAAATATAAGTCTTCATAGAATTTCACCGTGGACCACATGGATGTATATAGAATTTGTGTAGATTCACTCATTTTCTATGTGGTCCATAGTGAAATCTCTCCAAAGACTTATATTTAGAAACGAAGAAATAATATAATACTAATATATACTCCCTCCTTTTTAGGTTTATAGTATCTCAAAATTTTAGTTTTCCATTTATAGGCTCAATTTGGTTGTTTTCCTCATCACATGTTCAGTTCAAAAGGTGCATTAAATCATTGCATGCAAGTATTAAGAAAAATTGGCCAATGTATGTACTTTATGCATGCATACATTGCAATGTCATTGGTGAGCTATTTTACAGGGAAAACAAAACGATAATTGGGTGCTTTTGTAAACTACAAAAAGTATTCCACCCTCTGTCTACCTTAGTTGAGTAGATTTTTAATTAGCCCTATAAAGGAGGGAGTACCCGCATCATTCTTTATCCTTACTACTGAAGCATGTGGGAGAAACCAGCATCCAAAGTCGGCGATGTCATACACGATTAGAGGCGGAGAGCGGAAGAGGGCTAGGGAGTCTGGTTAGAAGTGTCCGGATAGCGGACTACCTACCATCATCAATGCGAACTACCATCAGGACTATCATCACAAATAGGACTCCAAGACTATGAAGATACAAGATTGAAGACTTACGCCTCGTGTCCAGGATGGGACTTTCGCGTGGAAGGCAAGCTTGGCGATCTGATATGTAGATCTCCTACCATTGTAACCGACTCCATGTAACCCTAGCCCTCTCGATTGTCTATATGGCCGGATGGCTCTAATCCGTGGAACAACAACAACAACAACCCTTAATCATACCATGAGCTAGCTTCTGGGTTTATCCTCCTTGATCTGTGGTAGATCCACTCTTGTAAACATCCACAATATCAATATTAATCAAGCGGGGACGTGGGTTTTACCTCCATCAAGAGGGCGAACACAGGTAAAACATAAATGTCCCTTGTCTCTTATTACCATCCGCCTAGGCCTTGGGTTTGGGACCCCCTACGAGATCCTTGGTTTGTACCGACATTGGTGCTTTCATTGAGGATTCCTGCAATAACCGTCACGATAAACCAGTGGCCTCTTTAATCGACAATAGCGCAGTCCTGGGTGAACTTTTCTCCGGGGCGGATCTTACGTGTTGGCCCGGCCGCTGCGGGCAACTCATAGCCATCTGGAGCGAATCGGCTTCATACGGCCGTCAGGTCGGGTTTGAAACCTAAACTTCACGGCGGCGATATCCGCGGGGACTTGATCTTGATGGATCCTAAGCCACAGCCGGGCGTGCCTTAGCCCTGTCATGATAGGCATGACCTAACTCTCACGCGGACAGCACCTTGGAGGCCGCTTTTACGATCCGCTCCGACCCATAGTCCGGGCCGATCGGCTCGGATCGAGGGCGGATGGCTGGACACCGCCTCGGGAGCAACAACTTCTCTGGCGATGGGCGAACACTTACCTTCTCCGCGCCAAAAGCTCATGACCCGAGTGCGGACTCTGCGGGACTCCGAACCTCCTGCGCCCCTGCCCGGTCGAATCGATTGAGCGCCAATTATGGAATTCACCGCTGCGGACGGACTTCTGCTTCCGCCCGGCGATATCGTAAATTCAACACAAAGCATCTCTCACTATCCGGAAGCCCTGGCGAACTTCGGGCCAGGATGGTTCAGGGCAGCAGACGATGAAGAAATTCAGACCACCAACCCGCCGTAGCCACGTCGGCGATTTAACCGGCGTGCTCGACTTCGACTCCGAAGACATCGGCGGTATGGACGGCGATGCGGAGAACCTGAAACCATTGCCTCTGAGACCTTTGGAAGACCCTGCTGTCATCGACATATACATGGTGGACACCCAAAAAGATGGGGCGGCGAAGAAGCAGCGGAAGAGATTCCTTAAAAACAATGCGGCAAGCGTCAATGGCGCGCTCATCCGCCCGTCAAGAATGGAGATTCGGCAGGAGATAATAACACCCGAAAGTGCGAAGACAACCCCCTCCGGCATGATCTAAGCGCGGGAGGCGAGCAAGCCCTCACGAGGCTGAGCGAGGTCGAGGATGACAATTATTTACCTCCCTCGGGAAGAGGCAAGCCTCGGCCGGCCAGGTCATCGTGCTGAGGATCCGTCGAACAAGAGCGTTTCAGGCGGAGGCTAATGCCCACCAAACAACCTAAAGAAAAAGCAGCAACTTCAAGCTGATCAAGACCCTCTTGGCTGAGATGGGCCGGGAGTCTCCTGCGAAGAGTATGAATGCCCCTCAAAGAAGTTACCCAAAGCGCAAGTTGCTCCCCGACTAGAGGAGGCGTACAAACACATCACCGGCGCTGTCTGACGAGACCGACCACCTCGTGGCGCGGCGAGAGAAAGCGTGCAAGCCCTCCACCAAAACCGTACCCGGCATCGCTCAAAAAGCATGAAGCTCACGGAAACGCGCGGACTTCGCAGGATATATTGGAGAGACGAGCGAACAATCCAGATCTATCTATGGATCGCCCAAGACCCACAGCGAATACCGTCGCGCCGAATACAACTTCTCGGCGGGCGAACACGGCGGAACAACGCTCTCTCGAGCTACGTCGCGATATTGCTCAACAGCGGCGCGCACACCCACTATGCTTCGCGGCGAAGTAATGGATCATCAAATCCTGAAGGGTTAAACCCGTCAATATCGAATCCTACGATGGCTTTAAGACCCAGCGGTTTGGATTGATTATCTCCTCCATATACATATGGCCCTTGGCGGCAATCTTCGCCATCAAATATCTCGCTCAAGCTTAAAGGACCAGCTCGGCATTGGCAACAGCACCTGCAGATCAATCGGATCTTTGGGAAGACACGGAAGCCGCATTCCTCGACAACTTCGGAGGCGTATATGCGACCACGGACCTTGAGATGACCTAAGCCACATAATCCAGCAGCAGACGAATCGGCGGGCAATTACGGACACGGTTCCTAACAAAGAAAATCAAATGCGTCATTTGTCCGGGATGCGAGAGGCACTCCGCACGCCTTCAAACATAACATCAGCGACAGTGGCTGGCCCGGCACCTAGGGCGGGAGAAGCTGAAATCCATGGCAGCCCTCACATCACTCATGACCGCTTCTGGGCGGGAGAGATAGCTAGCTAGCTTCGCAAAACAACCTCGGCAAGCGGCGGCGGTCCGGATACCAAGGACCGCAATGGCAGGTTCGTCGAAACAAAAACAAAGCGCGCGTGTGGCGACGCAATGAGATCTGGCGATCAGCGCGCGGATTAAAGGCTCAAGCAGTGAGCGGAAGAAGCCATTCACAAGAACCACTCGGGCCCGTCAATTTGGACCCGAATACTCGACCGCTCTGTCAAATACATGGAACCCCGAAAACCAGCTAACCACACCAGCGATTGTTGGGTATTCAAGCGAGCATGCAAATTAATCGCGAAAATAGTGACAAGGGCTACAGCAGTGATAGCGAGGAAGAGACCCGACCGTAGAACAACGAGAGGACAAAAGGATTCCCCCTCAAGTTTGGACGGTAAACATGATATCATAGCGCATATTCCCAGAGGGGCGAGGCGTGCACTAAGGGCGTATATCTGTGATGGAGCGGTCGCCCCAAAATTCAACCCATGGTCCTCTTGCCGATCACTTCGTCGAAGAGACCATCCGACCGATATCCGCCATGGCGGATTCGCCACTAGTTTTAGACCCAATAAACCGATGGATTTCACCTCGAGAGTCCTAATGGGCGGCGGCGATAGCTGAACCTGCTTTATCGGGATACGGTCGCAAAGATGGGCATAGACCCTTCAAGGATTAAACCTACAAGACAACCTTCAAAGCGTCATACAGGTGCCGAGGCGGTTATGCGAGCTCGATTACTGGAAGTGGTCTTGGATCTCCGGATAATTTCGAAGCGAGTTAATCTTGACATAGTCCCGTTCATGGCGGCTATCACGCTCTTTCGGACGAACGCGTTCGCCAAAATTCAGCAGCAGTGCGCATTATGCATACCTTAAGCTCAAGATGCGGGCCCTCGTGGAGTCATCACGGTCAATGGAAACCGGACGCTCCCTCGAGCGGAGGAACATCTGACTGGCTCTGGCGAAAATGCTGAGCAACCTTTTAAGGCAATTTTAGAGTCCGGCCGTTAAGCGACGGACACGGCCAAAGCAGCGCCGGAGCAACATCAGCCAAGACCACGGCACATTCCGAGCACGCGTAGCAATGCGGCCTCAACCCCAGCCCTCGCAAAATTATCGACAAACTCTCCGCGTACATAATTCATACAGGAATACCATGGGCATAGGGAAAAGCACAACGCTTGAACCCGAGTGCGGTTCGACCACCGAGGGCTCCCCGTGTCGCTCTTTTATCTTTATTTCTCTCTTTTTCTGAAGCTCTGTCCGTGGCGAACCTGTCAAACTCATGATGCAACAGCAGGGGAAGGACAAAGGCATGACGAACACTCAGGTGGTCTCCATCACGAGCATTAAAATTGTTAAATACAACATTCATACCTTACCCACGGAGAAACGCCTTTAATTCATCAATCCCTTGCTTTCCGCACTATTTGTATCATTCACTCATAGCATATCTTCTCGAATAAAGCAGCACATTTTGCCCATAATTGCATTACCTTATATATATATGTTCATTCGAGATGTTGCACCATTACATTTAGTGCGGCCAAATACCTGAGGCTTATGTTCTCGCATTATGGTGTGATAAAGTCGAACACTTTCTAAGTCGGCACCCGAACTTATAGCATTATGAATGGCTCGAATCATGTCTTGGGTCAATAGTTGGGTTTCGGCTCCATGTTTGGCACCTTCGTTCGTTCTATCGGCTAAGTTGTGGGAGAACCACTGCGATTGCGCCCGGTTGAGCAGTTAACGCCTCGATGGAAAGCTAAAACTGACTATCATGATAAAGGCGAGACTGGTGGCTGTTAGAGAGGTCCTTCGGGTCATAAAGACCTCGCCCGCTTGATTCGGATAATGTCCGGCGAAAGCGTGGATAAGCGCCCTAATTGGTCTTCGAATACTAGGGGCTTCGCCGAAATTAAAATTATAGAATTCTATGGCTAAGTGAGTGTTCAAGCACTATAAGTCCGGTTGCCTTGTTACGTTGTGTTGGCGCCTCCTAGATGGACCCAAAATGGAACAAAGTGCTCAAGTTTATCCGAACACCCCAGCACTCACGGCATGAAATTGAAGCGGTGACACCATCTCTCAGTTTAACAAGCGGCCGCCGGAAAATATTTTAAATTAACAAGCGTTGTAAGCGCATATGAACAAAGATTTCAGCGCACAGGATAACACATTGCGAATTTACTCAATAATTACATCACAGGGCACTCATCCGCCAATCTTGCGGGCACCCTTGAGACAGTCTTATAGTACATTTGGGCGTCACGATATTCCTTGCCCCGTTGGTGGCGTCGATGATTAGCTTCTCCGCATACAGCCTGCCCCAATGCACCTTTGTCGGGCAAGGGCCCGCGAGCACCTTCAATACTGGCGGGCGCATAACCTCCACCCGAGGCACGCATCCACCCGTCGCCGCGAGGCGAAGTAGCTCCAGGCATTAGCCTCTCTAGGCCTGGGACTATGAGGCCTTCATAGCTCTTTCGGCCACCTTGTAAACTCGACTAGCTGCTTGTTGGTCGCTAAAGGAAACCGGACGGACGGCCTCGACATCTTGAGACGAAGACCTTCTCCGTTGAGCTCCCTCCTCGGCTCGGTAGAATCTTGGCCAGCATCAGACAGCTATGAGCAGATCTGCGCATACAGAGAGCTCCAGGTCGGGTAATAACACGTAATTTACATTCACATGCTTTGCATGAAAAATGCCTTACCGCGCTATCTTCCTCACCAACTCAATCTCTTGAAGGACTTATGGGCATCGGCCTTGGCAGTTTAGCACTTTGAGAGCGAGGCAAGCTCGGACTCTCGAGTCTTTGAATCACGCTCCAAGCTCTAACAGCTTTTCCATGAGCACAGGCTCTTGCTAAACCACCGCCACCCGCACCTCCTGCTTTTCTCGCTCTGCCGTTCGCGGCCGCCTGCGTTCGGCCGAGACCGACTTCCTCCCAGTCGCCACCTCGTTAAGTGGCCCTGCGGTACCATATTATCCTTGTTATTTTTGTTGCAACCTAAATCCTTTTACATGGTACAAGTTCAAAGTGGTGCTCACCTTCTTTGTCTGGAGCTGCTTCTTGGCGGCGGCCCGAGCTCTTTTCGGACAGCTCGAAACTCTGCTTCAAAGCCGACCTCCTTGATCGATGCGGTAGAGTCGACGCAACCTGCAACCCATATTGACATATTTTTTAGCAACCCTCGTATATCTTCTTTCCAGATCCTCATCCGGCTTTTCTTCCGAACACGAATCGAGCATCGAGGCTCATCTATGCGGTATTACATTACATATTTTAACTACTTACCTCAAAGCACGATAGAAGCTCTGCGAGATCGGTCAGCCCGCTCTTGGCAATTGCATACGAATCACAGCACTCATAATAGTGCGGTGTTCTTCCTCGATGGAAGCGCTGCAGCGCCTCCAACAAATTGCCGGCGCCTCGGTTGGGCGGAAGCCGCGGCGTCCGCAGTCTTGCCCTTCATTGAAGGGCCGCCCGCGGACCCGGAACCGCTGCGGGTTACGATATGGCGTCGGCGCAAAGTCGGGAGGGCGCCTTAAGCCTGGGCCTCCCCGATGGGTCCCTTCTTGGGATCCCACTTCAGCGTCCTCGATCCGCGAGGTGGGCGGTCGGGATGGAGTCTACATCCGGCGAATAGCGACCGCTTCGATGAAGCGGGGAGATCATCTGGCGGACTACGGGCAGCATGCGGCATGATTGACACTATGTGGCAGAAAAATTATAAATCATTCAGGTCCGGATACTTACGATCTCGCGGGAGCTGGCCCTTGAAGGCCATTCTTCCTCCCCGCGTTGATGTTGGCGGAGCTGTCCAGAATAGTCCTTCCCTCTTGGACCTTGGCCTCCCCTGTTGAGAAGCCTTCCTCTTCCTCTCCCTTCTGGGAGAGGTCCTCTTTCTCCTCCTCGTTTTCGGGAGAGTCCGCCAGTCGTCGGACACTGAAGCAGGGAACTCTTCGAGCACCCGTGGCCTCCTTCTTGGCCTTCTTCTCCGGCACCACGTGCGGTGCGAAACCAGCAACCTCCTGAGCGGCGTCTCTTGGATTTTCTGGCATAGGCAGGCGAGATAATCTGCTCGCCTTCCTCATCCATCTGTCAAAGGAAAGGAAATTAAACCGCATAGAGTCAAACTATGAAAGCAAGTGTCCGTAAAGGGTAGAATCACTTACCTCGTCGACTTGGCGCTGCGGCGAAATCCGCGATCTTGATCGCGGATGCGAAACCAGCGCCCATGAACAGCACCCTCCAGGCGCGCCGTGCGTCGTGTCCGAAGAACCCGCTCTGGGTGTATTTATCGGAGGCGGGGAAGAAGATCGAGGCCCACGGAAATGGCGCCGAGGTACTGCTCGCTGTGATGGGCCAGTTCCGTCGTTGGAGCAGCTCCGCTAAGGTGTCTGAAGCGAAGCTGAAGCATGACAAGGCGGAACAACGTTAATCTGAAGTGGGACCCTAATATCATCTGCAATAGATGATGTAAAATACATCACCAATAAGTGCTAGATGTAAAAGCGCATCAGCCGGCGCCACGGCAGTCCGACAGAATCGTAATTACTGTTCACTCTCAACTTAGCGAAGAAAATGAACTTCACAGTCGAAACTGAATTTTCTGCGAAACTGATTGAACTAGTAACGAGCATTGCAATAGATGTTTAGGGCGTTCGAGCACTAGTAGCGAGAGAAGCGATGATCTAAATCAGCAGGCGATTCGGCGAGAACACTAGCGAGAGAGCAAGTCGTGCGATAGCTTTACCCGGCGAGTGCTAAAGCAGCAACTCCTTGTAGCTGCGAATGTCGTCTGGCAGCGGCAAGCTGGCAAAACGCAGGAAGCAAATGGTAACGCTGACGAAAAGGCGGTGCAATCGGCGTGAGCGTGACAGCAAACAGAGCAGTGGCCTTGGCGAGGCGGAACGAACTGGTGCCGTTGTGCCGTTGATCGCCGCCGAAGCAACGCGACATGGGGAGAGACACCGTGGATGATGTGGCGGCGCGGCGCCGTCGATGGAGACACGCCATATGCGCTTTCGTTATCGAGCACCGGCAGCCCGTGAGATCAAATAAAAGATAAAATGCAGCGGTGGTCACGAGAACCTCCTTGGTGGCGCGAGTTGGCCTCGGCTTCATCGGAGGAATTGGTGAGGTCTTTGTGGTTCGGTGGGAGCAGGTCAAGAGCGGTCTTGTGGGGATTGAGGTGGCGTGATAGGCGAAGGCGAGCGTCGGGGCAGCTCCTTGGAGGTGGAGGCCAGGGGCGGCTGATGGGGCAACGAGATCGACAACGGATCCTCATCCGGTGCGCGGTGGATGAGGGCGGCGAGTATTGCTGATGGGCGGACGTGGTCGAGGAAGAGTCTCCGGTAGGCGGATCAGGCCCGAAGCCAGGCGTGGGGTTTCGCGGGTTTTGGCGGCCTCGGTGTATGAATGCGAATGGGGGCGAAGGGGAGGAGCCAAGCTTAGGGGCAACGCTTGTCCGAAATGTAGGATAAGTTGGCGTACCCACACGGTTTTGACACCGTGGCGTGGAGCTTCATTTAAATTTGAGGTAGAAGGATTTCGATGTCGCGGCTCACGGGGCGATTTAGGATGAGGAGGGGAGTTCTGGCAGCGTCCAAATTCCAGGATAACAAGGTCACGGATTCCTTGTTAAAGTAGAACAAACAACGATGTAAAAAACAATTCATACAAGACACAAGAGAGTCATGTCCCCTTTTACTATATTGCTATAGATGCCATTGAAAAAACTACAAGAAAAATGTAAAAAAAAATCGGGAGAACAAGATTACCCTGCACAGTACCAAATCGATTCGCACTTCCCTCAACAACAACAAAAAACAAATCAATTCCCACCAAAGAAAGAGTAATGTCCCTTTTTATATGATTCTGAGATGCCATGATCTCAAATTTCAAATTTTGAATCCACGTTATGTTGAATTGAAATATATCGTTAGGTGACCTTCGGTTTATAATTGATGTAGTTGTACATTTTGATCTTCCATCATATATGAACATTTTACTCCACCATGTGAACATATATATTGTTGTCTACCATATGGACTAAATTTGAATCAATTTTCCTTATTTGAATACGATTGTTGTCAAGTTATACAATAATTTAAATATTATCTTGATAACAAAAACATACATATTAGCTTGATAATCATATTTCACTATGAACTACATGTACCATCGCTCTCAATTCAAATATTTGTATCCATTTTATGTTGAATTCAAATCATAGTACATTATTGGTCTAGGTAGCGAGATGTTTGGGATAATCTAAACCCTGTTTTCATCATTATAATTTTTGGCTGAATTGGGACAAGTTTTGGTATAAGCCTCTTGCAAAACGGAGATTCTCTCAACAAGCCTCGTGGTTCAAGAGGACGCGTGTCACCTTTATTATGCTTGACTTGATATCATGCCTCCCCCTGATTTTATTCTGAGGCAACATAGAACTATATGAGTGCCTGTTAAATTTTGGAATTATTTGGGTTCATTTGGCCTTTTTATACATTAATTGAGTTTCGGACTTTTAATGTGCATAATCTAAATATGAATTGCATGCACATGCTCCGGTGCACCAAAGTGGGTTGAAAAATCACATGTGTGTCCTTGGTTGAATTTCTAGGTCCCATGGAAGAAATGAGAATGAAATTCAAACATCTGAGGCGTCATGACTTCGGCCAAGAACATCGAGAAACTTTGATTTTAAATTCATGTAAATCCAAAACTTGCACGGAAATCATGAAACTTGGCATGGTGTCATGTCATGGCACTAACATGTTGTGGTAAAAATTGGGCCGATTTGGAAGCTCATGGTTCTAAGAGGGCGCATGCCACCTTTGAGTGTGAAGCGATATCACGCTGCCCCCCATGAGTTTCTTAACAAAGGCAACATAGAACTACATTAGTGCCTGTTAAATTTTGGAATTATTCGGGTTAGTTTATCGCGTTTTTATACATTAATTGAGTTTCTGGTCATTTAATGTGCATAAGTCAAATTTGAACTACAAGCACATGCTCTAAATGCACCAAAGTTGGTTGAAAAATCACATTTGTGTCCTCGGGTGAATTTCTAGGTCCCATGCAAGAAATGAGAATAAAATTAAAACAAGCTGGGCATCGTTGGCTCGGCCGAGAACATTGAGAAACTTGGTTTAAAATTCTTGTAAATCAAAACACGTCTAAAAATCATGAAACTTGGCATGGATGTCATGTCATGGTACTACCATGTTGTGGAAAAAAAAACTGGCGAATAGGAACATATTTTGGTATAAGCTTCTTGCAAACCAAAGCTTCTCTCAAGAAGGCTCGTGGTTACGAGAGAGAAACGATGCCACCTTTGAGTGCTGAAGCGATATCGTTGTCCCCCTTGAGTTTATTTACAAAGGCAACATAGAACTACATAGAGTGCCTGTTAAATTTTGGAATTATTGAACCGTTTGGCCTTATTTACACATAATTGAGTTTTGGTCATTTTAATGTATAATTCAAATTGAACTACAAGCACATGCTCCGTGCACCAAAGTTGGTTGAAAAATCACATTTGTGTCCTGGTGAATTTCTACTCCTCCTTCCATCTATATGGAATCCCTCGCATTTTGACAAGCGTTAGAGCAATAATATATGACATACAACTTACACAAAGCATACCTTCAAATTTGTATGTCAAGGTATTTTAATAATATAATTTTCATAGTATACATCTCATGTGCTATTAATCTTGTCAATAGTCAAAATTTGTCTTGAAAACACATTAGGCCCTATATAGATGGAAGGAGGAATGGGTCCCATGCAAAAATGAGAATAAAATTCAAACATCTGGGCATGTTAAACAAATTAAAGAACATTGAGAAACTTGGTTTTAAAATCAAAACTTGGCATGGTGTCTTGTCATGGTAGTACCATGCCGTGGTAAAAAATTGGCGAATAGGAACAAATTTGGTATAAGCTTCTTGCAAATCAGACTTCTCTCAAGAGCGCTAAAGTGGTTACGGGAGGAGCGTGTCACCTTTGTGTGCATAATTCAAATTTGAAATACAAGCACATGTTCCAGTGCACCAAAGTTGGTTGAAAAATCACATGTATGTGTCCTGGGTAAATTTCTAGGTTCCATGCAAGAAATGGGAATGAAATTCAAAATTCAGGGCACGTCGTTGGCTGGGTTGGAAACATTGAGAAACTTAGTTTTTAATTCTGTGGAAATCCAAAAAGCGCATGAAAATAATGAAACTTGGCTTGGTGCCATGACATGGCACCAACATCTTCGTATTAAATGCAGATCCGATTTGCGAAGTAACACCTATTAACAATCAACAAAGTCATTTTGGAACAAGTCTGCATCACGTTACAATCGGAAACACAAGTATTATTGAAACCGTGGGCCTTCTACTTACTAGTACCATTTTACATTATATACGTCCCCATTTTGAAATATACTTGAGTCACGATTGCTTTGATGTGTATCGCGTCACTTCGTACATCCTTGCGAGAAGTTTGATTATCCTCTCCCTCATGGATTAACTGCACACCTTGGGTACGGCATGCTGTGAGTTAACTTTTACACAGCCAGACCTGTCGCCTGCTTAAAGCGAGGCGTCCCTCCCTCGCCCATGGCGTGGTGGCTGGCAAGACTAGGGAGCAGCTTGCGCTGCGCTCTCCCTCCATTACCTTGATGGACATGCAATGATAGATTCAATGATTGTCGAGATGGCGAGCGTCTTTGTGGTACTCCTCGGTCTTGATAGTACTCCATCATTTTCGACTTCTGAAGAAGAGAGCCAAGCGCCTTGCCGGACCTTTCGTGTGGCAGTTTCATGTGTAGAGTAGTCTAGGATGGTGTGTATCGTGCCTGTAAGCTTAAAATGGTTGGGGTTGGCTCCATGCTATGTGGTGATCTTGAAGCTTTAAAAAAAATTAAAATAGTCTTATTTCCCTACGACACCACGGTGATTATAGTTTGCCGCGCTCATCTGGTCAAGGCAGAGATATATATTTTAATTTGTTTTTTTTTGAAAAGGGGACTCCGGCCTCTGCATCGAGCGATGCATACAACCACATATATTTTTATTTGTGGTGGGTAAATGTTAGAGGTTGCAGCAAATATATTGTACCTTTCTGGGTCTTTCAATAAGTTTAGAGGCAAGCATGTGGGGCGATGCTATGATGTGTCGCGTCAACTTTCGTACAACAAGGAGAAGCTTGATTTTACTACGCCTTCTCCCTCACCCATGCCCTTGATTGCTACTTAAGCGAGGACATGCTTTTGCTTAGTAGTACTTCTACAACAAGCTATCCGTCCGCTCGCGGTGGACAAACATCTGACGATGGATTCGACCTTTGTAAAAGCATTAGTAGTAACATCATTGTTAAGTCTTCTCGAAGAAGCGAGAATAGCGCAAACCAAGCGTTGCGATTCACGAACATTGGAACGCATATGCTTGAGCTCTTGCATGAGACAAAAATTATATGTGACCCACTATTGTACTAAGTGCGTTACAACTACTTGCTAGATAACCAGCCTTGTAAACAGAGAAAGGAGTATTTGCCCTTCTAGAGATTTCAACAAGTGACTAGACTACGAGGAGCGGAGTACATATGGAGCAAAATGAGTGAATCTGCACCATAAATAAATAAATTACTAGTTCTATGTTTTCCTCTCCGAGGTGCACAATATTAAGTATCTTGACTAGTCTCTTTTTGCCTTGCATTTACGTTTTTTACGGTCTGGATACAAGCGCTCATATACTGCGCGCATACACTCACCCTATGAGCCTTTTACGCATGGCACTATCATCTTGAAATTCTGAAGAGTCACCATAGGCACCTCGTCGTCGAGCAGGTCCATAGGTGCTTGAATGCCAAGGAGGAGAGAGTAGCGGTTCCAGAGACATTGAGCGGTCAATGATGCATCCTCAATTACATGCAGAGGAATTAATTGGAGAAGCATAATAGAGCCCGGCCACGATGTGAATACAACAAGTTTGGACTCTCATATAATAAAGCGCCCCTTCCTCAATCCATCTACTCCCAAGTCTCACGCACAGCAATGCTCCTCCAATCCAAGACCAAGTGACGAGAAGCCACAAGCACCTATGGAGGCAATGGGCCGAGTGGCGATCGGTATGCCAAATCATCCAAGGTCAAGCCTGCGACCCACTTGCCAGCGTGGCGTTTCGAGCCAGTGTTGGCACCTGAGAGCATCGTAGCCCTATGTAGCCCGGCTTAGCCTCTCGCATGGACGACATGATGGTCAACTCCATCCATAAGTTCACCGCCGTCAAAAGAAGCGCTTGGGCGACCTTGCCGTCTTGCTCCGGCCAGCGGCGCGGGCTCCTCATTGCACTGCCACCCTCATCGGCCTCCATGGTGCGAACTCTTTCAAGCCACAGGTGGCCCTGCGAATCTTGGGAGGTAGCGACAAAGAATGTGCACCTCGAGGCCGTGCTAGCCGCATGCGCATCTCGCCATGCAAAAACCGTCGACCTGCACATCCCGTCTACAAGAAATCGTCTACATAGGCCACTACAAAGCAGCGAGGATAGAAGAGGCGTTGGCCTTCTTCCGGTGACTGGAATCTTTGGGCGCCATTGTTCATAAGCCTGCGTCGACCTGAGCCGAAGCAGCTGCTACTTAGGCGTGATAGTTGATTGGGCGGCATACACAGTCGAGGAGGGTGGGCGTCGTCGATGGATGCATCTCTTCTTGCCTCCTGTACCAACCTTTGCATCGCCTCATTGCCTTAATGTTTTATTAGTATAGTACTCCCTCCGTTCCCAAATATAAGTCTTTCTAAAGATTCCAGCAAGTGACTACTACATACGGAGCAAAATGAGTGAATCTACACTCTAAACTATGTCTACATACATCAGTATGTTGTATTCCATTTGAAATAGTATCTAAAAGGCATATTTATGAGCAGATAGGTATATGGCATTTTATTCAAGTCGTAACATTTTCCTTTGTGAGGTGGGGCCGCGATTGAGCAAACCCACCCGCCCATCGAGGCGTCGGCCGAGTTTAGAATTAGAAGAGAAAGCGAGGGAGAGAGCTAGTTTATGCTACAGACTATTGTTGTCGGATGGGACTCGTGTTTATAGAATAGTCACTTGAGCACTCGTGCCTCTTTTTTTAGGGAAAATTTAGTCGTTATGTCTAGTACCACTAGTTGGGTGCGTCGACCTATAGCTGTATCATCACTTTAGGTCTCCTTTTGAACCGCATTATGCTTCACGGTACATATTATTTCGCATTTATCCTCCTATATGTACTCTAGGCTATTTCCACGTGCTCCCATTACATGACATGTGGGACATAGAGCATCTGGGTGCGTAGTGCATGCGCGACTCGGAGCATATCTTAGGGGTACTTACATTTCAGACCTCATGAATTACATACAAACCCCAGCGAAGAATAAATAAATGAATGAATTACTACATGAAACGGATTATTTTCATGGAAACAAGACACGTTCATTAAATTTTGGACATAACACGTTTATAAAAATGGCCGGACGAAACCGATCTAAGGGCCTCTTTGATTTTCCCATAAAAAAGGGCCTCTTTGATTCTGAGGATCTTGAAACACGAGGGATGGGGAAAGTATGATGGCGATGAACCGAGGCAGGAGAACTCTAACTTTCAGTTAGAGGTTAGAGTTAGATTCTAACCTGAACTAACTCTAAACCAAAGAGGTGTATGGATGGCGAGGTTAGATTGACAATAAATGCTCTATCTCAATCATTTGACTACTTTGGACCCTATTTCTTCTGGGATTTGGAGGGTGCTTGGATACGTTTTAGTTCCATGACTAAAAGTAGTGGGACTAAAACTTGCTAGCCTCACCCATGCTTGGATCCAAATACTAAAGAGACTAAAATCAAGTTAATGAGCATTTATTATCCTCAAACCCTCCAATCCAGAACTACACTTTGTGTTAGGAGAGGAGTTAAATGAGGAGAGAGGACTAATCCACATTTTAGTAGGGGTACCCTGACTAAATTTTTAGTCTCAAGACTAGTTTTAGCCCCTCTTTAGTCGGGGGTGCTTGGAACTTTAGCCTCTTAAAGAGACTATTTTTAGTCGAGACTAAAATAAGTCCTTGGATCCAAGCACCCTCTTGGTGGCTTGACTCTTCATGGCCTCCTCCCGCTCACAATTGACATAAACGAACCATCTATACAAATCAAGCATGCAAAACATGATAATTTTTACTTTGTCCATACAAATGAGATATCCCACTTAAACATACAAGTGAATCAATCAAGCTTCACAAAATAAAAAAACACTTCATGAAACAAAGAATGAGCTAACTCATCATGGAAGTCATTCACGATAGGGAGGGAGCCGGAGCCCCTCACGCACCGAGAGGAGCTAGCCATCGTAAGCTCTGGAGGAAGGCTCTGTAGAGCCCAAGCCCGGAACCCCTCCAAGCGCTGGCCCTTGCGAGTTGAGGTCGACACCGGCATGGTGTAGCAGGGCGCTTGCCGCCGGCCAGGAACTTAATCTTTGGGCCTCTAGAAATAATGCAAGCACTGTAACTAAAATACCTAGAAAGGTGAAGCTGAATCTTTGGGCCTCTAGAAATAATGCAAGCCTGGCTGAAATACCTAGAAAGGTGAACTGAATCTTTGGGCCTCTAGAAATAATGCAAGCACGAAAGTGAAATACCTAGAAAATGTGAACTGAATCTTTGGGCCTCTAGAAATAATGCAAACTGAAACAGAAATACCTAGAAAGGTGAAGCTGAATCTTTGGGCCTCTAGAAATAATTCAAGCTTGAAATTGAAATACCTAGAAAGGTGAACTGAATCTTTGGGCCTCTAGAAATAATGCAAGCTTGAAATTGAAATACCTAGAAAGGTGACCTGAATCTTTGGGCCTCTAGAAAGATTTATTACCTCCTCAAGCAGCATCAAACAATTCCATCGTGCACCACAAATCTATACCAAGTTTGATCGGGATCTACTTTTCCAAATCAAATTAAGCTAGAAACAAGCAAGATCAATGATATGGCCATGAGACGGAGAGAAGAACGAACAAACTCACCCCTCATGACCTCCTGGTAGATGCACCACGCCCGTCTTGTATGAGAGGAGAAAAATATTTGTGTGAAGGGGGCCAGGGCGACCTTGAAGGCCCGGAGGAAAGCGGCGGAGTAGGGGCGGAGGAGGAAGAGAGCGGCGGCCCCATGGGGAGCAGAGAGGAGTGATCGAGAGGGGAGGCGATCTGATGTGAGCGAGGGAGATTTTTAGTTCTCTTTTAGTGGGCCGAGGATATAACAGATTAGAACCTCTCCACGGGCTAATTTTTTTAGCTGGGTTAGAGCAAACTAGCTCAAACTAACCCCTCTTGTTTCGATAATTTGAGGCTATTTCAACCCAAACTAGCTCTAACTCAGGGATCCAAACAAAGAGGAGTGTTCTTTGCACATGCTCTGATGTGGACCAGTAGCACATTTGTCTTTATGGCCATATCACCACATTGTTTCTCTTCTGCTGGTCCTTTGAGCTACCGTGGTTACCTTTGCTTGCTGGTTCAACTGAGGTAATAGTGGTTGCACTCCTTCGACTGAGTAGTACTCCTCCGTTCCTAAATATAAGTCTTCATAGATATTTCACCGTGGACCACATACGGATGTATATAGATGCATTTATGTGTAGATTCACTCATTTTCTCCCTATGTGGTCCATAGTGAAATCTCTCCAAAGACTTATATTTAGGAAACGAAGAAAATAATATAATACTAATATATACTCCCTCCTTTTTAGGTTTATGAGGGCTTATCTCAAAATTTTAGTTTTCCATTTATAAGGCTCAATTTGGTTGTTTTCCTCATCACATGTTCAGATTCAAAAGGTGCATTAAATCATTGCATGCAAGTATTAAGAAAAATTGGCCAATGTATGTACTTTATGCATGCATACATTGCAATTAATGCATTGGTGAGCATATTTTACAGGGAAAACAAAACGATAATTGGGTGCTTTTGTAAACTACAAAAAAGTATTCCACCACTCTGTCTACCTTAGTTGAGTGAGATTTTTAATTGAGCCCTATAAACCGAAAAGGAGAGTACCCGCATCATTCTTTGCTCCTTACTACTGAAGCATGTGGGAGAAACCAGCATCCAAAGTCGGCGATGTCATACACGATTGAGAGGCGGAGAGCAGGAAGAGGGCTCCAGGAGTCTGGTTAGAAGTGTCCGGATAGCGGACTACCTACCATCATCAATGCGAACTACCATCGTGGGACTATCATCACAAATAGGACTCCAAGACTATGAAGATACAAGATTGAAGACTTACGCCTCGTGTCCAGGATGGGACTTTCCTTGGCGTGGAAGGCAAGCTTGGCGATCTGAATATGTAGATCTCCTACCATTGTAACCGACTCCATGTAACCCTAGCCCTCTCGATTGTCTATATAAACCGGATGGCTCTAATCCGTGGAACAACAACAACAACAACCCTTACAATCATACCATGAGCTAGCTTCTAGGGTTTATCCTCCTTGATCTCGTGGTAGATCCACTCTTGTAAACATCCACAATATCAATATTAATCAAGCGGGGACGTGGGTTTTACCTCCATCAAGAGGGCGAACACAGGTAAAACATAAATGTCCCTTGTCTCTTATTACCATCCGCCTAGGCCTTGGGTTTGGGACCCCCTACGAGATCGCTTGGTTTGTACACGACATTGGTGCTTTCATTGAGGATTCCTGCAATAACCGTCACGATAGGAACCAGATGGCCTCTTTAATCGACAATAGCGCAGTCCTGGGTGAACTTTTCTCCGGGGCGGATCTTACGTGTTCGGTAACGGCCGCTGCGGGCAACTCACTAGGCCATCTGGAGCGAATCGAAAGCTTCATACGGCCGTCAGGTCGGGTTTGAAACCTAAACTTCACGGCGGCGATATCCGCGGGGACTTGATCTTGATGGATCCTAAGCCACAGCCGGGCGTGCCTTAGCCCTGTCATGATAGGCATGACCTAACTCTCACGCGGACAGCACCTTGGAGGCCGCTTTTACGAATCCGCTCCGACCCATAGTCCGGGCCGATCGGCTCGGATCGAGGGCGGATGGCTGGACACCGCCTCGGGAGCAACAACTTCTCTGGCGATGGGCGAACACTTACCTTCTCCGCGCCAAAAGCTCATGACCCGAGTGCGGACTCTGCGCGGACTCCGAACCTCCTGCGCCCCTGCCCGGTCGAATCGATTGAGCGCCAATTATGGAATTCACCGCTGCGGACGGACTTCTGCTTCCGCCCTTGGCGATATCGTAAATTCAACACAAAGCATCTCTCACTATCCGGAGAGCCCTGGCGAACTTCGGGCCAGGATGGTTCAGGGCAGCAGACGATGAAGAAATTCAGACCACCACACCCGCCGTAGCCACGTCGGCGATTTAACCGGCGTGCTCGACTTCGACTCCGAAGACATCGGCGGTATGGACGGCGATGCGGAGACTACCTGAAACCATTGCCTACTGAGACCTTTGGAAGACCCTGCTGTCATCGACATATACATGGTGGACACCCAAAAAGATGGGGCGGCGAAGAAGCAGCGGAAGAGATTCCTTAAAAAACAATGCGGCAAGCGTCAATGGCGCGCTCTAAATCCGCCACGTCAAGAATGGAGATTCGGCACGGGAGATAATAACACCCGAAAGTGCGAAGACAACCCCCTCCGGCATGATCTAGCGCGCGAGGAGGCGAAGCAAGCCCTCACGAGAGGCTGAGCCGAAGAGGTCGAGGATGACAATTATTTACCTCCCTCGGGAAGAGGCAAGCCTCGTGCCGGCCAGGTCATCGTGCTGAGGATCCCGTCGAACAAGAGCGTTTCAGGCGGAGGCTAATGCCCACCAAACAACCTAAAGAAAAGCAGCAGCAACTTCAAGCTGATCAAGACCCTCTTGGCTGACGGATGGGCCGGGAGTCCTCGCTGCGAAGAGTATGAATGCCCCTCAAAGAAGTTACCCAAAGCGCAAGTTGCTCCCCGACTAGAGGAGGCGTACAAACCTGCATCACCGGCGCTGTCTGACGAGACCGACCACCTCGTGGCGCGGCGAGAGAAAGCGTGCAAGCCCTCCACCAAAACCGTACCCGGCATCGCTCAAAAAGCATGAAGCTCACGGAAAGCAGCGCGGGACTTCGCAGGATATATTGGAGAGACGAGGCGAGACAATCCAGATCTATCTATGGATCACGGCGCCCCAAGACCCACAGCGAATACCGTCGCGCCGAATACAACTTCTCGGCCGGGCGAACACGGCGGAACAACGCTCTCTCGAGCTACGTCGCGATATTGCTCAACCAGCGGCGCGCACACCCACTATGCTTCGCGGCGAAGTAATGGATCATCAAATCCTGAAGGGTTTAAACCCGTCAATATCGAATCCTCACGATGGCTTTACAGAGACCAGCGGTTTGGATTGAGGATTATCTCCTCCATATACATATGGCCCTTGGCGGCAATCTTCACGCCATCAAATATCTCCGCTCAAGCTTAAAGGACCAGCTCGGCATTGGCAACAGCACCTGCCCGATCAATCGGATCTTTGGGAAGACACGGAAGCCGCATTCCTCGACAACTTCGGAGAGCGTATATGCGACCACGGACCTTGAGATGACCTAAGCCACATAATCCAGCAGCCAGACGAATCGGCGGGCAATTACGGACACGGTTCCTAACAAAGAAAAATCAAATGCGTCATTTGTCCGGGATGCGAGAGGCACTCCGCACGCCTTCAAACATAACATCAGCGACAGTGGCTGGCCCGGCACCTAGGGCGGGAGAAGCTGAAATCCATGGCAGCCCTCACATCACTCATGACCCGCTTCTGGGCGGGAGAGGATAGCTAGCTAGCTTCGCAAGAACAACCTCGGCAAGCGGCGGCGGTCCGGATACCAAGGACCGCAATGGCAGGTTCGCGTCGAAACAAAAACAAAGCGCGCGTGTGGCGACAGCAATGAGGATCTGGCGATCAGCGCGCGGATTAAAGGCTCAAGCAGTGAGCGGAAGAAGCCATTCACAAGAACCACTCGGGCCCGTCAATTTGGACCCGAATACTCGACCGCTCTGTCAAATACATGGAACCCCGAAAAGCCAGCTAACCACACCGCGAGCGATTGTTGGGTATTCAAGCGAGCATGCAAATTAATCGCCGAAAATAGTGACAAGGGGCTACAGCAGTGATAGCGAGGAAGAGACCCGACCGCCCGAACAACGAGAGGACAAAAGGATTCCCCCTCAAGTTTGGACGGTAAACATGATATCATAGCGCATATTCCCAGAGAGGGCGAGGCGTGCACTAAAGGGCGTATATCTGTGATGGAGCGGTCGCCCCAAAATTCAACCCATGGTCCTCTTGCCCGATCACTTCGTCGAAGAGAGACCATCCGACCGATATCCGCCATGGCGGATTCGCCACTAGTTTTAGACCCAATAAACCGATGGATTTCACCTCGAGAGTCCTAATGGGCGGCGGCGATAGCTGAACCTGCTTTATCGGGATACGGTGCGCAAAGATGGGCATAGACCCTTCAAGGATTAAACCTACAAAGACAACCTTCAAAGGCGTCATACAGGTGCCGAGGCGGTTATGCGAGCTCGATTACTTGGAAGTGGTCTTGGATCTCCGGATAATTTCGAAGCGAGAGTTAATCTTGACATAGTCCCGTTCATGGCGGCTATCACGCTGCTTTCGGACGAACGCGTTCGCCAAAATTCAGCAGCAGTGCCGCATTATGCATACCTTAAGCTCAAGATGCGAGGCCCTCGTGGAGTCATCACGGTCAATGGAAACCGGACGCTCCCTCGAGCGGAGGAACATCTGACTGGCTCTGGCGAAAATGCTGAGCAACCTTTTAAGGCAATTTTAGAGTCCGGCCGTTAAGCGACGGACCACGGCCAAAGCAGCGCCGGAGCAACATCAGCCAAGACCACGGCACATTCCGAGCACAGCGTAGCAATGCGGCCTCAACCCCAGCCCTCGCAAAATTATGCGACAAACTCTCCGCGTACATAATTCATACAGGAGATACCATGGGCATAGGGAAAAGCACAACGCTTGAACCCGAGTGCGGTTCGACCACACGAGGGCTCCCCGTGTCGCTCTTTTTATCTTTATTTCTCTCTTTTTTACTGAAGCTCTGTCCGTGGCGAACCTGTCAAACTCATGATGCAACAGCAGGGGAAGGACAAAGGCATGACGAACACTCAGGTGGTCTCCATCACGAGCATTAAAATTGTTAAATACAACATTCATACCTTACCCACGGAGAAACGCCTTTAATTCATCAATCCCTTGCTTTCCGCACTATTTGTATCATTCCGCACTCATAGCATATCTTCTCGAATAAAGCATGCACATTTTGCCCATAATTGCATTACCTTATATATATATATGTTCATTTACGAGATGTTGCACCATTACATTTTAGTGCGGCCAAATACACTGAGGCTTATGTTCTCCGCATTATGGTGTGATAAAGTCCGAACACTTTCTAAGTCGGCACCCGAACTTATAGCATTATATGATCGGCTCGAATCATGTCTTGGGTCAATAGTTGGGTTTGCCGGCTCCCATGTTTGGCACCTTCGTTCCGTTCTATCGGCTAAGTTAGCCTGGGGAGAACCACTGCGATTGCGCCCGGTTGAGCAGTTAACGCCTCGAGTGGAAAGCTAAAACTGACTATCATGATAAAGGCGAGACTGAGTGGCTGTTAGAGAGGTCCTTCGGGTCATAAAGACCTCACGCCCGCTTGACAGTTCGGATAATGTCCGGCGAAAGCGTGGATAAGCGCCCTAATTCGGTCTTCGAATACTAGGGGCTTCGCCGAAATTAAAATTATAGAATTCTATGGCTAAGTGAGAGTGTTCAAGCACTATAAGTCCGGTTGCCTTGTTACGTTGTGTTGGCGCCTCCTAGATGGACCCAAAAATGGGAACAAGAGTG
Organism: Aegilops longissima; assembly: GCA_021605205.1. Taxonomy (NCBI): domain Eukaryota; kingdom Viridiplantae; phylum Streptophyta; class Magnoliopsida; order Poales; family Poaceae; genus Aegilops; species Aegilops longissima. Next base: position 581,914,098 of record CM038682.1, read on the forward strand.
CTCAAGTTTATCCGAACACCCCAGCACTCACGGCATGAAGGCTGAAGCGGACGACTTGCCATCTCTCAGATTTAACAAGCGGCCGCCGGAAGGTAATATTTTAAATTAACAAGCGTTGTAAGCGCATATGAACAAAGATTTCAGCGCACAGGATAACACATTGCGAATTTACTCAATAATTACATCCACAGGGGCACTCATCCGCCAATCTTGCGGGCACCCTTGAGGACAGTCTTATAGTACATTTGGGCGTCACGATATTCCTTGCCCCTGTTGGTGGCGTCGATGATTAGCTTCTCCGCATACAGCCTGCCCCAATGCACCTTTGTGCGGGCAAGGGCCCGCGAGCACCTTCAATACTGGCGGGCGCTTGATAACCTCCACCCGAGGCACGCATCCACCAACCGTCGCCGCGAGGCGAAGTAGCTCCAGGCATTAGCCTCTCTAGAGCCTGCCGGACTATGAGGCCCTTCATAGCTCTGCTCGGCCACCTTGTAAACTTCGACTAGCTGCTTGAGCTGGTCGCTAAAGGAAACCGCAGACGGACGGCCTCGACATCTTGAGACGGAAGACCTTCTCCGTTGAGCTCCCTCCTCGGCTCGGTAGAATCTTGGCCAGCATCAGACAGCTATGAGCAGATCTGCAGCATACAGAGAGCTCCAGGTCGGGTAAGTAACACGTAATTTACATTCACATGCTTGCTTTGCATGAAAAATGCCTTACCGCGCTATCTTCCTCACCAACTCAATCTCTTGAAGGGACTTATGGGCATCGGCCTTGGCAGTTTAGCACTTTGAGAGCGAGGCAAGCTCGGACTCTCGAGTCTTTGAATCACGCTCCAAGCTCTAACAGCTTTTCCATGAGCACAGGCTCTTGCTAAACCACCGCCACCCGCACCTCCTGCTTTTCTCGCTCTGCCCGTTCGCGTGCCGCCTTGCGTTCGGCCGAGGACCGACTTCCTCCCAGTCGCCACCTCGTTAAGTGGCCCTGCGGTACCATATTATCCTTGTTATTTTTGTTGCAACCTAAATCCTTTTACATGGTACAAGTTCAAAGTGGTGTTACTCACCTTCTTTGTCTGGAGCTGCTTCTTGGCGGCGGCCCGAGCTCTTGCTCGGACAGCTCGAAACTCTGCTTCAAAGCCCGACCTCCTTGATCGATGCGGTAGAGTCGACGGCGCAACCTGCAACCCATATTGACATATTTTTTAGCAACCCTGCGTATATCTTCTTTTTCAGATCCTCGGTCCGGCTTTTCTTCCGAACACGAATCGAGCATCGAGGCTACTGTCTATGCGGTATTACATTACATATTTTAACTACTTACCTCAAAGCACGATAGAAGGCTCTGCGAGATCGGTCAGCCCGCTCTTGGCAAGCTGCATACGAATCACAGCACTCATAATAGTGCGGTGTTCTTCCTCGATGGAAGCGCTGCAGCGCCTCCAACAAATTGCCGGCGCCTCGGTTGGGCCAGGAAGCCGCGGCGTCCGCAGTCTTGCCCTTCATTGAAGGGCCGCCCGGCGGACCCGGAACCGCTGCGGGTTACGATATGGCGTCGGCGCAAAGTCGGGAGGGCGCCTTGGCGCCTGGAGCCTCCCCGATGGGTCCCTTCTTGGGATCCCACTTCAGCGTCCTCGATCCGCGAGGTGGGCGGTCGGGATGGAGTCTACATCCGGCGAATAGCGACCCGCTTCGATGAAGCGGGGAGATCATCTGCTGCGGACTACGGGCAGCATGCGGCATGAGTTGACACTATGTGGCGAGAAAAAGAAATTATAAATCATTCGAGGAATCCGGATACTTACGATCTCGCGGGAGCTGGCCCTTGAAGGCCATTCTTCCTCCCCGCGTTGATGTTGGCGGAGCTGTCGGAGAATAGTCCTTCCCTCTTGGACCCTTGGCCTCCCCTGTTGAGGAAGCCTTCCTCTTCCTCTCTCCCTTCTGGGAGAGGTCCTCTTTCTCCTCCTCGTTTTCGGGAGAGTCCGCCCAGTCGTCGGACACTGAAGCAGGGAACTCTTTCGAGCACCCGTGGCCTCCTTCTTGGCCTTCTTCTCCGGCACCACGTGCGGTGCGGAACCAGCAACCTCGCTAGAGCGGCGTCTCTTGGATTTTCTGGCATAGGCAGGCGAGATAATCTGCTCCGCCTTCCTCATCCAGTCTGTCAAAGGAAAGGAAATTAAAACCGCATAGAGGTCAAACTATGAAAAGCAAGTGTCCGTAAAGGGTAGAATCACTTACCTCGTCGACTTGGCTGCTGCGGCGAAATCCGCGATCTTGATCGCGGATGCGAAACCAGCGCGCCATGAACAGCACCCTCCAGGCGCCGCCGTGCGTCGTGTCCGAAGAGCCCGCTCAGCGCTGGTGCTGTTCGGATGAACTCCACAGATTGAATGCCGCTCTTGGCATGGGAGAATCCGGCGGGGCGTGCATGACTTGGACCACGTTAACCAGCTGAGCTTCTTCACGGCTTACGGATACGGGCTTGGAGTCTGTCGGCTCCTCCGAACTACCCACAGCAAGCCCTTCTCTTTCCGGGAGGTGAGCTGCGTGGGGATACCAGATCTGAACTTCGGGGCCGCCGCCCATGTAGTAGGTCCCAGCGGCTCGGTGATATAGAACCACCCGATTGCCACCTTGGCCGGATTCCACGAAGGCCCTTGAACCAAGGGCGTTGGGCATCTTGCCCAACATGGCGCCTCCGCACTCCGGCAGGTGCCCTTCACTACCTTGCCGACGACATTGAAGGTCTTGAGCCTAAGCGAAGTGGGGCTGGATCGGAAGGAAGGCCTTGCACCTGACGATAAGCGCCCGAGATGTTGAGGATGAAGTTGGCGCCCGATCATAAATCGAGGCCGTAGTAGAACGCAGGCCCCGGACAAGGGGTGAAGTGGAAAAGCCCGATCCAGCGGAGGAAGTGGGAAGAAAGCGACCCTCTCCATGGGGGGCTGGGGGTGGGGATGAGCTGCCCCTCGTCGGGCAGCGGTTGCTGTGATGTCGCGGAAAGGTGTCGGCCTTGCCAGGTTTGGCGATGTGCTCCTCCTTAGCGGTGGAGGCCAACCATTTACCTCCGCTCGGACATGGTCGGAGAAGGTTGAAACGAGATCTGTGAACTTGGGCTGGAGCTCCGAGTCTTGTGGATAGATGGATAAGCAAAGGAGGAAGAAGGCGTGGGTGAAAAGCGAATCCTTATCCCTTATATAGGCGGACAAAGCCTATCGTCCCCCACCTGCAGGTAAAACTGGCTTATCCCCAAGCGTCACCATCAATGCGGCGGTTGGGTTACCATCGTCGTATTGATGAGAATCCCGGATTAAGGAAACGAATCTACTGCCCGACAAGGCGTGCCAAGAAACCGCTTAGCTAAATCTGTTGAGGTGGTAAAGTAAAAACAATTCAAGTAATGGCTTGGTAGTGGTGTGACATCATGCCACAAAAAACATCAGCAGATTGAACTTGTGTATATATTATTCTCTCTCTGATTGGAATGTGGAATTTATTTTGCGGAGCGGACACTATCTGGTGTTCACAATCTTCTATCATTAGGAGGAACCCGCCTTGCAATGCCAAGCAATATCTGGCCGGACTTATCGTCATTGAAGCCTGGTTCAGAGACTCTTGAGGGAGTCTGGATTAGGGGGTGTCCGGATAGCGGGACTACCATCATCGGCGAACTACCATCAGCGGGACTATCATCACCGACCGGACTCCAAGACTATGAAGATACAAGATTGAAGACTTACGCCCGTGTCCGGATGGGACTTTCCTTGGCGTGGAAGGCAAGCTTGGCGTCACGGATATAGATCTCCTACCATTATAACAGACTCCATGTAACCCTAGCCCTCTCCGGTGTCTATATAAACCGGATGGCTCTGTAGTCAAATAGAACAACAACAACAACAACAACAACAACAACCCTTACAATCATACCATAGGCTAGCTTCTAGAGGTTTAGCCTCCTTGATCTCGTGGTAGATCCACTCTTGTAAACATCCACAATATCAATATCAATCAAGCGGGGCGTGGTTTTACCTCCATCAAGAGGGCCAGAACAGGGTAAAACATCGTGTCCCTTGTCTCCTGTTACCATCCGCCTAGACACAGTTCGGGACCCCCTACCGAGATCATCGGGTTTGACAAGACGGGGCATCACCCAGTCGGGGCGCCGATAATTCATGACTATAGTGAGTGATCATATCACAAGTCTTTCCATGATAACTCCGCAGTCAAATGCTTTAGCCCCACTCGCTCACCTCCCTGCCTCTCTGTCAAAGCGCCTACCCGCGAACCTGCAGCGTCTTTGCCGAGAAAAGCCCCGCCCTCAACTTTTAACTACGAAAATAGTTCGAGCTAGCCGTTCAATATAAATACAGTACTTCTTGTATGTTTATTCACCCGTGGGTTGTTCAATGAATGGAGGCGGGAGCACAAGTGAACAATCTTGGAGTACTACTAGTAGTAAGTAGGAGTCATCAGATAGTCACCTTAAATAGAGTTTCTTTTCTTTAATGCCACGTGCACAGATTAAGCGCTTGTTGTGGAGAGAAAAAGATAATCACTCCACTATATATGGGCCTTGAGGGCCTTGCGCTTGCTTTACTAAGGTTGCTCTCTTCATCCTCTCATCCTCTCGGGATATAAACAAGACGGTAGTGGCGACATTCTCTCACTGCTCCTTCTTTGGTCGGATCTGGCGGATCCCTTGGCGGTGTGTGTAGAGGACTAAGAGTGCATCATTCACTTGCGGTCATCCGCCGCCCGAGGAGAAACCCAGGTGCGGAGGGGCCGATCCCTCCGCCCGTCGTTCTCTCCGACACGGCCTTGGCTCGGGGAGGTCCTCAGGCCCTTCTTCCTCCTGCCGTATTGTCGTAGATCCGACCTGCCGCTGCCGACATCCGGCGACCCTCGGTATAAGTTTTTGACGGCCTTGCTCTCTTGTCCCAGCTCCCCGTGTGTGCATGTGCATCTTTTCTACTCCATCAGCTCTTCCAAAGCCACCTAAATTTTAGTATTATTAGAGTAAAGCTACTTCATGCATTGAATCTAGGGCTTTGTCCAAACAACGAAGAAAGGGAAAAGTTGTAGAATGAATCTAGGACTTGATTCAAGAGGAAATAATATGGTGAAAGTAGTAGAGACCGGATACAACGGTCTCTTGGTTGAAAAGGGAAATAATGGAAAACACACTACAAAGTGGATAAGGAGCAGATCTATTATTGGTTGAAAAAAGGATAGAAAGTGGCGGCTAGTGGACAAGTCAGCAGAGTATGTCAGATTAGATTTGCTGCCATCACATAGTATAAGGTCTCGAGTTAGATTTGCTGCCCTCACATAGTAAAGGTCTCGGGATTAGATTTGTTGCCCTCACATAGTAAAGGTCTCGGGTTAGATTTGCTACCCTCACATAGTAAAGGTCTCGGGATTAGATTTGATGCCCTCACATAGTAAAGGTCTCGAGTTAGATTTACTGCCCTCACATAGTAAAGGTCTCGAGATTAGATTTGCTGCCCTCACATAGTAAAAGGTCTCGAGGATTAGATTTGCTGCCCTCATAGTACAAGGTCTCAGGATTAGGTTTTTTGCCTCACATAGCATGAACAAACTCGGCATCACCACTTTATGCCTCCTTGTAGGTACATTCTGCGTCGTCCTTAGCGCATGTCCTTATACCAACCTTTTGCTGTTGTTAATGTAGAGGCGCGCATGTAAAATGAAGCGATCACATTGTTACCTTAGGGACATGTCTAACGGTGTTATTGTTAATCTAATGCCTCCGGTGATAAGATGCAAATTAATTGTGTTACAAATGGCTCTCCTACTGTTTTCCCCAATATGATAAGTAAGTTGCTCCTTTATGCTCTTTGAGTGTCTGGTGTCCCCACGGTCCCATGCCCTTAAACCAACTCTTTAGCTTATGTTGATTTACTATATGCGGTGAACAAGCAATGCCACCATTAAAGTAATCCCATATTTAAGAATATCATTGTTGATCGTAATGCTTCTTGTAACATGAAGCATTCTGATATTTAAAATTTCTCTGACCTTGCGTGATTGCCATGAACATAATTAAGATGCTTCTTTTCATTTTGTATATGTTTCAGTATATTCTTATTGACAAGCAATGTTTACTTTCTATCTTTTTGTGCGAGATAGGGATATCCATTTCACCTTGTTGCTATTGTGACCTTTTGGTGAACTGCACAAAACACTTTTTGAATGAGTGTCTTGTGCAGTTCAACTAAAATTTCATGTGGGCAACATCTCTCAATTTTGGTGGGCTGCACAAAATGGTGATTGGAGTTTCCAAAATCTCCGTCAAGTTCTCTTTAGTAATCTCGTGCAACATTTATTAGCCTTTGCAAGATGGGTAAATCCTTGTCACTACAATGGCACTTTATTTTAGTGGAACGCACAAAAGGATAAGAAAATTATAGTTGCACCTTACATGAGCAGAACAGACAAACCTTAATGTTCCTCAATTTCGAGTGCAACTACTAAAGAAGAACATGCTGCTCACAAGAGCAAGTACTTCTTGCTAGTTGAATGATGCAATCTTTGCTTCATTTGAATGAACTCTGAAAAAGCATGAATTGAATCATGGAACTCGAGCGAGACCTCATCCAACTAAAGCTGGAGGTTGAGTTCAAGAGGCCGCTATTAAAGCGAAATCATGCTCTCTTGTCTCTTGTTTGTCTTGTGCAAACATGTTGTGCAAACCACGAATACTCAACTACTGAGATGTTGTGACGGTCAAAACGTGCCATAGGTTCTTTGATTGTATGACATGGCTAGCCAAGATGGATTTAATCGATATTCACTTTATCAAAAGGCTCTAATGGGTTGGTTACGAATCTTGCAAGCTGAGAATCGGTGAGATGTGTAGGCATCTTTGTTGTACTTATTATTTGAATCTTATTTGTTGGTTTTGAATCTTGCAAGCTGGGAATCAATGAGATGTGTAGGCATCTTTGTTGTACTTATTATTTGGATCTTATTTGTTGGTTCTGAATCTTGCAAGCTGGGAATCAATGAGATGTGTGAGGCATCTTTGTTGTACTTATTATTTGGATCTTATTTGTTGGTTACGAATCTTGCAAAGGCTGGAATCAATGAGATGTGTAGGCATCTTTGTTGTACTTATTATTTGGATCTTATTTGTTGGTTCTAAATCTTGCAAGTTGGGAAACACGGCATGATGATCAGAGGACAACAACCATAACAAATAGTTCAAACTTGGTAGTATTATCTTTGTGAAAGTCACGACAAATGTGTTGATCGTGTGTCACGAGAATAATAATTATAATTGTTGTGCATGTTGATCTGGTGTAGCTTGATAGAATGGCGAATGCATTGCTTGTTTTAAGTATAAATTTCTATTAAAGCTAATTAAATTTAAGTAAAGTGACCACTAACTCCTGTTTTTTTACCATGACCACTAACTCCTGTTATTACAATACCGTACTGAACCGCTCCGTGAACCGGCGTGTGGCCGAGGTGCATCTTACGGGCGTGCAGTGAGACGAGGAGGGTAGTAACTGTTATCGCATGTACACACTAGCTTGTTGAATCCAGTTCCCAAGAGCTGAAAAACAAACTGCTGCCGCCGCCTACACACTCGTTCACTCGAAGAGACTCAATAGCTATCAGGGGTGAGCACGCTAGATATGGACATGAGCAAGGAGTTCCCCTTTGAGTTCGCCTTTCAGGTCCTATGGCTGCACCAATTTGAATGTGATGTACACCAATCTGGACTCGGTGAAGCTACGCTTCGCCTCGGTCCTATGGCTGCACCAGGTTACGGAGCATTACGCCGTTCATCGGCATCGCCTTCACCTTATCTCGGTGGTGGAGAGAAGGAAGAAGCGACGATTCAGCCATCTGGTGCAACAAGCTTGCGATATCGAGAAGCAATCCAAGATCATCGACGGCAGGCAGGAGAAGGACTCCGTGGTTGACCTCGGCTGAGACCATCATCCGACCCCGATCGCCAACATGAAAGAAGGCGACACTGAACACATGGGAGGTACCTCGAATCTAGCCTACATAACCTCATGCGGCCAAGGATGCATCGCATACTCGACATGTCTGAACGAGATCTTGGACATGAGGCGTCTTTGCTTCTGTAACCGGCAAGTACCACGGAGCGATCGCAGCGTCATGATCAAAGCGTGCGGAAGGTCTAGATGTTTTACTTTATCTGATTTATAAGCATCTTTATCATCTGAGTGTTTCATGCCTTAGCCTATATGTCGTAATTATCTGTTTTGTCCGAAATATTTCTTTTAGAACCCATTAACCTGATTGCTTTTTTTAGTGGCTGTTTGCTTATGTATGTAAACTAGTTCACTTGTCCATAAAAAAAAACTAGTTCACTTTCTGCCGTGCTTTGAATCTCCTTCCTCCCAACATATTCCCCTCCTCGGGTTGGACCCGTGAGTCTCACGAATTTTCTCCCACTTTCTTTTTCGATGTAAACTAAGTTTTCTCCCGATTACTTTCCCTAGAACCAACTCAATTGTCTGCAGTCTAGCCTAAAAAATAATAATACCCCATGTACTATTAAATCATCAAATTAAAATGATATTTTATTTCGTAAGATGAAAGTTCTTACAAAATAATAATAATAATTGTTTATATATAACTTGGCAAGTTAACTCCTAGTGATTGCGTACATAAGCTTGCAAAGATTTTACTGACATGCAATCATGTGTTTATGTTTTTATAACATTTCTCCGTCTAGCCCAACATGATATTTTCACCCAGCCCAGCAAGTCCATGGATTTGAGAGAAAATGAAAATGGGATTTAAGCGGGCTGCATAGATGCTACATCATTGTTTCACCCAGCCACCAAATGGACTAAAAAACAAATGGGTAGGTGACATGTGGGCGATGGGTGAACCCTAAGAAGGCGTTGGATTTACATCCAGCGGCCGACATCTCTTCTTTAATCTCTCGTCTTCTTCCCCAGTAGCTCTTGGAACCGCTACTCCAGCCTTGGCGTCGGTGGCGTTGTTTTCGCTCCTCGGTGGCAGCTACCCGCCGGCAGTGAGCCATCCCTCGCTCCGCACCTCCTGTTATTCTCTGCGAGTGTAGGCCCACCGCTTACCGAACAGATCAAGTTTCCCACTCCTCTCTCCGTCTGCGACTCCTTTGCCCGTGTCTTCCCCATCTCGGATTACGTTCCCGATGCAGGGGCCTCGTAATCGTCCGCGCCTCGGTGCGCTCGTGGCAGCGTGGTCAGACATCACGAGTCATTGGAAGAGGGACTGCGTTGGGCTTTGAAAATTGGGACCAAGGTCCATGGTGCGCCGCAAGGAAAGTTCCTCCTTATTACATACTTTGTAGAAACTGCTTTGTATGTGGGAAGGGGCTTGTGTTTACGTGAAAAAGCGATCCCCCGGCGGTCGGACCACAAGCTATATCTTCGCGCATGAGAAGTCTTTGCTCCATTCCATCCTGTATAGCTTGATGCATCGCCACCATGTTGCAGCACTTCCTTCAAAGTACTAGAGGCGTAAGATACTTCATTCTTCCTTGAAACCAAATTGCTCCCAAAGTGATTCTCCATGTTACGAATCCATAGCTCTACCTCCGTGAGTCTTGGTCCAGAGAATATCAGTCCAACTTCATTCATCATCTATGGGGTCCAAAGTTTTGGGATGAGATATGAGAGAGGTGGGGAGGATATACACACAATACAAACAACAGTTTTTGAAGAAACAAGTTTTACTTTGTGGCTGTCGGAAAACATCAAACAAATGACAGCTCACACATCGCGCATCTAACGTAAGTGTGTAACGAGGGTTTGGTCTTCTAAAGGTCAAATAATTCTTGATTCTTCAAATTCTTCTAGTCTTTGGAGTCTTCAATTGTTGCAGCTTCAACTCTTCTAATACATGGTGAAACCCTTGTTACTTTGAAGAGGTCATCACTGTCCGATATCTTTCTTGGGCGGCTTAGTTGATCTTCCGTGTGGTCAAAAGGAAAGGTGTATATTCTAACTATTTGAGGTGAGGAACTACTTGATAAAATCAAAAACATGAGAAGTAAAGGATCCTTTTGAAAATAAATTTTTTGAGACATCCTGTCCTAGGGGCTTTCGATTTCTAGGGTCACGTTCTATCAACATGTGCTCGATACCATATCATGTAGCGACCCGACCTCGACGGTCAAGCCTACGTAGTATCATGCCATCCTTGGATCGATATCTTTGGCACACACATACATCAATGTATATATCAAAGTGCAATCACATGTATAAATAACGTAAAATGATATATACCTCATAATACTCAGTGAAACAATCAAGCGGGTGTGGAGTCCCATCAGCGCCATCGGCGGAGTTGAGTGTAACCGTAACCTGTGTCGTAACTCTTACTCGTCGAAGAAAATCCTGCAACATGATACATTGCAGCCGTGTAAGGTCGATACATTGAATGTACGGCAAGATCACAACATGAGAAAGCAGATGGTAAAACTATATTATATGCAATTTGGCTTTGTGGCTCTGGGTGCGAGTTTTGTTTGCGTAAAAGCTGGTTTTATTTTCCCTACATCAAAGGAATAAATGAAGTCGTACTATGGAGTTTTCTATCATGACATGGTTCCGAACCAATGTCT